>CALSCE010009347.1:8460142-8544187 GCA_943593645.1 Bovichtus variegatus
TAAACTGTAGCAACCTCCTTCAGTATTATGCAGATGCCGAGGAGTGAGCCCTGGAGTGGCTGCAATAATAACATGCATGATCCGCACTAAGTCGAGAACGACCATGTATTGGTCACAGGAATGAAAATCGGAAAAAATGACTTGTTGATCTGAATTATGTTATTTTAAACTAAAGCTGTTACTGCCAGGAGGCTGCGGTGTTATTTAATTGTGGGTATCTTTACAAATAAAGATTTGAAATGTGCATTAATCATGTTGCTGTTTCCATTAGTGACCCAGAATATAACATTTCTAAACACTGGAGTATACCCTAAATCAAAAGACAAACTTGACAGTGTTGAGTTATGTGACGAAACACAGAAAGTGAGGAACATCTGCCCCAAACTCTCAGAGAAGCGGAGCATTAGCCTGAATGTTTCTAGCTGCTGGTGGCTCATCTGCAGTTGGTGGTGTGCCGGGATTGGTGCGATGGCTATGGGGAAATCAGCCACTGTTCTCTCTCTCTGGGTCCCAAGCATGGCCATTAACTGACTGCCAGCAGCTCTGGGAAGAGGAACAACAGATGCCAGCAACTGAAAAGCCTCCAGCTCTTCAGCTAAACCAATCCCAACTGAGTCGGGACGGGCCTCTGTAGATTTTTGGACATACAGCGAACAAATGTGGACATGAAAGGGGGAAGAGGAGGGCTGTTCTGGAGGTAAAGATTTGTTAACCCTCTTGAACTTGACAAGAGACAGGACCGAGGCACAGATTAGCCCTCTCAAAGCTGGCTTTTGCAAAAGGTTGCTGTGTGAATAAGGGAATGTGGGTGTGAAGGAGTGTGTGTGTGTGTGTGTGTGTGTGTGTGTGCGCACATATGTTTGTGTTTGTATGCGCCTGCGCATTTGTGTTTAAACAAGTTTGCCTGTTTGCACATTCTATATGCAGACACGTGCAGTCGTAATGACACATTAAATGGTATGTAATTACAACGATGAAACCATTTAATTATGTTGTAATTACATTTTACTTCTCTGCCATTGCCATATCTGTTCTACAGCAAAAAGATTTATTTTCAGTAGATATCATTGCAAATATTTGGCAGAGTATTGAAAAGCTACACCACAGTTTAACTTTCATTTCTTCTCGAAAGAAGGAAAAGGCATTAACCCTAAAAAAAAAAAAAAAAAAAAAAAAAAAAAAAAAGTTCCCACATGTTTAAATGATTCAAATACTTGTCTTCTGACTGGAAATACGTAATGAGGCTAAACTTTTAAGGTGCTAATGCTACCTCCGAGTGCAGAGGTCATGTGCTTGAACATTACATTACATTTAAGCAAAGACACATGAGAGAAGTCAAATGATTTTGACCACATCAAGCTGCAGAGCAACAAGGAAATGACGGGACGTTGAAGTAGGAAGTGGAGGTGGAGAGCGGGGTGGGGGAGCAAGAAAGCACAAAGCCTGGGTAAACACAGCTAGGTCTGCATCTGGAACCAACTAAAAAGATGCTTAATAATGCAGAGCCGTGCAGGCGGGCCCTGTGCAGCTGTTGTGTGCGCAGGACCATGAAAGACTCTCCATCTGACAGCTGGCTCCATCTAGCTGGCTCCATCACCCTCTCCCTCTCTTTCTCTCCCGCTCTTGCTTCCCTCTCTCCTCTGTGGTCCAGAGTGGCAAGGAGACAGCAGATTAGGGATTAGCCAATCCCTGCCATCCTCATCTGTCCCATCTGCTTGCCAGCCAGCCAGGCTCTTGATTCCGGAGAGAGATGGGACATTACTGGGAACAGGGGGAGAAGGGAATGCGGGACAAACAGACAGAGGAGACAAAGCAGGACTGACTGGGGAAAGCGGGAAGAACTGGGACAACGAGCTGGGCCGAGGGGAGGAAAGGGTGTGTGTCAGAAATATGAAGGCACATACAGGACAGCAGGACTTGACTGGGAGAGACAGAGACACACTACTTTACCGTTTGGGGAATTAAAGATTAGAGACCTCATCCTTTCCATGAACTTCAGGTTACTTTAACAATTCCAGTCAATGCCATGATACAAGCCACGATTCTGTAATCTCATGAAACATTCAAAGAGCCTGCCACTCTGAATATTCAACAACTTTCCAATGTACCGCTGTATCTTAATCCGTGACTTTCTCGCTACAGGCAGCACATGAACGTACATTATTTTCTGTGCAGAAATTTCACCTGAACAAAGCTGGCATCCCTTTATAGTTGCTAAAAATAAACCCTTGTATTTTGTCTCGCTATCAAAGAAACCACTTGTCTTTTTAATAATGTGCCAGCTCACATTTGGCAGAGACCAGAAAGCATACTCAGAGAAATAATTGCTGTTATCTGTTAGAGTCAATAAAACCTCTACAATTGCACTATTTGAGATAAGAGTGTGCTCCTTGCCATGTGTTCCCCTAAACGAAGTCCCACTAAATGATTTAGATGTACACTCACTAAGTATCTGCTTATACATTATGAGTGTAATAAGCTTCAGGCAATTGCAGGCTATTGGAAGCATCAGTCATTGAACTAAATAACAAGGAAACAAACTCTACACACATGCAGATCTGGTTCTGTGCCAAATGAATTCAGATATCAAAATCGCGGTCGCTTTTCATTTTCTGAAGATTTCGCAGTCTCTCACATATCTATCTTTTTCAACGAGACCGCGCACCCTCTGAATGTATTCACTGTATATTTGTGTGTGTTACGTGAACAACATCAGGTAGCGGCAGCATTATAGCTTTTGTTTCATATTATAATAACGGTTCAAACTTAAGGGAGCGAGTTCTGCTCAGCAACAGGGGAATTTAAGAAAAAAAAAAGTTTGCTCCTTTTTCCTCTAGAAAGGCACCCGGTAGCTTAACAGGCCCTCAGCTCCAGTACCTGGTTCCCTCTGTGCACACCTTTAAATCACACCCAGGATAGTTGCCTTGTCAAAGCTCTCTCAGTGAGCCAGGCATCTGAGAAACATTAAAACACTTCCTCATGCAAGCCCGAGCCTCCCACAGGGCAGCGAACGGGAGCAGAGCCTTTCTCTCAGGCCCAGTATCCGGGGAGGATACTGCTCAGTACCGCTTGGAAAGTCCCAGCTCGGACAGCGGTGGTTAATATTTTAATAGCCTACGGCTGAGGCAGTTATCATCCAAGTATATTCTTGTTGGTAGATTTAAAAAACCCACTCTCACTCCCTCTCTCTCTCTCTCTTTCTCACAGTTAAGAACCCGATTTGAGTTTTTAATTATTCTTTTTTGAATTCCCCAACCAGCTCTCCTCTGTTCTTTTTCATTTGTGCTGTGCAGTTTTTCCAAGAGTCGTATCCAGGGAATCCCTGACAGTGTCCTACTTAACTTTTCACTTTCTTTCCTGTGATTTGTTCTTTTTTTTTTTCCGGGTTGAGGGACTATTACTGATCAATCCACGGCTTCTCTCCAAACACCTGCGTTTATATTGATCAGTCATCCGCTTTCCCTTCTTTTGAACTGAAGGGAAGACTTGTCAGCACAGGTAAAAGTGATCAAATCCCCTTATGAAGCCACTGCTCTGTTGTGTGAAATCCTTTACATGGGAACAATGTTTGCCCGCAAGTGCTACACTATGGAGTTAAATGGACACCAAAACAATTTCCACCATTGAACTTTGGGAGGAAATGTTGCAACAACTTTTGTTGTTTCGACTAATCAGCATTTAAAGCTCCAACAGTGTACCATAGTGTGGCTTTTTTAATTTCAAACAACTTAAAAGCAGAGGGGGGGAATCAAGTGAAATGAGAGTAGAGTGCAATAAAAGACACAACAGAGACATGTTTGTGCTTACATGTGTGTATTTCCATATGTATGCAGATGAACATTTGTGTCCATGCAAATGCGGGTCTACAGGTCTTTTTCTATGCGCGCGTGTGTGCGTGTGTGTGTGTGTGTGTGTGTGTGTGTGGCTGCTCTGAGCCAGCCGTGAGCACAGCCTGCAGGGAAGGGGCCGGGGTTACGGCATCAGCTGCAAGCAGGAATGAGAATGGCTGAGAGTCAGACAGACACTGCCGTGGGTTATTATGTTTGAGTCAGACCAAGCACTCCTGGGAGCACCGAAAATATTGCTGTTACAGTTGTAACATTATCACAACAGAATAAATAAGAGCGGACCCGGGACACCCAAGGAAAAATTTAAAAAGAATATATTCATGGGCCAAAACAGAACTGGAATAATTAATTAAATAAATCTCATCACAGCACTCCTCTGCACACTTAATTGAAGTGCGCTAAACGTGGCGAGTGCTTTCAAAATTGAGAGGATGGGTCAATCCGAACCTCTGCACCTCCATAATGAAAGAGAAAAAGGAAGATAATAGCACACATAACCTCAAGCAATTAAAGGGCTCTAGAATGTGGTGAACAAGCTTTGCCCTCTTGGACACTGTTGACCCACGGTGCCCAACAAGGCCCCCTGGGAAATAAGCACTTATTAAAAATGGAAGAACAGCCACAATCCCACCGAGGCTGTAATATGCTATAGAGTAATTTAATTCTACTTACATGTATCACTTCAGCTGCCGTGCCGAGTATGAAGCAATTCAGCATTTCATTTGACAAAATATGACCTGTCAAGAGACTGAATAATAACACAGCTCGATCAGATGTGTGGACATGCGATACAGTTTTGTGCTCGGTTCCAGAAAAAGGTCCTGCCATTCATGAGGATACTATCTCAACATAATTGTCATTTCCTCTGCTATCTTGAAACATGCTGCATCTTACAATAAAAAGCAATACATAAAGAAGCCTCATCTACTTAAGGGATTATTTTGAAAGTCTCTCTTTACCCTCCAACAGACTGATGAAACACACTTCCATGCTTGATTTGATCATCCTTCATAAAGGAGAAAAAAAAAAAAAAAAAAAAAAAAAGCATACAGCGAAATCACAAGTCCTGGCATGGGTTTGGGAATATTGGTTGTACCCTTCTCAAGAGTCAGGAAAATCCCTTGGTATGGTTGCTCTTTCTTTGTGCTGTGTAGCTTCATCGCAAATAAACATACTGTCTGTTATTGTTTTCCCACAAGAACCTCAGAGTTAAAAAAGTATATTTTTTTCTTTTGCTCTTCAAAATGAAATACAGGTCAGTGTCCTACATAAGTTTGCTGCAGTTTCAAAAACATTTCTGCAGCTTATTTAAAGTGTGAGTTTGTGTTTTTTTCTAAATTTTGAAATTCTCCATAAAATGTTTGCAGTGTTTTACTTATACAGAACCTGGTTTAAAAAAAAAAAAAAAAAAAAAAAAATCTCCCTGCTTGATTTAAATAATGATTATTGTTATAGATATACGTTTAAGAATGGAGGTGGAGGGGGGGGGGGATCTCTAATGCGACCATGAATAAAACAACTGCTGTAGGGGAACAATTTGGGACGTCTGATTTTCTCTGTGGGTGTTGAGATGAATAAAAAAGGCCCTTCTTGAGCATGCATGTGTGGTTGTCTTTGGGAGAGCGGCCATGCCTTGTGGACAGATAAAGGAGTGATAGGACACCGGGGGATAGGGCAAGGACACGTGGCGGCCCGCCCCTGGTCATTGGTGACAAGAGCAGGGGGACGTTAAACACACACACTGGGCTGACTCCACACTTTGATTTAGCGCTTTTGCCTAATGTTACAAAGGGGGGTTACAGAGGCCCACTGGAGATGGGATCAGCAGATCTCACCGACTGTCGTCATAAAGAAGCCTGCAGAGGGCTCAAAACCTCGGCTCACATCTGATGCACGAGCCAAGCGAGCGCGCGCCCGTGTGTGTGTGTGTGTGTGTGTGTAGTGTAGTGTAGTGAGTGTGAGAAAAAAGAGAGAGGGAAAGAGGGGTGGTCCATAGACCATAGAGAACAATACACAAAGGGCATTTAATGATTCCATATTGATGCTCTGTAAATGGCTTAATTTGTCTGAAGACACACAGCGAAGGCAGAGTTGTGGTGAAAACTGTATTGACTCAAAACACATGATTTAATACATATTAATATTAGATGAATAACTCATTAATGGATGCATCAGACAAATCATAATACTGTGTCATAAATAGATTGAGGGCTTTTAAGGATTTATGGAATATTGCATTATTTTTCCTAAATAGTACTGTTATACAGATCCAACTTCCCTCCATAAAAGTCTTATACTGTAGATGCAGGTAAATAATCTCCCCTTTTTTTCCAGCTAGTTACTCTCACTGTGGGCTGGGAGCTGATCTCTGCTCCAGACACTTTCAAGTCTACTTAATGTAGCCTACACGGGCTTCACAGGCTGTTTCATGCTCTTATGGAAAACAGGCCTTTGAAATCCCTCAGCAGCCCAATCTTAATCTCATTTGTGAATATGAGCCGAGCCACGACAGGACCAGGAACATCCTCGTCTTCCTAAAGCAGCGTTTCATTTGTCAGGAGATTTGGGGCGGTTGACACTAGAGGAGTGATTTAATTGATTTTAATCACACACCTGAGATAGGGAGAGTGAGGGGGCTGCCCTTAACGATTATTCAGAGGGCCCATCCCGTGCTGTATCTCTGCTCTCAGCCCTCTGTTTGTTTTGATACATCAGCATTTTGATGGATAGGACTTAGATTATGAACTTACAAAGCAGTCGGGAATTTTAAACGTGACCTTGGACCTAACATGCAAATAGGACTAATAAAACCATTGTTCGTCAGAGAAAAAGTGCATCAGAATCCTGCCCACTTTGGTGAGAAAGCTTTTGTCAAGAAGCAGCATGCAATGTGGATTTTCTATTTCCAAATGTTGCTGTCATCTTCCTGACAACGTTGACTTATTATCTGCAGTTGACTGTCTACTCAATGTTTAACGGACACACACTGTGAAAACATTCCACAGGCAACGCTCAACTTTGTACCGCTTAAAGATGATTTTTTTTTTTTTTTTCTTCCCTTTTGCCTCTTCAGGAAGTTGGAGCCTTCTCCCTTCCCTCCCTTACCACAGTAATTTGTTATGAAAATCTAGACCATAAGCAGAGGGGGAAAGCAGGACCACGTTGTTGCAAGCCATTAGTTGTGGAAACTGTTTGGTGAACATTATAATGCAAACCAACCCAGGGAAAAAAAGAGTGGAAGACAGCCTGGGGAGAGAGATTTAAATATGTAATAAACTAATATTTCATTTATTTCCCTCACATGGGAACCTGACCATTTAGCTGCAGCATTCTCAGATTAGAACCCCTCTCCTTTAATGAGTGAAGCTGGCAATTATACACAACTTGGAAAATATTTGAAAATAGATCTGAAGTAGCCGTGCAAAAATATTTCAGTATACAAGTCACTGCTAGTATTTTATTTTGGTTATTCTTCTTATTTTGTGCATGTCAATTATTAGAATTTTTTTGTCAGATTCTTAATCATGGTTTAACTTCAACATTACAGTAGAAATAAAAAGTGAACTAAAAGTTTTAAAGCTGTGTTTTGCTCTCTATTTTATGATTTATTTTGCCCTCATTCCTTCATTCACAGCATTTCTCTGAGCTTTGCTTTTCCCTGTTACAGATGCACTGTGGATGCCTGAGTGTTATTATCAGATTTTTTCCTGTCTTTTCAGCTCCGTGTAGAATACAATGGCATTCATTCTTGATGAGGTTGCTGTCACTTTTAATTTCTGTTAGTTCGGGTAAAATGAATGACAGTCGGCCTTGTAATAAATATAACATGCGCTGCATTAATTTTTCAGAGAACAAGAATGGGGGGCTCCCATTACTATATCCTTTTCAAATGTTTAGATTCATGGCTTTCTCAATGAGTGCATCTTTTTCAAACTTTGTGGCAGAAATATATTTCCATCTCATTAATGAGCAATTAAGGAAAAAGGGGAGTACACAGTCAGAATCTCCATACTAAAGGACATGTCTTTGATGAGTCTTCATGGTTGTGTGTGTGTGTGTGTGTGTGTGTGTGTGCGTGTGTGTATATCCCCTCATTTTTGTGCATATGTGAAATATTTACAGTTTTTTAATGTAAACATATATTTAGCTTTTTGAGCAGACTGTGCATATGAGCAATGTTTGTACACGAGTCCATCATCATATGAAGGGTGTATGTGTGCGTGTGTGTGTGTGTGTGTGTGTGTGCGCGTGTGCGTGTGTGTTCCCGCCTCCCCAGATAGATTCTAATTACTGTTGACTCTTATCCCTGAGTTTGCACTGTTCCTGCTGTCTGGATATCATCATTGACAGGTCCGCTCAAATAACCCTCAGACGGTCGGGGAAAGCCTCAGCATCACCTCAGCTTGTAGCCACATCAGCAAAAAAATCAGGACATAATTGTGCTTCTCAGTCAACGTTTTCAACCCAAAGTGAGAGTAATGATGGTTCTCTAATAAGCCCTTTATCAGCCATCTTTGTACTTTGTTAGGCAGGAAATTCACTCTAGCAGTTTTATCACCCTGAATTAGTTTATGTTGAGACCCTACTTTATGGCAAAAATAGATTTAAAAAAATGAGAGAGATGAAAACGTTTGGATATGCTCAAAAGAAGTCCTCTCTCAAAGGCAGTACATCCTCAAAGAAGTTGGGGGAATCTGATATTCTTTTTAATGTCTGGAAAGCTGTTGAAGACATGAGCTACTGTATGTCCTTGTAGTGGCTCCACCGTGATGATACATTACACGAGACCAGGTTGGCCACCGGGTATCCCCAAGTATCACATGAAGGTGACATATTGGAGTAAATAATGCTCATTGTCATTGATTAAGAGGGCAATAGATAACATTTGGAATTAACAGATGTCCTGCTATCTGTCTGTAATATACCATCAATCCAGAAGAGCAACAAAATAAAATCTAAAATAAAATAGACAACAAGGTGGCCTTGACTGTGCATTACACTGAGGAAATATAAACTGGCTACACCTACAATATTCAACATATTACAGATATACTGCTGTATAAATGCCATATTCACAGTGTAGCAACTATGCCTCGAGGCTATGTAGTATGTATGAGTTGTAGTGATTGCGATACTTTAGTTATAAGTTGGCTCTAACCACAATCATTTCAAGAATGTCCACTTTGAAAGAGGAATGTGGTTGCTATTCACTTACATTCATTTTGATCATAATGGCCATAAAAAAATACATTAAGCGTAATCCAGAGACAGGGGAAACTAATAAGAGGGACTAAATCAGTGGCAATCACAATTTCCATCCAGCTTCTTGGAGCAAATGTCATTCATATTTTAACCCTTATTAGGAATGTCTGCTTCTGAGTCTCTGAATTACATTTTCAGGACTTCCACTCATCTTGAAAGACAAAATCATTTGAACTCTAAATATGGCAGACATTGACAGAAGAGAGACAGGGTGAAAATATATATAAATCCGGAGATACTTTTTCTTCTGGGCTTTTTTTAATGAGCTAAAATCCCCACTTCTTGCCATTTCCCTGCCTTAATTGATGATTATGTTGTTACACAGTAGAAACACTTCCCTCTCTCCTCCCAGTCATTATGATATGGACAGGCAGCTCTTGAAGCTTCAAAGGCAGGATGGAGTGATTTAAGCTCAATTCAGCCATCCCCTGGCCCACAGGTAAAAACCTTTGTAAACAGTGAATGCTAATTGCTAATTAGCCCTGTGGCTGAATCACACAATTTCTGTTTGAGCTGACCGCTGTTACGGTGCTGCTTAAGGGCATGTTGTATCTCTTTTGACGGCCCAATTAGAAATTCAGCTGCAGAACCATAAGGCAACCTCGTCATGAATATTTAAAAAGACTGCCACAGATGAGCACGAAGGGGGCACTGAACCGCATGTCATGGAGGGAATATTCGGCAAGTAACCACAATCAATAGTCTCTTGATGTTCTCTGCATTAACGCAATGATTGCTGTTTTTCTCGGGCCTGTAATAAAGCAAGACTGCAGGTCATGTGATGAGGGGGATATAGTAATGAGGGTCAGGTTCACACCACTGAATGTCCAAATTAAATCTCCGGTGGACAAGATCCTATCTGACTCAAAACATAGCATGCACTCAGGAATCAAACTCCAGCCTCTGTGGTTCAACTCAATCTGAAGGGACTGGCAGGTCTGTGCCACTGCCAAGGAATAATTAGGCTACTGTCCTTCACAATATGTCAGGCTAACTGACTGAGGAAATGCTGCGTGCTCTCACTGCACTTTCACTATGTCGCTGTATGGTGAGGTCTGAATATAGAGGCAGCTAGTGTGCTGACTCAGTAGTGTATCAGGATATTGTGGAACATATACCGTGTCAAATGTGGACACGTCGCAAAGGGCAATAAAGCTATATCATTATCATTGCTGCACAGGTTGAGAGGGCGGCGCTCCATATTGCCTGGCGCGATGCCAATCTGCTGCTTTTGTGTGTTTTTATCAAACCTCCTTTTTTCTTCGCTGAATTTTTTGTGATAATTTGTTTTGCATACATCCGGCATTTTCCTTTCAAGACAGAAGAAGTGTATTAGGGAATAATGTGCTCCCACTTCCTGTTTCCACAATTATTATGACGCATGTGTCAGGCAGAGGTTGGGTGTTATGTGGTTAATTGGTATTTTAATGCACTACCTGCGACACCTAAAATTGATTCTTCGTTTTCAATAACACTGTAAAACAGCGTGCTACCTTCCTTAATTATTTCTGTGAATATGAAAAATGCCTGTTTAAACTTAATTCACCATAACCTATTCTTCTGCACACAGAGCTGTGAAATAGCTTGCAGAAGAAAAGAAAAAAAACAGAGGAATTGTAGCAATGCATCAATAGGATTGTGTTGACTGCCACTGAATTACAGAGGGTTCCAGAAACCTTTCTCAAGTAACCAAGGTAAACATGTTTTTTAAGCCTGGGGGCAATTGAATGAATTACCATTCCTCATCATTTCATTACACTAGTATACTGTATGTTAAACAGCTGTGTATAGTGAACAATTATGTAGACTATAGGTTCCTTTCTCTCACAGATCTTTCACTCTGGAGGGTGATATTTCCAGATTACCTCAATAAATGCATCCTGTCAATATAAGAGTATTTTTTCTGCTTTGTTTTTAACATGAGAGCATCATTTGGATGAGCAGGAAACAACAAGTGTAAACCTCTCACCCTCCACTTACTTACCCCATATCACTCCAGGCAAATTGTTTTTACTCTGGACCCCACGACAGCAACTAAAGACCCACCTGCTCATCCAATAACAACAAATCAAATCACATAGGCTTCCCTTTCTTGGTTTCAAAGGGACATTCTCTAAGTTGATTCTTTTCATTTAATTCCTGCAAAGGGATAGAGCACCCGCCACCCCCCACCCCCACGCTCGCCCTTTATCTGCTCGTGAGAGTGGGGGAAGAAACAGAGGATTATCGATTTGCACTCAAACAGTGGGCCAACCTAAAAAGCCCCAATGAATTGTCACTCATTATTGAAATTATCAGGCACTAATTAAACTGGCAACCCTAAGCCCCCTGGGCTGTGCTCATCTCCAACTGAATTTCAGCTCCTCAGACAGTAATAGGGAGGCAGCATTAGCCGCTACTGGATGCTAATGAGACCTGGAAGCTGTCTCTGCCTCTTAGGGTTTCACAGAAGCAACTGCTGAATGTGAACCACAACTACAGTGCATCAGTGTTTGTGAGCATTTGATTGGCAGAATGAGAGAGAAAGAGAAAGAGAGAGAGAGGGAGAAAGAGAGAGAGAGAGAGAGAGAGAGAGAGAGAGCGGGTGAGAGATTTAAGCTTGGCGACTGGATGAAACTGGATGGTCCTCTGAGTACAGCGTCAACAGTTACATTCAGCAATAATTTTAGTACATGGATTTGAAAGATTTGAGGCTTTTTGCACATAATACCTCCCCCTCAGTCCTTGCTCTGCATATTTCCACCTCGCTCTGTATCTCTCATAGCTGTACTGAAGTTGTTGATTTACTCCTCATGCGCTCTCCTCTTCTCCTCTATGCGAATCAACAGACATGGTACCAGTGAGAGTCTGACTGACTTTATCACATGGTACACAGCTTGTTAATAACTTCCTCTGACAATTCCTCCTCATCTTTGCTGATGACCAGAGGGACAGCCGTGATTGTCATGTTTGTAGGGGAAGAAAGACTCTAAACAATGATGTCACGTCAGCCTCTCTATTAAAAGACTTCATATTTTGAGCGGCATAATTAATACTCTTGGGCACGTCGCTTCCAAGTTGGCACTCCAGGCAAAGGGCTGCCACTCACCTGATAATTATTTTTGGAAATGGAGCCCAAATTACAGTGATTGACAAATGCAACAAAGCAGAGACAGCCTAAAGCATTCAAGAAGAAAGAAATGAGAAAATAGTAAAGTGGTTAATGCACTTTCACAGTGGATTTAAAGTTTAAATCGCTTGTCCTTTCATGTCTCCAATGTAACTTTGGCTAGGGTCAGACTATTTAGCCCCTGTATCCTCTTGAAGGATCACACTAAACGGCCTCTGCAGGAGCAATTAACACTTTTATAATTTCTATGGTTAAAATGTAATAGGGCTTTATTACTATTTTGATAGTAGCCTCGTGCTCAGATATTCAGGACAACATACTGTGGCTAGCCAACTGTTATGGCGACAGAAAGCTTTTCACAAATCAGAGTCAGCAATTCATATGAATCCAAGTGTGTCCTCACTTCACAGTTGTCTGAAAAAAAGGCAAACAGTTGTTAGCCCGTCGGGTTGCATCCATTAGATGGTGGATAGAGAAAAGCGGCATGCCTCCATGCTTTTTACACCTCTCGCCATGCGTAAATCAGCCACTCTGTCATTCTACTCAGAAGAGAGGGGGAGGAATTATGTCAAGTTATTTGTTTTGTACCAAAATGAAATATTTATCGGGAGTGAACACCTACCAGGAACAGACGATAGGCCAGGGTGCTTCATCTTCTCAGACTCATATTTGGCTTCCACCTCCGCAAAGGCCAAACCATGTCCTGAGGGTTTTCAGTGATTCAGGGAAGTCCGCTAGCTTTGAATCCACATTTCAAAGCCTGTGTTGAACTGCAGGACTGTGCTGGAACTGGAGGGAGACATGTGTACACACACTCTAACCAATTATATGGTGATCTCCACGATTTCTCTCTGTGTTTGATGGGCACAAGATACATAACTTCATGCCTCCTTATTTTTCCATGTTTCCATACAGGCTCTGAAATATCATTTAACATTTCTGCAATGAAAGATGCAGGAGACAAAGGGCTGATTTATGGTTTCGTGGTCAGGAAGTTTTCCACTTAAACATTAGGCCGTGAGGGGGGTGTTTAGTTACACTACGGTCATCAGTTGCTATTTTTGTTTTACTTCACAACACCCCAAACACACATTATTTGCCATAATTTAGGCTTGAAATACTGGTTTGAGGGAGGAAAACAGAAAGATTGATGGAAAGCGGTGAAGAAAAAACATGAAGGTGGAAACCTTAAATCCTCTAAGTAAAATCAAATTTTCGGTCGATTTAACAGAAACAAACTCTGACAGTAAAACTATGACACAGTAGTGCGGTTTGAGGAACAAGCACTCAAAACAAATTCCTCCACATCGGACCTCATTGGAGAAAATACTTTTCACAGTGAGAGGCAGCAGGGTGGTAGAAAGGGAAGTATTATTTTCCTATATTCCAAGTGGACCACTTAAACAGTTGTATTATTGATAGTGGCAATAATGTGGGCCTCTGCTCTACGTCCTTCAGTACGTCATTAAACGTGTTTCAACGACAGCTTCCACTCTCCCTCTTCACTGGGAAATCCATTACAGACACAGAATGCTAAATGGATTAACAGCAAAAGGTCGGAAAGCAAAAAGAGAGAATCATTGTACCTTTGTCCAAACCCATTACAACACTGACCCCTCTGACTTCAAAGTAACAATGATTGAGTTGGTGTCATCACAGGCCCAGACTTCCCTGCCAGTAGGCCTACCTGGAAAACTCCTTTTCTGAGAGGGCTCTTGTTTGATCATGCATGCGAGCGACGCATGTCAAGCCGGGTTATTCCCACAGTTAATATTCTTTCATAACCTGCCATGCGAGCTGAACTTGATTATTTTGGCACCTGGGCAAACAGCTTCAGCTTTCAGGTGGTGCATACAGTATCAGAGACCCTGGTCACAAGGGTGATCTATTCGCTGAAAAGGCAGGGTTCTGGCAAAAGACTCAGCACCTTGGAGTAATGAAGCCAGCCCTACTCTGTGAGCATGGGCAGAACAGGTTACATTAGAAATGCATGAAGGCCAATAGGTGGTTACCTTAGGTCTGCTCCAACCCATTTATATTCCATCAACTGATATCAAAGCAGGAAAATGTTTTTGGAGAGGGGGAAAAGCGACGAGCGGAGAGGTATATTGAAATGTCTGTGTATCAACAAAACATGCAAAAATGGCTGTCAAATATCACCGGGCATGTGAAAACCTGCAGTTGTGTCCAACTTGATGGTTACCACAGAAGGCAAGAGGCGTTTCTTTGGAAGCTGCAACTATGGCTTGGATAAAGCCTGGCTTGGATAATGAATCTTTCCTTTAACGACACTTAAAAAAAGCATCGTGATTTTTACTTTGCTGTCTCATTACCAGTGTCCACTTGGCAGAAGCAGGACACTGTTCTGCCCAGAATTAAGGCTTGAACCTGGGCAACTTTCCTGCTGTCCACCCACCCTCTCTGCTTTTGCTTTCTCTCTCAGAGACTTGGTGCTTACTTAATCATGATTAATCGCTGCCTGGATAATCAGATACAACATCAAAAGGTTGGAGATGACAGTCCAAGGACGCTTGGGAGGAAACAAGGTATACCAGGCATTCATTAGCTTTGGCATGGCAGTCATACATTAGCCCATAACCCTTTATTGTCCTAATTAGGCTGGAGAGGGGCTGCTAGCATTAACATTACCAATATTATACATATATACTGTATACATAGCGATAGAGTTTACCTCAACTTTTGGGCACACAGTGTACCACTCATAAGAAAGACCCTTTATGTCCTAGGCTTTATTATTATTTTTATTTTCTTCCTTCTTTTCTGTCCAGGTAGCAGTTTGTCCATACAGTGTATTATGTTAGCTCACATCCAGCCACTAAGCTGGGCAGTGTTTTTGATTTACAATCACTTTTCTCGGGACAAACATAAGACAGGCTTCCCCTTCCTCCATTATTTTACTCATCTCACTTCACACTGTGAGGTGCAACCCATACTGTATATTTCATTTCTTTTTTTCCCTCCCTCCCCTGTTTTAAGTCTCCCTGGATGGAGCCTGGCTTGCGGTGCACCATTTTCCCAGCTACAGTAGCAGTGGTGCTGGGCCCTGTTCAACCCCATTATTTCTGGGAGCCAAATTCCCATGGTCCCAGGAACAGGCGTGCCAGCTCTGCCTTCTTGGCTCTCTTCCCTGGTATTGTTTCCTTTGTTACATCCAGAGCTGCATTTCAGCCCGTTAATGTTTGCGCTGGGAGGTCCAAATTCCCAGTGTTCAGCTTTAGAAAAGGTAACTTGAAGTTCAGAATGCAACCACTTTTTTTTTTCTTCAGCAAATTATGTTGGGGGGTTTTTTTCACTTTTATTTCTTCCATTTTTGTTCTTTGTTGTGATATAGTATATACAGTGATAACAACACTATACACTTGTTAAAGATAAAATTCTTGCATACAGAGCAGTCATAAAACCCCTCCTCCAAGCAAATGCTTAAGCCAGATGTCTAATCTGTATTTTGTTATTACTTTAGATCAATTAAAATCTCTTCATTTTTTAGCCACGCAAGGATTTTACCTCTCCAAAAGCAAAGGCTATTTTACAGTTTGTACATTATTCTACAGTTAAAACTTTTCGCCTAATGAAATGTGAAATATCTCCACCCCTAATTCTAACAACATGACACTATCTCCACATACACGAGGGCGATCACCAAATAGCGAATCACTATCATTAACATTTGGAGTCTGACTTACTATTCAAGCATGATGGCATTTTCCCATCTGTAATCCACTTTATCACCCATCATTCCAGCCTTAGCACCCTAACTCCTTTTCTCTGATGTCAACTCATGTAGCCATCACGGCAGCTCACACATGGGATTAAATGCAGGGTTTGTTGGCTCAGCGCAGCATGGAGGGAGCATTTCCGACTGATGTTGGCTGTTCCACTCCGAGCCACAGCACTTGTCTCCCAGAGCGCAGACACGACGGTGTCAGGTAATTCTCTGAGGAAGAGCCACACGCCCCTGCAGAGAGCAGTGGGGGAGCCTGTATCACATCTCAGGAGTTGTAATAGCAGCTTTGAAGACTCCAGTCCACTAATCCCACATCATGTGATCATGTGTCTAATAGACCGGTTCCTAATTCACAGCATTGTGGGGGATTTTTTAGCTGTCACTTGCGCCGGCAGAGGTTTACAGTGGGAGAGTGTTATGTTTTGTGAAAATAAATGTAAGAGTCTCCTTCGCATGGCTACACGTGGACACACATACGCTCAAACACTCTCTCAGACACACACACACACACACACACACATATATATATATAAAAAAATCATAAAAGTGAAGGCAGACATTTTGTTAGATTTTGAACAGCAAAGAGCAAAAGTATTACAGAAATGATTTCATGTTTCTAAAGTCATCAGAAGTACGGTCCACAGTGAAATAAAACGATCAACAATGAATACTCTTTGTGCAGGACGAAAGCTCTTCCTTAATAAACAGTTAACAGAATTTATATTAGGTCGGCCTATGATCAATAATAGTATCTCTGGTGACTTTGCAGACAGTCTGATCATACATCACACACGATATTCCTTGTAAGAAATTTGAATCAAATACCTTGAAGACTAGTTTCATACAGTAGGAATTGTCTACTCCATAGTCATAAGCTGTCAAATCTTAGAAAAGAGAAAAATGCAACAAGACCCTCTGAGTATAGTGTGTGATCATTGTAGAAGCCCAGGTCTGTTGAGGTTTGTGTGACATTTTTAAGTCCTTTTTGAGTGATTATCTCTAAGGTACTATGCACATTAAATGGCTGAGTTAACCTTAACACATGTAAAACCATTACGCCTATTGACGACAGCAGTGTGTAATCCTGCTTTGCAGTTTGATATTGACACTCATGATCAAATGCTAAGCTCTGCTAGCAGATAGGTTGTCCCTCTCTGGGGGACTGAGAGACAGGCAAATGAAGCAGCACCAGATTGATGAGAAATGAGTGCTCTGTAAATTGTGTGCGTGTGTGGGTGTGGGTGTTGGTGTGGTTGGAGTAGATGTGTGTTTGTCTCTGTGTGTGTGTGTGTGTGTGTGTGTGTGTGTGTGTGTGTGTGTGTGTGCGTCTCTGTGTGTGTGTGTGTGTGTGTGTGTGTGTGTGTGTGTACTCTTCTCCTGTAAGGGATACTGCAAAGCCAATCAATTAATACTTAAAGTGGAACCAATTCTTGTTTCACTTGGGAACTTACTGAGGGCTTTGCCCCTTCATTTTAATACCGAGGTCTGCATTCCTAATTATGAACAGTGCAAATGGATGTTAAGCCATGCCAAATTAAATCTTAGTTCATTAGATATAAGCTCTTTAAAGATTGAAAGAAAATATTTGAATTTTTAAAAAGTTTCAATGTGCAGTGTCCCATTTTTAATGAGGACGTTGCAATGTGAGGGAGGAAAAAAGGGAAATGTCTTTGTGTGGATGAATAATCTAACCAATATGAAATATTAAGTCACTGTTTTACCCAGTGTTTCTCCTCAGGCTGCAGTGTTAGGCTGGATAATGGAAGATTTTCCTTTGGTGAGGTTCTGCTTTGAATAAAATAGAGAGGTGCATGAAGGGGAAGCTCAACTGTCTGGAGGCAACTGTAGTTCTGAATTACATTGTAAATATATTCATTATTCCTCAAAAAAAAAAAAAAAAAAGCATTGTTGACAGACGTCAGTTTCATCATTAGAAGTGTTCCGAGTCAGGCAGTAAATAAGTAAACTCCTTTTATTTTCTGCAGGAAAATGCATGAAACTTCAGAATTTAAATTTTTAACAATGTTTGCTGCCTGGATGAACCTAGTTATAATAATGTTGGCTTAATCTATATTGAATGTGCAGGCTTACAACAACACTCTCTCTGCCGAGGAGCAGTGCATTAACGCTTACCTGTAGCTTTTAATGTGCTCTGGCTCGGATTGTAATGGAGAAAGCAGATGTTCAGTGTGGCAGCACCTACTTGCTGCCGTCCTAACTCGGCTTTCTCACACCACATGAGGAAAGTGTAATGAAAATCTATAGAAAGTTTCACACTACTGCTATTAAGGGAACATTTCTTCACAGTCGCCGCCTCCTTAATACAGCATCAAAAAGAGCACCGTGTAACAGAATGCTTGCATTATAGATAACCAGCAATTACTTTGTCTTGTTCTTTTCTTTGCCCTAATATCTTTCTGTTATTTGTCTGTCATTGACTGTCTTACAGAGACAGATCTAGTTCTAAAATGGAAAGCCACTAGGCCCCGTTGTCGTGAGAGCTTTACACAGTGTCCATTGTGTAACAGCTGTAAAACACAGACCAAATTATTATTAACTCCGCATGCTGCTCTGCCTCTGCCTCTGATAAAGTGGAATCCCAGAACAACCTTTGGATTTTGGCCAATAACCTTGGAGGGAGATGGTGATTGAAAACAGTAGTATGAATCCAGGTCAGTCATTATGTCTACACTGCTGAGACAAAGATGCAGGACAAAGCTGAGGGTGTGGTGATGCCGTTTTAATACGTTAAAAGAAAATAAGGGAAAGTGAAGAATGCGTCCCCCCTTTGTTAGACTAAAACCGCACAAAAAGGAACCAAAATCTAGTCATCCATAATATTTCAAAGAAAGAGATTTTCCACTTTTTAGCCTGATGGATTTGTAAAAGGAAACCTCCCGCTAAGAATTTCCAACCTCCTCTAATTTCACAATCCCTTGCTTTTTTGATTCTCACTTTACCTGTTGGGACAGACGGAAATGTCGAATTTGCTCTAGCATCTTTCAGCTTGATATGACACCCAAAACCCAGGAGTGACGGTGTCTCTTTCCCCGCAGGAGAAACAAGGAAGATGATTTGTTGAGGGGCCCCGGGGAACGACTGCTCCTTGAAAACAGGTGGCGCAACATCGCACTGCAGCGTGCCTTCAGGGAATATTTGTAGATATTCAGGAAATGCACAAAAACAAAACATTTCCCTCTGACAGAAGCAGACGCCACCTACAGTACAACACAGACTAAGGAAGTGATTAACTCCGCTCCTGACATGTTTCCCCTAATGTCATTTCCTCAGACTTGAAAGATTTTCTTTTTTTTTTTTTAAAGTAAGTTAGAGTTTTTTCACGATGATGAATGCTTTGTTATGACTTCGCCTCTCATATATTCACTGTAAGCATGAGAAATATGTCGCTCGTCTCGTCAAGTCTCACCAACTGAGTCACTCTCAGCTGAGCGAGATAGGTCAGCAAGAACAATTTCTTCATTTTGACAAATCACTCCAAAATGTATTAGCGGAGAGGCCAACTGTCAATCCAGCTGCCCAAAGGTCCTTACAGGGCCTTTTGGTGGGTCTGAAAAATGATGTAATCAGCCCGTCCTTCCTTCTTACGAGGGCTCCATCCATCCTCTCTAAAGGCCCGGTCCCCGTGGCCTCGCTCTGGATCAAGTCCCCATAAGGCCCCCTGACCCCGTTAGAGGCGCATGATGGGCGGCCCTGTCACTTCAAATGGCTGCCCAGGTCCGGTCTGAGAGTAACCCCTCACTGTGAGTAAACCTCCACGTTATTTCTGTTTTATAGGCTACGGGCGGATAACTGCGTGGAATGGATGTGGACAACTTAGTTATTGTCACTCAGGGCGAGGGAGTGAATGTCGTTACTGGGTTGCGAATGGGAGTCGATTGAAAGGTATGAAAAGTTATGTGGTGTAGTTTCACAGTGTGAGGAAAAGTAAGCCACATTTCTTACACTGTGTTCGGGATGACGGGGGAGCCTGGCGGCCACAGAATTGTCTTTGCCGAATGTTATACATTGCAGTGAATGCGGAACTACATATTTGGCCACAACTTACCAAAGACAATGTTCAAAGGAGTTATTTAAATTTCAAGGAAGATGAATGACTCATATATGATGTGTATTTTCACTTCTGGAGAGCTGTGCCTTTGATGGCGAGAGGGGAAGACGTGGGTTTGTTATTGAAGTAAAGAATAATAAGGCCACTGCATGTTGGCCGACTCTCCCTGTAGAAAGACCTTGATATGAATCCAATGCACTATGTATGCCCCTTAGAACAAGCAGGGATACAGGAAAGCATGTGGCTTTTGATCCTGCTTTCCTTCTGTTGTCTTTCATCTGACCCATCCTCCAAAATTGTCACTAGAACTCATGCAGAAGACAGAGCAGAGATCTGCTAATCTAACCCTCAGGGGCTACAGTGTTTTTTTTCTCGCTCACTTCCCCTTTTTTAAATGCTCCTGGACATTTTTAGTCATTAACTTGCAGAGGACATAGCCTTAAGTCTTAAAAACCTTCCCCTCTGTACATGGTGCACCAAGTGAGTATGAAGAGAAACACAATTCAGTTTTTGATTCTAGCATTTCTTTATTTTTTTTTTTTTTACCTTTAAAAAAAAAAAAAAAAAAAAAAAATTCCTTTTCTATGAGTAAACTGTGTTGAATCTTTGAAGAGGTGCCAGGTTAGCTACACTACCAGCGCCGTATCCTTCCCCTCAGAGGTAGAGAGAGAGCATGTTCTCCTAAGTCTCTGCATGGTGAACATGTCAGCGAATTACACACTGTGAACAACTGATTGAGGCTATGAAGAGGAGGGCATACCAAAAGATAATATGTTTGGTTTGGAGCCGATCCGCTGAACATACATTTTTCTCCCACATAAATTTCCCTGGTCCGCCCTCCACAGCAGAGTATCCCCCTTAACACAGAAGCAGTCGACTTTAATTCTCTGGATTCAGCATTTCGACTTAATAAATTCCATCCCTTTCACCTAAGGGTAGCATTTATAATCAGAAATGTGAGTTTATATGTACAGTAAATGATGCATTTGAAAGTTTTAGTGTTTCCATACCGCAAGTCCGTGGTGGCTCTGCTAGTTAGGGAGTATCCACCTCCGGATAGTTATGGTCAGAGACATGGGCTTAAATTCCTGGTGGTTGCATGGACGAGCCTGTGAAGCAAACCGTGACGTTTGGCAAATTGAACAACAATAAAATTAAATTGTGACTGTGAAACTGAATTCCGAAAGTTCGCCTCAGAAGAAAAAACTTTTCTGTTTTTCTTTCATTAAACTGTATGTTTGTTTTGTCCATCATGGCGACAGCTGAGGACTAAAATCCCAGTGACTTATCTTATACAAATAAAAAAAAGGGGCTTTTATTCTCAAATGCAACAACCTAGAAAGGCTATTATGCCAGTCTTCCACATCGATTTTAAGGCAACCTCGCCACTACCTAGGTAACAACAAGGTATTCATATGGTAATAATCATAATATGTCAAGTATCTCCAGCCATCAGAGATGCTAGTCTCAGTTTAATGATTCTGGGAAATTGAGGATTACCCTGGATATGAGAGCAAGCCTACAGTTTTCATATGGTGTGGGAGGTTGCAGGGCTCTGTATTAGTAATCACAGGGGAGAGCCGAGAGGTGGGAGAGAAAATCTGCTTCTTCTCTTCTCTCATTCATCATAGCAGTCCTCTGGTGAGGAAACATGGCAAATGGCCAAATGAATGCACTTCATAAAGCGCAAATGTCTCCTCTGATGTGCCTCTCACTGAGGAGCTGGAGAGAGGGGGAAAGATTTCCACAGATATATTATTGTCAAACTCTGCTGCCCCCGCTTCCAAGTGTTATTATGATATTGTAGGAGATCTTACAATAAGATTTGGTGACTTCACTCAAGCAGTTACCATAACAATGTTACAATGATGGCAGCAGTTTTCAATAGCCGCCTAAACTGAATGAAGCATATTGTCGGAGCGGGTGATAAGTTTTTCTAAAAGAAGCACTCTTTTTTAATGTTTTATGATGTTGTAATTTAACAGGGTATTCTTAAGATGGAGGGGAAATTTTCACTAGGTAGATAAAAGTGACTATAAGTAGAGGAGATGTGAGATAAGATATTGAGAGTGGAACCAATTCACACCACACACAATAAGATGGTCAGCACCACAGGGAGGTGCTATGGATCTGTATCCCCTATTACATGCAGCACATGCACTTTAATGCATGAATTACCAAACGTGTAACATTTGCAACATCTGCGAGACCATGTTTTACCTTATACATTTTGTTGCACTCATTTAACAAAAAACAGCAATCTGATATAAAGCAGGGAATTATTTAGAAGCAGGATAAAAAGGAAAAGCTTACAACCGTCATTGTGTAATTTCAGGTGAGGTAAAAATAAAAGTAATGGGTCTTATATGTAAGACAAAAAAGCAGTGAAATTACTACAACGTGATAATAAATTAAACAATGCTAAATAATATATATATATATAATATGAATTAAAGCATTACATCAATTCTCTTCTCTGTGTGTATTTTTATATAAATGTACAGTATTTTAGATAGATAGATAGATAGATAGATAGATAGATAGATAGATAGATAGATAGATAGATAGATAGATAGATAGATAGATAGATAGATAGATAGATAGATAGATTCCCAAAACACTAATAATAATTATATAGTTATGTTCATATTTTATGTTACCTCAGATACGTATCGGTTGTGAGAGATAATAAGTGTTCACATGAAAAGGTGGTGAAATACTTTAAGGTTTTTAAAAAGTGTGAATGTTCTGCCCTCAGCTCTGCACTGAGTTTACCAAGAATGGTAAAAGGTTAGTTTGAAAGGGCTGTGGAGCAAAGACAATAATTTTATATAAGCTTTAAAAATACATTATTAATATTTAAACACAGCATTAATTAAAAAAAAATATGAACGTACATATAAAAATGACAAAATAGGTTTATATAGAAATACTGAAGTGTAAAAACGCTTCTAATTACACCTCTTAGTTACCTGGAAGATTTTCCGTCTGTTTTGCATGTGTTTACTAACTCTGTGTGATTAGAGCAATTATACCTTTTATGTATAGTCCCTCATTGTATTGCTGTATTAATTACAGTATTGATTCAATTTAACACCTAATGCCCAAAAAACATAAATCATATTTTCACACTTAATTGTGTGTTTGAACTAATTAAGAGCAAAGCTGGAGCTGCTGTCTTTGAAAAATAAATGTGTAAGATTGTTTTTTTATTATTTATTCCCTGGGCTGTCACGATGGAATCCTAATGTGATTAAACTGTTTGTACATCCTTAAGTATACATTTATATTTTTTTCAATTATGAAGAAATCAGTTAAAGTAACATATCGTTCACATTGTTTTCAGTATATCCTTTGCCTACATTTATATGAAGTGAAAGCTTTTCGGCGAGATGACAAATCTGAATACATTTCTTAAAATGGATGCCTCTTCAAATAAGTTCTTCATTTTACAATTGCCCATTCCTAACAATATTGTACATTTGCCAATCATGGCATACGTACAGTATTGTACTGGAGCTTCGCTACATCCGTCATGCCAACTTACAGTTACATTTGGAC
Organism: Bovichtus variegatus; assembly: GCA_943593645.1. Classification (NCBI taxonomy): domain Eukaryota; kingdom Metazoa; phylum Chordata; class Actinopteri; order Perciformes; family Bovichtidae; genus Bovichtus; species Bovichtus variegatus. The sequence goes on from CALSCE010009347.1 coordinate 8,483,737, forward strand.
ATCTAAAGTGAGACTGTAAGGAAATGAGTGGCAAGAGAGGGCAAAGGAGGCGGGAGAAAAAGATCCAAGAAGGCTTGGCTTGTATAATTACACTCTCAAGATGGCATATTTACCGTCTCTGCCAGCGAGGTCATGCCTTCTGTCGTAGTAAACGTAGTGAAGTATGAAAGAGCCAATTACAGCACACTGGGTGACCTTTTAACAACTATTACCACATCCCATCAACACATTATCATGATGGAGATTGTGATTCCACGAGAATTACAACATTATCCTGTCACATCCAGCCCAAGACGGGCTTGTTGTGTGATGGCAGTGACAGCACAGCTTTGAAGAATCAGCGCAATAAAGGAAGACAAGTGAAATGAAAAAAAAAGAGAGTGAGACAGAGAGAGATATGGAGGAAGGATGAGAGGGGGGTTAGAACAATAGCCCCGTACAGTACATTAGCTGTGGATGTCAAGCACCCCAGTCGTTCCCAATGAAAAGCACAACAAATAAGACGTTGGCCTGTTTGTATTCATTATCAGTCAGCACATGCCCCGGCTCCTGCATTAAACATTAGACTGCCTCTGATGTCTGCTTAACAGTTTAATTCCCTCCCCGCCGCTCAGCCTGTCATAATAAACCCAGCGAAGCACACACAAAGTCAAATAAGAGTGTGAGGGGGCCGCCTTTGTGTGTATGTGTGTGTGTGTTTGTATGGCTGTCCTCATGTTTGTTACTGTGTGTGTGTGTTTATGCATGTCTGTGTGGTTGAGCAACATACAGATCATTCATAATAGCCCATGCCCTCTATTGCCAGGCTTGCCTTTATTGTAGTTTATCTGATCACAGATTAAGTAGATTTTAGAGTGGCAGGCCCGTCTGCCCAAGAGTGTGTGTGTGTGTGTGTGTGTGTGTGTGTGTGTGTGTCTGTGAATCAGTATTTATATCTATGTATACATCATTGTTACAAGTGCATTTTTTTAGTATACATGTATATTGTTGTTTCTTTATGTATGTGCTAATGTGCTCTGCCTCTGTGTGTTTATTTTTTTTTTTTTCCTTTTTTATTTTTTTTTCTGTGCGCTCCCTATCTCCCCGCCACAGCCAGAGGTTGGCACGAACACCACATGGTCATAACAGTCTCCTTGAGAAGGGGACCAGCCTCTTAGGCTGGCAGCCTGGCAGCCTGGCACAAAGACGCCAATCTCAGTCAAAAAGGAGGAGACCAATGGGCACAGAAATCCCCATTCAAAAGAGATGATTGGATTAATTAGATAAATCCACTGTATCCGATGCAATTGTGTGTTGTCCAGAAATATGTTCATGTTATTGGTAAAGGTATGGCCTCTGACATGAGCGTTCACACAGTAACACTGGCATAAGGGTGACCATCTGCTCCCTAATCTGCAGCGCTGCAAATATGAAGTCCTTCACTTCCAATGAACATTTATATTATTAGATTTATTCCACTTTGATAATTTAATCCACTTATGAATTTATTCCGTGTAGCTCGCTGTGCTAATCACTGGCTATGAAAACATTGCAACAAAAGCTGTCTTCTAATATTAATAAATCACAAGCGGTGGTGCACTGTAAATATGTTTCAGCAACATTATCAAAGAAGGGGAGGGTTTCTCTTATTTCTCTCTCTTAGGGAAAATATTGTAATTACCCCTTGGCGTTGTAAGAGAGCAAAACTGTTTCGGGTTTTATTTTTTCATGACATTTGAACAAAGATATAAAATTTGAAAAAAAAAAAAATCATCAGTTGTCTATTATTCATATGCTAATGTGTACTCCCTGAAAAGGGTGTGACATTAGTAATTCAACACACTATTATTGTATTTGGGGTCCTTTTTTTCCTGGTGGAAAGCCTTTATTTGTCTTGTAAACGAGAAAAGAGTAATACAATGCATGTATGTCTTTTAAAAGGAATGTTTAGCCAGCAGAATGTTAACTAAGGTAAGCAGTGTTGTTTTAGCCCCCAGTAACCACGCCAATTATCTGTAAACTTATTTTTTTCGACTTCCATGCATACTTAATGCATCCCCTGTTTCCCTCACGCCATCTGCCCCCCCCTCCCCCCCCCCCCCCCCCCCTGACCCAGTCTCATGACCCCCCTGCCCCCTCCACCCTCCCCTCCCTCCCCCCTCTCCAACACTCTGGAATTTTTATGAGATAGGACAAAAATGGGCACTTCCCTTATTAACATCTCACAGTGGAAATCAAATATGCAAGGAAAGTAGTGTATCTACTAATTAGTGCTGAATTCATAATTACTGTGCTCATTGATGGAGATACATTTGAATACGTTCATTTCCTTAGGGAGAGAGGCAGGCTGTCCGGGATAGACTGGGAGAAAAAAAAATCCCCTTCAGCCCCCCTCCCTTTTCTTTTGGAAATTAGGGATCCGTGGCACATGGCGATACTACCAGACTAAGATCCGAAGTGCCCGCAATTTTCTTCAGATATAATTAATCAAGTGAAGCATGTAACCTAATGAATGTGTTTGATATCCGCTCCTATTCAAATATGGGCTTTATCGCGATGTGCGCCGGAATTGCTTAGAGCTATGCATAGACAGTGACATTGCTTGGAAATGTTCTTCAACAGTTTCTCTTTGCGTGTAAACAATATCCATGCTTGTCAAGGCATGAAAAAAAACAGACAGAGAGACACATTTTAATTGCAGTAAATTAATAACAATTAAGCCGCAGGATGCTGGGGATCTTGACAGTGCTTTGTTGTTGCCCTAGAGATAATTTCACTGAGTGCCTTGCAAGTCTGACAAGCAGGTGAAAAGGTAGAAAAGAGAAGAATTGGGACATTTTCACGGATAGGAATAAAGCAAAGGAAATAAAACTGGCCTGGCTCTTTTTTCGCAGCGGATTAAAGAAATACACACTTGATTAACCAAAACATTGACTTTGGAAGTTGCTGAATTATTTTGAACCCTCGACCATGAAAGTTGACGGATGAGTTCAACATTCAATCGAAGAACCGTCCAACATACACACCGAAAAAATGAAAAATGTGGAAGCGAACACACTCGCAGAGCAGCGCAAGTAGACAGATAGACAAACGGACGTTGCAGGAGGAAGATCCATAAGTCCTTACTGTGACCTCAGAGTGTCAGACCAGCGGAGTCACGTGACGGACAAAGGCTCTCTAATTAACAGAGAGGACTCTGAAAAGCCGCTCTGTAATGAGGCACCATGCTGGACGGGCCTCCAGTGAGGCACTCGGCCCATATGCAAGGCCAGCATTGCAGGAATTTACATACTGCAGGTCAATTGAACATATGCACACTCAAAACTGACTAATGACTTCCACTAGCGCTCTGATTCTATTTCACAGCCTGCTCTCAGGATGAACATAGTATAGAACACTAATGAGGACAACATTGGGAGGCGTAGGACTGCAAACATTAATATATGTATCGAGAGATGGCTTCAATATTAAACCTGGCTGCTTGGGAAATGGGCACAACCACAACATTTCCACGGGTACAACTTCTAACTGCACGAATGAACCTCCCGTACAAAGGAAGAGCAGCGTTTCATAGTCTGGCTGATCATCAGGGAGCAAAAGCCAATGTCCAGTAAAGTGCCCATCCTTGTCTTTTTGCCGCACATTTACTCTCAGACAGATGATGCCCAGTACCTGTAAGGCCACCCATTCACTATTAAACTCTTCCCCCAGCACCCCACAGTTTGGACAGTTTGGGGGCTCGGCAGGGGTGTGTGTCCATCTGTGTGTGGCTGCATGTTTGTGTGCTTGACTGCTTGCATGTGCGTGCAAGCGTGCAGCCTGCATACATGTGTATGTATGTGCATGAGAGAGGGGGTTTATGTTGAGGGGATGGCGGCGAGGAGTTGGAAGGTGTTAAAAGAAGGAGTGCTGGTGGTGGTGGGGGGTGGCTCTTATTTGGCTGGGTGTAAAAAAATGCCCCCAGGTCTCCTGATGGAAGAGACAGGTATTAGCTCTGAGACCTCCATAGTCCCAGCTTGCCATTAGTTTCCTCTCCAGCTGCACCAGGATCCGGACTATGAATCTGCCATGGCTGGTCATTCATCAGTTTCACAGTCCGCACCAGCACACACACACATTCCAATAACAACACTGTGAAATAGTGAGTGAGTGAGAAAGAGACACAGAGAGAGAGAGAGACGGAGGGTGAGAGAGTAAAAGTGTGAGAAAAATATCTTGTCATACAAAGACTTTTACTTCAGCAAGTGTGTATGGCCACTACATACTGTACCTTTGACTCAAATGGGGGGTACATTACCGGTCCAGAGAGAGTGAGTGTGCGCGTGTTTGCACACAAGCAGGCATGACCAAAAAAGCCCCGTGCTCAAATGTTTGTCTCTGCCTGATTGTGTACATGTGTGGGTGCAGTCTTCCACAAAAAGGTGATGAGACACGATATAAATTAACTCTGGGTTCTGCACGCTGCCGTTTCGCACAGTTGAGCATTAGCCCTGGTCCCACAGAGTGATGTGGAACTTCCTGTTAAACAGGAAGCATTTAAATGTTGGCTGGAGAGTTATGGAATTGCCTGTGGAAACATATTTGGGGGGGTCAAACGCAGAGGTCAGCACTCCAAGACTTTCCATGTCAAGTTCCTCTCTCATCAGACCCTTCCAAGTTGTTCTAGTTCTGCTGGTTTTGTTTTAATTTATTGTAATGTTTCTCTGATTTGAAAAAAAAAATATCAGTCACATCCTTGCTGCCTGCGCCTCTCTCACCCGAACTTTTTGAAATTTAAATAACTTCTTGTTGACATGCTTTCAGTATTTTTTTTTTCAGTCAAAACAGTGAAAGTGTGCTGAAACAAACCAAATCAATGGAAGTATTCCGTTTCATCCAGACGACCTGTCGTACCAAAATAACCTTTTTTTTTTTTTTTTGCTGCCCTGAGTGAGTGAAGGCCACAAGTTCTGTCATGTAGTGTATATGCTAACTCAAAAGGAAGGACAGGTCCTAGCGATTCGGTCGCTTGGGTTGATGTGACCAGGACATGGCCATGGCAGCAGTGAAAGCCTGGTTGAGCCATAGTGACACGTCGTCTCCATCCATCTTCAGTCTGAAACATTTTACGCTAACTGACAGAGCGTGGCGCTTGCTTACCCACCTCCCAGAGGAAATAGTCCAGACTGGTGTCTTCTTGACATGCACTAAAGAGTGAGCAGTCCAGAGGTCCAGAGGGGCATTGTGTATTCAGTCCAAGACGAAAGGTTAGATCCTCTGAAAGGAAAGAGTAGTTCAGTATATATTGTTGGAAGTGACAATGACTTTTTTTCTGTTATTCAAGCAAATAAACAATTCAGTCAGTCCTTTCATATTTTTTTTTTTTTTCTGTGCAGAGGTATAATGTAGGTGTGTATGTTTGTGTGAGAGTGTATCTCTTGTTTATTTCATGGCTTCATATGCACATTTAGTTTTCTGAGGGAATACCCTATTTGAATGACCAAAATATAAATCCTGAAATAAATGTGCATAAAATATAAATTAACATTAGTTTGAAACATGCAAAAGTGTTGCTTTTTCTGCTTAATTTCCCGTAAATATTTTGGTAATTCAAACTAATTATTTAAATAGAAAACAACTCAAATATATCCCATGCAGATGTAACCGCCTCACTGACACGCTGGATTGTGTCTACACTTCTGTTCATATCCTGTATCTCGGTCAGGTACCAAAAGAAGGGGGAGGTAGAAAAGGAGAATTGAGCAGTGGCTGTAGTAATAAATCACAGGATCGCTGGTGACATTCATACAATACGGATACAGTGTTAACTCAATGAGTCGGACAGCCCTAGCCTGTTCCTCCATCCTGACCTTGCCTCCCTGTCGTAATCAATCATGTTGGCACGGCACACACGCTCCTTATTTATTATTACTCTGGACCCGCATGTACAGTAAACAATGAGTAGAATACATTGGAAAGACTGAGAGAGTGGGGAGCTATTATAAGAGAGGAGGTAAAGGTCCAGTAAAATAACCGGGGGGCATATGTGTCCGGCTGGCTGGTTAAAAGACTACTGAGCAGGACGGTGAGCAACCACCGTGGCCAATAGACGGCTATAACGCGCAGAAATCACCTATACTAAGTGCTCATTGCACCACAGAAGGTCACGATATTGTCACTACTTACAATTTACAAGTGCTGCTGTTGATGTTGTGAAACATCATAGTGTTATGTTTCCGTACTGCCCTGCGTATTGAGAGTGGCTTCTTGGATATGCGGACTCTATTTAAAGGGAAGGTGGTGTTAAAGCTGTTTTCTTCTTACTTCAAGATCACATTAAGAAACTGTCAGACAGATGTCATCTCTTTCTACGCCTTTTGGCTGTTATCCTTTTAGAAATATTGTAATTTTACTTCTGTTATTCTCAGGTAGCAGGTGTATATCCTGAGTGACAAACCGCTTTCTTTGTAAAACTAATAGCTTACAAAGTCAGTGTAAATTAACTATGACCCAATGTGAAGCCTTCATAACACCACCATAACAAGCCATGAAAGCCAGCCAAGCAAGACGTCATATAGTCCCATATGCAGCCTATGCAGGGGGCCTGTCTTGGCAACAAAACAGGGCCCCAATGTACAGCAGAGGGCCCCTGAACTCCTCATGAAGGATGGCTGGCTACAAGGAGGGCCGAGGGGGAGCCAGTTTAAAACACATACCATATGCAGTTAGGAAGAGGCTCATTTATCAGCCCCTGAAATTCCTGGGTTTTTACACCTCAGACCCCCCAGCACTTTCTCTCCTCCCCCTCGGGGTTAGCCACCTCCTAACTGTACACCACAGATGACAGGTCGCTGAGATCTGGCTTTAACTGCAAACCACAACTCTGATTTGTCTTTCCATTGAAATAACAGTGAATTGATTATGTAAGTAATGTAGAGACACGCTGTACAGCAGTAAGTGTGCGATAGATATGCCATGAAAAGAATTGTACACATGCTTCTGTGATTTCTCATGGATATGTCCAGCTTCTTTTTCTGTGATTTTAGTGTTTTTTTTTTTAGTTTTCTTGTAAAGTCCATCAACCTCTCCTGTCTCTTTTGCCCTTCTCCTACCCTTCCTGTCCAAGCACTTCTTCGCAGTTGGACATCATCTGGCCCGTGAATGGCACATTGTTATGCTTGTTCCTCAGTGGCCGTGTGAGCAGATGCCATGAGCAGCCGCAACACTGGTCCCTGCACAAGGTTGGTAGCTCGCATTCAACACAAAGCCGTAAATTACATCCCGCGAACACACAAACACTCTGCGCTCAACTGAGTTTCGGCAGTTTAGAGCACCATTGAAGGAGCATAGCATGTCCTGATTTTGTTTGAGTGAAGACCGGTTTCAGGCAGCGGGGGAAGTGGCCCCGCGGCGCACAACCGTGGCCTAGACGAAGAGATCACGCACGGACAGCTGGGCTTTGAACTTCTTACCCCTGCATTCCCGGGGTCAACAGCTTGGTGGCCGCAAGGGTCAACCAGCAGCAAGAGGCCATCTTATAGTGAACTGGCGGACTTGTTTTGACTGGGTCCCTGTGGCACGATTACCCCATGGCGACTGGAGGTGATACTCTTCGGAGGGATCAGGTGAAGCAAAGTTTATGAATAACATTTAGATTGTAGGCCTATGCGTGCAAATTGCTGTGTGTATGGGAATGGAAAATGTTACAAATACCTTCTTGAATAAAAAAAAAAAAAAAAAAAAAGATCTGTTCAATTTAAGACTTTAAGACTTAAAAAAGACTTGCCAACAGGAGCCTTTATCTGAACAAAACTTCAAACAAAATCATGGAGTTAAGCTCGCTAGAAGTACAGTAAATAACTCTATAGATCTAAGATGAGACACAATAAAGTATGATTTGTTATGATCTTGGGAAATACATGGCTCAAAATCCAATCAAACATATCACCAAAGTGTGTTTGAGGAAGAATCATCCTTGTTGCGACTCGCTACAGACAATATTTACACACTCAAATCCCACGTCTAGTCAACGGATGCATAGTGGCTCGCTAAGATATATGGGTTACTTTATTCATAGCCCTTCAATTACAAAATCATGTATTGGGGGAAGAATAAATTAATAATAAAAAACCCTATCTGAACTTCTAATATTTTGCTTGGCGAAGGGAAACGAATTACCCTTTTCAGAACTGATGATGTATTACTAGCGTTTGATCCTTGGAGGTTTAACCATGCTCACATTCATTACTTTCAAGTGCTGAGGTGTATCTGCAATTAGAAGCACCTTGCAGTGGATTTCTGACACTCCTGCAGACTTGAAACACCATATCATAGAATCATCACAGCATTATACTGCAGGAGAGGGGACGGTGTCTCCTTCGAATAGAGGCAAGGATGGGGGGTGGGGTGGTGGGGGTGCTTAATTTAACCATGTGCCCGTAAGTGAGGGGAGCCGGTAAGCAAATGAGGACCTTTCATTAAATCAAAGGTGATTTTTGTTCGGCTAATGGGTGCCCCAAAATTCTAGTACAGCAGCGAAACATGTGATCATTCTCTGTGGAGCCTGCTATACTGCTACAGACCGGTCAGGGCTATTCTTATTACAGTATGCATAATGTAATGAGCGTGCTTGTGTAATTTAATCACACTGAGTGGACTGTGTTAGTATTTCTTTGAAACGACAAAGCCATACTAGCATGTGGTTTGATAAAAAAAAAAGGGAATAAATAATACAATCACTCAACCAGCTTGTACAGTTAATGCACTTGCTATTTCACAAATGGCAGCCATTTACATGGTATAGTGAGTTCATAGTATGGAGTAGTCATGTAACCCTCTGCACTGTTTTTTCCCACCGCAGAGCTCAATTTTACATCTGAATGCCCAACTCTCCAACGTCTTTAGAATTATTGTCCTCAAGAATCGCTATCATCCTCAAGACCTCTGCTGATTGGTCATGACACGGCCAAAATGGCCACTGTGGTGAAACACCTCAGAGAAGCAAAGGAAGTTTAGCCAAAAAACACGCTGAGCCATTATGTTAAAGTAAACGACAGCACATCCTAATGTCATTTGGCAGTGCTAGCGCTCGGCAATTAGGGCCTCTCTTAATGCGACGCTGAGAGCATTTCTCCTCAAGGTTAGCGCCTCATTTCCCCACGATGGGTCTGCGGGGCCGCACCAGATGCATTGTGGGAGCTGGGGGGCGCGAGTTAGGACAGGTGTCCGCCACCTTGGATATCTCCCCTCGCAGCTGGCACCAGCTGGCACCCCCAGTGCCCCATCCGGACGGTCTGCTCTCCCTTCTCCATGGAGGAGAAGGAGGAGGAGGAGGAGTAGGGGGGGGCATGTCAAGGGCAGACCTGGTACAAGCTCACTCACAGGGCACCCATGCCATGACATGACCTGGCCCCTAGGGGACCTGCCAGCAGTGAGGGGTAGGAGTAATGTGGTGCAGCAGTGCCCGTTTGGAGACCTGCTCCAGCATTCCTAATGGACCGGCAATGATGAGGCCCAGCAGTGCCAGCGGGTCAGAGGCAGCTTCTGTGGAGGACGCTGCTCTTCCCACCAGAGAGCCGAGGATGTCATGTCTGAAGGTGGTCTCTCTGGATGCACAGCAGCCATTTTGCCAAGAGGTAAATTGGAGAAGCATCTTTGAATCACTGAATCACTGAGGTATGTACTGTGTATTTGCACATGCACATATTCATCCATGTTAAAAAAACTAAATGTGCAAGAATCATGTATTTGCGAAATGTGCAATTTGTGAACATTTATGATCACGCAATGTTTACATATTTTGTTTTGCATGACTGCGGCCAATTTAATGAACATACATAAATATTAATAATAATTTAGTACCATATATATGTTTTTGTACTATATAACATTAATGCATCAAAACAAAACATCAAACGACGACTATGAAATACTATGTACAAAATATACAGTATAATATCAAATCTGATTTGACGATTTGTGACGAAACAAAAACATTGCTTCACAAATCACACGTCTCAAATATTTCAGATACATATCATATGCATTACATATAGTAATACATATGATCCTTATAGATTTATATGGATACGAAAAAATAAAGTATGTTCGTCTGTAGTGAAACGGCTGAATGCTCCAGGGTTAAAGCAAATTATTATGAATGTAAACTGGCTCACTTGTCTCCAGTCAGGAGAAATCACTTCACATTATAAGCGCATTATGTTCCAGGCAATACCACACAGTGGTTCCCTACTCATGATGTGAGTTAATTCACTTAATATGTCTTTAATGGGGAGAGGCTTTTCTTTGTATAAAATGGTTTCCACACTGACCATTATCTGAAATCAAGCCTAATGATGGCTCCGGTTTATGATAATGACCATTATCACACAGACCACCATCATGTCTGCCAAATGATCAAATGATCTTGCATTTCTTACTTGCAGCCTGAATTTGTTAGTCATGTAAATTTAAGCCCTTGATGAAGCTTACCCCCCGTTTCTCCTCACACCCTCCTGTATAATATTAGACATCTGATGCTTTTGCTGCTGTTGTTCAGACCTTATATTGAACTAAGGCTGCTTTTGAAGTCGTTAACAGCATATAAGATATCATCTTTGCCCTCATCAGCCCTTAATGGGCCAAACAAATGATAATAATAATAATAACATGCAGGGATCTCATAGTCTCCTTAGTTACCACAGTCATCAGCTTCAGTATATAAAGGTAACTGTGAGGCAATAATAACAATTTGTAATTACACACACTGGCTCTTGGTGTCTGATGCCACGTGAATCCTTTGAAGTGCAGACTGTTGATTACTGTAAATGAGAGCTGTTTCAGGGTGGATTGTGGGTAATTATATGCAGTGCACCCCAGGGAGCAGTGCTAGGACCCAGGGGACAGCGGTTCCACAGGAGAGTGAAGCACAGACAGAGCAACACATGCTGGGCCACCGATTCTCAGCATGAAACAAGTCAACAGGCCTGTCTTTTATTTCTAATGTCTGTGATTTACATGAAAGAACCACTGTCACCCAACCGCAACAGTGTGTTGTATACCGCAGTTTGATTGACAGCATTTCATATTTCACATGTCCCTCCACCCCCTACTCCCTCCCTCAACAACTTGATGATGATTGCAGCATTATAACGTAGAACACATTGCCGGTTCAGCTACTGTGGAATGTAACTCCTCTATATGTATTTAGCATGTCATTAGGATGGCAATTTTAGTGCGTTAGAGTATGTCAAATCTAAAATATATTACAAATCTGTATTATCTGTTAGTGTGTTAGCGTTATCTGTTAGTGTACATTTAAATCAAAAATGTAAGAAAATATGTAGTCTTGAGGGTTATTTTTTAAACATTTATTGTATGCAAAGAAGAATAGAAAAAAATAACTACATTTTTTCAGTAACACTTTACTCTAAACCCCCCTATTTAACATTTATAAGTAGTATCTCAAATGTAATAAATTGTTTATAACACATGACAATGTAGTTGTAAGCCGATATAAGGACATTTAAAAATGTTTATTAATATGCAGTATTTGTCAACATTTATAGCTTCCCCTGTGAAGACATATTTTATATTATTACAAATGTGTTTTAAAATGTTGTCAATCATTATCTGTTTGTACAACACCATCCACTTAAGGATGCCCACAGGAGGTGTTATAGTTGTAATATACTACATTTGTAGGCTGTATACAAACATTTATTAAATGGTTATAACACACTATAATGTAGTTGTAAACAGACATACATGTTTATTAATATATCTGTGGGCACCCATGAGTGGATGTCGTTGTATAAACAGATAATGAATGACAACACTGTGAAACACATTTGCAATAATATAAAATATGTCTTCACAGAGGAAGCCATAATTGCTGACAAATACTGTATATTAATAAACATTTAAAACATGTCCATATATCTGCTTTGAACCGTACTGTATTTATTACATGTTTATATACTGCTTATAAATGCTAAATAGGGGGGTTAAGCAACCAATTTTTCCAAGTACAAATTTTCTAATTGTCCTTATCTATCACATATACATTGAAAATTGAATTCAAATTAGGATGCAATGTGAGGCAAAGTTTCCAATCATGCTGGGAGCCCCGCAATCTCTTTCTCTTCACTTGAGCTCATTTCTCCACTAATGACTTTGCCCTCTGATGCAAGCCAAGGGATCATCAAAGGTCCTTGAAACAAAAAGGGAAATATAGCAATTACTGGGACTTTCATCGGCAAGAAAGAGATTAAAAACCCTGTGGTTGTATAAGCACCCGAGAAGCAAACCGAGATCTGTTTCACTATTAAATGTATATTCAAGCACTTCGCTGCAGACGTTATTCATCATCAACGTGCTCTTCCTTTCACCATCTTCATTCATTTTTTTTTCTCCATGCATGATAATAGAATCAAATGTATTATGTATTACTAATCACATGATAAAAGCCTGTGGTGCTAGTAACGCATGTAGATTCCAAAATGCTGTGCATGTACAAGAAAAGTCATTGCCTTTTTAACAGTGGCCTGAGGGAATGAAATTGTCCCTTAGCCTCCATAACCATTGACACAAAAGGTCCCCAAACAATTTCAAATTACTGCTTTATTTCTCTCTCTTATATAATCCACCCACATTATTAAATCTACCACCTTCTGGGACTTTACTGATACAATAATATTACAGTGCTAAGATGTTTACATTCGAGACCACTAGCTTGCGTTGTTATAAACATGTATGCCCTTAGGACTTGTACAATATGTATGCATACTACTTGGCCTAAATGAGGCACAGGTCATTTTGTTTTTAAGAGGGGTCAATATTACCTCAAGCAAGGGGGCCAAGGCCAACACCAGAACCTGACTGAGCAGAAAATGAGTCCTGATACTCACAGATGAGATCTATTATACATTAAACATGCTTGTAAATATTCACTAGTCAGACCATTCAAATGGAAAATATGGTTTAGGTCAAAGGTCTATGAAAATGTTGTCTCCAGAGGAAGTCCCCCAAGAATAGAGGCAATGATGATAACAGGGAGAAACACCCATAGGGGACTGGGGAGAACATTAAGAGTTGTTTTACATGTTTGACTGTGGGACAGCGATGATACCGGGGAGATAAATGATGGGCACTTATCAGACTGGACTGACCTAGAGTTATGTACCATGGCTAATGGAATGTAACACTCCCATCAATTACACGCAGCCAGGCTGAATTACAATGAATTAATGTCCAATAAAGTTTTCTAAATAACTCTGTTCAAGCATTTTATTAGCATAAAAGATTTTTTTAAAAAAACAAAAAAAAAATTAGACCACACATATAATGCCGGAACAGGTAGGCTTTGTGGATACAACAATACTTATTGCAATCTATGAATAGCAAAGCACCAGAGGTACAGAATAATATGTGGACGTCAGTTTTATTAGCGGTTTGTCTCACTGACAGGATCACATGGCTTGAAAATTATTTCATCATGTTCAAGTCCAACTGTGGGACTACGGTGTTATCTTCTATTTTTGTCTCTCTCGGCCGTATATTTCAGAGGCCAGGAACAATGTAGTCTGACAGACATATTCTTTATGAGGGGCTCGTGGCCTCTCTAATTTGACACAGTTGTCAGAGATAAAGCTCCTTAGAGAGTGTGGCCATGCTCTGGGTAAGAATGGGGATTAAATTAACACCCCCACCTTCACATCCTCTGACCCCAATACTGGAGAATAAAACATACATGGTGACTCACTTCAACACCCCACATCTCCCTTCCAACTTCATCTCTGAGTGTGTTTGATTTTATTGCAAAATCAAAACAATAATGCACTGCTCAGCCTCCTGATGCGGGAAATCTTTATTTTAAGACAGTTCTGTAAATTAACCAAGAATGTGGGTTGAAAGTAATTAAATAAAAATACAAAGATAATTTTGAAAATTTCAATTAAATCTGATTATAAATGAAGCAAAAAAAAAAAAAAATCCTGACTATCAACTAGCATCTTTACTGTAAGTGTGGCCAGTGAGAGTAAAATGACACCCCAAACAGCTTACACAGTGTAACAATACACTCCCTCTCCTTGGTAGTTTCCTATCAAATGACCCGAGCACGTAAAATCAAATCAACACTGGAATGGATCATATCAAATTCTAATGAAAACATAATGTGCTCTTAAAATGTGTGTTGGCCCGGCAGCCAGTCATCCAGAGAGTCTCCCCCAGATGACGTGATGAATAGGGAACACTGATGGAATATGCATCAAAGTCGAGCTCATGATTTATGTAATAGCAGTCACTTGGACACTGATTAGCTGCTCTGTCAAGCGTGTAATACGAGAGGCACAACCCCTGGTTTATCAGTCATTTATCTGAAGTGCGTCCTGATATTATCACTGGATCCTAATGTCATCATTATGCCGCACAGCATGTGCGGGCCAGTGTGTCATGGTGCCGGCGACACTGCCTGTCAGGAGTTCAAGCCTCTTCATTTGCAAAGTGTTCAGACATTCATAGCACTATGTCAACAGTAAAATAGAGAAGCCACATCATATCAGAGATGGAGGGACAGAGGCACACAGGCACACTAAATAAGTGGGCACTAGAGGGTACAGAGAAATTTTGTCACGTCTTTGTGATTGCGGTATTGCTTATATGATGATCAGGCTAATTCTTTTGAGAGGAGTGGAATAACAAAGTGTCAAAGTAAAAAGAACCGAATAACAGGTTGCCTTTTTTCATGCCTGCTTCATGGTTTGATTTAGAGGAACAGGCATAACATCTACTGTACACTGGGTTTACACAATGAGAACACCCAGACCTCCTCGATGTGCAATGTGAGGCCCACAGAGCCCTTTCTCCTGATTAAAATGCACACTCACACACACACCACTGTGTGAGAGGATGGTGGTTGTTCAGTCTGTCAGGACTTTCCTTGCTCTCCTAGAGAATATCTGATATCATAAATGACTTCAACTCCTCCCACGCCAACATGAGAGGGAGATTGCGAACACAGGAAAGGAGAGCAAGACACAGACAGGCAGTATATGAGTGAGCTATGACAATCATGCATTACCGGATGGACAAAACGGCTAATAAACAATTTCTGTCATTATCACAAAAAGGTTAGGGTTGTTATTCTCACAAACATCTGGTGCTGTACACTAAAAGGAAACTGTGCAACGTATAAGTCTATCAACACCTCACACAAACAAAAATAGTGAGGGAAACTGAACAGGAAAAAGGGCTCTTTGAGTCTCAAACAAAAGATATCAGCCCTGCTGCCAACACAGACAGGGCACCACACCTTGGCAATGATGCCGCTCACAATCAAAGGAACAGTCGTCATCAGTGCAGCCGTGTTTTTAAAGGATATCTTAAAAAGATTGAAAATATGTGTCATTATGGAAAACAATTGAGGCTGGAACCTTTCGTATACCACGTTGTTATGTCACTCACACGCACTTCAGGCTGTTTATTTCAACACACCATGGCTAAAGTATTTCCTGTTTTTTAAATAAATTATTTGCACTTATCACAATAAATATACATGACTGTACAAACAAAATATAAAATGTGCAAAACAGCTTTGATGTGCCAGCAGTAATTAAAATTAATATACAATAAATATAGGATGACAAATAGCAAAAGATGTCTTTAAATCATTTTTAATTTGCACAATTTGAGAATTTTTTTTTTTCCTCTAAATGTAATAAAGCAAACGCAAAAACATCCACACTGACTGCCACATATGATAATTGTCTGGCCACTGAATGCAGCATTAAAATGATTTCAAACAGTATGGCTCAGAAGATCCAGCAGAGGGGGCTGCTTACTGCAATCATATGCTGATTAATTGAGCTTGATTCTCCCCATGCTGCGAACATAAGTTGTCCCACACTGTAGGCTACATGTTGGTATGTGGGTAAAGGTTACAAGGCTTTATGGAAGTCACCTTTTACCACAGGTAGCCCTTCACATCATTTTTGATGAATATTAAGAAAACAGTGATTTTCTGATTATCCTTCATCAAGCCTATATCAAACTAGGTTATGTTCATTTTTATTAATTGTGCATGTTGCTCTCTAATTAGCTAATGAGAGACAAAAAGCAGGTTTAGAGCAGAAAAATGCAAATGACTCTCAGAAAATAGCACAAAAAAGTAAATGGCAAGGCTGAGAATCATCCTTCATTGAAATGTCAGAGATAAATGGCTCAAATGTCACATCAATTAAAACGGGGGACAGTTAGTAGTTCATTAAAGAGAGAGCCATATTGCACCGTCGGGTACCGTTGCCAACCCTTACTATCTGGGGCAGACTGGCAGCGGGTCCAGATGGCACGGAAATCCTCACAGATTTCAAAATGGTCTCTGCAGGGGTGGCGTTTTCTCCCCCGCTCCCACCCTCACCGCTGAGATGGGGTGTGGGCTGTGGCCCACACCGGCCTACACATTCCAAACGGAGGCATGCAGAGAGCTGAAGGCACCACAGAAATAAAGAATAAAGCTGCAGAGGACAACAGATACTTTTAAACAATGCATGACTGATGCCACACACTTGGTCATAATGACTGAAATATATACTTCAGTTAAATCTATGACTGCTCCAGGCAACATAAGACAACTCCCTCTCCTATAAACTGCATAAACTCTATAAAAAAAAAAAATAAAAAAAAAAGAAGAAAAAAAGGATGGGTGCACTGCAGCCATGTGTTGTTCATAATATCGCACTGACTTTATTAGTTGGTAATACATAAGATGTTATTGGTTGTTGGAGTCACATAGGTGTTTTTATCCACAAACATTACGTCTGGGACCCTGAAGACCTAACTGTCACTGGAGATACAGAAATGTCTCAGCTATAAGTGTAAAGATAACAGTGTTTGAAATTAATGCTCAGAATATGCATTATCATATTTTTTTTCCTGCTGTAAAAATATCAAGCAAATCAAATATCTAAATCACTACCATTACTAGTCTTCAGTGTACTGGGGACCCCCTGAAGGACCCCAAATCCCAATTTGAGACCTATTAGACAAGCCTTCTGTGTCTGTCCCTGGCAGGGGGCGGAGCGGGGACTTTATACTGGCCAATTACAGAGCGAGAGCTGACTTTTGCCTCTTGTGATTGGCCGGCTCGACCACGCAGTCTGGAGAAACAGGAAGAGACTTTTTGTCACGTTTGTTTTGCAGAGGGAGGAGAAGCGGACATCGTTCTGACACCGTGCGGATGCTAAAGGCTTCATCGTAAGCTACAGGGCTAAATTACTGTTTTTAAGTTACTCTAACACAACCTGGCATTATCTGCGTTTCAAAAGTTAACCGTATAGTGTCAAGCTACCGAGGGCTGTCTTTGAGGAAGTTCGTGTAGGCCTCCAGTTACGAACCTTTTTTTTTTTAGACATTTTAAGTACACATTTAATATAAAAGCTGTGTGTTAACTAGTTTGGAGACACACGTAAAGTATTGCGGCAATCTTTGTGTCCCCATTCGGCATGAATTTACTCAATATAGAATCGCACAATAAGTACACGTGTTGGATTTGCGCAGTCACAGCGCGCTTTCTACTCAATTAATCACGCAGGTTTGACCAGGAACTAGTGTAATGAGAAACGAGTCAAATGATTGACGAGCACCAGGATGCTGCCAGTGATTTTTAACAACACAAGCTGCTTATTGTTTGTTGTTCCTCACCGTGAAGAGCTGTGTAAACATCCAAACATTCAAGTAGTCACTTAGACTAGAGTACTGCACCAAAAACGGCACAAAACAAACATGATAGCATTATTTTTAATCAGTGTAGACTATTAGCCAAGGCCATTATTGCCAAAGTCCATTATTCTATCTATGAGTCTATTACCAGCTTGCTAAATGGTAGGCAGTGTGTTCAGCGCTTATCCAAAGTGCACTGTACCATTGTTTGGCTCAGAAAATTCTCGCCTTTATTGTCAGTTCAGGCAAACCCCCGATGAATACAGTGAGAGCTGCAAGAGTAGAAACAAGAAAGTTGAAGCAGACGCATTTGTGATCGCATACCATGACAGATGTGGTGGTGTGTGTGTGTATGTGTGTGTGTGAGAAGGGGGGGGGGGACTGAAAGTCTAAATGAAATACTGTAAATGCATGACTACTTTTTTTTTCATCACATAACCTTTGTTTAATCTAATATATATAGATATATACATTGTTAAATTAAATGTGTAGGCTGCACCAAGCAGTGGAGTGTTTTTGTTTTTTATTAATTGGTTGTTTTGGGCCTGCAACTAAAATTTTATTTTTATTTTGATTGGTATATAAAATGTTAGAAAATAGTTTAAAATGTCATTCAAAATTTCCTAAAGCTCAAGGTGAAATCTTCAAATTTCTTTTCTTTGTCCAACTAACAGCCGGAATCTCCCAAACATTCACTTTACTCTCACTGGGACAAAGAAATCAGCAAGTCCTCACAGGGAACTCGGGGATGTTTTGTATTTTTCCTAGAATAAATAAATAAAAAGGATTAATTGATTATCAGAATAGTTGACAATTGCAATTAATTGCTACTTTACAAGACTGCATCTAGTGAATGTCAAAAATATATTTTGGTTTTGGACTATTGGTCGGACCGAACAATACATGTGAAAATATTACCTTGTACTCTGGAAAACTTAAATGGACATTTTTCACTATTTCTTTTTACATTTTATAGTATAAACAATTTGTTGATTCATAAAGAAAATAATCAGCAGAATAAGCTATACCGAAAATAATCATTAGCTGCGGCACATCACACAACAACTGTGTGACTTGAACTATATAAATGTGAATTACTTGCACTATTAAAAATGAAAAAGCGACAGAGAGAGATATTGTATTTGTACCCTTTAGACACTTTTCAGATCAAGGTTCCAGGAAGGAAAGGTTTCCTTGGTTGAAACTCTTGCAATCAATGTGACCTTTATTTATTATAACCCCCATCTCTCAAAAACTCACATATAACATAGTCAATCATCTCTCCTTCCCTCAAAGTAAAAATAAAAAAGGAACTGCTGTCTGGTTATTGCCAGTATCCATCTCAGTCGTCAGAAAAGCTGCACGTTTTTGCTGTTGTTAAGGGCTGGAAACCAGAATCCCATCGGAGTTGCACCCTAAGGAACAAATTTAATGCTAGAAAAACATCCCGACCATCAACCAAAAATGACGGATTGAAAATAATGTCGAGCTATCTTGGGAATCCCCCACCAGACAAGGGAACAGACTGCATTGTTTTTCTCATTTATGTGATATATAGAACAGAAAGAGGGGAAAAAATGGGCGATTTATTGGTTAGATAGGCGTATTCTTTTCCATGCACAAAAGAAATATTGGATAGTAATGTAGGGATCAAGTCACATCATGACATTGTTTGGAGGCTAGGTGTTCAAATATGTAAGTCATCATCCGTTGGTGGCCCGCTAGGTTTTCAATAGATCATTCAATGCAAATATGTGTGGGAAATTGTGAAAGTTGCCACATGAATATGTCAATGAACGGAGTGTAATTTGTGTTTTCTTAGCAGGGCAGCGAGATGAAGAAGCAGAGGGAGAGCCAGTGCACTCAGAAGACCATCTCATTGCTGAGCCCCCTGGGGACGATCCAAGTCAGTGGATGTGAGAATGGTGTGCACACCATCCAGATCCTAATGGATGTCGCACCTGCTGAAAGGTACTGTACAACAGCCGGGCTGGTGACGTGATAAACAAAGGTGTGAAATTTACAGGCGGACAGAATCCACTCCTGTGATGGAGTGCCACCATTCCTCATTGGAAGCAGGGCATTTTTGTAGATCCCACAAGAAATATCCTGGAGAAAGTTGGGCAAATATGAGCAGGCACTAGAAATATGAGGGGCACTAGAATACAGTTGGGCTTGAAATTAGATTTCTGATGGCATGTGGTTGTGATTCTTCCTGCAGTATATTTGAAATTTCAGAAAAATAACTTGGTTATTACCCACAAGGGAGTTGATTAGAGCTGATGTCTGTAGGGTCAGCAAAGGCCATGGGGAGCAGGGACTGTTCGCTCCTGTTTATTTATGTTCCCTCCAAGTTGTATGCAGTAGTTCTGAGTGTCAGAAATGTAATATGTGATTGCATTTCATGCCCTACCCATCCCTCAAAATTGGTAGAATGTTGACAGTCTTACTGAAGCGATTGAAACTGATTAAACTCAGCGTTAATAAGTACTTATTCCTTATTTTTACAGGTCCACATCCTACATCTCAGATTAGTTTTGATTAGATTGAAATTAAATATCCATGTATCGCAGATTCGCATTTGACAAACTTGAATGGTTTGGGAAATTAAACCATTTTCCAATTCAGCCGGATAGGAAGTTATCCTTTTGAAAATGTATGTTGAAATTCTAATTTATGGAAACCCATTAATGACCTTGTATATTATACCTCAACATGTGTTTCCTTCTCGACTGTCTGCTATTTCCTAAAATTCATCAAGCAGTAAAAACATTCCACTTGTTGTTAATGAGTTGAAGTGAGAAAATTAATAATATGGAATTTTGATTATGGAAGATGTCCTATAACCATGCGCAAGCACCTTTCTCCGTCTTCTTGTGAACAGGGTTTAATTTGTGTGTTCAGGTTCAGTAGGAATATGCAAATGAATTTAATGATTCGCATCACTAGATCATTTCTCAGTTTAATATCATTTGCTATGTCGGTCATAAGTGATGCTCCGATCACATCGCTGTCTGCATGTTCTCAAAGGTGTGAGCAAGAAATCATTAAACAAAATGTTTAGATTTTATCACGACCAGTTGAATGCGATGTTATTGTCATAGGACGGGGGAACTAGAGCCACCTCAGATATATGGAGTAACACAATGTAAACAGGCATTAAGGGAGGCAAGATAAAGTGACAAAATATAGGCTTATCTTTGGAACCGGCTTTACATGTAGATCTCACAAAAGCCTGCCTGTAGCAGTAATAGTTCAAATCAGCCATTTCCATTGATTTATTTATGACATACTAAACAAGGCTCTTTCCAGCTTTGGATGTGGTGTGGTACAGGCTTAGGAAGTCAGTGTGATAAATGATCTCTAAGAGCATATTTTGGATAAGGGAAATAGATAACATCTATGCATAACATAAAGTAAGACCTACAGTGGTATATTTGTGAGCAAGTCAAAGCTTTGCGGGCTTATACGACTGTGTTTGCTTTCTATGTTTTTTTTTCTTTTTTTCTTTTTAGAATTCACTATTGGTTGGTGTTGAACAGCCGGTGCAGCAACAAAAGCATTTGTGGCATTGATAGATAGTTATTGATAAATGCCATTATAGCTACATAAACGCCCTTGAAGTATTGCTTACACACCATGACCGTCAGCTCTTTCTAATAGAAACGTCTCAAGCCCCTTTTGCTTCCTAACTGATCTTAGGAACATTTCCTAAAATCAACCTCCTCTGCCAGTCTAACGACAGCCCTGAAGGCACCATCAGATGAACAAATTCATTACATCTCAACAACCCCTGTTGGGGCCCTACGCACCAGCCTCCCTGTTTAGCTTTTTTTCCCCTTTAGTTTTTAGCATGGCCTCGGCGTTCACAGAAAAATGATACGCATTTTGTTTACAGGAGATTACTATTATCTGAAATATGATGCTTCTTGCCTCTTTCACACAGAGCACAGACACATAATACAGAGGAAATCATAGAGTACTTTTTTATTAGGGTGAAAAATGAAAAAAGGGCTGGACTCCTGCCCCGAGACATTTTGTGAGCATATTATTTTACAATGCTTTGATCAATTTGTCTGTCAAGCTGGCTGAGATGTGGGGGAGCAGGAAAAAAGCAATTTAGCTTGTGAGGTCCTCAATAGAAATGTACTACAGGAGTCTGTGTATGACATGTTGCATTAGAACCTGAGTAGCCTTTATTGCCTGATAATGTCGCGAGGCAATGCTGATATCAATCACCCTTTAACAGCCAGTATGATGTGTTTTTATGAAAAGAAAAGAAAAAAAAATGCATGAAGCATTTCTTGGAAAATAATTGATTTAATTCTGAGCTGAGGGATTTCTAGTATTAACAACATAAAAAATATTGTGTAGGAAAAAACAGGCACAAAATGTGCTAGAAGCTAAAAATTGTTAAGAACAAGCTCTTTGCATATGCTCCTATAGAAAATTGTAATTAATTTTACACGGATAAACATTCTCTTTCTCAGTCTCATTTGCATATAGATATAAACAATATATTTGTGCATCTGAATTCCCAGCACACTTGAGTCACGTGGTCTGCCTAAAATCCTAAGTGGCTAAAACCAAAAATTATCATTATATTTCCCAGGCCATAAATCCGCCTTTTTTTCTCTAACACAAAGCCTTATAAATCCGTGTCTAATTTTTCACATTGCACATTGTTTTTAGTTAATGATTTTCATCTGTTTGTTGTTGCTGTGATAGTGGGGAAATGTACCATATGCTCCGGCAAAAGACAAATGATTAGCAAATGAAATTCTGGACAGCTGTCTGACTGAAAGCGTTTGGTTGATAGCATTCTGCTACCATAATTAGCTTAAGCTTTGGGTTAATTAACTTTCTACCTGGATATGCATAATAATAGCATTCTGCAGAAAGCCAAGGAGCTTCCAGTATATCAGCAGCAAAGGCTGGCTTTTTATTTTGTATTTCAGCTGCATATTTCAATTTCAAGAGGCGATTTAGCTCGGGAGCATCGTCAAATATTGTAGATTTTACTCCCCAAGCCAGATAATTCTGAAACAATAGGGGTGTATTATGTGGCAGAAATGCCATTTCTGAATGTAATTAAAGCGGATGAAAGCAATCACCAATTTTTAAACGCTTTTGTCTAGCATGAGGCCTACTTGTAAAAAAATACCCATCAAGAGGAGAAAAAAGGCAATAGAACCCCCAAGTCCTTATATAAGAGGCCTTTGAGACTGAAGTGAAGTACAACAGTAATTAGTCTTTTGTATGAATTTTGCTGGCCATGCTCATGATTAGTTAAGCATATGAGAGGACTGCAGGACTGCATTGGTCTTAAGGAGGAGGGTGTTAAAGTCTATTTATCACCAGTTATCCTCACAGCTTTCCATTATCACTGACAACACTGGATGGGGCCTGAGAACAGCCTAATTGTTCTGAGGTGGAGTGTTTTTGTGTCAAACCCGTCACCCCACTCACATTGGCATTCATAAGCAGCCAGACATTTTCCATCTATCTAGCCCTAATACCCAAGCTGTCACAACAGCTTTTACTCACTACCAACGCTAGTGTGAAATATCTGAGGTGATGCATTTATCGTTTTTCTCACACTCGTGTAGTGTTGTGAATCAATGTCCTGGTTCACACTGAATAGCAGTATGGTAAATGTGTTCCCTGTTTGGGGCCTGTTTACATGATGTGCTCACACAACGGGAACCATATCAACAACTTATTTTTTTTTTTCCCACTAGAATTTCTCTCTCCTCCTCTCCGTCTCCCCCCCCCCTCTCTCTCTTTCTCTCTCTCTCTCTCTCCCTCTCTCTCTCTCATATTTAGTCTGACACGCCATTTTTAATCAATTTAAATTATTATTTTTTTCTAGATATATAGACACAACTGTGTGCTAAATAAACCGCTTACATTTGTAACTAAAATGCTTTGTCATACAAACAGGCATCTGCTGAGATATTGAATGAAATCATCAATAAAGCAGGGGGGAGACTTTTTGACGTAGTCCCTTTTTAGAAACGGTATGAATAATTCATTGTGTAATGATATTCAGATGATTTTTGTTCTGTTTTTTACTGCGGCCTTATAATATTGTTTTGCATGTTATGAAGTGTAGTACTCAGCTGCGTATTCATTAAGGTGCTGCTCCCACTGGCCCTTGGACCCATCTGTGCTCTACGTTTATGCCTCCCTCTCTCGGGACCGTCCCAATCAGGCTGCATGTGCCATTTCCTGTGTAAACCAACACCTGTGTAACACACTACCTGTAAACCGCCCCACGCAGACGAGACACTAACATTCGCTCAGATGAAAATCTGCAAATGTTGTGGTTTCTAAAGCAGAACCTCCAGGGTGAGGACAGGAGCCGAGCGAGAGTTACCCTTCGCTGTAGAGATGCAGCTAAAAGCAGCTCCTGCTGTTTTTTTTCTTCCCTTTTTTTTTTTTTTCCCCTGCTGTCGACCGGGAAGTTTTTTCCCGCACGAGCGTTGTGCTGGTTTGTTTTAGAACTTGATTGGATTCTATATCTGCAACATGCAGAAGTGTACAGTGTGTGACATACTGAGGCAATATGCAGAGAGATGATTCCGCTCTGACATCTTGGAGAGGAGTACGAGTCAATTATGCCCAAGTGTTGTTCTTGCTTATCTTCCTGCGGCACCAAACAAGGATTTAGTCAAGGATTTAGGGGTGAGGGGGCGGTGGTGGGGATCATGGTAAGCGGTTCACAACAAAACACTCAAAACTCCTGGGAGCGGGCACTGATTTAAAAATAAATTACAGAAGACGAAGCGCTAACACTCAAGGGCCCTCAGCAGTGCTGGCGTACACAGGTGAAGATTAGCCTCCTCGCTAATCAGAGGAACAAGGCAGTAATTTGCTCTGAACACAGACAGTAATTAGGACTTGGTGACACTGGATTCCCATAATGCCTTTGTGCTTGACGTGGTCAAATTTTGACAGAGGCTATCCATGCAGGGTCACTGTCCCTCCAGTCTCTCGGCCCTCTTCAGTTGAGGCTCTAAAAGGTCCCTGCAGTTACAGGGGATCCCTAATGTACTTTATGCCTCCCTCACTGGCTCCTTACCATTCGGGTAATTGGAATCTCTTACTATGGCACTTGAGAATAGAGGCTAAAAACACTATTTGAAACTGCTCAGTAGTCTGTTGTAGATAAACATTGCTGCGTCGAGGTGTGGATACACTACATAATGGAGTAAGAGTTAAGGCTCTGGTAATACATGCCTTTACTGACTCCTGTGGCTAGCCAGTTGGGAGAAGACCTAATTGTTGTGTGCTTTGTTGCCTACTCTGCAGTATTTTACCACCACCTTTATGTATTGGATTGAGTGTTGCGGCCTCTTTGGCGGACATTCGCTAATAAGAGTTGTTGGATATCCAGAGAGCCGTTTATCCGGCCGAGTTGTTTTTGTTTTGAAACAGCGGAGCATAAAACGTGCGCCCCAAAACAGAGTAGGAAGCATTCCTTGCAGCTTACCACTCCAAAAGCTCTCGACTTTAGTGCTGCAGTAGCTAGATAGGCATCTGAATGATCTTCAAATGGTTGAACGAGCTGCATTGAGCTAGTGGCTTACAATTGTATCACAGCCTTTGGCTCAGAGACCATCAGGATCTTGACATTCATAGAGACATGCTGTATTTTTTTCCCTTTTTAGACAGTCATTTTAGGCTTTTTTCATGCTCTCTTGAGTCTTTGACGTCTCTGAGTTAAGTATCTGCAGCTATAAGGCTGAGGAAAATATTGGACTGCTCTTGGCCTTTTCTATTTCATCCTCTGACCCGCCATGTTACCCATGATCGGTGAAGGAGAACTCTGGCAGGCTGTGTCAAAAGTGACAGCCGATCGAGTCAGGATGAGCGCCATCACGCTTCACAGGATGGAGGCATGAGTTCTGAGTTTTTCCCCTTTTTGTGCAATATACCATTACACCCTTCGCCAGATTCCTTTCAATTAGATCCTGTGGTTAACCTGTTCCATTATTACGTCTGCAGCTGATAGAAAAAGTCTTACTGAAGTGTTGCGCAACTACAGATACAGAATATGCCAAAGGAAATTGACAAATGTAATGCCAGCTATTCTTTTTATTTTTTTTTTGTTCCTTTGTCTCCTTTGATTGTTTCCTCCAGGATGAATGAAATAACCTCCAACATTATATAAATGCTCAATTCATTCTTTATATTAGAGTTGGAAAATAGGTAGAACTCCAAATGAGTCCCACTTTACGCAGCAATGATTTATGGTAATTGGAAATTGATTGTGACAGGAGCACAATATTAGAAATTTTCTCAAATCACAATCTTCTATCAAGGGAAATATTCTTTTTAGTGTAGCAGATCCTGGCTAGTTTGGAATTAGTTTCTTATTTCCTTACCTGTGATGAAATTGTAAACGCCTGAAGGACGTTGAAAAAAAATATGAATTTGTCTAGTCAAAAGATAATAAATAACAATTTTGCTTTGACCAAATTTGAATGGTTTATTTAAATTTAAACGCGCGGTTATTGAAATATTATTTATGATCACTGCTAATTATAATTCTTGGTTGTTGTTTTTTTCACAGGAGATGGCAATTACTTGTATATAAGACTATATAAAGATTTCTCCTCCTTTGAGAGTTTCTTTGTGATAAACCCAACAGTTATCGCACATCTCTAATCTCTCGTTGAAGGGCAGAGTTTCTAATGTGCCAGTCTGGACACTATAAACATCATATGATGCTTCTTGATTTGTAATTCATTGAAGCGACTGGAAATGTTGCCAGTGCAGGAGCTACATCTCCACTGCCCACATGCTCTTTAAAAACAATCCCCCATTGCACCTCGAGGTGACAGACTTCAGCTCGACTGATGTTGTTCCACTTTTATTTATTTATTTTGGTGTTGTTTACCGGCCATAACATGTACTGCATTGCATTAACTTTTACTACTGTCAATGTAGTATCACTCAAACCACCTTTTTTGAAGCCGGCGCATCCATAACGGAGGGCTGAGGGGAGAAGAAAATTAGCCACGGTGACAACTCTGAAGTGTGAGCTGGAGGTCAAAGGTGCCAAGCCTTAAGCAAAGGTGCTCTAGCCTTTGTCCGGTAGATTGTAAGGGCCTGCGGGTCCAACAGGAACATTTCCACACACAATATCCCCGAGCTGTCAGTGTGCAGCGGCTGGAACATCCTCTCAGAGAGAAAGAGGGGCTGTGGAGGGGTAGAGGAGGTGGTGGAGGTGGGAGGAGGAGGCGCTGGGGGTGGAGGGGAAGGGGGGGGGGGGGGGGTTTGTAGAGAGGGAACAGTGGCCTGAAGATCCTTGCACAGAGAAAGAGTGGTGGGGGGATGGTGGGTGTGTGTCTGGGGGTGTAGGTGGTGGGGAGCCAAAAGAGCTAGAGTGGGAGGATAGAGAAATAGAGAGGGGGGGGGGGGGGGGGAGGAGGGGGAGGGATAGCAAGGAGAGACAATGACAAGTAGGGGCTGGCTGGGCACTCACCCATGCCGACAGAGATTGCCATGAGCCATGGCCATTGTTTGAGCGGGTCTCAGCACAGGACCCGCTGGTGGGTTTCCGAGTTTTCACCACTCAACTATAAACTGCTGTGTGGTTTATTTAGAAATGAGAGTATTTACACCTTTTACTGTATTTACACCCACTGTTAAACGGCACCCGGGAGATTTTCATCACACAGCCACAAACTAGCAGGCAGAGCAGTTCCCTGAAAACTGACCTGCTCAGTCATAACACTCCAGTAAACCTCAGCTTCACATGTCCAATATAAAACGTGGCTCAAACTGTGACCTGCAGAAGTGTAAAAACACTTTAGGGCCGTGTTGCTACGGCGGGCGGGAGAGAGACGGTCTGTGTGTTTAACAAAGTAAATGTCTATTATTAATACCATACAGGATAAGCCAATTTTGAAAAAGGGGCACTTAAATGGTGATATTATTTATTTATAAGTCCCGTACACCAGTTAATGGAATTGGCGGGCCTGCTTTAGATCCACAACACAGCTTGAGGTCCACTTTGCAGTAATGCACATGCTAAGAGAGGACCTTCCCAGTAGGGTCTTTAAGTGTCAAATATGGGTCAGTCTGCTTGCATTGACCTGGGGGGTGGTCAGCAGCGGAGAGAAATTTAGCTGTTAAGTGATGCCAACTCAACCATCGGCAAATTCCTCCAAGCATCTACTCATGCTAAGATGCACGTCCAAGTGCAGTGCTTTGCTGGCCAGCACCGCTCTGGCCAAAAAATCCATTTATTCTTGTCATGAACTATAAACTAGACCCAAGCAGAGTTAAAACTGTTGTTAACGCTGTGCTCTTAACTTTGTTCCATAACAGCTGCAAGACTTTTGAAAACTCCTTTTCTTTTTTTTTTTTTTTTTTTCCTCCCAGAACTCGTTCTGCTTGCTTAAAGTTGTTTGAAATAAACTGTTAGCGCCGTTCCTTATGACCCGACAGTATTTTCTTTCATACTCTTATCACACTGCACTTCGTATAAATACGCTGCCTATGTACTGGAACAAATGCCTGGATTACTGTCTTCATATTTTCTCGAGCTTCTTTCTCTCTTTCACAGCTCTGATATTTGTCACAGCCCAAACGGCGAAATGTAGAACTTGAGATTTTAAACACGTCTTGATTAACAACTTTAGTTTCACTCGGCAAATGATGCCATCTTGCATCTGTGTCATCCGTGGCATGTTATTACACTCAGGTGACATACTTTAGCACTATTCAACCAAGAATTGGGTATTATGATTGCTCCTCTGATCCCCACCTCAACTCCCCATCCTGCCTTATACCCCTCACAGGAGCGCCGAGGCCCCCCTGAGCTGTGTGGTCAGCGACAGCCCGGCAGAAACGAGCCCGGAGTTGCAGCGCTGCGTTGAATGGCTCCAGGCGTACTTCAGTGAGCCGCAGACCACTGGGAGTCTCCCGCTCCCTGCCTTTCACCACCCCGCCCTGCAAGGAGGTCTGTCATGGATAAATATTTGCAGAGCCATGACTGGGATCAGGCTTTCACTCTTAATTGTCAGTTACATCACTTACACTCACTGGCTCACTGTGTTATAATGAAGTATTTTATGGCTGAGAGAGGGAGAGCGAGGGAGAGAGCGAGAGCAGAGGAAAAGCGAGTGAGTGGGTGAGTGAAAGGAGAGAGAACAGAACACAGAGCTGTAACTTGGTTCAGTAATCTGTGGCAGCTCTTACCACGCGTGTTAGTCTTGGCAAGCTTTTCCATGATTCTTGGCACATTCTTTGAAACTGATCGAATTCCACTCTTGACATTTTCAGACAGGAAGCTTTTCTTTCTTTCTTTTTTCTTTTTTTTTTTTTTCAATGACAACATGTGAATGGTGGTAAAGTTTGAATGAGCTTATTGTTGGCTTGACCAGTCACCTAGGGCGAGTAAAATGAAAGCACCCCAAAAAATGGACAATTAGTGTCCTTTCAACTGGTAGTTGTGACCGCAGAGTGAATGATCGAGGGCGCTGAGGAAAAAAATGAGGAATTAATTATCCCTTTCGCTTTTGTTTCGAGGAAACAAACAGTGCTCGCAGGCTGACAACTCACTTTTGAAAGCGTAAACTTATCACACTCGGGCCGTTTTCAAAACAATTACAGGCTATTTCTTTGTCACACTGAGATGCTCATTGCATTTTAACTTAAAGATTTTCAGAAGTGCTCATTTAGACCCAGAAGCACACCTACGCAGGGAGAAAAAAACCCCTCTAATATATGCATTTAACAATTGTGCCTCTCTTCCCCTGCAATCAGGCCTTAGTTGCTCTCTAATTTCATGCAGATCTGCAGTGCTTGAGTGATGGCATTTTCAATGAGCAGGTACTCCATCGAGACCCTGTATACAGCTATGAGTCCCACGCTCCCGCAAAGGCAATGCAGAAATACATCAGGACCAATTACGATATCAACTTTCAGTGCGATTCCCTTCGCCACCAAGTGCTTGTGTACCAGCCCCAGGCTCTTTCAAATCGCATCTCATCTGAAGTCTTTGGGGTTTTAATTAAATTTCAGGATAGATGGAATTCTTCATTAGTACCTGATCTGAATAGGTGATTGTGCTGTGTTCCACCTCTCTCCCTCGCCTGTTTTGGGGCTCAGTAAATACAGGGTTTAGGCTTGGATTGCTCTCAGTAGTCAGAACCATAGGCCACGCCAGTATAAAAATGTTAAATATGAGCATCGAGAGTATTTGTCTTTTGAGGGAGGAAAATTGAAGGTTTTCTTTCTTTTCTTTTTTCTTTTTTTTTTCCCTGTTAATTCACAAATATTAAGGATTGGTTTTTGCCTCACTGCTGTACACATTCCTTCTCCATCTAGTCATGCAGCTGCTGCCTGCCTGGGAAAAAAATACAAGTTTAATCAGGTCATTACAATCTGTGACAACCAACTTTTGTTTGCTCAGTTATCTTGTGGGAGAACCTGAACGCGACAGCGCTCTCGCAGCACTTGTCATGTAATATTGAGTTGTGACCTTCACTTGAAGTGTTGCCATGTTTATTTACACATTTCTGACAAAACAAGCCACTTTTCATATTAGCTGTCACGATATACCTGAGCAACAGAGGTGACATGAAAGGAGATGCGAGGTGCAGTTTTTTGTGCTGCCTGACTGATTGTCATGTGCAACATCACACGCAAATCAAGTTTGGTCGTCAGAGGTAGAGGAATGGCGAGTGCGTGTCGTGCGCAATGAGCTTGTGTATGTTTGCGTGTGCATTCGTGCGCTCTCATTCGCCCCCCCCTCCGAAAAACACCGACACCATCATAGGTTTTTAAAACGATGCATATTCTTATCTCATTAATTATACATCCATATGTAACAGACGAGAGGATCTTAGTCTCGGTAAGCGGCACAGGGAATATGCAGGGAGGGGGCCTGGCAAAGGGGGGGAAGGGCGCTCTTCAAAGCCCAAATGACTGTGTTCCTGCAGGAGGCTGAACCTCCCCCTGTGCACAGCACAGGGCGAGATGAGACACTCACCAGGACTCGCCCCTGTGATGTGGAGAGGAATTAGGGAAATGAACGTTTTCAGAATATCGAATAATCAGAGAATCATGGGCACCCCGTCAGCCTTCAAAAGTATGGATCCCTCAAGACTCAAGAGACACTTTGACTGGGAGTCAAAGTCTTCCCTCCCATTAGACACAAAGGATAATGAGGTAGCTGCATTTCCACTATTGTCTTTTTATTGTCGCAATCACATATGAGGTGACTGTCAGCTGGAAGTCATCTCCCCAAATCTATCATTATCTGGGCTAATGGAATTCAGTTTATTATTGTTTAGTTTTTTTTTCTTCTTTCAAATTGCTCTCGTATACAAAATTATGAGCGAATCAATCATACATGTCAATACCTTTAGTAATAACTGGGTCTGTTCGATTTTACTCTGGGTCAATCTGTCTCTGCCTCTGCAGTGGCCCTATCACCTGGCCTCATGGTAGGTAATGACCTGTGACATAATTATGGGATGTCTGTAAACATGTAAGTGGTTCCTCTCAACTTTTATTTAAACAATTGACATCACTGCACCCCGATATAAAGAGGGTCCTGACCCCAGACACACCGTATTAGGCTCTTTATGAAGTATGGGGCTGGGGGACTGCTCTCCAAATCATTGCTGGTCACCTCGAGTGACCCGCATGAAGTCTCTGTCACTACCACTGATGAGGGCAAAGTTCTTTAACCTCTACGCCGGCAGATAAAAGCGCAGACACTTGTTTTTGGCCAGAACCGTTGGAGATGAGAAACCTTCCAGGAAAGACGGCTGCTCGGGATTTATAAAAGGTGTAAACAGCACCGTAGCTTGTTGCTCGGGCTGCTTGTAGGCGGAAGTGCTCGGCAGCGTCTGCCGGCGGGACACTGACTTTGGTTGTTTGTCAATAACGTTTGCCTCAACGGGGATTTGTCATAGCTGTAGCCTGGACGAGTTGTCATCTACCCACCGGTGACAAAGCGATACCGATATTAACGACGCACATCATGCGGCCAAATCCGAGCTTTATGAGGGAGAATAATGCATAAAGGAAATTTCAGGGGTGTATCTTATCTCCTCATAACATTAAGTCTGTCTGCGTAAGAGCCCGTCATCTCGTTGACAGCGTGATTATTACCTGAAAAATTATTAAACAGTACCTACGGGCCTTGTTCAAGACAAAGAACTCACATGGGTGCGCATCAATCAAATATATCCCCTTTAGGTTTTACACTTATTCCCCCCAGTTTAGGCAAATTGCCTTGTTCGCGTGGCTTTGTGTAGCGGAGAGTGACTATAAGGTAGCGAGGGAGCCTGGGGAGCAAAGGATGTTCACTCTGTAGAAGAGAGACAGGGGTGTGACATGTTTTCACACAATGCCAATTTGGAAGGATTTCTCATAGATCACTTGTCATGTGCTCTCTTAGACCATATAAATGAGAGAGAATGGGAGATCACTAATTGAATTTTCATGACTGAGTACATGTATGTACTAGAAGAATTTCACCCCCTCTTGATAACGAGACTATTGTTCCCCATCTTGTTCTCTGTGCAAAAAAAGAAAAGAAAAAAAAAAGTGTTGTTCGCTTGCTACACGAGCTCACTGCATCGATGTCTTAAGGTTTCGAGACGCTTCAAATACGTTTCTTTTTTTTTTTTTTTTTTTGCTATTACAGCTAGAAAAACATGCCTCTCAGTCACTGCCTGGTAATCCAGAAAAAAAAAGATAATGCTACTGCTAAAGTGCTAATGAAATCAAAGCCGTTAATGTGGTCGGTTAAGCTGTGGATGATTTGAAGAATTCCGCCATTTAAGTGAAGATGATATAATGAATCTACTCTGAATAGAAAGCAATTAAAAGGACAAATTGGTCTGATTAACCTCAAAGTCATCCCACTGCCACAAATGGTGTGCAACATTCAAATTATTATTATTAAAAATCTGGAGCAGATTTGCAGTCTTTTTGGCCTCTCTTAATCCTTTTAAATGAAGGAGCGAACTTTTTTAATTTTAGCTGTGACCTTTCAAAGCATAACCTAGATTTTTCTGCCATAGAAATAATTTTCTCACATCAGCTTCTGTAGCATGTTAATACTAGTTCTAAGGTCAAATTGAGGGACTTCTATGTATTTAGTTGTTTAATGAGTATTGTGTGGAAAAAAGGAGGGAGTCCTACGGAGCCCCTTGGAAGAAGAATTGGACCTCAAACATGTGGTTGGACACGATGGGAAACTATTAAGTGGATCACGTCTCCCACTTTGATTTAAATGCAAAACACCAGTTTATTTCAAAGCAGTAAAAATCAACGTTGTACTAAAGTGTTGTCTTGTTGTCATCAGCCTCTCAGGCAGCTGTCTGATTAAATGAGGAACTCTCTTCCTCTGTTCTCTCCTTCTGTCTCTCCCTCTCTGTCCTCTGCTTTGTGGGGAAGACGCGTTCACCAGCCGCGTGTTGCAGGTACTTCTGAAGGGTGTGAAGTTTGGAGAGACGGTCTCGTACAAACGCCTCGCTGAGATGGCGGGAAACCCCAGAGCGGTGCGAGCGGTGGGAGGGGCCATGAGGAGGAACCCGGTGAGTGTGGCTGACATTGATTGACAGGCTTTTCGCTTACTTACTTTATTTAGTCAGGTAGGGAGAGTAATCCTTTTTATTAGATTATTATTATTAGATTTTTCTGAGTAGTGCAGTGTGTAAAGCTGCCTTATGGTCATAAGTTATTTGGTCATTTTCTAACCGTAGTATATAAGAAATTTGAAAAGTAGCGCTCGAGACGCCATGACATTACGAACAGAATTAAATACAGAGCTGCAATGATTAATCAGTTTGATGATTGACAGAAAATTAATCTGCAACTATTTTAATTATCTAGTAATCATTTGACTCACTTTATATAGTTCTATATTCTTAAAAATGTAATATGGATTATGTGAAACAGTCACACATGAATTGCAATAGATGTAAAGGTTTTACATCAAAATGTTATGCTGTAATTGCATATGAAAGTTGAGGAAATGGTTAAGTGAATGAATGAAATGGTGAATTAATTAATAAATAGATTTACGTAATCTCTTCATTGAGTACATTTAAACGTATATCCTCAAATAATTACTTGACATTGAAAATATATAAAAAGTGGTAACGTGGATTTTCAGTCCATCTGTTTTGTTTTAATTTCTTAAAGAGGCACCATCTACAACAAAGTACTTATGTACTCCACTTGAGTTTTCCCCAAAAACTATTTTTAAAATATCTTCGTGATGCAGGATATGTAATTCAAACTGTAGGTGTGTTTGAATATGTGCAATGGCAAAATAAACGCCTCCCTTTGAGCGCGGCGGAGATGTAAAAGTCTACCTACAGCACATTTTAAGCCCACACCTTTTGTTCCTGTTCTCTCAAGTCTTTACTGTAGATGTTCGCTGCAAATCTCCGATTCTTGTAGGAAACCTGGCCCGCATCATTTCGCCCATGAATCCACTGTGTACAAAATGGAGGGCTACAGGGCAAGTGGTGTGTCTTCTTTTGATCAAACCCTTTGATCAAAGCCCGTTTAGCTCTGCCCATGTAGTGCTGTGGGCACCACCGGTGTGCTCTGTGAGGCAGAGAACACTTCTTGTGCAGAAATGCAGCCAGTGAGATGCTCTCCCTCGTAAGTGCATTAAAATAGATTGTGTATATCCTCATCTCAGCGCTGTGTTTTTCCCTCTGACACTGTTTTTGTTGTTCAACTAGGGAGAAATTCATTTATAAAGGAAGTACAAGTAATTTATAATAAAAAAAATAAAAATAAAAAAAGTAATTGCAAACACAGAATAAATACAAATAAACCACACACACACACACACAAAAAAAAATAGCATTTGTGTGTTTTTAATACTATGCACTAGTTTCTTTATATTCTTTTATATATTACATTAGCCAATGGCATTGCTTTTGGATGTCAGCATAATACCTCTCAGTCTCGTGTTTTACACACATTTCCTTCCTTTCGTCAGGGAGGCTGGGAGCCTGAGCCCTCAGCTCCTGATACAGATCCAGAGTCAGATTGTCAGTGTCAATTACTTGTCAGTAGCGCTGCTCCACTCAGGCTTCAACTGTGAAAAGCTCAGTGTGCTCGATCGATCTTCGCCTCTCTGTGGCACTTCTTCTTCACCAGGATTTGAGTATTGATAAGCCTGGTGTAGTGCTCTTTTCCCCCCAAGTGAAGAGGCAGATCCGTAGGCCTTGAGGGTACCCTGCTCTCCCTCCAAACCCGGGGAACAGTATTGATCCGAATACTCGAGCAGTATTTCTCTGTCTGCAAGGTTAATCTGGGGCTCGGAAAGTTTTATTGCTGTTGATATGGGAGCGGGTTTAATGATGGATTTGAACTGAAACGCACTGCATGTCCAACTTTTATAGAAAAAGGATGGAGGTGCAGCCATCAAGTAAGGATAACTAGAGAAATGTAGACACAATGTGTGGATGTCTTTGTGTTCATGAAACATGAAGACAATGTGGGGAACATTAAAAATATTTTAAAAGGAAAAATTGCTGCGATTCATTCCAACCATTGCCACTCTTCTTGTTCTGAATTCACAATGATCGAAGTGTTTTAGGCTTGCTTGTTTAATCTTTCTCCAGCCATTTAGTTTACAAAGAACTCGGGACCCCCCCTGGCAGTCGTCTGCAACAAGAGTAAACGCTCCACCGACTTCCTCTTTTTAATGATCACAGGGTTATCAGATCTTAATGTTGACACCCTCTCGATTGAATATTCATCCTGCTGGTGTTTTTGCCCATTAATTTTTGATTGCTTCTTTGCTTTACACTATTAAAGAGTAAAAAACATTTACACCCAAAGACTGAGCCATCACCCTGAATGTGGATTTGTGCAGGATCAAACCAGACATTTCGGATGTGGCACTTTGTTTTCATGCAGTGCATGAACATAAAAAGCAAAAAAAAAAAGGAAAAGTGCAGATTCATATTTTCTGCATGTTGGTTACTTTTAAGTCACACCATTTATGTGGTAAATCAGAGATTCTTTCATACATAATACATATCTACTATCAACACCTCCAACTGTTGTGTTGCTGTGACAATAAATGTCAACCTGAGAATAAGAGAGAAAGCTCTAATCTGGATTTCCTTTTTTTTTTTCACATATTAGTTTTTTACTAACACATCATAGTTTCGTGGTAAAAGCACTGATCCTTCGTGGATTTTATATTTTTAAAGTTTAAAACTCGCACACTGAAGATGTGTTTTTTTTTTTGCTACCTCCTTTCTGAATTTTATAAATTGTAAAAGTAGAAGCAAACATTTTGAAAGTCGCTCTGTTTGCGTGCTAAATGTTCTTGTGTCATTTGCAGAACTTCAACATGTTTATTTCCTCAGAGTTGAATTTTCTCTCTCTCTCTCTCTGTCTGCCTGTGCCAGGTTCCTCTCCTCATCCCCTGCCACCGAGTCATTTCTAGCAGTGGACAGAGTGGGCCGTACATGAGCGGCAAGGGCGACCATCTCAAACAATGGCTGCTCACCCATGAGAGGCAGAGAAGGGAAGGCTAAAGCATGACAGAGGCCAACTGTCCTTCATTCAGTACACACACACACACACAAGGCCGGGATTTTTTTTTTTTTTTTTTTAAGAACAGAAAACAGGGCCATAAAGTTTAGCGTGCTTGGCACACTCTGTGGAACAACTGCTGCTTGTAGATATTCAGTTTATTCTCCTTTTTTAAAATCTAAGAATAGAGATGCTGCATAGTTAATGTGATACAGAGTTGTTGCAGAATTAGAATGTACAAAAATAACTTAAACAGAGAACAGTAGGAATTACAAACATATGCTCCCGTGGGTCTCCGTTGCGTTTGCCAGATAGTGCTGGAATGGTTTTTCTAAAGAATTATTATTCCCTTAAAAATATGTCTCTTGCATTGTTGTTGTTGTTGTTTTTTTTTTTCCTAAGCAGAATTAGTCTTTGTACCTCTCGTTGGTTTTTTAATTTCCTGCCAAGTGAATGCTTTGTTCAACATCCAGTGATAAAGGCTCTGAATTTTACTGCTACAAAGCTTTGTAGTGAAGCATT
Source organism: Bovichtus variegatus (assembly GCA_943593645.1). Taxonomy (NCBI): domain Eukaryota; kingdom Metazoa; phylum Chordata; class Actinopteri; order Perciformes; family Bovichtidae; genus Bovichtus; species Bovichtus variegatus. The sequence goes on from CALSCE010009347.1 coordinate 8,520,484, forward strand.
TGTTTTGTCTTCATTTAGATCTCATTGTTTGCTCTCGCCTTACAATCCACCTAGAGTGGAGATGTCTTATGCATTATATACTGTACTTTGGTTACATTAGACATGTTAAAATAAATACATCTCAAAATGACAAATCCTGCCTTTTCATCATTTTAATTGTATTTAATTTAAAAATTGATTTCATGTAGCGTTCAGTCAGTTCAGCTCATAATTAATTATGCTGTATGTCTTCTCCTCGCTGCAGCTCTGGATGTCAGAGCTCCTTTTTTTTTTTTTTTTTATTTCTGAGTAGTGTTTTCCATTAGAGGGCAGTACAGAACGGGAAACAGAAATCAACATTTCAACCTTGAATTCATCCTGCACATTTTATCTGTAACTTAAATGTTTATATGTTATTTTATTTTCATCACAACACAGTTTAATTCCTTTGGGATAAATTATTCTCTATTAAAAAGACCATATGGAGAGGGCAGCAGTGGTGGTGTGTGTTTAGAAATAGCAGTTGCTTTAATTGAATATGTCCTGTACTTTTATTTATTTCATTTCCTCACGATGATGCGTTGCAACATCGGCAGTTTAGTCTTTTTTTTTCCCTAAGTTTTTGATTCTCCTAACAGTCTTGTGCAGCCCCAGAGTGACCCTCACTTGCCCATAGTTATTCGTCTTCTCTTCAGCCCAGGTAGCCTAATAATCCACCCTCCAAAAATAACCTCGGCTCTAACCTTTACGGAACCAATTCAAGTGGCCCGCTCGCTGAATACATTTGAACTTTGCTGCATTTTTGAATTTCTTATCCGATCAGCTCCGTGTGGCTGTCTTGCCGTGCTGCTGGACTCACTTACTCTGCCGCTGGAGCCCCATCGCAGCGTAGATGTTGAGGCAGCAGACAGGCAGATGAAGAATGAGACTCAGTCTGTGGTTTCACAGAGGGCTAATGATGCCTGTGGTGACTACAGGCTACAGTCAGCCCCCTAACGAAGGGAGCTGTGACACAGCCACAAGGGGTCCCATTTAAGCCAGGCGCACTCTGAAGTGCACTGTAAGCACCCTCCTTTTTTTTTTCTGATTGCCAAGTAAATTCTATGGAATGCTATGAATTTAGCAACCAGAGATACTGATGTCTGTAGAGGTCTCTGACTGATGTTTAAAAAAAAAAACAAGTCCAGCATCAAAGCTTCAAACGTGCCGCCAGTAATTGGCCATGTAATTGCCTAGGTGCCCAAGGAATCTCTTAAAAAATAATTCACACCTTTTTATTTCTTCCGTCTTTACATTTTCATGGTATTTTAGTATTTATCAGCATTATTAGCAGTGTTTTTATTATTATTATTATTATTATTATTATTATGTCTGTATTATTTTGCGATGGTGTTTTCACCATGTGTACCACTTCCGTATCATGCTGGCTCGGAGATAAAAAAGGAATTAGATTAAAAGAGGCTGAGACGATCTCATCATCCGCACTGTTAATCTCTGTGAAACCTTTAATTTTGGCCTAATATCTGCCTCCATTTCAGAGAGAGAGACTACATGAGTGCATGTGCTGCATGCGCGTGAGTGTGCGTGTGTGTGTGTGTGTGTTTGAGCATGTGGCCATGCGCGTTGGTGTGTGCACATGTGTATGTCCATATGTGTGTGGGTGAAGTGGATGATATTGAGTCTGACTTCATAAATCACCCAGACACTGATAAACTCCCCATGCACCCACACACCGCTAATGGGCAACCCTTAAGGAGTGTGAGTGTCTCGTGCGGCGTTTGATTCAACATTTATTAACCCCCTCACACACACCCTCTCCCGCACATACGACACACACTCATTTGAGCCCCAGAAAAAGCGAAGATATGGTTGGTGGCATCCTTAGCTTTAGTGCGGTGTTTTGACCTGGCTGGGCTGTATTAATCATGGCCAATAGTAGATACGTTTTAGCTTGTACAGCCACAGCAACAACAACCTCTGCATTTCCTAACATTAGTTTCCCTCTCATAACTTATATCCTGTCTCCAACTCCCTACTTCCCATCTCATATCCTGGCACCCCTCCTCATTATAGAGCAATTTTCTGCCCCCACATCAAATACAAACACACTCTGTGCTTCCATCTCTTGCTCTTCATACATGTCGGCTCATAATACTAATGTTATCACAACCTGCACCCCTCTGTACGAGTCGCAAGCTTAGTGGGGACCCTGCAGAAGTGAATCCCGCAGCCACATCAGTGATACATAAATAGCTGCTTTTATTCTTCCCTAAGAAGTTTGTACGCTTATAAAAAAAAAAAAAAAAAAAAAAAAAAAAAAAATAGCTGTGAAACTTTTTGGAACGTATTAACTCAGCTGCAAGCGGTGCGCTGCTTCTTGGGAGCCAGAGGAGTATCCGGCATGCAGATAGGCAGTGTCCAACAGTCAGTCAGACAGACACGGGGATAGATAGCTGGATAGACAGACATTAGACTGGGGCTTGGCTGCGCTATCAGGTTTCCTCCCCCTCTGTCTGTCTGCTGGGACAGCCTGGCCTCGGAGGCCCTGACACTGAGGCACCACGCAGCCAGCCACGACAGCTGCCACAGCAGCATCTAATACCAACACACTCCACGCTACGCCACAACTACAAAGAGAAATATCATTTCAAACATGGCATACTTTGATGCTCTTGTAATGATCTTTGTGTTTTGAGAGATAAAGCGGGAGGATGGAGGATTCGTATGGTGCCTTTTCTTGTTTTGTTTTGTTTTTCTTTAGAACAAAGAGACCCCCCCCTCCACATGAGCAAGTTTAGGACAGTGGTGATGAGACAGAGCAGGATTAAATGAGAAAGTAAATGAAACCCTGAGAGGTCTTGGCGTGCGAGTGTGTGTGTGCGTGTTAGTAACCTTGTATCAGTGTGTCATTGTAACCTTATGAACTCAAGTGTTGGTCTGGGGGTCTCTAATTAGGAACGGCTGATGAACGACCATACATAACGTGAGAGCGGGTGCCTGTGAGCGCATAGCCCTGCATGTATCAATCTGTGACTAGGCAGCGCGGTTGTCAGCGTGGTAAGGAGAGTGTCTCAGCCTGGAGAAAGTGCAGGTCTAGCCTTGGTCATGTTGACGGAGGGGCGGCACTTCAGAGGCTCCAGGACCCCATGGCACCAGTCTCCCCAGTCCCCCAGACAGACTGGGAGCATCTGGGCTCTGTCAGCGCCTCTGGCCCCCGCAGACTCCGATCTATATGACGGGGGAGAGGAGTGGATTGGATCAGGGAGAGGGAAAATATGAGCCAGATTCCTCAGCCTTGTGCAAAATGCATACTTAGCCAGTTAGCGTGTTACATGTGCGTACGTGTGCGTGAGTGTGTATGTGTGGTTGCATTAAGGCCTGATAGCAGGTCATAGTGATTAATTTTGTATGATGTGAGATAGGGGTTATTGATTAGCAACTAATGTTGGAAAAGTCCTCTCTATAAATCGTCCAATTAGGCATTAATTAAAAGTGTGCTGCTAAAAATATGCAAAGCCCGTTCTGAGCAAAAACATCAAGATTAGACTGACAGATATCATTCCAGAGTTTCCTTATGAAAGCGAGCAGTTATTTGATGAAGTGGATATAGCTTCTAAGCTCCGCCACATGGAAACTGATACACACACACACACACACAAGACTAATTAATCCATACACTAAATTAGGAATATAAATTGTGGTCCCAATTTAACAAGGTCAGTTTTAACTTCTCCCTTTACACTTTATTTAACTGTGTTGGAGAAAAAAAAAAAAGAGAGAGAGCCCTATCAATGTGCTTCGCTTATTATGATTGACGATTGATGATTAAGTCCTCCAGCTGACACACACCACCAAAGCCGGTGAGTTGGAATTGGATGTGACACATACACAGTTCTGCGTGTTAGGTAATTCGTTGACGAGGGGCCAAATTCATTTATGGAACAGCGGTATTGGCAGGCATGGACACTCTCTGCAAAAACAACGATAATCACAGAGGTTTGGCGCGGCGTGACAAGGACTCTTCAGGGAAAGACCCTTACACGCTGCTTTGTTGGCCGTTCCTCCCTAAGATGGAAGGAAACATCCGCCACTGTTCTTAAGATGAGAGTTGCTCGGAGCGAGGAGCGAGCTTTATGTAAGGTGTGGATGGTGTTTAAAGGGCTTGATTAGCACTTGTTGGGTCTGTTTTGATGGAATAGCTTGTGTTTCGTTACAATATCTGGAATGTATAGATTTTTATGACTGTAAATGTAGCTTTTAACTTTTTGGGCGAGGCAATAAGTGATTTTTTTTTTTTTTGTGGAATTGATGAAATAAAGGCTCTGATAAATCCTCTGTAATGAAACATGAGGGGGACCCTGTCTCAAGCCATTTAATCTCTTTTCGCATTCTCCATTTTTTCTGCTAATGAGCCTTATTGACAATCAAACAGAAGCTGTCATCCCCCAGGATGCAACACTCCCAGCCCCTGCGTGTTTGTCATAGTGTCCTGGCAATCAGAGCTGCCTGCAAGACCAGGCTGGCAGTTAGTGGTTCTCACAGCAGCACTGCCTGAAAATGGCACACTTCCTGTAGAGTTGCAGCTGCCACCTCTGCTACTTCCATTACTTTCTATAGCATGCAGATGTTGTATCAACATTCCCTGCCAAGGGGACTGCAATAACTGTGAGATTCATGCCATGTTTCAGAGGCACGTCAATTTCTCAAGTGGCACAATTAAAGAGGGAAATACAGTACCAGGTTTTTCACAGGCGCTGAAATCGGAAAAGGGCTTTTTCACTTTTTTTCCAAAGGGGGGCTGTTTCATAAGGGTTCAGAAATCCACCCGATTTTTACTGCCCTTTTCCTGAGTTGAGCTGCTCTGTGAGCCTTTGTGCGGCAGACCTGTCGTGACCCACAGCGGATATGGAAATGGGGCTAAGGTTTTATGGGCCAAACGGATTGGACACAGTCAAGCTCAGGGGGCATGAATATTGGATGTTATTTCTGCTCCCTTTTTATGTAATCCATTGCCAATACATTATTAATAGATGATATCATATCCAGAACTACTGGACAAAGCACTACAGAGGGGTACTATGAAAGGAGCTCTATGTGGTGGAGACTGTGGCAGAAACACAGTTCAAGTGATATTATTTTATCACCGTAGCCTAACACTCCCTGACCAGGCAATCTTTACAGTGTAATTTTTTGGACTAAGTGAAGTTCATAGGGGGAAAATATAGTGAATACTGTATTTCTACCACGGGTAAATCCAGCATTTGTGGGTTTGAAACGCACTGAAACATTGATGACGTATCAAATGACACCCAAATACAAGTTTAATGGATTTTGAAGCAGTGGGATACTTTGCTCATCCTCCTTGACTGCAGCGAGTGAAGTGGAAATCTTTGCGAGGATCTAGAGTTTTCCTTGCAAAGCTGACTCCCGGTATACAGTAGCAGGGGAGCAGTGTCTTATCTGATGTAGCGATTCACAGACAGGAGACTGCGCTAATGTGGGACTGTTTTTAAACAAAAAAAAAGAAAAAAAAAAAGAGTTGGATTCTTTGCTTTGATTCAAATGTGGAATTGTACAAAAAAAGGTCAGAGTCCCCATTTTGATTCATTGTCATCTCAAAGTTATGATCTCTAGTTTTTACGAGTCACAGCAGCACTATCCTCCTCATGTATAAACTTCCGGAGAGTTGCAGTTGCTTTTTTTTCCCCCCTCACAAAGCACATCACTCAGCGGTTACACAAATCCTGTCTGTCCGAGAGCAAATCCTTAAAAAGTACTTCTCAGCACTGCCCATCGAGCAGAGGAGATAAACTATCGTCCACCTTTTAGTTTTACGGCCTGTCTTGATGCTTGTACACAAATTGGCACAAAAGTATCATCACATCAACATCCATTAAAAGTGAATGTATAAGTCCGCGCAATAAGAGTTACATAGGGAGTGGATGCGTAAGGTAATATTCTCTCTTTAAGGTCAGTTTGAATTGTTTTTTCTCATGGGAAACGGCAGATTGATAAAGAGCAAACAAAACCTCTTTTCTGAATGCTTGTCCTCCATGGCCTCATTGAAGGTTTCATTCCTTTATATCATCCAGCCCAATTCCCAGCATGCACGGCCATTGTGGCTCTTTCAACTGGAGCTCTCCATTGACTGGCTCATTGTCCGGCCGCTCTTTTGTGTGTGCTATCACCGGAGCACAATCTTTCACCTGAACAGCACAGGAGAGCAGCCTGGATGTGGTCACGTAAAGCTACTGAGTCACCCATGTAGATGCCAGGCTGCACAATTAACCCGGCACTAATTAAGAAATGTTCGGTCCGTATATCAACTTTTTAAAATCTCCGGTGATTCTCGTTAATAACGTGGTTATTAGTCATGCTCGGGCAGCCTGCGTCGGACGGAGATGTTCAATATTACCGCTCAGGCTTATATTATTGAGAGGAGGTGTTTTTTGAAATATAACAATGCACGAGCAGATGTTTGAAGCGTGGCCCTCGGCAACACAAGGCTAGTTAAGATCGATATTGCTTTCAATATTTCTTTCCTTTGACAGATAACCAGTACTGAGGAAAGTCTTGATAAGAGTGGCAACATATGGATGTGGCGAGCCTCGCTCTCTTTTGATTGCGTGACCCCTTGACCTTTGCCTGTGTTTGAGAGGGAGGCAGCCACATGGTACGATGGGGGTCTGTCAGGCTCTGGTTATGGGGCATTATTGACCCAGGATTTATAAATATTTAATGCACACATTAAGATCATGGTGGAGGGTGGCCATTAGAGTTCTCCAATAAAGAGGCTCTCACAATGATTGAGTGGTGTGGCAGAGCTAGTGGCCGGTCGTTGGGTACAGAGAAACCTGCTGAGACAATATACTGTACCTCGAGCCTGCCTGCCAGACTTCAGAGCTTTTAAAACTGGCAACAACTGAGCAAACGTGTCGTTTTTTGATTGTACTTTTACCCTCTTTCCGTCTCTTTTTTTTCTTTTTGTTTTTTTTGTTTTTTTCCAGTCGGGTTATTGTTTCTGCAATAGACAGACTGTTTCCTTGGGTTTCATGTACTGGTCATTTAAGACTAAATAAATGTGGTTTGTGCAGCCTTTTGTCATTGAATAACAGACAGCAGTGAGCAAGGCGATAGATCCAAACCTGTGTATGTGTATCTGAAACAGATAATGCAATGTCAGGAAGCAGATGTGTGGCAATTGTTATCAGACACATTGGATTATCGAGGGAATGATTTGAAGCACAAGGAGATCGCAGCTGAAAATTAAATCGCTCTTCGGAGTGCATCTGTCCTTTGCGCTATCAGCAGCTCCTGGACTATCTCCCGTTGCCGTGAGATTCCGTGCATGCTGGCTGACATAATAAGCTGCGGTATGCTGATTGCCACTCAGGTTTGCCGTCGTTTAATTGTGCATTAAAGGCAGAGGTGGCCTCGGACAATGTTGCCTTGATGAGAAATTGACATTTTGTGACCTGCTCTCCGTGACCACTCAGGATGCCAGATAAGATGCGCAGTTGTTTTTAAGGAGAACCGCCATTCTTCCCTCAAACACTTCTATCCTTCTGTTTGACCCACTTGATGAGTATAGATTTCACAGTGGCCCCCCTTTCAGCGCTCAAACTATAAGAGGTTCAAAACGATACCAGCCCTTATAGACAAAGGATAACCTTGCTCTTTCAATGTATTGATTCTTTATTAACTAGGTGGCTTAATGCAATGAAATGAGGGATTTGAATGAGCCCCATTTGGGGTGCTTTGAATAAAAAGCTTGCACTGTTTATGAATGACTACAATGAACCTTTGAAGCACCACAGATGCAGGATATGCTGATACAAAGACCAGTAGGAATATGTCACAATGTCAGAGTGCTTTGTTGAAAGAATATGAGTAAAGAGCAGTTTTCATCTTTTATGGATGTTACACTTTTCCACAGGTTTCAAACAGTTATCTCTATGGCAAAGTCTAAACACTACAACTTACAGACGAATCACAGGTTTGTCTTCAGAAGTTTCTACTGTCTTTTTTTCTTTGTTCTGATTGTCAGTTTGTCTGCCAGCCAAACTGTACTTTAAACTGAAGAAGTCCACAGTTGAGGAGCTATTGTGTTTTTACTGAAAATTTTAATAAAACATCACTTATTCATTTCTGTTTCCATTCCAAATGTTGACATTTTTAAATTTTCTTCCCTGTAAACACATGTAAGCTATGTGGCAGAGTCATAAGTGGTGAGTAAAAATGACTTCTATACATTCTACAAAACAGAAAAAAATACAACCACAAATGGAGTGTTTTTTTTATCTCCAAGGTTGTCCCTCATGCACATTAGTCTCTATTGGATCTTAACAACTATCATATGGGTCACAAACAATTTATTTGACAATACAACCAACAAAGTTTTCTCCAAAATGGTCTGTATAGATAATTTAAAATCAATATAAAAATAAACAATGAAGTTTGACTTCCCCTTTAAAAAATGGACAGAGAGTCTTGACGGAGTAACACAAATTTTTTGAGGATACACATGAAATATATGCACATTGCATTTCATCAAATACAAAAAGAAAACAAATGAAGGCAACAGTTCTTGGCTGAATTATCTGTGCTGCATCACTATATTAAGGGCATGACGATTAATACATACATAATGAAAAGCAATATACAAAATTTCAGAGATAAATACATTATTTATAGTTGATATGTTACAAAATTTCCCTCAGTGAGCGCAAGTGTGTATTTGAAACAGAAATATGACGATGAACTACTATACTCCTACATTTTCAATGGATTTTAATTTTGTTTTTTAAATGTTTTTTTGTTGATCTAAAAGAACATGAAAAAGACAGATGTATAAATATTTAGCACAAGTTTGGCAATATCACAATAGTCTACAATTTTTAACCACATATAAAACACATAAGGGAGTTGGAGCTAGAAGGGGGAGACTGCTCCTCATCAACAAGAAACAGACTTCACAGTAGCCTAGGAATGCATTAATATACAGTGCTAGCAAAAAAGTTGAAAAACATGGCAAAACACACTTGCTTAAAAGGAAGCTCTAGACATGGAAGTACATCATATTTATCAACAGAGCAGTGTTTTGTACACGTCAGTGTGCTTGTTGAAAGAGGATTTTTTTTTTTTTTACTTTTGAAGATGATTTCTAGCTACAATAAATTACAAAATTTAAGTTAAAATGCAGGAATGAAACATGATACAACCTTACCCACCCAGCCCCTCCCCTTTTACTCGTATTTGTTGTACTTTTATGATCAATTTTTCTACATTATATATCTCATATATTTTCCAGTTGAAATTCAAACTGTCTTGGCCCCTGTGTATTTTTCTCACACATAAAAATACAAAAAGTCACATTATAAAGACACACAACTGTTGTGAATCTATTAAAAGAGAGTTGAAACAGAAAAACAATTTCTTGAAGTTCATTGGCAAATGTACTGTACATCAGTGTTTTTACTTTACAACCAGATGGTGAGTCCACAGAGTCCCTTCCAGTATTGAATGTGTGGTTGATTGGACATATCCATGGCCGAAGCACAACCCGACAGGTATACAAAATAAACCCTTCATCATCCCGTGTCCTCTTCAAGGGTGATAAAATGTGGGGGGGAAATAAAGAAACCAAAAAAAGAGTCCCACAGAAAAAAAAAAATATTGTTCCTCATGAAATCCTTTTTTTTCTGCAGGTTGCGAAAGTCATTTTAAAAGAAAGAAAAAAAAAATCATTTCTTTCTTTTCATTTTTTTTTCTTTTCATCTTTAAAAACAGAACAAGCGATTGACTATACATTACACAAGCGTTTTTTGCTGTGTGCTCCTGTGAAGTGGTAATGTGTAGACTGGTGCTTGAGATGATGAAAGTGCATTTACATTGGAGGGACAACCAGGCCGGACATGGCTGGAAAAAGAAAAAGAAGGAAAAAGATTAGTTTATTTGCCTAAAACAGGTATGGATATAAATATTAAACATTTATTATAATTGTGTTATTCAGTGTGTGTGTGTGTGTGTGTGTGCGTGTATGTGCGTGAGTGTGTGTGTGCATGTGTGAGTCCAGCCATCTGACTGCACAAGTGCGTGAATGTATGCCTAAATGTGCCTGTTTGCGTATGTGCCTGTGAGTGTTTGCCGTGTCCGCCAGCCTGCTGCTGCACGTCCTCCTAACGGGGAGAGTTTGAAAACCTCCCTCCTGCTCTGACATTTCAGCCCCCAGCATGCCAGTCTTGCTATGTGTGATATTTCTCCTGGCGTTGGGGTAATGGCAAACAGTGGCCCAGACTCCCAGGAGACGCGGCCGTGGTGACGGCAGAGCAACAACACGGTCACTTCCCACAATGCCACAATGCTACAGTACTAGACACTCCTCAGACTCCCCTCAGATTCCTTCAATCGCTTCCTTTCCTCCCCTCATCTCTTTATCCTCCACTCTCCAGCACTGTACAGCGCATTAGTCCTACATTTCCACATTCCCCAAGTCGTGGCTCTGCGTCATTATCTAAGAGAGATTAGGCTAGATCAAAGGTAGCTTCCGTTATTTTACCAAGACCATCTGCTTAGGATATCATTAGCAACTGTACCTCACCCTGAGAGTTTATATATTCACTACTTTCACACGTTTTAACAATTAGGCGACTAGTGAAGTGCTGGGATGATATATTATTATAATGCTCTGAGTATATTTGTAGAGTCATGGTTGAAATGCTTTTAAGTTTGCCAGCGCAGATGATGGCAAGGCATTGCTCATTAATTTCTGCACAACATGTATTAATAAGTATGGAACGTGTAGCAAGATGAACTTTAATTTCCCACTTCATTAAGCCCAATGTTATTAATCTTGGGGCGCACACTACGGCTAAGCTTGTTTTCAAAGTAATCATGTTGGTCATGACACATGCACAAAACCTAATAAACATAATTACTAAAACAATTCGGGGAAGGTCTTTTCCTGCGACATCGGAGGGGATCATTTGTATGAAAGGGCAACAAGGATGTATGTTTGCGTTGCACAGACGTGAGATGGCGCTTGCAGTCTTGTGCTTGCACATGTGTGTGTGTGTCTGTGTGTGTGTGTGTGTGTGTGTAAAGGCATGCTTTGTGTGTGTGAGTGTGAACTGAAAGGTGTAAATTGGCCTGTCAAAATGCATATATTTGTAATGATTAATCCCTCACCAAACCGGACAGAGGCCTGAGCAGCGGTATCTGACCAGTAGTCCGTAGGGAAGGGATGAGGGGGTGAGGGGGGCTCACCTTGCAGTCCGTTGCCGTTGGCGCTGGTGCAGGAGGGGGGTGGGGAGGCCTGGGGTCGGACCACAGGGGCGAAGGCGCTCTTTTGTTTAACTGCAGAGACGATAGGGAGGGAAAAGGAAAGGAAGGAGGGGTGAGAGTGAGAACGTGCTGTGAGTAGTGCTGGAGAGGGAGAGGGCAGTTAAGGTAAGGCTGGGATAGTATTACTGCCAGGGGGGATACACGATCAGTACTCACAGGCCCCTACCATCAACAGCTCGTCCGGTTGAACAAATACAGGTGGCACATGGTGAAATAAAAAAAAGAAAAAAACCCGAATATCTCTGCTACTCTGAGCTACATGTGTGTTCTCCGAAGTACTAAAACTAAACAAGCCCCCGTGAATGAATAGTAATATATTATCACCATCAATAATGTTATAACCCTGTCACGAGTGATTCATAGACGTGAAAACGAATGTGGGAGCTGGAATTAAATCAGCAGCAGCTTAGTGCTACTACAGCGTGCGATAGTGGCAAGCTACTCACTTCCATATGGGGAGTTGGCAGAGGATCCGTTGAGGAACCCGGGGGAGCTTGGCACTCCCAGGTTCATACCGGCATTGCCGTAGCCATTCATGCTGTTGCTGACGGAGTTGTAGCTCGACTGCTGCGGGGTGCTGCTGGAGATGTAGCCCCGGGGGGACACGCTGCTGGTGTTCCGGCTGTAGCCCACTGGAAAACATGGGAGAGAGAAAGAGAAATCCATTCATTTCTTTCCTTCGGTACTGTGTTTATCAGAAAAATGTGCACTGATTACGGTATATGATAACGGGGATTTACAGCTGCAATCAAACATTTTTATAATCGGCATATACTGCAGAAGCCAGTTTAATAGGAAAAGAACTTAATTGGAGCCTTTAACTGCCTATACTATACAGGTGAGGACGGGGGTAGTGAACCCGGTGTTCAAAAACATCATTTCAGGCCATTTTCTCCTTTTAACGAGTGAAAAAAAGAGTGAAATTTAACTATTTCTCATTTTGCTGAAACCCCCTGGAACCCCCTCAAGGTCCCCGGCAGGTCCCTGGACCCTACTTTTCAGAACCACTGAGTTATGGAGCCATACCCTAAAACACATACCTTGGTCATTCCCTTGTGACTCAGACACATTGACTGCTAGCTGGCTGCTGAAGGAGTTGACTCCCATCATGCCGTGGGAGGCTGTGTTAGCGAGAGAGGGGATCTGGTTGTGGTTGCGGGGAACGCTGTACAGGGCCTCGGCGATGTCAGCTGCCCTCTTCAGAATGATCTCCTGAAAAGCGCGGAGAAGGCAGAGGTTTCGTTATTTATGGTGTTTTTATAGCTGTGCTGTTGCTTTGATGCACGGTTCATGGCTATATGGTTAACTCACAATGCATGTAGCCTACATTGTTTCCAGATATAGTGATGAAAATACCCTTTGGTTATACTATCAGTACGTTGTCAATGGTTCCTCGTGTAGCAGAGGTGTAAGCAGCCGTGTATACCGACCTGATTGTTGTGGGGCATTCCATACAGGGCTTCGACGAGATCAGCCGCCCTCTTCAGTAGCACCTCCTGATGAGGAAAACAGGAAGAGTAAATGTTAAGACCCAAACAGATTATGTTTGAAACCCCTGTGGTCCATACAGTAACAAACAATATCAAAAACAACATTACACAGCTGGGTCGGGGAGAGCTTTCGAAGCGTTTACATATTCAACCGCCTAAATAAAAGCCACCCTGATTTAAGAGGCGCCGGTGCTGTTTTTATACAGCGCTACCACTTTGCTCCTTCCAACCATGCAGAGCAGTGAATAATGTTCCCTATCTTAATTAAACTGGCATAGTCCTTTAAAAACAACACCTCACCCCTGTTTCTGGGCCTCACGTTTGCTCTGGAGTTCAGCGCTGAGTCCCCTCTCTTCAGAACAATAAAGTGAATTAGCTCTGGGTTAATCTAGTTCTGTTGTAATGACATTAAGGAATTTTTCAATTAACCTCTTTGACTGGCTGTTGCAAAGGACTTCACAAATGACTTCCCATCCAGCGAGAGCTGGGTGCTTGTGCCTTGGGGACACGGATGCTCAGGATGTGGTCTTATCCATGTCTGCATGCTTGCCCCCGCTTGACAATGCGGATTAGCTGTGTTGCTTTGGCTCTTAACACTGAAAATGAGTTGGCCCCAGATCCTGTTCCCCCCACTCCGTTTCGGGCTTCCAGCTAGGTGGGGTTTGGCCCGTTCGTGTGTCTTTATCTGCTCTTTGAATTCAGCACTTACAATTAAATCCCTCTCAAGCAACCAGGCTGCTCTCTTTGTTTTCTATAATACAGAAGGCAATATGCTCTATGAAAACCCTCTTCTCTTTTTCGAGTGCATCTAATCTGACAAAGGCAAATTGCAGACATGACTGTTGCGTGTGTTTTTAAAATGCTTGCTTGTTGTCACCTGCTGTAGAGCAGAGATTTGTCAACTGTGCTGTTAGAACCCTGGTTAAAAGCAATGCAAATCTGTCACCAGAAACATCTCAGATGGTGCTTGTTTTCTTCCCACATTCGCTGTGTTTTCTTTTGCGGGCCTTGGTAATTTGTCTGAAGTGTTCCATCACTTGGCAATAGCAGTGTGGGATTAAGACGGCAGCTGCCGTAAATGAATGTAAACACAGCCTTCGCGCCTTCAAACAGCGGCCTCCAAGACTTGGCCTGCATTTCCAAGGCACAGCGTATGTAGTGTTTACGGAGTGTGTGTACGGGCCCTTTCATCCTGAGGAGCATATCTACCACAGTCCTTGATTTATCAAGATGAATCACTGTAGAAGCCACTTCCAGCGTATGCCATGCTCTCTTATAGAAACATATCGCTTAATCCACCCCAAGTTACCGGATGGGTGGCTCTTAGAATGGGCATTTACCTCTGAAATTGGTGTGTATGCTCAACGTTGCATGCATCTAGTTTGCATACAAATAAAGAATTATGGTTGTCATGAGGCAGGTAGACTAAATGAGAGGACCAGCTGTCTTGATGTGTTCTCATCAGGCAGAACAGATTTCTCTCTCTCTTGCTGAGTGAGATAAAGTGGTTTTCTTTCTTTTTGTCTGCAGTTAATAATTACCAATAATCTATTCTATCATATTTCAAGATCTCCTACATGGCTCTCAATTTTAAACAACAATTAAAGCAATTAAGACTGTCGCGTTCGCAAGCCATGTTTCATTCTCTGTAAAACGTCCTCTCCCTCCTTGTCCATATGGTACTTTGCAGCAGTGACATAAGGACAGCTTGGAAAAAGGAGGAGAGAAAACGATATTGCCTCTCATCCTTAATCTGTCGTTTACCGCGTGGTGTCTTAACTAACCAAGCTGACTCGCAAGGCTATGCTTAAGTGCAACCTAGTCATATCCGAGGGTGATGAGAAGTGCTGCACCCAATCAAGGAAGAAGTTTGTTTTCTTCTGACGAGACGCTTTCATGCATATCAGCTCACGCTGTGAATACGATTAACACAGAATAGTGTTCTGAGGGCATTTCCATGTAAATCTCAATACTACTCCAGCATAAGTGTAATTGGCTTTCTTGTCATGGAGACATATCAGAACACACCATGTTAAATTGAAACAATTAAAGGCCTCAAATGATTTCTGTTGTTCTGTGACAAATGCGTGACAGATTTCTGCTATTGTTTGCCTTGCTTTGCATAAAGGTCTCGTGTTCAACAACTGTTTAAATGGGGCTGCTCAGATGACAGATCACCTCAGATTTAGAGGCCGTTTTCTTTTTTTTTTCTTTTTTTTTTTTTTTTGTTATTGCCGAGAAAAAAATGAAAGGAAGCCATAACAAATGATGTGTTATAAAGAATATCTAACAATAAGGAGAAGTGGTCTAAAGCGGCCCGAATGTGATTCTTCAAGCACTAGATTAACATGGATGTTGTATTTATATTATCACAGTTAATAAAAGAGGGCCTAGGTTATGTAGCTTGGAGTGCTAATGCCATTATAAAACTGTAAGGCAATTACTCTGTTAGCTCTAGCCTGAGGTAATGAATGCATTTAGAAGCATAGGGCCATTAGATGAAGGTACTTCAAAGAGCACAGGAAGAGAGATTCATTTAAATACATGGGTAATTGCTTGACATGAACACATTTGTAATATTTTCTCCTTGTGGATTACACAAAGAATTGGAAAAGAATGGGCTTATGCTCATTTTGGGAGGAAAGAAAGGAATCCAAAGCAATCAGCTTAATAATAAAACAATATTGAGTTTCCACTTTTAATTTCATAATGAATCTAATTTGTTACAGAAGAGAGAAATTGAGTGTGATATAATGTGATATCCAGTCTATTTGTCCATTACTGCCAGAGGGCACAAAATGGTATTATAAATTGTCTTTTTTATATTATGAATAGAAAATTGTTTTATAACAAGATCTTAAAAAGGAGGGTGAATTCCAAAGTCTCTCTTCACTTAACGCGATGCCCGCAAACCAATCTCCTTTCTCATCACTTGACTGCTCACACTTATTACTTTCATATTCACCCTGGACTTTGCATTGAATTTTTATATCTCCACTCCTCCCACAGGGTCAGACTGTCATCTACGATGTTGTCTTAGAATTACGAGGTAAACTTCAATCAGAGGCAGCTTCCCCCCTTTTTTCTCTGTGTAGCAACAATATTAGCGTGCATCCCTTGCTATCCATGAGCACTCCCATATTGGCTTTCTGTCTCCTTACAATTACCACGTGTCTTACTGGTCCCAGGGAGAAGGCTGGTGGAAATCAATATAGCGCAGTAATATTATCAACTGGAGGGTGAAGTCATGGGAGGGGGGTAGAGGCGGTGAGTGGACTTGGTGTCGATTTGCCTTTCTGCTAATGCACACCGTGCGTCCTCCAGCTTTATCTTCTTTTTATAGAGTCTCCCTACCTCACCTGCACCCTGTAATGGCTGTTCTCTATATGCTGTTTCTGTTCTCATTCCAAATGTACATGCCAGCGTCAGCCCGCCGCGGGCTGTTTTATTGGGAATGTGCTTTTGACCCCGTGAGCTGACCCTCAGATGGCAAGCTTAACAATGACGAATCACTTGGTGGGATCATTTACATGCCCCCTGAACCCCATATTTGGGTCCATTAGAGAGCAAATCAAATATTTATGTTGTTTATTGGAAGTGCAGGGTTTCATCTCACTCTGTGATTGTTTCATGCAAAGGCTGGGAGACCGCGCTATATTAAGTATATGCACACCCAGGAAACTAATCTTGGGTTCAGTGTCAAAATCTGTCTCACAGCCAACAACACTTTGTATTCATGGAAAGAAGTAAGGTTTCTCTGTAATAAAGCGGTGTTTAACATTGTTGTTCTCTTTGTTCTGAAGATCGCACAAAGACACTGTGACTTTATAAAATTGAAGCAGTGCAGCTAGATGGTCCAGTGATGCCTGCGGAGATACAGAGAGCCATGTGGATATTAAAGGTAAGTGTACTTTACCTTTTGGTCTACGTTTACAGTTGAAATTAGAGTAACATTTCATGTCTAGGTGTTGTTTCCGGTCTCCACAGGGACTGAGTCTAATTGAAACACTTCATATACTGAACCAGGGACTAGCTGTGATGTTCCATTTCTCCACATTGCTTTGGTCAAACGTGTATAGCTACCACACAGTCTGTTCTTTATTAAATTGTCCGTTGGACGTTAATGATATTGCTGTGTTGCATGCTGGGATTTAATAGATAAGGTCTTTAAAGGTTTTACAGTATTATTAAAACTCTGAGGTGGCCACCACTTCACCACATGCCAAGGGGTTTTGAATGTAGTAATCAGTTATATTATTACACTTGACACATCTGGAACGTCAGTCACCAAAATGGTTACTGGCAGGGTGGCAATTAGTGAAAACACACAGATAGATTTTATCAATAGGAAATGGAGAGAGTAAGAGAATCAAAGGGAGTGAAAAGAGTAAAAATAATCAAAGAGTTTCTGCAGGGGAGGCAAATAACAAAAAAAAAAAAAAAAAAAACATGTGCACCTTAGTTTTCATGATTAGGTCTTTCAACATGGCAGCCTATTTATGTGCCAC
Source organism: Bovichtus variegatus (assembly GCA_943593645.1). Lineage (NCBI taxonomy): Eukaryota > Metazoa > Chordata > Actinopteri > Perciformes > Bovichtidae > Bovichtus > Bovichtus variegatus. The sequence continues at coordinate 8,537,804 of CALSCE010009347.1, forward strand.
ACCGGTGCGTCTAAAAGTGATGTGGCTTTCAACTCCATCACCCAGGTTCAAAAGAAAACAATAAGAAAGCCAAAGCATAATAACATGCAGTCTTTGTCTATTAGCTGCAGTAAGACTAGGGGGTTTACGGCACAGGGTTCTGTAAACAAAAGATTAAACCAAATCGAGCTGCAGAAAATGAAAGGAAAACATGAGTGGGGTAATGAGGGTGCAGACGTCGTTTCTGACCAGATTACCATCTCCACAGACTACTGGAGAGGAAAACGCCTGATTGAGCTATTTTGCCACACAGAGAGTTTACGCCTCTCTCCACACACAAAACCAATACCATTACCACGCTGGTTAGTGGGTAAGCCACATATGTGGAGCAAAGCTGTTACGGTTTGGGGTCACAATGCTATCCCTTGATGGTAATGTTGTTTTGTTTATTTGTCACATTCAGAGTATTAAGGCATTGTAACGCAGACAGCTCTATGTCTCTGCTGTTCTGTGTGTGTCTGTGCTGCAGGGACACTGTACTCACCTTTGGTAACCTCTCAGGATCGCCGGGGTGTCTGGGGATGACCTTCTGCAGCCTCTGGAAACCATAGTCGATGGTTGGCTCATTCAGGGCTGGAAGGAGAGATAAGGGGGAGAGGAAAAACTTAGAACCATTTCAGGGCTAATTTTGCCAGAGACAGGAAGAAACTAATAGAGAAATCTGTTGGAGTTTACGGAACAAAAGTCATTTCAGAATGCCCAATTTCAAAGAGACCTCAGGGGTGAGAAAATGTTTTATGAAACATCCAGGGGGGCAAGTGATGGAAACTGACACGGGTTCCTCTGACACTCGTGTCACCAAGTGTTATTCCATTAACAGCCGTGATGACCTACATCAGTCGGAGAATCCTTCAGAGGGACCCTCCCTCTTTTTATCTGCTTGAGAATATTGACTACAGCAAACTACATAGCGGGGGTCTTTTAATCTAACCGAGCTTTAATAATCTGTGAAAGGCTGTCCACACATTGATCTAGTGTAAGTTGCTGTCATTTCACCCTTCTGCACCAACTGTACTGCAACACTGGGCCCGTGAAATACGGCTGCAGATCCCATGGAGCCATTAATCTCTCCCACCCCTCAAATAGTAATCTGGGGCATGAGGCATATTGGGCGATGAATCAGAGGCACAAAGTAAATGAATCATAACCCAGACTTTGGTGAGAGCAGGGCGTTTTATGTCTGACAGTCCTAATGGGTAATTGAAGGCTTCCTTACAGCTCCGCCTGATTCTAAACAATCATGTGCACACTCATAGGCAGGACAAGGCGAGGGAGGGAGGGCAGAGGAGAGAAGGAGGGGAGGAAAGGAGGAGAGCAGTGTAAAGGGGGAAGGAACGACTTAATAGAGAACATCACTTCTCAATGTAGATATCATTTTCAGGAGAGTAACTCCGCCGCGCAAGGCGCTTCATAAATCAATGGCTTTCTATGGAGACTAATAAGAGCTGCCTGCCTCTATTCATTGTTCAGCCTGTAATTTGGCCCATCACTCATTACTCAGCATGTAATTTCAGCATTAACACCGCACAGCTCGCTGAACCTGCTGAACACCAGAGAATGTGAAAGCAAGCGAACGCCCCCCCCCCTCCCCATACACACACACACACACACACACACACGCACACACACGCACGCACGCAGGGCCACTGAGGCACGAGCCGGGGAGTCACGGCAAGAAAACGAACATTCGTGTGTCTCACTTTTTCTTTTGTTCCCTCTCATCTAAATACAGATGCAAGCATGCTCACACACACACCTACTGTACCTACTCACGCATACATACAGCAGTCATGTACGAACACACATAGGTACAATCGAACACATGCACCACTTCTGCCAAAACCGGAATGCAGTAATTGCCAGCTCGACCGTGATCAAATGGAGCAATTATGTGTTCAAGCATGGACAATGCGAGGTACTAATCGATAGCAAGGATCTAGCTCGCAGATACAGCGGTATTCAGCCCTACTGGCCAGGCACACCTGAATAAAACCCACGCCACAACAACACACACTGCTGGAAATCTGATTTGACATGTCATCATGCGTCCCGGAACAACAAAGGTCCGCTTCGGAATGTGGTGGAACGCCATCTTCTCCTTAATAAAGGATTGATCTGCCGTATTGATTATACATGACAAGGCTGTAGCAAGGAATTTGCCCCCTTTCTTTTGTTATTTCCACCCCCTTTCTTATCTATGCACTCTGGCAGTCCCGTACATGTGTACACACACACACACACACATATGCATGCTCATTTGTGTGTGTGTGTGTGTGTGTAAGTGCACGTGCCCGGCTGAGAGAGTGTATGTGCACGGCAGCCCTGCCAGACCCCGCTGCTCAGTGTGATGTAAATTGTGTATGTGTAAAAAGCACTCCATAATCAGGCCATCCATCATCAGAGGCTGTCAGTGGGCTCTCTCAGGGTGATACATCACGCTCTCCTGTCCTCTGCCTCAGCTGGGGCCTACACAACCCGCCAGGCATGCTGGGAACACAGCCGGAGAGACGTACAGTACAGGACGAGCCCTAGGTTGGGAGAGGTGTTCTGTTTGATCTGCCTTTCCAATGATAATGATGCCCCCACTGTAAATGCGGACTAAGAATTATGATGAATGCGATTTGGAGGGTAGAGTTTCCTGCACTATCCTGCGATTTAGTCTGAGATGTATCAGCGTCTTTTTTTACAGTTCATACCCACCATCAAATGCCTACGTATGGAGGAATTTACGTGTGTCAAAATTTACATTTAAAACATGGCTCAATGTTCTGCAGTCGCAGTCCAAGCGTCAGGCATGATCTCCACATGTCGACATGTCGCCATCTCATCTATCATGGAGATGATCTTTGTAACAACCCCGGCGTAATGAAATTGGTGACACAGACCGCCATCTGCTATTGATTTCATGCAAATGCTTTTGACAGCTGATGGAGACTTGCATTAGCGCTAAACGGTGCTGTCAGTTGATGAGTTGACAGTTTTGTAGTCATAGCATGTACACTGGTGCAGACGGACACAGACAATGTCAATAATCCTGTAAGAGCTGCTGATGATATATACTGAGCACTTATATTCAATCCGGACAATAAATGTGTTATGTGTGTATTCATCGCATCGCTCGGCACACTTTTTCTTCCAGGCAAAGATTTTCTTTCATCTGCTGAGCTTTTACAAGAGTCATTGGGACCGCTCTTCTTACTTTTTCTTACACCACACACATTGACAGTAGCCACCCCTCCGCCCCTTTTACTCCCACCTCTTCACCCTGTGTCTTTTTTAATCCTTGGCACATCATTATGTTCCGACTTCACACTCTGTCGTAAACTTTACTCTCTTCTAAAGATACAACAGGCAAATCTAGCTGCTCTGCGATTCCCTTGCATGCCAGAATTAGTTTGTCCCTCCTCGTCCCTCCAGCACAATATGGTGAAAGAAGGGTGGGGTGAGGGTGTGGAAGGAGCGTGTCCCCCCCCCCCCCCCCTCCTACCCCTCCTGTAAGGGGTCTCTGTCGCTGCAAGGAAACATGAAACCCTCCACAGACATCCCATAAATCCTGCACTGGGTGGGGAGTCTAGCCGAAGGGGAGGAGGGATCGAGGAAGGTGGGGGGGGGAACTGGGGGAAGGTATGATAGGGGTTGGTTGGGAAGGGGGGGGGGGGGGGGGGGTGGGGGCGCTGGCACGTTCCAGTCACGCCTGCTTCCCGGCTCGCGGCCAATCAATACCACTTTCCTGTTTTAGAGGTGGGTAATTATGAGGTGGAGAGATTGTGTGACCTCTCACCCCTGCTGCATTACTCGCCTGATATTAAGATAAATTGCCTGATTTTGGGTAAACATATGCTGCAATTCAAACTGTCAGCACTGGTTTGCTCAGGGATAATTTGTATTGATCTCCTGGCTTCTTCCCCATTTTGCTTACTGACCTCATGGATAATTAGAGAAAAAGAGACACGGGGAGGTAAGGCAGGGCTTGCATTTGAATACTTTGCTGGCGAGATGAAGAGCACATGGGAAGGGGGGCCAAGGGAACATTATGGACTAATAGAATTTTCATTTTCTCTCATTTTCTGTTCAGATTTAGACAGGTTGCATGCTTTGTTCAATTACAACGCTTATATCTTGTTCCCTGCTCGCGGTACATATGCAGAGATATAATTGTTCATAGATTTGTTTCCATGGTTTTAGTTCAGAGATGATTAGAATTTATCAAAAGTAATGAGACAACAAAGTGACAGCAAATATGCTTCAAATTTAACGGCCGGTAACTAAAAGAGTTATTGGAGGGAACATGGTAACTGATTTCTTGACAAAAAAAAGAGATTTGCTCCTTCCACATGGAGGTTTAGAAGAATTTCTTTCATGAATATTTCAGTAATTTTCGCACTCTGGAGAGTAAATGATCATGTTTCAGAATATGAAGAAAAGGAATGCATGACTCGGTGTGCAGCTGTGACCATATCCATTCCAATTTTCAATATCACGCATGCGCACGAGCGTTCATGGCAGGTTTTCAGTGGAATTCCTCTGCCTGGAATGTGCACTTCCCAATCTTATTTTGATCTGACGCCTTAATCTTTCCGTCCTTTCACGCTACTAAAACACATTTTCCCTGAGAGCTCCTTTAGCCGCCCCAGCTAGCCACTTCACTTAAAATGTAGAGTGGATGGCGTGTACATGGCATCTGAGTGTGGTCTGCTGCTCCTTTTCCATGTTCTCTAGAAATAGGACATGAGTAACCGCTCTACAGGAACACTGTAACATGGCCGACGTTGGCAGCCAGAAGTGCTTACACGGCAATACCACTGTGTGCCCTCGGTCTATATGGAAGTGGATTGAACACATGTATTGACTTACAGTATCTGGGTATAAACATGGGGAAATGTTTGAGCAAAGCAGTAAATTTAAGGGAAATTGTTCCTTGTTAAGTCTATGAGCCTGAATGGAAGCTTGCACAGAGTACTAGCATTCCTGCCAGCCATTACAGCTTATTACGATAACTCTATCTTTCCAGGAGATAAAAACCTAGCCTTGTTGCCATTTGCCAGCTATTACTTTCGCTAATTATACTTAACTGCTTCGAGCTTATCTCCACTCCTCCTACACCATTGAGCAGTTATTTTTTTCTTTCCCCTTAACACAAATTAGAGGTGGAGTGGGAGTTGGAAAGGGGGAGACAGATAAACAGCGCAGGCAGAAGTTCATTCAAGTGTTATTGCATTTGTGACTTGTCAAACAGTCTAACTGAAGCCTTCTAGGCACCTGCGGATGCAGTTCAGAACAGCATCAACACACATAATGACCATGTCTCGCTTATGTTCACCACTCTTCTGGTCTACTGGAGACGTTTAAAGAGTGCAAATCTTCTCAGTGTTACTGTAAGGAGTTAAAATGGAATACTGTGCATACAAAGAAGGCAGAGGTCATGCTGCTGCTTCACAGTAGATATGTTCGAAAATTGAGAGAATAGAAGACACGCATGCAGATGTAGAGACCATCTTTAAAAATAATAAAAAACCAAACCAAGCCAAATTGGAATTTTCACAGCAAACCCACGCAAAGCAAACCTCATCTGTTTTACCACTGACCATATCATCGGCATCCACTGCAGCCAGTTACCACTGAGTGATTCCATCTCCAGCAGTCTCAAGATGAACAGGAAATTAAAATTTCAAAGATCTGCAGTTAGGATAAATCAATGGAGACGGATCAATGTTCATTGAAATTTCATGAACTTTGAGCCGATACAGATGAAAAAAAACTAGACAGTTACAGTCTCCAGCAGATATTGCTCCTGCAACAGATAAAATGTAATTAACACGGTTAAAAGGGAGCAATGTTACAGATTGCACATCCATAATTTCAGACTCCCTTCATATCGGTTGTATTATTAGAAAGGGCCAAAGACACCTGTTCAATCCTCTTAGATGACATCTAAAGTATGTGTGCCACTTCTCTAAGGACGTCGGAGGACTTTCACACATTACCGGCCAACAGAAATCAAATGGGTTCCCTTCACAGCTGATTGCAAGCGCAAATTAATATTGTAAAATGAAGATCAATACATGGACGGGGAACAGATCGATGACGGCTAAATTACGGCCGCGTTTTCCCCCTCATTCAAGATGAGTTGTGTTTTCCTCTCAAAGTCAATACCATGCTGCCTCCCTCATTCATTTCTCAATAAACTTGCCGATGAATTTCAATCAAAATGCGGCAGTGAAGGAGGAGGGGGGGAGGGGGGGGGGGGGGGGGGGGTTTTTAAAACCCGGGGGGGGGGGGGGTGAGAAAAGAGGAGGGGGGGGGCGGGGAGGAGGAGGAGGGGGGGGGGGGGGGACGCTTGCACAG
>CALSCE010009347.1:8547406-8563076 GCA_943593645.1 Bovichtus variegatus
AAAAAAAAAAAAAAAAAAAAAAAAAAAAAAAAAAAAAAAAAAAAAAGTCTAAAAAGGCACTCCTCTCAAGCCGTGCTCTCAGGTCACGCTTGAAGCCATACGCTTTGATAAGTGGACCTTTGATATGCACATGTTGCTCTCCAATATGACATCGGAACACTGCGCCTTTTAGACAGCACTGTGTCACTACATGCCCTTTTCAGCCCAGGTAATTTGCTATTGTAACTCCAGGTCATTTCAAACCGATTTGCTCGTGTAGTGGCAATTTTTTTCAAGTGCTGTAACACGGAAAGAAAAGCTATGGTTTGAAATGTTTCGCTCTTAAATACATGATCCACTCTCTTGCGCTCGATGCATCAGCCAATTCACATTTTACTGTCTGAGAGAAGTAGCTAACATCCTTCCACCTAGCAATTACAGTACATATGGAATCAGTAGTACCTAATTGTAACGTTATGCATTCTGCTCTCTTTTGCGGTTTCTTTCTTTCAAGCATCAACCCTTGTACAATCAGGGTGAGCCACACAGGGAATAGCAGAGCAGAGGAGCCGGACCTGTCTATTCGTGACTTTCTCTTTTAATTCAGCGCACTAATCAATTGTACCACCGTTGCCTTCAGGGGTAATTGTATCTTTATACTAACTGGAAGTGAGTATGAACCCAGGGAAGACAGAGAGGAAGAATGGGATGAGGGAGGGGGGGAGGGGGGGGGGGTGAAAAATCAACAAAGATAGAGAGAAGGGGACACGTTTCCCCAGTAAAACCTGATGGTAATCATCCCAATCCGCTTAGCCTCTGTGACTAATGGGGTCTGTTCTTAAGGGACCTGGCACTTTCACCAGGGTGCTATAGAAGCCATTAATGTCTTAACTTATACACCTTCTCAGGGCTGTGCAGTAACACATGTACACACAGGCACACACTCACACACACACTTTTTTCCCTCTCGCTCGCGCCCACACTCTCACAAAAAACAGACACACATACACTTACGCAGCCACACTACACTCCTGTTTCATTATCCTGGTGCCTTGTTGGCCTCTGCTCCGCTCCTGCTAGGGAGGTTAAATGCAGGAGAGCTGGGCCAGACTGCACGGTTGGAGGAGAAGGGGACGGATGGCTGGGGGTGGTAGTGGTGGTTTGGGGAGCGAAGAGAGGGGGGACTTGATGAGAAACAGCTGCCCCAGGATGGAGGGGTCTGGATGGGGGTTTCCGAGGGAGGGGAGGGGGGGGGGGGGGGTGGGGGGGGGGGTCCAGCCCCACACTTTGCAATTCTGCTATGCTCAAGGCCAGGGTTGTGCTGGAGGCCTGGGGGTGCTGGGGGAAGTGAAAGTGCTTTGACGCGCCCCCGTTTCATTCTGCCCATCAGAGTTAGAACAGACAGAGGCTTCCAGGTCAGACGGGCTCTGACCCCCGCAACCTCTGTCTCCTCACCAATGATGACAGATAAGACCACCACTTCCTTCTGTTAGCCAAGATAATCAGATCCCTTACTTGTAGTGTGACGCACACACACACACACCCTTTCTCGCTCACATACACGTCTCTCTCGTCTCTTTGCACACTTTCTCTCCCATGAATTCATAGTCAGCACACATGAGAATAACTTCAGACATGCACTTAACCTGGATATTGCTTTTCTAATCTGATTCATAAAAAAATGAAACCACACTTTGCTTTACAAAATCAGCAAATTAGCAGAAAGCATTATCTGTCTCGCAATAGGGCAGATAAAGAGAATTGGCAGAATGAGATATCCTGACAGCTTGAGTTTAACAGAGCTTGGCAGCGCCCTTGTATGATGGCAGGTCAGAGGGGGATCGAGTTGCACTTGTAGGAGCCCCTCCACGAAACACCTTTTCCCTAGCAGTGCAGATCTCACACTTTTAAGATTCAGCAAGCAGGGCCCTGGTTAGCTCATTATTAGCGCCTGGACTTGGGGCTGAGGGCTCCATCCAGACAGAGGGAGAGGGAGGAAGCACAAGAGAAGCCTGTAGAAAAGCGGGAGAGGAAGAAGAAGGCTTTGACTCACCGGTATAGACAAATCTCCCAGGGGCACCTTTGCAGAACTGCTTGGACTTGTAGGACAGCGTGACTTCCACAACACCGGGGATGTGCCGAGGTGGAGTCTGGACGCGGATGGCGTGTGGAGTTATCAGCTGCATTACAGAGGAAAAGGAAAAATAATAATGAGCCCTCTGTAATAACAAGCCGCAGAGCCTGTGCTGTTAACACTACTGGCTGGAAAGTTAAATAAAACTAGCTGAATTTCTAACACCATAACTGAATTTTAGACAAATCTAAAACTCTAAAATCTCTACATCATACCTCACTCCATACGAGCATGGTGCCGAACACGACTTGTAGGCCATCAAAGAAGTTGTCCCCTATGATGATGACAGTGGCTCCTCCAGTGGTCCATCCCTCACTTGGGCTGATAGCCTTGATGCACGGGGTGGCTGCTTATCCAAGACAAAGAGAAGAGCAAATTCAGCACCTGCGCTTCAACACTGTGTCCCATGTCTCTTTCCGTACAGACACATTACTGCCTCACCTCCGCGTCTCTCTCACCAAGACATATCATGGAAATTGCCCGTGGAAAAAAAATGATGGATTTGTCCTTTAAGGCATGAGAATCAAAATCATTTATCAGCGCGCTGGAGTGGTGTAGTTAAGCAGACCCTTCAAATGGTCCACTTCACAAAGGCTAAACGCCGGGCTCGCCAGGAAAATGATTTGATGGAGCAAATTATGTGTCAGGGCAAATGTAGCCATCAGAATTGATTAAGCATGCGCCCGCATGTACAGTAAAATTTCAAAGTTGAACACATCTTAAATGAGTCAAGAATACGGGCTGTTAAAGTGGAAATGACAAGCTAAAGCTTTGCTGGTTCATGTTATTTCATTACCTTTGTCTGCATATGCAGTACAGTGCAGGCACACTGAGTGTAGATTCAGGTTTCATAACGTGAAATGCACTCATGAATTATTCAGATTGGGGTTTTTTTCTTTTGTTTTGTGATCGATTCAATCCATTTCATATTGTTTATTACAATGCTTTTCATCTGGCATGACTTCTGCTACGTAGCTCTGCCATTCATCAACAGTCTGGGTTGTTATTATAATCTAATTTGAGTGATCTGGTGCCTCACATTCACTGTCATTTGATGCATTACCTTAATATGGTGTTCAGCACAACACCGTGTTTACAACAGAAATAGCATGACAGCGAGCCATAAAATAGCAATATCAAATTTAATCTATTTCCATCAATATCTTTTAATACACTATGAATTGTGCATGTTTTTCCGATTCCTCAAAATATGAGCAACTATTTCAGCAAGTTCCTTTTTTCTTTACAAGCTCACTTCTAAACCTCTATTATCCTTTCTATCCAGTAAGTAAATCACAGTCGGCCATTGTTGTATGGATCACCTCCGACAAGACATCTCCCTTTGTTTGCCTTGCTGTTGGGTCTGTTCAGGTCATGTTTGCTCTCTCTCCCTGCCCATAAAGTGCACACACACACATTGGTACTACAGGGAATCTGACTTTAACAGGCGCTGTTGACTTCATGCTAATCACCTCGTACAGATTTTCATTTGTGAGGCCTGGAGGAGTGACATTTGCTTTCCTTAATTGCGAAGCGGAGCGTCTGAAAGAGGACCAACCCTCTATGGGCATGCTGGGCCCCCTCTAAGGGCCTGACCTTCATCAGTGCGGACGATTACAGCAAATAATTCACCCTTCAAAATTACTGTAAACAAATTGACTTTGGGGATGAGAGAGGGGGGCAGGAAGGAGGAGGAGGCAAGAAAAAGGGCCTGATGGTAACGGCGACTGTTGGGGGGCAGCTGCAGCCTGAAACCTACGACAGGCATACACAATCATGCACACACGCACACACACACAAACACAGACGCACCACCTCGGAAATCCCAGTGCCCCCTCCCACACACAGAAGGACCCATGGAGAGGCAGCGACTGAGGCCCTAAGCCGTCCACCCTTCTGCCTAAAAATTTGCATATGTCTCAATGCACAGACATAGAGGGGAGCATGTGCTGAATGGGGACCGTGGCGAAGTGGATTACACAGTCAGCGCAGGCGATCTGATGACAGACACGCACAATGCCCCCTCAGCAGATGATAGGCATCATGAGGAGTGGACGGATGAGGATGCAAAGAGCCGGCTTGCCGGTCGGAGTGTTGCATCACTAAGTCTTTGCAAACTTTGCTCTACAGTGGAGGAAATTCACCCCATTCGAATGTGTATGTCATAGCTTGTTTTTGTTTATTTTTGTGTGCTGATTTGTTGCCCTATCCATTTTGTTTGTGTGCTTGAATTTTACTTCAAGATCCACTTTGCTGTGCAATGACCTCCGGCAGCCGATCTGTGATCCTTCCTAATCTTTCTCCTCAGTGGCTTCGCTAGCCGTAGAGGACGTCAAAACTGATCCGAGATCTGAGCAGAGGAGGTCTCAGCTCTAGTATTGTGACACTCAAACAGGTCTGATGTGGCCCTGCGAAGCCGTCCTTTGTTCTGCCTGCTGAAATGTGTTGTAATTGTGCTGTGGGATGTCCAGATGGTCGGTTGATAGTGCAGCTGATGGGATTATACCTTTTACCTCTCCCTGGGCCATCTGTTCCCTTTGACTCTCTCTCTCTCTCTCTCTCTCTCTGTCTCTCTCTCCCTCTGCCTCTCACTCACGTTCAACCTCTCTCTCTCTCATACTCTCTCCATCTCTTTCTCCTTTCCTCCTCTCCTTTTCCCCCCTTCCTTCTTTTCTCCCTCTCTTTCTTCCTCTTAGGCCCAGCAGTCTGGATTCACTTGTCTTTATTGCATAAACCCTAACAGCATTACAGCCACTTGGCATGCAAATGAGGCAGGCGCTGCAGGCTCTATGCTGAGTCTCCTATATTGTCTGGGGCTCTATAATGGTGGAACTGAGCTAAGGAACGTGTGTGTGCGTGAGTGAGGGAAAGCGTCCGTGTGTGTCGGTGCTGCGCTGTTCGTGTGTGTCTGCATGTGTGGGGGGTGATGCTGTGTGTGAAAGACTTGGCTATTTGTGAGCATGTTTATGCACCTTTGAGCCTGAATCTAAACATGTTTGAGTGACAGGCAGTCACAAAGCACATTCGTGTCTGAATGCATAATATGCTTGTTGTGTGACAGTACACACAAGTGAACAAAAATGTCACATGGGGAGATTCAGTCTGTCATCCACGGGCTATCCCGTCTCTGCGCCAATAGGGGGCAGCACCTCTTGATCAATGCGAGCAAGCCGGTACAAGTGCAGTGTGAGCTGAGAGGAAGGATGCCTCTCTGTTTCAGCCACACAGGCAGTCAGTCAGGCAGCCACATATCTGAGGCTTCTCGCTCAGTGAACTCCGGAGGAAGAATGTGTTGCTAATTTAAAGCATGCTGTCTGTCTGTCTGCTAGTTGTCAGAGCACTATGGAAGACATGGCTGGAATTACATTTTATGACCGGGTCTCCTTTTCTCACGTCTCTGTTTTGTTAAAGGTGACTCAAACAAAGCCAGCAACCATTGTTGATGCATGTTAAATTAGTTTGTCATGGAGCTGAGCCTCGGAGGGAGAAAAAAAAGAAAAAAAGATCTAAACTTGTGAGGGCACACGCGGTTAAGAAGAGGGAAGGTGTATTAAAGTTATTAGACAAAGACATGTTCAACTGGGCGGTTGACAATTGCTTCTTTTCTTGCTTTACGGGGCGTCACTCTGCTGCTTTGAAGAGTGTGGTGAAGAGAGGAAGAAAGGGATGGGTTGGGGTAACCTGTAAAGAACACAGGCACACACTCACACACACATACATAGACACACAAAACACACGGGATCCCATGGGAGAGGGGGAACATGGAGGCGAGGGCTCAACCTCTTTAATTGCTCCCCTCATTAAGAAACTGGTTGCTAGGCGATCCACACCTATCGTGTCATAAACGTGAAACACACAAACAGAACGTCAGCGAACATAATGACTTTGGTGCTCCGGGCAGGACTTTAATTATTTGATTTTGTTCTCCAGTAGAGGAGTCATTAATAAAGACAAAAACAAATAGATTAGCTATATCCCCCACCAGGACTGGAGAGCACTGAGATATATTAATTGTCTAGTCTTTTTTTTATTAGTCGTTGTTGTATTAAACATTACATTTGCTTTTGGTGATAGAACCATTAATGCCCATTAATGTGTAGAGAAGCTTGTTTTAGTCAGTGGTGTATATAAACTGTTTGCCCAGCCATAATTGGCTCTTGAAATCTGAAGATAAGCAATTTGCACAATTGGCCGAAGTCAGTTTTTTTTTTCTTTCAGCTGCGTGTGCTCCCATCTGCGAGTGGAGGCCATGCGGGTCAGGAGGTTATGTTTAGTGCATTTTACTTTTTGGATTTCCCATGGTTTGGTGGTCCTTCTTTTTCTCTCTTTTGGCTGAGCAGGCAATCAGTCTATCATATGGAATCAGTTGGAAGAAAAACAGTAAGTTCTGTTTTTCTCATAGGCCGCCCCCCCTCCACACACACACACACACTCACACACACGCACACACACACACACAGACGCACGCACACACACCGTCAACCCACTCTTCCATCCCCCCTCCTTCCTCTCTTTCTCCTTCCTCCCCCTGTTTCAGCTCACTCACAGCTAAATCTGCAGAACCCAATGACAGGAAATTGACCTCACAGCCAAATTCTTAAGCAATTTGATCATGTTTCACGTAGGCTTTTAGGACAAATGTAGGTGCATTAGGAGACTGGAAATAGTATAACATTTTAAAACCGTGAATTAGCCTGAGTATTATCCTCATCATTAGTGATATCGATATGATAAATACAAAGAGTAATGCATACTATTTCCAGTCAAGAAAGCAATAGGTATGATCGAAAATGAAAGTGATGGAGGAACAAAAGATTCTAAGGGACTAAAAGCAACTGAGTGTGTGATGTGTGAAAATGGGTGGAGGAAAAAGGAGCGTAGCAAATTATAAGATGTAAAAATGTGCCTACCATTCTCCAGATAAGGAGGCGTACCTTCTGAAGGGTCGAGTCTGCGAGCCCTTCGCCCATGCTTGGAGTTGTTGTGTACGAACATGTTGTCAGAGACAGCCAGGACATGGCCGTCCACATTGACGGTCGTCGATACGACAACCTGCAACAGAAGTGAAGGTGAAACACGCAATTTAATACATTGTAGAATAAAAATGAAGACTGAGAAATATGGTTTTACAGACATTCTCACTAAAGCTCTAGGGTACAGGGGATACATGAATGCTTTAGAAACTGTGCTTTATGCTGTGTCCCGGCACATGCCTGTGTGCTATTGATTACTATTGTCAAACCTCTTGAAGTGGTTGTTCTCTTTGGACAGATCGCATTACAGTTACCCTGCTTCTCAGCCATTTTGTTTTTGCTTTTTAGTGTCTTGCATTTGTGTGCAGCTAATTGACTTTTCAATCACTAAAATACCATTTCCGTTTGTTGTCATCATAGCCGAAGCTCAGGATTATTGATTGGCTTGTCCATCTATTTGAGGATGGAAGGCCTCCCTTTTAAAATATTACTGGAGTCATTAGCAACCGAACCGTGCTCCATCCCATTACTCCGCAAACATTTTACTAGGATCGGATTCCAAGCCACACTCCATATTTCATAATGCTTATTTTTGTTGTTGTTTTTTGGCTACCACATCTCCAAACAGTGAGCCGCATGTGAATGGCCAAAGTGTTTCTGAGCCGGAAACAGAGAGCCCCTCTCAGGTTTGCTTCGCCGGTAAGTGACCTCGGTGTAGCAGTGGAATTTAGGGGGGCGCTTTTTTTTTTGGTTGGTTTGGGAAGGGTGGGGGTGTAAGGGGGAGGGGGGGGGGACAAGGGGAAGTGAAAGAGCTCCATTCTTGTGAGCAGGTTCAGAGCTGGGCCAAGCTGAGGATGATGGATTGGGCCCTCTCTGGCCTCCAGCTGGTTTTTGGGGGTAATAAGTGGAGTGGAAGGCATGCAGAATACACAACTTTGGCTAGAGAAACACCTATGGTGCAGCATCTGGGAAATCTATTTGGGGAGAAATGGCATACTAACTGTTGGACTGAAGACAAGGGGATGAACAACAGCGAAAAAAATAAAAATATCTAAAATCTTGTTGCTTGAGAGTTAATGTACATGTTTTAAGTTTTTAAAAAAAAAAAAAAAAAAATGCTGAAACTTAGTTCTTGCATTCCTTTCGACACACAGGAGCGAGAGGTGAAAGCCCTTGGTAGCTGTCATGCATCAGTCCACATTCACCCTTAGGGAAGATTTGAGGAGGCAGGGGAGGTCTGATGGTGACATCAGGAGGGGACACCCTGTCTTGTCTGTTTCATGTTTCATTCCTCCTGGAGGATGCTGGCTTGTGTGTCTATCACAGAACAGTGCTGTCAGTGACGGACGCCCTCCTGTAGTTTGTCGCTATCCTGATAGGACAAATCACACTAAACTCTCACTCTCTCACCTTGACCTACTGGGCTGCTTGAGGTGAAAGCGTCTGGGTAGAATGGATGGATGGTTAGATACATGGATCAACAGGGGGGGGGGGGGGGGTCAATAATTTCAAGGCTCAACTCCTTGACACATTAGAAGCGAGAGGGTTAAAGAAGCCGTAAAAAAGTGCTCCACGGTCATGTCCTTTTAGTGTAAATCGCATTATTTTATCATCAGAATAATGATGGTTTTCAGATGGCGTAAGATGGTTTTCATGGGCTTTACAGTGAACTACATATGTGTGAGTTTAAGTGTATGCATATGTGGGTAAGAATAAGAGAGGGCTGTAGAAAAAGCAAATATATGCGCTCCAGCTTGCATGGGCATCCGTCCATATGTGTGTGTGTCTGCGTGCTTGCGCATATGTGTGTATAAGAAGGTATGCGTTTCCGCTGCCAGACAGATCCTGAGTTAACACTGTTGTTACATGTGGTTGGATCGTCCTCCCCTCTGCGCTGGGGCTCAGAAAGCTGTCAGGAACACAATTGATGGCACTCTTAAATCCTATATCCTTATTTGTGTCAGATGGTATTCTCTAATAAATATTCTGTCCAGAGCGCACAGGACACAAAATCCCTCACTCTCTCTTTCCCTGGGTTTTGCCTCCTTCAGTGCCAATAATAGAATTGCATTCATATGTGTGTCGATTTGACTTAGTGTAGTGTAGTTGTACATTTGTCACAGACAGAGGATGATTTGGGGAATTTGTGTGAGACTTCAGTCACCTGGAATCTGCGCATGTCTCGTGGATTCCCTGCATTCTTCAGACAGTTCTGATTGCACTTGAGGAAGAACTTGAGGAAGAATCTGAAAGAGAGCACAAAACAAAAGGAAAAAAAAACGATTAATTACACCTTTTAAAAAGACAAAGTTGTGGAATACTTCAGTAAGGATGATCAAACACTCCCACATCTGATCCATTCATCAGAAACAAACTAGACATTGCTCTATTTTCGGTTTGGGCAGTATTTATCATTCCCTCAAAAATCAAGAGCATTAGTCTCTTTGTCATCTCATCCCCTCACCTGAGTTCATGGGTCTTTCCCAACACCCATCTGCCACTAACATACAGGAAGTCACTTGATATTCCACCCACCTCTTTAATCCCAGGACACCCCCTGTGCAATTAAAGTACTCCTGTTCAATAGGGAAGCAAATGAGGCCCACCTGTGACCAGGTCTTGTTTGAAGAGCATCAGGGATAAAGGACCTAACAAGGTGGGAGCGCGCCACAAAACTTATAGTCCTGTCAGGCAATTAGGCGGACACTCCTGGGACCACCGTATGCCGCACACACGCAGACACACAACGCATACACACACCCATGCACTTGTGGGTGGGTGAGGCAATTATGCCACAAATTACAACCTGGCTAATCGTCTCTGAACAAATGTCACGTCTGAGTGAGATCTGGGCTTGGTTAGTTTGTAAGCTGCCTTCCTGTCCTTCTCTCAGGTCTCGCAAAATGTATTGATAAAGCCTCGTGTTGAGAGCTGTATATTGGATGTGGCCTCACAGACATAAAATAGTTAAAAAAGAGGAAGATTAACAACGGGGCCGATAAGAAGAATTGTCTCAGATGTAGCCTATTGTGTAAAATATGACACAACCACAAAGAATAAACAATGAAATTGACTTGTTTCTGTAAATTCTCCCTAAAGAATCATGACTGATTGTGCTTTTGCTTTCTCTGATTCATTAAAAAAAAATACCATGCCAAGATATTTATTTTTCATCACATTGCACTAGCGTTATTATATGCAATACTGTGGTTTCCATTGTAATACAACTTTGGCTCACAGAATCACAGCGGCTCATTGGATTACCATAGATTGCACCATAGATTGCATGGCCATTTCATTCCGCTAAATACAGTGGCTTGTGTGGCCTGTGAGGACGCTTTCACAACACTTAAGACTTCTCCTTCACACAGTGGGATCCTGGCCAGGCCATAAATCAGAGTCTGAAATGACCCTTCTAACCCTGGCCACATTAACACATGCACTGGTCATTTAGAAGTGTTCTTCGATAGACTCCTATACCTTGTGCTTCACTGAGGGCCCAGGAGGGAGAGGAGAGGTGAGAAAATATTTTCACTCCACATCCAAGGAGCTTTGGCTTGGACATCAATAAAAGACGTTTTAACCCATGCCAGAATGCTGATTGCCTGTCGGTGTGTGGTGAGGCCATAAAAAACCTGACTTGTCATTAGTGCATTTCGCTTGATTGTGTTCGCTGTGTTTTCGGGTTGCATCTGTTGGCTGATCATCAAAATGACCATTATGTACTCTAATTCCCTGACCCTGTTTTTATTTCCCCAAAGAGTCATAATGTAGAGCAGCAGACATCTGCGGAAAGCAGACCTGAAATACGACTTTTATTTGTCTGTCGCCTCTCATACAGATTGGGTAAGGCCAGTGTGTGTGGGTCCTACGTGTGCGTGCGTGCATGCGTGCGTGCGAGCGTGCGTGCGTGCACATCTACATGTGTACGTGCGTGTGTGAGCATGTGCATGTACATGCATCACCCGTTGGTAGACAATTTATGTCGGAGCAAGAGATAGAATACATTTCCGAGGCAATGCATTGACTTCATAAAAGAAACATATTACTTTCAGAGTTAGTCTTGTCTCTTTTCTTGGATACTTTAATGCTTTTACGTACTCTACAGCGAAACCAAAAGTTAAGAAACAATAAACACAAGAAATTGAGTGCCCACGCTATCATAAGTGGCTCCTTTATGTTTACTGTTATGAAGGCAATTAAGCACAATTTCTCTTCTAAAAAGATAAGCTTAATTTTCATAGTCCACAACAGTGGCAGTGCTATAGCATCCATTACATTTGAGTTGGTTAAGATTCTCCATGAGCACAGTGCAAATTGGTCCTTGGTGAGAAGGAGAGCAATTAAGACAAGGCCCCTCTCTCTCTCTTTTACTTCTTAAATATCTACAGAAGTTTGTGCTGGTGTTTTGGCACGCACGGAGACAAAAGGAGGTTGTTTAATTGTTTTTTAATGGGATATCAAGTCGTCGCTGCCATTAGATGTTGGCAATGGAGGGCAAAGGGGGATAGAGAGAAAGAATGAACTGCAATTAGGTTTGATTAAAGCTATCCTTCTCAATAATCAGCTGTTCTGACAGGACAGGGGGACCCTGGTGGCCGCTGAGATGGAGGAAGGTGTTGAGTGATATTAAGGCCAATGAAGGGGATATTAACATGGCTAATTAAAGCTCTTCCAAAGCCGGGAGAGGAGGCTCTCAGTGGACCGCACTGGATGAAATAATCGGCCAAGGCAGCTATCAGTTGGAGGAGAGAGGGAAAGGGAGTGCGGGAAGGGGTGGGGTGTAGTCCATCTGAGGGAAGGGGGGAGTAGAGGGAGGGATAGTGGGAGGCGTGAAGGAAAACTATGAAGTGTGAAGAAAGACAAAGAGGAAGACATCGACAGGCATATAGAGAAAGACTTCCAGGGCAGCCACGGAAGCTCATTTTGACATCAACCTTCTCTGTCTGCATGCCCGAAGCCTGCCAGTATAACTAAGACCTGACATCAGCTTTTATCTCCGACAGCTAGTCATACAGGTCCACAAATCAACGTTAAAACAATCCTGCTCATGCCTTGGTCTAAGGCAATTAATGTGATTCTCCCGTAGTACCTCCATGCTCGCCCGCTGCCGAAGCTACTAATCATGCCATAATGATTTCTCTCCCTCTGGTCAAAGGGGAAATAGATTGTCTCTTTAGTAATGCAGCAGGCTCGGTGCCTTCCACTCCCTGGCTTCACAGACCCGGTAATTGAGGAGAAAAAGGCCGACTTTGGCACTTTGACTGATTTGAGGGCTGCTAGACCCTCTTATCTTTACTCTGATCATTTTAGGCTGACACTCAAAGGAAGACCCATCGCCCTAATTCTAGCTCACCCTCTCGCATCATCAAACAGAGGGGGAATAGAAGAAAAAAAAAAGGAAGAGAAAAAACAAACAGGCAGGGTGAAGAAGGCCTTCTCTCATTTAAATGGCCAACTTAATTGCAGGGTTGATGTCACTCACGCATTAATGTCCATCCCTTTGATTTGAGTGAAGAGGGCAAATAAGGATAATGTTGTATTATTAAGGAGGCTCCATCGACAGTGGAGGCCAGCTCTCCTGTCAATTTCACTCATTCTTTTTAATCCATTTATTTTTCCGATTTCAATGAGTTTTAAATGACTTGTAGAAAATGTAAAGCCGGAATTACTTGAAATTCTTTTTCCTAAACTACATGCACGACGCTATGTATTTCTGTTCAATTGTACACCTTATTGTACAAAAGAGCTTCCCATTATTTGTTTAGGCCGTTACACAATACACTGACAGATGGCCACAGTATCTGTAAGAGTCAGACTACAATCTGCTGACACCAGATCTCTACGCTGAGATAGTAGTACACGGGTCAATAGCGTATCGGATTTCCAAAACGCCGGGGTCTTAATGTCAAGCCTCCTGCCTTCCCTACCTACTGCTCCAGTTATTAGGCACTCCACTGAACTGCATTCAGATCCCTGTTGTGACAAGGCGGAGCAGGTAAAACGAGAAATAGAGACACTTATAGATCTTAATCTTCCCGAGCACTTATTTATGCAACCGAGTGGTCTTGGATATATATGCCAGTTAAGTCCCTGGGAGGCCCGAGCCGAGCTGCGTGGCCGTTTCTGTCGTATTCTGGTTCGCCGCTGTCTTCTCTCGTCAAGCAGAGCTGTTTTTCTCGCCTTAGCTGAAGTAAACCACAGCACATTAACAATATTTGCTCTACCCCTGTACAAGCGCCGAGGGACCAGACCCACAGATCCTATCACTTCTTTATCAGGGAACAAGTGCCTCACTATCCAGCCTTATTGGGTTTGGGAGATTAACCCCTTCCACTCACGGGCTCTGCCCATCTCCTCCGAGAGCAGCAAGGCAGATGTCACTGTGATTATTATTGTTCGACATCAAATATCGCAACTACATGTCTCTGAGAATTTATTGGGTATTTCCAAGGCCTTTTTTTTTTTTTTTTTTTTTTTTTTTTTATTTCTTTATTTTTTTCAGCTGCTATTGTCAGTTCATTTTGTTGTTTCATATTTCATATTTTTGTTGGTGGTGTGCGTGTTGCGGGGGTGTCACAAATAATTTATGTGCTTCCTCTGCACCCTAAGATGTAGCTGTGTCCCTCCATTCATCCCTCTTTACCCTCTCCTCCGCCATCCCCCCTTTCTCTCTAATGGGCAGAGTGGCATTGACATTATTTCACTTGAGGATCCCTCACTCTGTCAATCCCTCTTCATTTACTCCATGGCTACAGGACTCATTATGGTATCTCTTCCTCCTTCTCTCTGTCTCGTACTCTCACTCATTTTCCTCACCTCCTGTCTCGCTCGCTCTCTGGCTCTCTCTCTCTCTCCGGACACTGTTAGTTTCTTACTTAAGAGAATCGCTCGTCTTCACAAATGGTTTCACGTCAAACCCACTCCTAGCAAGCCCCCACTGATTCCCTTCAGGCTTTGGCACAGGTTTACTGTAACAGATTAGACGAACACTCGGAGCTCCTGCTAACTATCCATCACTTGCTAACAGTGGACTAAGGCTGTGTGCTTTATGCAGCTTTTAGCTCCAGCCCGCCACATACTGCATGTTTAGCCCCGAGCTTTCTCTCTGCCTCTCCCATCCCCTCACATCAAGATACTGCTGAGGCTGTGTACTGTTGCACGCTGCTCTTTGTTTTACTCTGAATACGCCTTTTCTCTACCAGGACTTTGAACACAATATAATAAGACACAAAACATAAATAATTCTGCGTTGTTTTGTCTTGCGCGGCCCTGTTGTAAAAACGAAATCAAACACTGGTTGCCGCCATAGAGCTCAACATCATCTACATCCAAACTGGAATTCATAAATATTAGTGAATCATCACCGGCACCATAAAAAGCATGTGATGATGATTACTGATAATGACTATGACAGTCTCAACGATGTGCGGGCGTGAGGTTGCTGACATTACAAAAATAATCACGTACATCAACAATGCAGTTCTCGGGATTATTTACTCTGCTCAACAGCTGGACGGCAGAGAGGTGTCTCCAGGTTGTTTTTTGCGCACGAGGAGAAATACGCTGCTTTGATTACTGGTCAGTATTGGAGCTCGGGGCCTTGAGGAAATACCAGTCAGCACCTCTCTGCACTAGTGAGATGGAAGATAAGCATATGTTGGAGAAAGTGGCCGGGGTGAATAGTAGTATTTAGGGCGTTGGACGTGGGGTTCTGGACGGCCCCAGAGCCAGGCTACAATGAGAGCCATACAGCGCCGTCTCTCTCCTGTGGCACCTTGGAGCGATCAGACCCAGGCGAGACGCAGAGGAACGCAGCTCTACAGGCAAGGCCAGCAGGGGGGCTTTGACCGTTTACCGACAGTCATGCTGGATCCAGCAGGCCAGTGGGGGCTTATTTGCACGTGTGTGTGTGTGTGTGTGTGTGTGTGTGTGCGTGCGTGTGTGTGTGTGTTATATATAGGTCGGTGAGCCAGTGGTTTTGCTGTCTGTCCATGCATGCGCAAATGTATGCGAGTGTATTTCTACATCATATTATTACTAATGTATAATACATACATCTAAAGTGGCTGTCAGGACTGGTCAGTCATCATAAAACATGAGGCAGCCACTCTGACATCGCAGCCACATTAACGCGTTCTCAGAAGGAAAAAAAAACACCCACTGTGGACTGTCATGTAGGCAGGGGGGGGATAGAGACAGAAAGACAGAGAGCAGGTCGGTGCTTAAAGCTAACAGGTAACCTTTCTGTGCACCTAGGACAAAGGCAGGGGGAAAAAGAAAATGTCAAATTAAGAGAGGCCAGGCAGAGAGACGTGGCTGCCATATTTGTGTGAAAGCCCAGTGCTGTTGGCAGCAGAGATGGCTGCTTTCTGATTCATCTGGGGCCGTATGGCAAAGCTTTGTCAGTCTGTGCGAGGTATAAATAATTCAGGGTGAGAGATGGCAATTACAGGGCCCTGCACAACCAAAATGAATATTTTATAAGGACTAAAACTGCCCTGGAATGAATCACACACATGGAGTCACACACACGTACACACACACACACACACACACACACACACACACACACACACACACA
>CALSCE010009347.1:8563086-8616826 GCA_943593645.1 Bovichtus variegatus
CACACACACACACACACACACACACACACACACACACACACACACACGCACAAGCATAAGTGAATGTGTGCACACGGACACACGTAAACACAGTAGCACATATGAACCCTTAGCTGTGTTGTATTGTTGACAATATAACTATTTTATTATATAAACCCCTCGATTGTGTGTTAATATTTTTTAATATGCTTGCATGTGTGATTTCTTACAATATTTGGTTACGGGTGAAGGAGCGTGTGAGATTTGTTCTTCCGTTGTGAAAAAATGTATTTACCGCCAGAAACCAATATACCTGTTTCAGATTTTAGTAAACTATTTAGTGGCCCATTTGAAATACATTAGGAGAAAATGAAAAAATAAAAGCAAGTGTTGTCAATATATAGAAAAGACCTATACAAAAAGAAGTCTCCAGAGAATCAGAGCCTTTACTTTTGACCCTGTAAATATGGTCTTTGTGTGTGAGCAAGAGGGAGGGTGGGGGGGGATTGGGGGGGCAAAATGCTAATGGGAAAAGATTAAACCCAAAAGCCGCCTGGAGCATTTACCTCTAAAGGGTTTTGTCTGTCAGGTTTCCTGCAAAACTCTGTCTTTATAATTCTGAGACAAAAAATAACATTGTTCCCTAGTCCTGAGGAGCGCAGTGGCTTGGTTGAATGGCCATTGTGTGGACCAAGCTAATGATACCTTAGCTTTTGTGAGAGGGAGGCCAGGTAGGTCTGTGACATCAGCGCCACACAAGTGCTTCTCTGTCCGGATGTTTAGGGAAGGATTTCGTCCATGGTGGGAAAAGGGTATAGAGAATAAACAGGTCCTGTTTTTGTACCTGCATTTTAAACCCCTCTGTCTAAGGCTGGGGATTCCTGAGGAAAAAAAAAGGAAAAAAAAAAAAAAAAAGCTTTTCTATTTTAAATCATTACCATTACTTTTATCTTATTATGTGAATATAATATATGTACATCAATTTCTGGAAGGAATTGCTTCAGCAGAGAATGATGTAATTCCAGGGGTGTCTTTTTTTTTTTCTTTCTCTTCCTCTTTTTATTTCAGCGGGAGTGTGGGCGTTTTATTTGTCAGTCCAAAGGGAAGATGGCAACCCTCTGAGGGAGGAGAGACCCCAAGCATGAAGACACAGATCGCATGTGTTGGAAAAAGTGACAGCGAGGCAAATGCTAAGAGAAAGCTGCTTCCTTACCGAACCGCACACTGTTAGCGATACAGCTAGCTGTTGTGAAGGCAGCTGACAAACCCGTAGCGTGGCATGTCTCGCCCCGTTTGTGAGTTTTCAAAGAATGTGATTTGCAAATAACATGAGTCTCTGGGCATAGACTGGGCATGTAAGTACGGTGAATAAAGCCCCCCTGCTCTGCTGAGGGAAACCCTTACTTGTCAGCTCAGTTCTTTGTCAGGAACTTGACAGATAAATAGACAGTGTTTTGCCGCTCACTCCTCCTGCCTTATGCACACAGAGGCATGAGTCTGCTTCCACATACAGGTTGACTTGCTTTAGGGGAGGCATTTGTTAAAAGATACCCCACCGCTTCTCAGGGCAATGACTGAAAATATTGTAGGCCACTTCAGACAACCTCAAACAACAAACAATGGGGGTTGATGTGTAACCAGATAAAACACAGATCGAATAGCTGGGTCTAAGCACCACTACAGGGCTTATTTTTCATGCAAATTACTACTAATGAGCTTCCTGAAATCTGACTAATTATATCAAAGTGATTTCTTTAATTAGTTTGTAATAATTCCTCGCATAAACATCATAGTAAACAGATTAAGCTATATAAAAATATCAATTTGTCACACTTTATATGAGATGCTGTGCAGTTGACGCTAATCTTGCTTCTCCAAAATGCCAGAGCAAACATTTATTAAAGATTTAAATATGTACTTAGAGTATGTTTGGTAACATTAAGGAAGCATATCTTTTGCATATTTGTCACGGTTTCTCCACAATGGTATTTCTAACATATGGGCAGAAGCTTCTGAAAGAATAAGAGAATATAATGAAGCAAGTAATAACTTCCACATATGTAACTGCTGAGAGTCAAGTTAATAATTCAATATTAAAATACAAAATACAATATAAAATTCTATAATTAAAAGTCGTAAAACTAAACAAAACTAAAACAGAGCTAATGTTATTGTAATCCGACATCAGAGATTACATCACTGAGTGACTGGAAATACTGCATGTCAAATCCGAATACCTATTTGAAAAATAACAACTTCAGAAAAGATAAGAAATTGCATTTATCTACCACTTTGCACCTCTTGTTAATCCAACAACATTCCTCAAACCCCTGAAGAGTAAAAATATCTAATATACTACCAGTCACAAGAGAACTCATACGACTACCGATCTTTCTGATACCCTCAATCTGCACTGAGATGGATTAAACATTCAATTTGTTACTCGCCAGACCACCACCTAGGTTCACCACTTACCATACAAATGGAAAACACGCTAGTAATCTATTAGCCTGCCTGGTCTGACACTGTATTATGTTGTATTTGTATTATATTTACTTCAGGGAAATTACGATTCAAGTCATATTTATCTTCATGTGGAAATGTGTGTCTAAATGGAAATCACCTATAGTGCGAGGGTAGATGCAGAGCAATACTAATGTGATCCATGAACCGTGCGATTTAGTCACCCTCTATGGATGCACTATGGGCTGATTCTACATATCAAACATGCTCTCCCCCTGTTAAAGCCCATACCCAGAGCCCCCGATGCTGTTTGATAATTATTACGCTTACATTACAACACAAGACCTTGCCTGTGGAGCTGGAAGAGCCGCCCCCTTCCCCATAAACACACACACACATGCATACACGCACACGCGCGCCCTTTGTCATATACAGTAGTAAACAGCTTCCCAGTAAGCTGTTTGCACTTCACTGCCCGCTCTAGGAAATAAAAACAAAGAGCAAATTGGGGGTTTCGCGTCTCAGTGAATAAATAAGGTTGTTTTACTCACAGAATCCATTACCTTTTAAAACATGTGCCTAATGCGTTCAGCCTTTTCATTTTACAAACAAAGCCTAAATTAGGAATTAAATATATTCGTATTTAGATAACGGCATTAGCTTTATGACATCAATGTGAAAAAGTTGGACGCCATCCATATCATTCCCATGCTTCCATTGTTACGGTAAATTGCAATATTAATCCTGGCTCAAACCAAGGTACTGTAGCTTTTATGCAGTACACTTGAATTATGCTATTGAAGTAATTGATAGTGATTCAGTCATTGAAGGTACTAATCCCATGATTCAGTTCATCTCTCTCAGTGCCATTTACCTCCAGATGTTTAGAGTTTGGGGTAATCAATAAAGAGGGAATAAAGATTGGCATTCACAATACTCCCCTTGACAAGCTCCAGCCGAATGTTTGTCAAGCAAATTAAACACACTTAGACTTTTCACCTGCTCCTACAACGACACCACATATGGCCGTGAAGTTAAAAATAAGAAACTCTGCATACATTACCATGCATAATGCACAACTCCCTCCATTTAATATGCAAATTTTGTAAAATATTACTGAATACCTTCTGTTCGGAATGAATAAATTTGAATTGCAATTAGAATAATCTTGTATAATTAATGAAAACTGTCAATTTTGGTTCCGAAGTAATTTGATTAGCATGTTGATAGGACACTTATCAAGTTCAGTAAACTGTTAGATTAAGAAGATGAAAAAAAAGATTCTAAGGATATTTTTCTCAACGGCTCTGACATTTTCCCTTGGCATTGTAAACAAAGACTGTAGCTGGCAAACTTCCTGAATCGAGGGGCGAGAAAGGGAGGGTGGAGAAACAGAAAAAGAGAAATAGAGACGAGGACAGAGATAGAGAGCCTCTTGAGATAATCTGTGAATCTCAGTCCGCAGATGAAAAGGAGTCTATCGTCAAGGCTCCTGAGTGAGCTACTCATCTCTGCCCTCTGCTCTCCAGCTAAGCCCAAGTTTATGGGATTTATCTCGTGAACCATTTGTAGTTTTCACATCACATGATGAGTTAAAAACAGCACACAGCTTTTCTAAATGTTTCGAGGCTATAAATGTAGAGTTCTCAGCTAAACCCACAGACAACTGATCCCAGTCTGCAATTCATCTGAGAGTAGCTATCTATTAGCGATCAACAAATTGATGTACGCCATTGTTGTATTGTATAAAACAGAACCATCTGTACTGTCTACAGATGAACAGAGCTAGTGACCTCCTTTTCCCCTCTCTTTCTCTGCTCATTAGCTATCCTGAACCTCTTTCTCTCCTGCTTTCAGTTTTCAAACCCCCAAATGAGACCTAAATCGCTTGCAATACAGGTTAGCTTGAGGAAGGGGGGGGCAAACATCTGTCGCGCTAGGTACCCACACGCAGCTCGGGGTATCTCCTGCGAGGAACTTTGGGGATGTTTAATTCATAAACGCTGTCATCCATGTAAACCTCCTGATTTCATAATGACTAACTCTTGGTGGTTTAATTAATTTAATAATGCCTTTCAGAAGCCATAAATGAAAGGGTCTCTGAAGTGGTGCATTAATTAGCCAGCGCCGATGCTAGCCCTGTCAGACTGGTGGCTGTCAAAAGCAGGGCAAAGCGGAGGATGGGCACAGCTGACGTCCTGAGGTCACAGGTCATGCCAATCACGCTAGTCACCACACTTAATGAGTCATAATTTGTGTCTCGTATACACATGTATTAGGGTCAACCTGTGGTCATGTCCATAATTCTCTCCCCTTGCTAGACTACATGAAAATAACTGGCCGGGCGACAAGGTAGTTACAGTCTCAGTAATAAGCTCTGGCACGGGCACATTATGTTGTTACTTGTATTTACATGACATCTACCTCTGAAAGTCCAATCTGTCAGATCTTTGCCTTCACCTTTTTTCAAAAGGTTGATGTCGTTACTGTCTACATCTTTCGCTTTAATTACAATGTAATGGCTTACTTGCTCAGAGGTTATAACACAGAATAAATCAAACTTCATTAAAAGTCTCGGCAACTCAACGCATGAGCAGACAAAATCATCACAGAGCCAACCAGATTATATTCCAAACTATTCCTAACTCCATGCATCTCATAAGGAGCTTGTTTTTCCTTTTTCATATTTCATAAATATGAACCAGGGAGGTTTGTGTCTGTGCCTGTCCATTTATTACCATAAAAATCAGCTGACTGAAGTATCTCACTATCTGTGGAGGCAATTAACTGTTTTGAGAGAATGCGTAATACGGGACTTTGTAATGGTATCATTTGGAGTCAAGGCACAGATGCGCCGTGCGGAGCCATACTGTAATTAGAGAGAAACGCTGTACAGGTTTTCCACTAATTAGCAAATTATGCTGAAAATAGCATCAAGCTAATTAACAGTTATTATGGCATTTTTGAAAGTATGACTTTAATTAGCAAAGTCCTGACGCAGGCAATTTCAAACTCGTCTCCAAGAAGATGAGGAAGAAAAGAAAAGAAAAAAACATGGGGCATGATCAAGAAGATACGCAGATTATTATGATGCCGTCAAAAACTAAAGGAAGGGAAGAAAAAAAAAAACAGTAGGGAAAAAAAGAGAGACTGAGTGAGTGAGGGAGGGAGGAGGAGGAGGAGGAGGAGGAGGAGGAGGACCGGGAGGGGGGGGGGGTAAAGCTTTTGTGTGTTGTGTCTGAATCTCCATCCAAATGAGGGGACATGTGTGCTGTGCCACGTTGCCAAGAGGAGCCCTGAGCCGTGTGCCCAGTGTCAGGTGGCAGCGGCTCACCCCTCAGCTACCAGGCGAAGACGAGAGTGAGCTCAGCTGGTGCCCACAGCCACTCACTTATTCTACTCCGCTGCACATTAAAGGAGCCCTCGAGTGGAGCCAAGCAACGCCAGCCAGCCAACCTGACAACAACACTCCACCTCCTCCTCATTTCCAACAGTTCCTCTTAGCACTTCCAGGGAACCCACCCTGGACCTAATGACGGTCGATGACAGCAGATAAACCTGAAGAATTCTGCATCCTCTCAGTTTAAGCACGAAAATGTCTTCTCTGGCGTTTTTTTTTTTGGAAATGCTGTGTGAAATCATTTGTGTTTGGAGAAATGTCATTAACATCACAATTGTTGATGGACAAAAGGGAGTATTTGAGCGGTGTTTTGTAGAAAAATGTATTTTTTTTTTTTTTTTTTTTTTAAAGGCACCTGTGCAGAATCTTTTGAAGGGAGGAAGTGTCACCAGTGGAAGTGGGGAAAAGACTAAAAGAGGAGTGGAAGAGATGGAGGAAGAGGGGAGAGAAGGAGAGGGGTGGACTGAAGGGTCTTTGAAGGCCCAGTGTGTGAGAGAGAACAGAAGTGTGCCTAGCCCCAGGCAGCCTACGGCTCAGGCCCATTAGCTAGACTGACCTTGCCCGCGCCTTTGTCTTTGTGCTCTCCTCCCGCTGCTTCCCCTTCTCAAGCATTCCCTTTTTGTTGTCTCCGAGCGAGATTGGGAAGGGGGCCATATCTTTCAGCTTTCTAAACCTCCCAACCCCCCATCTACCACTCCCCCCCCCCCCCCCCCCCACCCACCACCACCACCACCACACACTCCCCACGCCTTGCCTGGAGCTTGTGCCCCAGAGGGCTCAGTACAGTGACACCCCTAGCCGGTGGCCACCTCTGCCCCGACGAGAACTTGGCTGGAGTGGTCAGTGCCCCGAAGACCTCCAGAGAAAATGCTACATATCAGGGGGCCCGAATCATGGCGCTGCAGGCCTCACATACGTGCACCCACTCTGGGCAGCCTGCCTCTTTATTGCCTGCCTCTCATTTGAGAGGATGGAGCCTGGCTGCCAAGTTTTGACACCGCCACATATGGCCTCCTCCATCAATCGGACTAATCAAGCATCAAGGGGAGGCAGGACCAGCTTAATTGCCAGCCAGATATAGCTGCTCTCACTTGACGTGCAACCTGAAATAGAAACAGGTCTGAGGAGACATGACAGACGACAAATGAATACGGCCATTGTTCTAATAATTATATCAAAATACACTTATTCTTAAATCTACACGCTACAAAAATAACAGCTAACGCAACAGATCCTGTTATTTGGCAAACATGGCAAATCAACACTATTGCAAATATTGCCTTAATATAGCATCATCTACTCATTAAAATGTGGATTATGTTCACATTTGTAATGTTTGATACCCCAGGTTAAAGAAGTGTACAGTAAGTTTTTTTTTTTTTTTTTTTTTTTCCCATGCAGGCTGCAGTGCTCTGCTCCTCCAGAGTCCTTGAGGCGTTCTGCCTGCCTCTCTCAACTTCCTGTTTCCCTCCACCCCCCACTGGGGTAGCAGCCACGGAATAACTTAGCACATGGAATGAGAAGGAGAGATCAACAGCAGTGATCCATTCATCTTGAGTTTCTCCTGTCACTCTCCCTTTCCGTTTGTAAACACTGAGGGTCTGTGGTCAGAATGGCCTTTTGTCCACTGTGTTTTTCTGCGTCCCTCTCTTATTCACTTCAAAGGTAACAAGTGACAGATGTCTGTCTTCTCTGCGGTCTTAAACACTGAGGCTCCGCGATAGCATCTGGGCTGAATGTCAAACTGTGAATCTTCCCTAAGAATGTACTGTGGTTATGCCAAGCTCATTGTTATTAATGTCAGGGACACTGCCTACAGAAGTATTTAAGATACTCCCTGTAGTTCACAGCAGGGTGCACGTGGGGGGGCACGTATGTAAAAATGATGGACAACAATTATTAGAAAAAATATTACAATAGAGAAATTCTAACAAAGGACAAAGTGAGTGGATGAATAGCTCAATTAGATCTATATCAAGATTTCCTGGTGGGCGTGTAACTTCCCAAAGAATCTGACTCTGCATGAATCAATTTAGCCACAGGAGATGATGAAAACAAGAAGAAGAAGAAATAAATATATAATGTGTTAAAGCAGAAGTTTTGCTGGATTAAAGAGCTCCTTGGAGTTGCAGGAACTAAACCACAAAAAAAAAAAAAAAAAAAAAAAAAAAGTGGCAAAGGTGGTGGTGTTTTGAGCTTGTAATCACAGCACGGTGCTGTGTTTGTTTAACTTTCTCATCTCCGTCGCTGCCTGCTTTTGGTATTTACATGTTTAATTGAGAAGTGTGCTGCCGGTTTCTTCTGCCCATCTGCCGAGTCCCTTCCTCTTATCAGGCTCATTCCTCAAACTGACAGCTCTCCCTTTCTGCATATCTCTCTTTCGCTCCCGTGCCACTACACTACAACCTCCTCTCTCTCCCTTTCCCTGCTCTTCTTCAATCTGTCACGGCCGGATATGAGTAATGACAATGCATTTTCCCGCAAATCAAACCAATAAGTACAAACATGCCCAGGCAGCCTCACGAGAAAATTCTGCATCGAGAGTTTCGCGTCATATAACTCACTGTTGTGTGGTCCAGGTTTTTTTTTTCTTTTATTTATTTATTTTTTTTACCCCACGTCTAAATCACCGCCTGTCAGACGCAACATGTGTGTCATTGTATCCCCATCAGCGTGTTTCATTGTACACACTACCACCTCTGAAGAGCTGCCTCTTATCAGTCGAGTGTCAGAAAGCCCCCAGCACCACCACCTCCTCCCTGCTGCCTTTCTAAATGCTTTTCTATTAAGAGCAGTGTTGTGTCCCTCTGATAGCGGCAGCTTCTCCACTTCATCATTCATAATCCCAATGGGCATCAATGGACTCTATAGCCTTGCTATCCACACCAAAGGCTTTGTCAGTCAGTGCAAATGAAAACAACCTAAATGAGAGTGAGAATCTGAGGAATTCACTTTGAGAGAAAAAGGAAATGGCCCAATAGGCCAAAGCACTCCAGTCATGAATAGTCCACTCCACAGCAAGACATTGGCGATACCTCAAATGTTTGGAGTGGGCTCTCAGTCTGCTTTCATTCTTTCTGGATGGCAAAAAGCATATGGAGGGTATTTTACCAGTGTAAAATGGTACTACTTATGTGCTTTGTCTTTTAAATGCTGTTCTATTTTAGCTAACGGTATGACAATAAAAAAAAAAAAACAAAAAAAAAAATCAATTCCCAGAGGTAGACACGTGTTCTGCAAATCAAGGAAGGAGAGTCATATGAGAAAACAAGGAGGGAAAAAAAAAATTCACTGCTCTACATTATTGCGACGTTGAGGCTAACTTTCACCAGCTCAAAAAGTCTAAAATGATGTTCCCGCCCTTCCCAGCATGCAGAAGTCCCGCTGGGGGCCTCAATGTGATCAGCAGCATCCCCACCACGTCTCCTCATTATTGAGTAAATAGGTTTGGGCATGTCCTCAGTAAACAAAGCCAAGACTGACAGTTAAGGGAGTGAGGGGAGTGGGAGGCAGCCTCGTTCCCAATTAGAGTCGCCTCAGGCAAAACTTTAAAGAGGAGATCAATCCTACAGATCGCTAAACTGATCCTGTCACAGGCTGGGGATATTTAAACCGTGGTGCAGAGCGGAGCGGTGCAGGGCAGTTCTCAGTACAGTTTGACTGTGTGTGCTAATGACTTGGGGGTAGGCTCTCTCACCAGGACACACACCCCACAGCGAAGCGGCCGTGATTGACGGGTGAAATCGGACCTCAGCTGCAGTTCTCGGCACAGTAGGGGCCAGATGGGGAAATAGTGATTTGCGTTTTTTAGTATGCAGCTCCTGCACTTACGGATATTCCCTAATTGTCTCCCTTACTTACCTGTGAGGCTGTTTCCCATCACAGATGCAGAGTACATTTCAAATTAACCCGGGATGTTTTGATTTTCTTTTCCTCACCCTACACCTTTGAAGCAGACTTATTAAAATGTGCCAGCGGGTCTCGTCCCTGTCTATCTAGTCGAGGTGAAAAGTTAGTCCTCACTAATGTTGGAGCAAAATAAAGGGACTAACTAACATGAGGCGATTGAAGCTGGAGTGGTGGAGATGACACCTGAGTTTAATCCCATTGTCAATTTGTGACATCCTGCTAAAGCAGCAGATACTGTATCTTTGACTACAAGTGAGTACCTGGCACCCCCAACTCCCAGGCACACATGGGTAATGTGTAATGAGCTTCCAAGCTCTCTGCAACTGCAGAGGAACTGAACATTTAAATGAGCGAATGATGCATTATGTATATCACCGAGGTTCCTGTGCAGGAATTAATCATGATCATAAAAGACAAAGACAAAACAACATACTCAGGCCATTGCTAAATTGTTGTGATCTAATGCAAAACAAATTCATTTTTCATGCTATTAAAGATAAAGAAAATCTTAAAAGGTTTGGTTTTGCTTGTCTGCGTCTCTTATTGAGAGTCATTCACTTTCAACTTTATTTGCGGATTATTGCAAATCCCCGGTACAAATCATATCATGAAATCATGTAGCTGGGACATTGGATGTGTTCTGCTAATGCTCAAAGTAGATCCCCTGAGGGAGCCATTGAGTGGGGGAGAAGGGAAAGAAAGAGAGGCAGATAGAAGGAGAGAAAGCAAGGGAGAGGTGGAGAGCGAGTTACAGGATGAGGAAAGGAAGGAAGGGCGGGAAAGAAAGACAGAGAGGAGGGGAGGGCAGCAGCAGTCAAGCTGCACTTTATCCTGACAGATCTCCTTTACACACTAATTTCCTTGTTAAAGAAGAGAAAATGGCACTCAATCCGGAGAAATCCTTTTCTCCTGGAGCAAGCCTGTCAGCTGAGGGATGAGTGGATACAAGCAGAGCTTTCCTCCTCAGGCTAGCTCCCCCTGGCACATAGCAGCTAGGCTACCGCTCACAGCAGAGCTCTCTATCTATAGCCATAATTAATACACCATCGGAATATAATGAACCATACCATGATACATGAATTTCAGCGGGTGCTGTCGACAGTAGTCATTTAAGCGCTTGCTGGAAATCAAATGTGAAGTGAATTGATTTTTTGATCATGTCATCTCCATCACAAATGGCAAACAAATCGTGTACAAACATTTCATGCTCAGTTGCTGTTTATAAACATTCCCCATGACAAAATACTAAGCCCCCCCCCCCCCCCCCCCCGTCTCTCCAGCCCTCCACCCCTCCGCCCCTCCACCCATTCATTCACAGTTACCAGCAAAGACAATAAAATCCAACGAGGGCACATCTTTCACCGCAACATATTTATCACTGAATTTGTAATTCACCAAAGTGTATTAGCTTGGATTTGAAAAAGGGAGAAAAAGAAAAGCCTCTTTTATTTTAAGTCAGGGGTGTTAGCTGTTCAGTCTGGATGTTCTCATCTCATAAGATTACTATTCGCGGGGTGTGTGTCAAGACTACTTTTCAGAAATCTCGGTAACAATTCAGATGCGATCGATAAGGAGTGACAGTTTATTCTAAGGCTTAGCACAGGCCAAGAAAAGAACGACTGAAGCATCAAGTTTAGAGGAATGAATTTGTTTTGTATTTGATTTTTCCATTAAATTTATCACCACTTTAACTCTGCCTTTTTCACTCTCTCTCACTCATTCGCTCTCACTTTCTCCCTCGCTCTGTCACTCACATCAACAACAAGGCTGTAAACGGCTGTCAATTTCTCATCTGTGATTTCCATGTCTTCACTTTCATCCATTTTTGATTGCTTCACACCCTATATCTCTGATGCTTTTAGTGCTCATCGGTGACCTTGTGAGATGATGGGGAAAATTATAAAAATACATTCTCAGTGGCAGAGTGCTGCTGCCCTTTATAACACTTCATCATATCGGCTGTGGACGGAAAATAGTTGAGAAACATTTTCTTACAAACTGCCTAATGCTGGTTTGGCACAAAATCATATGGTAAATCTATTACCACTTTGTCAAGAGAAACCACTTGAGGTTTCCCATGGTGTAGCAGCAGGAAAAGTGGGAAATTGTGACCCTGAAACTACTGTCCGGTTTCTCTTATTAAAGTGTTTTCAAAATCTTCTCCGTTTTTGGATTTAAGGGTCATTGAGGATGCCAATCAGAGGGACAGGCCAGTCAGAAAGCCAGCGGCGTGAACAGGACAGGAACCAGCTGATGAAATTCATCCATACTTCTCACTTATGATGACATGATTGATTTTCCCTCAGAGTGCTCAAATGTAGGATTGTCTTCCTACCCCCATCTCCTCCTCCATCCTGCCTCAATCTGCCCACCCACCCGCCAAGCCAACAGCTAATGGATAAAGCCTCTGTCTGTCTCAGGCATGGCGGAGAGTTGACGAGTGGAAGAACAACTGCAACGAATGAAGGGTGAAATCTGAGAGTGCAATTTTCCGTCTGTCAATCTCCCTTCAAGAGAACAAGTTGACCACCAATCAGCGGAGTCGATTCGGGGCTGGCGGTTGATGGGAGCAATCTGAGTGACAGCGTCATGTCACTACATTAACACGGCAATGAAAGACATAAAAAGGAATTTTTTGAAGGGCCCGGGCCATTTATTCGATTTGTGGATGTGATTTGGGGGGTTGGGACCATACTTTCCTGCCTTAACAAATGAACAAACTGACAGGTTAATGCATAACATATCGCTCTATAATTCATGGTTCTGGATTTGGGAGACTCCTATCATCCACTAGGTGCTTCAAAACACAACCAATTAAACTTTACTTAATTATTAAAGGTAGAAAGTGAGGGAGAAACATGCCTTAAAAACTCTTGCTTGCAGTCAATTATGATAAAACTTTAATGAGCCTGGATAGAGAGCCATAAAAACTGATAGCCCCTCCGTCATGAATTATATATCCATATCGATTTTGCTTCTTTGCTATAAGAATTGCAGGTAATCGTATGTTACCACATGTAAAGTGCACTTCCCTAGCGAGGATAAATATTAAGTATCAAATATATATGAGGTGTGTGTGCATTTATGACCAAGCTCATGTAGGAAATGAAGAGCAGAGATGTCGAGGCAAGGGCCATTGGGAATGGATGAAGGGTGCCATATCTGACAGTAAGAGAGACCCTTAGTGGGGCTGGCTTGATATGTTACCTAGTTAGCGTCACAGAGAGAGGAATAAATAGTTCTTTATTATTTGTGGTTGCCATCATGTCTCTCCTAATAGACAGGCTATACTGAGTTTAAACCACATTATCCTCTGCGAGACCATCGCAATTACTCTTGAGAGCTAGGTCTGATGTGTGGATAAGGCAGGTCGCCCATGTCTTAATGAACACAAACAATGTGAAATGGAGGAAGGAGCAGTGGGGGGAAAGATAATGGCAGGGGAGGGCTTGTTTTAATAGAGACAGCACTAAGTTGTTTGCTATGATCTATGCGAAGTCTGAGAATGCTGAAAACCCCCAATGTTAGTTTGTGGAGATCTTTTTTCATGATCCTATTACCCAATCAATCCACACCCTTTCCTCTGCATTTTACCGGCGAGCAGCAGGCGCAAATCCTGTTTAGTGGATCTCCAGTTGTGGTCTTGTGTGTCTTGCTGTCATTGTCACACAGTCCTGCCTTGTTGGACACTCGCAGAGGTTAAAGGGCACCAAACTGGATCACCGTGACACCCAGCGTGAGTGTTATCCCCAGCACAAATGGCTCAGTGCTGGGTTAATTGATAAACTGCCGCTCCACTTCATTAGTCAGACAGACCGGGCTTAACGAACGAACACAGAGAGAGTGTCACTCTGAATATGTTAATCATGGCTGGCCATTATGGGGCTCTTCCCTCTACCTTCTTGTCTCAATCTCGGGCGAACTACAAAGGCGAGGGATGTGGACTCACTTCAAACTCTGTTTACGTTTGTGTCGAGCAAGGCTACTTATCAGTGACAATAGAAAACAAAAAGGGGGACAGACAGACGCAAGAGTGGTCCTTGGTGTTATTGAATATAAATATATAATAACCATGTAAAAAATGCATCATTTGGCCTTTTCACAAAGGCAGTTGTAATATAGCGCTAGGTGAGCACTGTACTTGACGTACACACTGGAGGTGAGGGTGTCAGGGGAGAGCTCGCTGGAGCGAGAGGAGGTTTTATTGTTGCCCAGCCCTTCCGCTTAAGTGCACATGGCTGGGAGGAAGCCGGGACCTCCAGCTCTGACCTCTGCGCATGTATATTTAATAGGCCATCAGTTGGCCGGGGCAGCGCTCTGATCAGGATTCAGAGAGGGGCTTTGAACACCCCTGTGTATTCCTGAGCGTGCAGCCTCAAGCTGCTCTCCCCAGCTGTGTCAATCCGACAGCACTGTTACAGGCACCCAGACAAGGCGCTGGGCACTCCACTGCTACCGCCTAATGACTACAGAAAAAAAAAAGCAAAACAAACACAAAAACAATAACATTTGGCGTATGGAGCTCTGTTACCATCTAATGAGTGTTTTTAAAAAACGAAATATTACGCCAGCTGATATACTGTAGGGCGTGGGATGTGTTTGGATTACATCAGCTATACTATACAATGCTATGTTCCCCTTAATAATAACAAAATGGCAATCTCACGGTGACTGCACTACACACGCCAGTAACGATTGCAGATACAAGGCGGCGAACAGAGAAGTGCCACTCGTGTGTCTTTTCTTCTAACAAGGTATCACTACTCTTTGAATCAAATCGGCTTTGTGTGTGGCTGTGTGTGCATGCGTGTGTGAGCGTATGAATGTCACAGTGCACGCACGAGTGTGTGTGCGTGTGTGTGTGTGTGTGTGTGTGTGTGTGTGTGTGTGTGAGGGCAGCTTAACGAGGGTGGTTCATTTGACAGGCAATTAGTTTGCGGAGCTGCTATTGACAGCCCCTGTGCTTGTGTTTGTTCAACAGCTCTGGGTGAGTTCCACGCTCCCTGGGCTACGTGACAAAGCACCTCCGACAGGGAGCTCCTGATCTCCACCGAGGCTCGGAGGCTCGCACTGTGAGGGGGGTGGATATGTGACAGCCTAGCAGAGAGAAGAGAGGAGAGAGAGGGGGAGTGATACGAAACCCACAAGGGTCTATTAGGGGGTTGTTGCAAGTTAATGTAGCTACAACACACTTTTTGTGTCGTATTTTGAAAGGCCTGAGCAATGATGTTGTCATTTGTTGTTTGATTGCGGGGATAGCGGAGGGTAATCTTAGGAGACACGCAGGCTCTCACACTACATGCGCACACATAAAAATGCAGAAAGAGAGGAGACAAGGAGATGGGGGAAAGCTAGAGGGAGATGGAGGAGAGGAAAAATATAACAAGATCCAAACACTCTTTTATCCTCGAAAATCCCATATTCTAATGCAAGGGCCCATCCCTCTTTTAGTTGCAACCATTTCGTTTGTAGAGCCAAGCTCCAATCAATATCATTATTTTCACAGAGGATCGAAGCGCCTTCACCGAGTTAATGGGGGATTGAGGTGGTAAACGTTTACCCTCTCACTGTCAGCAGAGCAGTGGTCCATAGTGGGCCCAGATGACAGCACTGGCCCCACTGTGGACACACTGTGTGGAGATGTCCTGTGGGTAGACAGGCTGCATGGACTGTCAACCGCCTGCCATGCCCTAGATGGCCTAACATATCAGCCACTTGAGTTAGAGCAGCAGCATGGGCTTTGACTTCTGCTAGAGCTAACAGAAACAAACCGGCCAGTGCTGGCAGCAGCATTACTGCACCGCTTGACATTGTTATTGTTGACACAGGAAAAACTGGAAATAGAGTTTGTTTTTCTTGTGTAATTTTAACAGAATATTTCAACGTAATGCAGAAGTAATTCGGTAAAATATGAAATAACATGCCCGCATTAACATAAAAAATGAATTTGGTCAATGCTAGTCGACTATGACTATGGATCAGCTGTTCTGTCGGATTTTGGAGAAATGAAGACTAATCTGCAGCTGGCAACAGCAAAGCAAATTCTCTCGTATAGCAGCATATGCTAAATAGCTCTTCAAGCGCGCAGATGCATTGCTGTAAAATACTTCTCCTGTCTGCGTATCTGCATCTCCCAGATGGGTCCCAAGCTGTGCCAAACTGCATCTCATCAACTGCTATGAACTATGGCATCACATGACCGCAGGAGATATGTGGAGTCCTATTCTGTCTTGCCTTGGCACAACATGGTCAAGCGATGCATCATCAGGAAGCCCGCACTTTGTCAAAATGGAGGTAACCAACATGGGGAGGAGGCAGGGGAAAGAGTGGCTTTTTCGCTCCAAGTGTTGAAAGTTCTGTTCAATAAACCGGAGGAAAAGAACAAGACTTTTGTCTGGTGTTTTTTCTTCTTTTTTTCACTTTGGAAGAAATACTAATCAGCAGAGTTTGAGTTGATTTGGGTTTGAATGAGGGTGTGACAGAGCAGTGAGAGATTTCATGGGACATTGCCCCATGATTCATTGAGTTATTGGTTTCCGCCCTGTTTTAATCGCTGGCGAGTCTGAGCCAAAAAATCTCGGAGGATTCCGGAGAGCTCTTTTCTCCACCATTCAGCAGAATGGAATTTGGTCTGCAAGTGCCTCACGTCATTCGAGGCGTCCTTCACAGTTTCGGGGGCCCTAATTCAAACCACATGGAGACCAGCGTCCGGTTACGGACCTCTGCAAAAAAAAAGGACACATTCCCATTGGCTGCCTCAAGATGGGAAATGGGGTGTCTTGATGGAAAAAGATAACAAACACATCTAAGTAGGAGTCACAACATAGCCAAAGCACACACACATTCACATGCATAAATATACATACACATGTATATACACAAGGACATATACAAATATACATGCACATACACAAATACACACACAGACTGATACATACACTTATGTGCCTGCGAAAGCTGTTTGCTTGACATGATGGAAGAATGAGCAGCAGGCTCTGTAATATTGCTCCTATTCTTCATTGACAAGCATATATATATTTTTTGCTGTTCCCAACTGACTTTGCAGCGCTGAACTCCATTTATGAATTATCTGACATATTTCCTGCTATTTTTTTGACAGGAGTACTCAGAGGAAATTTCAAGGCACCTTTCTCCTGACAAGTAGAAATATCAATATTTGAATAAATTGCAGATTTGGATCTCCTCACATGGATGCTCTCCAGCAAACGTGTGTGTGTGTGTGCAGCTGTATGAATGTGTGTTTGTCTGTGTATGTTTTTGCATGTGCGCGTGTCGGTGTGTGAGTGAAGGGAATGGGAAGGGGTTTGTTTCATTCTGTTACCACGGTCTTATCCCCCTGAGCCCGCGGGCAGAAATCTG
Source organism: Bovichtus variegatus (assembly GCA_943593645.1). NCBI lineage: Eukaryota > Metazoa > Chordata > Actinopteri > Perciformes > Bovichtidae > Bovichtus > Bovichtus variegatus. The sequence goes on from CALSCE010009347.1 coordinate 8,580,218, forward strand.
TATGCAGCATTTCATTAGGAGGGAGCTCGACTGAGTGACATGTGAAGCACACCTCGCCGTCGACCTGATGAAGTTTACTTCTCTCAAACGGCAAAAAGCCACTTTGTAGACTAACCCTTTTTTCAACAGAGGAAGAGAGGGGGTGATGGCTGAGCACCAATAAAAGAATCATGAATGTTGTTTCACAGAATGACAGGCCTATCTGTACACAAATATTTCTCTTCGAGAGAAATGTAAGCTTCAGAGCTTTTTTCCTCTTCGCTTTTTAAAGTGGATTCAAATTGATAGAACTGACAGTCTTCAAAATATGATCACCTAAATTCTAAGTCTTGTCGAAAACATCTAACAAGGCGGGCAAAAAGGGAGGATGGAAACAGATTGTTCTTATCTTACAAAAGTGTTATTTGAGGAAAGTAGGATCTCACCCAGTGAACTAAATAATTTACAAACAAATACACTATTGTCCTGCAACCTTGATAAATACTCCATGTCTGTATAAGAGGTCAATGTCAAGCATCCATAACACTCAGCTCTGTCGTCTTAAAGCTCCTGGTGTTACGTATGAGAGACTTCTGCCTATCTGTCTCACTCTGTTTAGCTGCAGTAGCTGCCATTCTGTCTGCATGTCTGCTGCTGCCGCTGATAGATCACTCTCCTGGCCACCCCTTCAACCTACCCCCTCCTCTCCACACCCCACCATCATTTCAGGGAGCCTGAGAAATGGCTTAGCCATGTGAGGTTACTCAGGTACCAAAAAGGCTGTGACCCTGTGACCCCTAGAGTCGACCTTCCTGACCTGAACGTCATACTTTCTCCCTCTCCAACAGAAAACAAAAACAAATGTTATCATGCGCCTCGGTGTCTCAAAGAAATAAAGAAAGCCCTTATATCAATGTGGTGCTTTGACAATCATCTATCCACATGACCTGTGATTTCTCCGACAGGGTCTGCTTGACACTTACAACAGAGAGGTGACGGCGTGCAGGTTGTCCATCTCTCGCCTCGCCTGCCCTTATCTCCTCTCCTCTCCATCTCTCTCCTCACTCCTCCTTGTGTGCACAACTTAATAAGCAAGCAAGGGGTAGATTCCCATTATGGAAACCCTGGAAAATGGCCCGGACATTTTCCTCCATATCTGGGATCTCCATCTGGAGAAGGCACTCTCGCTCTCACTGCCCCCCTCGTCCAATCTCTGTGTGTGTTCTGGTGAGGCTATGCTGCTGAGATGGCTTTCACTCTCCACTGGCTACAATGAGATTGGCCCACCAGGTTGACTCTATTCGAATCGACAACCCATTTCAATAACGTAACAAAACAGAACAGAGTGGTGATGTTGAATAAAACATTTTTGAGGAGTGCCCAGGGGGCAAGATGGTTGGCCTTAAATTATCCAAATCTGTAAGATTTTGGAACACTTTAGCAGAAGCATAGATTCATCTACACATAACATAATCGGTTACATATTGATTTAATAACAGCATGTCATTTGGTTAGTTCCCCCCCTTGGTGTTGTCCTGAACTGCACGTCTAACTCACTGCACTCACATCAGGTAGGGCTGCTTCATAACTAGAGTATATGGTTAACAGACTAATAAAGATTACACTGAGGTCAGCAAGTCACTAATCCCCGGCGTTATTAGTAAAAACAAAGCCTACAGCTTTACGCCATGCACCTCATCACATCTGAGTGCCTATGCACGTGCATAAGGTCCGAACATAATATGGTGTGACTTAAACCTTACAATGAGAAGAGAAAATAAATATGCTAAGAGCAGCAGGGGTGGACCCGGGCCAGGCCTCTGCGGACCTATGTCATCACTCCCTCTGGTCTCGGCTGTGCTCCCCACCCGAGCGAAAGGCTCAATGATTACGGAGGCTCAGCTTCCCTCTAAGAAAGCAAACCGGAGCTGCAGTCCAAACAAGGCCGAGCCAGCAGCGAGGGAGCACTGCTACACCAGGCAGCTCGGGTTTACCGTCGCCTCCGACCTGGCTGGCCCCCGGGCTTGCATTAGTCCCCCAGCCCAGCCTCTCTAGGACAAACAAACAACCACCACTTACACAGTCAGGGACGAGCAGTGAGGCAGGGAGAGCTGGTGCCACCAGCACTGTGTGGAGGGGAACCTGACCCAATTGGATTTGCTTTATCACCCCATATAATGATTCCCAGACAGGCCTGTTCCAGTGGTAGAAAATAAAAATTACCAAAGAAAATCTGCTTGCCATTCTGAGTTTGGCCCCAAAATGGGAAGCCCCCCCAAAACAGATGGGGAGGCATCTCAAAAATGTTCTCTGCCTCTGGGGACATGTGGTTTTCCCCATCATTATATAACTGTAAACTCCTGGATGTCAGAGATTGGGGATAATAACTTTCAGATGTTGGCAGCCCAGGCCAATGCTGGGACCTGCTGGATGGGAACGGTTATTTGGCAGAGGGGAGGAAGTCCGAGAGATTAGGACTAAGATGTGACAGGGAGAAAAGTGGATCTGGACTACAGCTGACTGGGTCGCCTTAGTCTGTTCCAGTTTGTACCGGGCCCTAATGATGGCCGCGTGGGAGGCGGAGGCCCGGCATGTGTGTGTGGCGGGATAAAGAACGAGACAAATTAATATCAAAACCACAGGAAATCATGTCATCCTGTTAACACGCCGAAATCAAGCTAAAGTGCTCGGGCTTGATCCGCCACTTTTAGCATTCTATTTCAATTTTCTGAAAGATTTGATATGACAGTTTTAGCACTCCCCATTGCAGTGCAGATGTGCCACTAATTCAGAAACAGACACACCTCCTTCAATAAATGAGTCCTTATAGAAGTGTCATCCCATTAAACCATTTTCATTGGTTTGTCTCACATGGCGGTAGAGGATCATTGTGCACTGCGGACATGGTTTGTGGTTGCCGGTGTGGTCAAGGTTTGGTCACTTAAACTCATATTCCTCAAATGAAAAATGAAACATCTCCTCATATTTTTATATATTCCAGCTGGTCACCGCATGGTAAAAAGCACAATCCCGTTTTTCTTCTTTTTAAATATTTTTTTTCCCCTTTTGCTTTAAAGTATCGATCGCAGTGCTGAACAAGCAGAGGAGTGTTTTTTATTGTAAATCAATACTGATCGATCGGCTGCCTGGGTGTTGAATATGGATCAATATCACACCAGGCTGTGGAGGAGATCTGATTTCAATTGGCAAGAGAAGCCCGCAGCAGGTTTCCATCAAGCGGTAATTCAAGACATGGGAACATAAGTCAGATGGATTGATATAGACTAGCCAGGACCTTTCTTGCCACTGAACCAGCTCAAGGAAATTTCTGTCATATATCATTAACGCAGTTGGGGCAGGCAGTAAAAAAAAAGAGGGGGAGCAGAGTACCTCAGTGACCCTAAATGAAGAGCGCTGGTCAAACATTGAATAAATACTCCATTATTAGCATGAACAGTGTGTTTTTTTTAATAAAGAAACTGCAGAATAGAAAAAGAAGTGCAACAGAGTCGACCACTAAAATAGACGCTGAAGCTCTACTCCCTATGCACACACAAACACACACACACACACACACACACACACACACCCACACACCCACACACACACACACACACACACACGCACACACACACACCACAGTGCAGTGCAGTGTGGTCATGTTCTGTGGAACTTCTGGTTCTGATTATGCGGAGGTCAGCTCGAGATTCATACTGTAAGCTGTTATTAATTTACTGAACAAATGTCCTGGAGAAAACTGGTGCATGGTGAAATATTTTCATTACACTTATCATACGGTCGATCTTTATTAAACCTGCACATTTGTTTAATTCAAGCGGCGCAACCAAATACATCATATAATTTTAACAGCGCACATGTGCGGCCAAAGTGCATGGAGCATGTGTGTATATGTTTAAAAAGCAGGTCACCCCGTTCATTCATCACTTGTTTGTGATTCCTGAAGAGAGGGGCACTGTTCCAAATGGCAGCATTGTAAAACAATAAAAACAGAGCTATAGTTAGAAATAACTTGTCACTTTTAATAAATGACACTGGTTCAGGGCTCTTTCTCTGGGGCTTCTCCTCCGATACATCCCAGGCACCCCTGGGGCCAACAGAGCAGCCAGCAGACCAGCTCGTTTCCCCGAGGTAACTGATGACCCTATCCCTGAATTCCCCCATCTTTGTCCTGTGACCTCACACCAGCGGGAGCAGGACCATGTCCGATGAAATCTTCAGACTGCTTCCCATCCTAATCTTGCCTGTGTCACACTACAAATTGCTACATTCAGAAAATGGAAATAGATTGAGGTGGAGATGGAGGGAGGGACTAACAGAGGTAGGGAAAAAGGGAAGGATGGGAGGGGAGGGGGAGCGGAGGAGTGTGCATCGACAACCAGTCCCCTAAGAAAAATACTTGAGGAAAGAACGACTCGGGAGATCCCGACAAGGAATCACATCTCAGCGCACATATTGATCTGATTTACAAAACCTCCACTCTAATGCGAAACAAATGGCGTGGGCGTGAACTGGTACTTAACCATAAAACCCCAGCATTACTCCGTCTCCGATGAAATACCACATATATCCCTCACCAGGGCCTAATGTGCTGTTTTACGGCCAGATACGACTGAGGTTGACCCAACAGTTTGTTTGACAATTAGGGGAAACCTAATAAGGATTGAATGGGAGTGAGAACATGCCAAGAGAAAGAAAGGAGACCCTTTTTCAAAAGAAAAAATGGCTAAAATAACACTAGTCTGAGTGACCTAAATGTGATTCACAGAATCAGGAGCTGTTTGACAAAGCTCTTGCGTCATTAATGCTTTAGGAAACCAAACAACGTCTTCAAAACAGCTACAAAGTTTAATTATAAAGGAGAGCTGCTAAATATTTGACAAAGAGTGGCATGTTTTATTTACTTCAGATTTAATTTCAATAATGTAAGATTTTCACTAGGGTGGCTTATTGCAGCAGTGTGTCAGGGAGAAGTGAATAAATCTTAATAGATTGTTTTCTTTCATAATATCCAAATAAATCACTTCCATTGCTCCACAGTCGGATTTAAATCACATTAACGCTGCGCTAAACCAAGTCAGTGAATGCAACTGAAGACAGTAAACTTTAACAACATATAGAACAAAAAAAAAAAAAAATCCTTGATAACATTTTCTTATTTCTTTTCAGCATGTGCATGTGTGTGTGTGTGCGTGTGAGTGTGTGTGCGTGTGTGTGTGTGTGTGTGTAACTGTGTGTATATACAACATTCAGTGTTGCTCTTGGCCCAGCATTCATCCCATCACCCCAGCTCTGGCCTTGTTTCTGTCAGCAGTGAACCAGGGGAGTAAAGAGTGGGGGGAGAGGAGAGCAAGAGAAGGAGAAGAGGAGAAGGAAAGAGGGAAAGAGAAGGGGGTGGTGAAGGGGGGAGGGGTTGTCTCCATGGACAGATGGACTGCTCTTTCTCAACACATGTGGAACCATGTTTCGTCTTTCACTGCCGTCAAGCTGGAGCCGAATCCGTCGCTCTGTTGGCCCGCGCCACTCTTTCGTACTGCACACCTCTCTCTTTAGCACAGCACGCACACACATGCAAGCGAGCGTGTGCATGCGCAGGGACACACACAAAACACACGCGTGCACACACACACACACGAGCCACACAAACATCTCAGTCTTTCTGTGCACACATGTTAAAGTCATCACCCCTGCTCAGCGCTAGTAAAACACAACACCCCCGGCTTCTCTGCTGTTGTCAAGTCTTGCCATTAGCTGATGCCACTGGGGAATCCTACCCTAGTGAGGTGGGTCTCCCTCGGGAACGTCAGGCACCACGTTACGTTCAGCCGCCACTCATGTGAACCCAAACATGTGAGCATAATTTGGAAAATATCATTTATACTGTGCGTCTTTGTACGTGTCTTGACATTTACAAACTGCGATAAAACCGACATGAGGGAGGAGGGAATAGAAAACAGGGCGAGAATAATTTGAGGTAATGTTTTGCTTAGTGAACAGTATTACCCAATCCTGGATGTTGGAGCACTGGGAAGGAGGTTCTGGCTCTGAGGCTGCAGAGAGGGTCTGGGTTTCATTTTTCAGCAAGTGTAAGCCAAAGGAAAGCTGCCAAGTACAGCTTTCGCTCTCAACACTTCCTGCTCTTCCCACTCTGGCTCCGGAGGAGACAGGCTTCACTCAAACGTCACGTCGACCAAGGCAGGGGTGGCCAGTTTATTCTCCAATTTCTCAATGGGTATCAAAAACTCACATCTGTCACATGAATTACACCAAACACAGCCATAAATAAAACGCTGAGATGGATGTATTGTTAAGCCACATAAAAAGGTGTGTGCAGGTGTTTGCATGCGTGTGTAAACATAGAAAGAGAGCATTTCCTACACACGTTAACAGCTTTAAATGACTCAATGTGAAGCCTAAAAAAAAAAAAAAAAAACATTGCAGTGCTGGTCCTACGGCTCAATGGTATAATGTAAAAAAAAATCCAGAAGGAACACCTGCAGCAATCAACTCTCTATCACAACAACAGTGACCCCATCCACTACATCATTTTCATTATGGATGGTGGCAGCACAATGCTAGATTAACACTACGTACCAAATGCCATCTTAATTGCTCCTCTACGGATGCAGTGAAAACACGCCATTTAGGTACTTCATGAGCAGACTTCTCTTTGCAGGTTATCAAGACAGCCGCTCAGTGAAAACACACCCTCTTTTCCAATGCTGATGTGCAATTAAAATGGTTTTAGAAATCCTCTTTGACAGTCCAGGGCTTAGCCAAAAATGTAAATGACATTAAAGGAGACAATGAATTTAATTTTGTTTAATGTCCCCTTTCGCTGATTCTCATTTACATCACATTTCCACATAAAGGGCTGACCTTATAAATACTGGCATTTGTTCAGCTTTTGGAGGTAATCACGGTTTTGCAAAAACCAGATGGGAGCACACAAATTTTCCGATTTGTTTCTTAGAAGGCCGAGGGAACCACATGCGAGACGTTCTAAGGCTGCAGTCTTTTGTTTCTGGTAAACAACTTGACAACAAGTCAAGTGCACTCTGGGAAATGACCTCGTAGGTGTTCCACAAATGAACGATAACGCAAAGTCATTTAGAAAATACAGGCTCACTAATGAGGGACATAACGGAAAGCTAAGCAAAATTTACATTAGGCCAAAATTTAATCACATTAACACACGAACAGGTGCGGTGAGGCCTTTATAAATGAGCTAAATGAATAAAAGCCTCCCACAGCACAACCATGTGTGCTGACCAAAAAAAAGAGACAAGGGGAAAAATAAGGGAAAAAACAAGTCAATGTCATGAATTATTCAGTGGCTGGGCTGCACTCCAAAGGTCAGTGCTCTTTGACCTTTGTGACAGGAAGTGAAAGGGAGTGCCGTAGCCGCTGGAATAAATGGAGCTGACATGTTTAGTTCTGGTCCAGAAACCGTTTGTGAATGGCAGCGTAAATTGACACAAGATGTTAAACTGTATGAACATACATTAAATCCCAAATTCATATATGGGTAGGATACACATTGATAACACATTCTCTCTCCGTCTGTCTCAACTCCACTTGCATAAATTGCCCCGGCTTCTCGAGTAAAATGTGACCTTTGAACCCTGACATGCAGAATGAGTCATTTTCTCTCCTCTTTCAACAACATGTGCTGTCTTATTACAAAATCCATGTGTAAGCCTGAACAATGTATCTAATCTTCCACACAAGAGAAGACAAAGTCAATATGCAAGAGAGTGAAGACAGATACCGGACCAGGAGAGTCATCGCAAATTGAGTTATGTTTGGCTATACACTACATGCACTGTAAATGGGAAAACCATCTAATCAGATATTGGGTACCTCATCACTATAATTCTAAAGACTCAAATTACTGACTGAATAAACCTACACCCCCACTTACTTTAAGGCATCATTAACTTATAAATGTGACATCTGTAGCACTGCTGGATTTATAAAAGGGAGAGATAATTATACCGAACTGCGAAGCGATGCGGTCATAGCAAAAGCGCTACAATTATTCACAAGATGAATTTACCGTTTCTTTTATTTTATGTGAGCTCCAACTAACTTTGCATTTTTTTTTGTTTTTTTCTTGAAAAGTATTTTTCCCACTTTTGAAACACAATAGACTTTTTTTTTTCATAGCAAAACATGTACTTCCCAAACGATGTTGAAATTTGAATCACAACACATATACACCCAGCCAAATGCAACAAAAACAGGCCTTTCTTCATCCAAAAAGAAGTATGAATAATGCAAGGGCATCAAATGTAAGTGCTGAAATATTTAAAGACCAAGCAGTGCTGAAACTTTGTGACAGCTGTTGGGCCTATATCTAACCAACTTTTTTTTAAGAGAATCCTTCCTCTTCAAAAATCTAAGTGAAAATCTGTATCAAAACTCTGAGAGAAAATAGGGTAAACAGATGTCTGGCTTGACCGCAGGAAAATAGGACACATTTGGAATGATAAGTTTCCCAAACTCCGTTGGATATGCCAGATCCATGGGAAAGCCAGTTAATGTCTTGCTAGATGCCAGCTAGCTGTGTGCGCTTTCCCCTCTTACCATCTGGGAAAATGTTACAGCGAATGAACGCCATCAATGATTCACTCCAAATCTGTTTCTTAAGGTTCGGCCATGCTACTGTTTCTCTCGGAAATGTGGCAGTGCTAGCTGGTTTAAATACTGTAATTGTAGACAGATGAGACATGCCTGATTCAACAATCAAAACTTGGTTTATGTCACTCAACTATGTTCTACTCAATTGGAAATAATCAGTTTCTGCCAGCAGCGACCGCAGCACAGGTGCCTGTAATGATGTGCATGAGAAAATGACAGATGTAACAGAAATGGCTGTAAAACATGGAAGCTTTAACTAAAGGTTTATCCATATGCACATCGGGAACAGTCAAGCAATTGCGGTAAATTATCTTGCGTAGCAAGCCTACAGTGTGCTCTGGCCATGTCCGTAACTCATGCTAAACCCTGCAACCTTTCACAGGCACCCCTCTCTGCAAGTCACTGGGAACCTGTGTGGGTCTGTTAGGGTGAGCTGACGGGCTCATAGTTACGACATGGAGACAATGGGAGGGTCTAATGAGGAACATATGCTTTTGTGTTTCAACAGAGCCGCTCATTGTGCTAGGAAAGGGATACTCTACTCCTATTCAGACTCGTCACAATGAAAATCCGAGCCCTCCCTGAGCCAGTTGAGCTTACAATATCCATCCGCTTCTTTTTTCCCTGTTCTTTTTTTTTTCCCACCCCTCTTTCTTGACTTTAATTCTCCATGCATTCATTTTGCTTATTGTACTTATGTTACATGTTTTGTCCCGCAGATTGAAGAACAATGCTGTGCGAAACTCTAAGCAGTAAAAGGCAGCAGAGCGACACAAAGCAAACATGAAAGCAGCGGAAATTAAGCAAAGTAGACGTCTCAAGTTATATGTTAATGTTCGCACTATCGTCCATTCACTTACAAATGCACTTGACGGATAAATTAAGCAGTCTGCTCGGTATCAGATGCGGCTACAAAAGCTCTATCCTGACATTGTCCTAAACACCTCGATACTTTTTTTTTTTTGTATGCACTGTGTCAAGCATAAAAGCATACATATGCAAGCAGCATGCGTGCGTATGAGGATGTGCATGCTTGTGCGTGGAGGTCGTGTTTGTGTCCTCGTTTGTGTGTGAATCTACGTGTGTCTGTGTGAGTTTGACTTCAGACAGCAGTAGCTCTGGTAATCCATCCAGGCTCCCAGGGCAGTCAGCTCCTACTTCCTGATGCATGAGAAGCCGCTGGAGTGGAGTGGCAGCAACAACTGCTCAGCCCTATTTGATTACTAATAAGAGAGTTGTCCCCTCTGTCAGATACCAGGCATTCTCCACTAAGCAAACAGTGATTCCGGCTAGTCAAACATTAGCATTGCTGTCTCTCCCTACTACGTGGTGAGAGTTACATTGAGATCGACGCTCAAACTACACCCCCTACCTCACCCATATATCCACCACGCACACACACACGCTAAACTGCCGAAACATATTCACACTGACCAGGACATATAGTTTCACGGTGTGAGAAAAATGTCAATGTCTGAAAGGAGACCATTTATTCTCCCTCTTTAGAAGGTGATGAAGGTACTATAAATGTGGCGGATGTTACTTCCCTGAAGGTGCAGAACAAGACAGTAGACATAAAATGTTTATCCCTTCTAAAACGAAAAATTTAACGGCATCTAGCTCACAGCTAACTTGAGAGAAGGAAACAGTCAATGAAAAACAACTATTGACAGTGTAAGCATCACTGTCGTAAACAAAGAAGGGAAGCCAGCCAAATAAATGTGAAGTTGCCTAAGCTAATTAGGTGTATTCCCAGCATGATCCTCTAGTGATTGAACCACCTGTGATTGAACAAACCCTATCCAGGTGGTGACCGCCCCTCGGTGCACAGGTACCTGGGAAAGACGCCCCTCAGCCGCTCACACAGAATCACCCACAGTTCCCACACTGAGGGCTATAAGATGCAAGTCAGCCCAACTGGGCCGTCTGGCACACCGGGAGGGAACTTATTTGTTCATCCATGTGCCTGCTCATCCACTCAGTCACTCATCCATTTAGTCACTCAGACACTCACCCATTCACTTACTCACTCCCCGTTCACAGACACAGTAGAAGAAGAAGAAGAAGAAGAAGAAGAGGAAGCTGCACACAGCCCTACCTGTCAATGATCACGGGGTCTGATGGAGTCTCGTTCCTGTTTCCACAGCTTTTCTTGTCACAGCATCGGCTATAGGAACATAGACAGCGTGTTTCAGAACAAGCAATACTTTGCTAAATAAATAAAAATAAATAAATAATGCACACAAAATCACATACATTTATTAAGTGCCTTGGAGTGGTTTTGATATCGGGGAAGAAATATTGCCATGAGATTTCCTTCACTCAATCTATCCATTCCATTGATGCTGATGGCTGATAAAAATGGTGAAAACAACATGTTGTGTTGTTTGGCTTAGTGTTGGAGGGGAGGGGAGTGGGGATTGGGCCAGGAGGCAGGGGAGTCACTTTTCACAGCTTCAGCTTTTGTTTACCTCTAATTGCCAAGCTGCTATTTCTGAGGGAGATGCAAGGTGCCACCCTCAACCAATATTTCTGCAGGGCATTTATCAATTATGGCCTCAAAAGCACTAATCTATCTTCCACCACATGTTTCAGCCATCTCCTCCCTAAGCCTATAGCTAGCTGCCTTTCACTTCTTTGATTGGGACTTGAATCAAAACTGCAAAAATAAACAAATACATCATCCTAGCTTCCATTTGAAATGAAAACATATAAACATACTGTATGCGAATAAAGATTGATTTATGCCATATGGTGCAGAAAGAAAAACAAAGATTTTGTGCAAAGCTACTGTCAGTCAACCGCACGTTATTTAAATATGTCTGATTTACATGACTTTCTAGCAGCAGTAATAAAGATGTGTTTTATCGCTGAGGCGCTGCAGTGTATTACAGCAAAAATATAATTCAAAAAACTATATGTATGACATGCCAAAATAAGATATAACAAGATAAGATATCAAAAGATTATTCTTATTATACAAGTTCTTATTATGTATATCTTCCTATCTGATAATAGGCAGCAGTTAAAGTAGTTCTTTATTCAGCAGCAAATCGCACTTCCTCATGACAAAAAAAATATTACCTCTAGAGCATGAGCATATTCAACGTGTCACAAATAAGTGATGGATGCATGTATAAATTGAGCGTGAGTGATGAGTTTATGCATGGAAAAAGACAAATCATTCTCAGCTCTCATGCTGCACTTGCTCTCAACCAGAAACTTGAACAATGCACCGGTGCAACAAAGGAGAGGTTAACCGACAGTATCCGAATTCAATGTTCACAAAGCTCATGCTGAGCTCAACAATAACAACAAAAGGCGTTTTTCCTTTTAGTATCAATGACACCGCTGAATAGCAGCGCAATATGAGAGGTTAAAATGTATGTGGTTAAATGACGCTAAAAGGCTCGCTGATCATTGTTGACAGGTGGGATCAACCGAGAACTGACTCTGTGCTAAAAAGAAGAAGAAGAAGGAAAAAAAAGAAGCTGATGCATGGCATGCAACGCCTGTGCATAACTTAACAGAAAACAAATAGTCTCTGGCAGGCTTTGCATGAGAAAAATGTAATTCTTAGAAAAGAAAAATAATCAAAAAATGTAAAAACATAACTTTTATACTGTGTCACTGACTGTTTATTATACATTCAATTTCACGCCACTGAAAAAGACAGTTATGTTCACTGTCATATTCCTATCAAAGTTGAATCACAGCATATCAAAGTTAGAAATGACAGCAGCTCTCTCTCTGTGGTTGCTGAAGGACCACAGGACAGTCTGGTTTGCTGCATCACATCATGAGTGTCAAAACTTATTGAAGGGGAGGGAATTACTTTTTGCCTGGATCTGCAAAATGGACAGAGCAAAAAATAATGCTTACCTGCACATAATTTCATGGGTAAGAAGAACTCTGCACATTTCTGGATTCTTGTCTTGACCCTCATAAATGATGGCCTTTGGAAGGAAATGAAATAGAAATAAAGTGAAAACACAGTCAGCTCTTAAACACACATTAAGTGGCATAAATTCACAAATAATTGGACTAACATGTTTGCCATTTTTGCACTCAATAAAATAAATCAGGGCATGAATACACATAATCTTAGGACAACAGAATATATTAGAAGAGTGCAGAGGCTAAGTAAGAAATATGGTTAAGATAATCACAGCAATATCCCAGTGTTATAAAGTATATTAATTCATATAAGCATCAATGACATCAACCCAAATAAACAATTACAAAAATAAGTGATTTTAATAATTCCAACAACAATGTTTCTAATGGCAGCAATATTAAAAAATTAAATTATAAAATTAACGGTGATGATTAAGATGCTAGTAATAATAAATTGTATTTCTTTTTTATTAATCTCGACAATATCCTGTGGCTCAGGGAGACAGACAGAGAAAGAGAGACAGACAGAGAGATTTTCATAAGGAGAGATCCAATAGAAGTGTCATCAATATGCTTATAATCTGGGGATATTTGGGGGAAAGTGTTAATGGGCAATCTGTTGTTTATTTTGAGCCGCTAACAATGATCTTTCTGTGGATAAAAAGCGGTGTCTGGCGGTACGGTTGAGTAATTTTTGAGCATTGGCTGAAACAGATGGCGTGGAGCTATCAGTTCTGCCGCTCTTCTCTCCCTCCCTCGATCCCTCCCTCCTTCTTCCATTTCTAAGGATAGACACTTCCCTCCCTCGTATGCTGAACCGGCACCAAGTGTAAACGCAGGCAAAGCACCACATTATTGACAAAATATATATATTTTTAAATTACAAAAATACAATTCAAATAACCGCGTGATATTTATTGTGTGTGTTGGTGCCATTAATAATTTCCATGATTTTCTGGCACGCGTGAGGCCAATATGAGACAGTGACTTTGAAAAAGTGACATATCTGAACCAGGTCGCATCACTCTCTCGCTTTTAAAAGCTGTCCTACTTGACCTGATGTATTTTTTTTCCTTTTCTTTTTTTTTTTTTTTTTTTTGTTGTATTCTCGGAACCGGGCGATTATCTATATTGGTTTGATTTATGGCTGTGTTTGCAGCTGTAGAAACAGAAATCCATAAATTGCTTGTTCTGCGTCATTGACTCGGATCATTCGCACAGGAATGTAGTCTGTGACCATGCAGTGGTCCAGGCTTCACGGCTCTATTCAGAAGGCTCTACCTAAACCCTCGATTTAATAACAAAAGACGAGGTGGAGAGCTGACATAAAGATGTCTGATTTTATTCACTAAATTATAATTAACTTCACAAATCTTTGCGTTGGCTTGAAATGTGCATTAAGACTTAATAATTAAATTGTGCGCGTTGGGCTCTGGGTTAAAAGTCACTCAAATGTTTTGCGAGGAAGATAAGTAAAATGCACCTCAGCAAAAAATATTCATATTTACATTTATAAATATAATACTTGACGCATTTTTTTTTTTTTCTTAAATATGGTCACCACTGACTCTTTGCAGGAAAAGTCAAATCAGATCACATGGAGCAGACGTAGTGTTTAAATTTTAATGTGAGCCTACAAAAAAAAGCCTAAGTCAGGCAGAGTTAAATTGACTTTGGAGTCTTGCAATATGATATGGTCAAACGTAAACAGTTAAAATGGAAGCTGTCTCTTCTTGTTACACCAGTAATTTTATTTTTATTGTGTGCCACAACTTCCATTTTGCAAGCAGAGTTTTTTTTTTTTTGTTTTGTTTTTAGGAAAACCGTGTGGTGCATGTATCTCAGGGGTGACGATTTGCACGGCGTGTTAAGGTTTTCTGCACAAGTGAACCATGGATGTGAGGAGGGTTTGCACTGTGTGCGTAGAAACAAGTGTAACAGCAGCTTACCTGCTTCGTCATGGAATCGATTAACCGTATGTAAAGATCCTGTTCTGTTCTGACGCCTGGGGAGAGAAAAAGAAGACCACTTGTGAGTTATTAGGAATTGTGGGCAATACATTTTTATTTATTTATTTTTTTAAAGCAAGCCCTCCAAAAACAAAAGTTTAGTAACATGTAATTAAAAAAATATAAAGAGTGTTCAGACAGTGATTACATTTACACAAAAAAAATAGCAGACTGCTTTTATTATTAATACAATAATAATACTAATAATAACAATTACGATTATTACCATTATTATTGCATGTGGTGTTGTGCAGACAGACACACTCATGTCTGATATGTTTGCACGTGTTTGCAAAAATATTAAAGACAGTTTAACTCACCATTGCTGTACAATAACTGTAGTTTGTAATGTATCCCATTGTTAGTTTTTTCACTGGTTGGTTCCTGCAGAAGACAAGAGTTTGTGAAAATCAACAGAACAACATGCCCATCACCACCACTTGTCTGTGTGTTGACAAAAATATGTATAATTTCTGTGCATAAGAGGAGAAACAGCTTTAGTTCTTAAAACGACTCTCTGTCATCAACGAAATTGAGTTTTTTTTTCTTTTTTCTTTTAAATCAATATGACATGTGACTTCCCCTTAGTAACCCGTTGCCATTTCAGAGAACATAATTTCGATACATGTGCTGATTATGTACAGGGGTGCACGCATTTTCTAAAATACACCGCTTACTTTTTCTTTCTCCACAAAGTCCACAAAAGCTGTCCTTTCGATCTCCACGGGCTGACCCTGCCTGTCATACAGCGCCAGGACGAAATGGAAAAAATTGGATTTTCTGAGGTTGGAAGGGGGCTGCTTTTCATAATGTGCCCGTGCCAAGCCGACACCGCTGCGGGGAGAAAACAAGAGACCATGTCGGTTAAGCACCGGACACCGGGGATACTAGATGATGGAGAAGCTGATGGAAACATTGGAGATGCAGAAGCACGCTTGAGTACGGGGGAGATTTCTTGATTTGTCACAATAATGGATAATCTGATGTAATGAAAGAAGGGAAAGCCGAAGGGGGGGCATTTATTGGGAGACCGTAATTGATACAGAGTATTCAGGGGATTGAGGGGTCGATATGATGAGGAGGGAATGCGTGAGAAAAATCAGATGCTTTTGGCATGCGTACCTTTGGGCGGCTGTGTTTGCATCCACCACCCCAGCTGTGTGCATCCAGGAGCGGACCGAGTTCAGTCCACCGAGCGGTTCCTCCTTCATCGTCGTCCCACCCCGCGGTATAGTTTCCTGAATTCCAAACATTTAGGACAATTTGCGTGAAAAAGAGCCTCCTGCGAAATTAGGGAAATAAACGTCCAAGCGTGTTATCCTTTAGGGTTTATTTTTTTTTCGCAGGATAAGTAGCGAGAGCCGATTCAGACTTGCGAGGGAAAACCCGGTCCACAGGTCTTGCCTCCCTCTTCAGTCCGTCCGATGTGAACAATTCTCAAAGTGCTGTACTTAGTTAGAGCGGTATCCACAGACTGGAAAAGTGAATTGTTCAATAGACAAGATTTTTTTTGTGTTGCTATTGTTCCTCTTTGTTTTTTCTTTTTCTTTTTTTTTTTTGTGCTATTCACAGAAAAATCGATGGCAGTTGTTTGTGTTTGTGGGTGATGCTGCTCTCAAAGTGCCCACATCCCTGAAGCACCGCATCCAAAACCTTCAGGACTTCTTGTTGAATAAAAAACCCACTCCTGAAAAGGTGCTGCTGCTTCTCCACAAGACAAACACAGGCAAAGGCTGATCACCAGTGGAGGTGTTCCTAGTACACAGGAGAGGTGGATAAGGGGCCCTTTCGCGTCGTGCAGGATGGATGGGAACATGCAAAACTAAGCCCTCTTTCCCCGAGGACTGAAATCTTTCCCGGGAGCCAAAACTCTAAACCCACGGGAGAGGCGCTGTCAGAATATGACGCTGAAGGGGCGTGGCTTTGCCCAAATATGGAGCTCTGACGGTTCCTGTCAAGCAGTGGCGCTCCTCTGTACGGGTACAGCCCTATAGTGCAGCAGCCTGCGAACACTCATTCGCTCCACTTTTCCTCTTGCTTAGGCCCTATATGTGGTGAGTTGGATTTTTTTAATGATATGGAAAATTCGACCGGGTGTAACCATCACACATAATGAGAAAAAATATAAATAATAATAAATAATAATAACTCGGAAATCAGGATTCATTGCTTATTATTTTTAGCTGGCCTGGTGATTGCAATTTCCGTGATTAGTTGTATTATATTGGATTAAAATTAATAGTATTTGACATATTTATTCTATTAAATTTGATATTATTACAAATTGACTTGATGAGATTGTTTGTTCACTAATGCATCGAAAGCATCTCAAAAGCTGTGTGAATACAGGCCATAAATCATATTTCAATAATGGCAGATCATGTTTCTTCACATAACTGATATATTTCTATTGTGCATTTTTAACTCCACGCTGCGGGTTATTTTATTGTAATTAAAATGTAATTAATCTAACGCTGATTTCAGAGAATCAGACATGATTATAAATCTATTAATTTACATTAACCTTTCATTGGGAATGTTTAACAACAAATGATTGACTTTCAATTGTTTTGCTGTGTATGGCAGAGCAGAGGATTTCTTTATTTATTGCGGTGAGCATGACATATGAACAAAGTTTGAAAATGAGTTTCTTAGCATCCATATTTTTTAATGTGAAAACAAATCAATCACATCGCCGTGCCATTTACAGAAGATTAAGTCAGATCTCCTGACCTCTTTTTATGGGCTAAAAATCCAAGCCACAGTGTCTCATGACATTAAACAAACTTCAGGAAATCCATGGTTCTGTGTCTTCTTTATTTCATGCACGTCCTGTAAAATCAGTAATAATCAGAAACATCTTAATCATTTTTAAAGAGCCAACTGCCTACATGTCCGACTCTGTCCGAGAGGGGCAAGCAAGCAATTCGGTTCATTAGTGGTGAAAAGGAGGAGAGGATGGAGGGAGAGAGGGGAGGGTGCGAGGAAGAGAGATGTGTGCTATATCCTGAGCAATCTATCTAGCTGGTGCTGAGGGTTAATAGCTGCTGCCAAAGATAAGTGAATTATAAGCTGTTGCTTTCACCTCTACACAATCTATTGCCAAATTGCCCAGTCACAAAATGAGGGTGTGGATTTTCTACATTTTTTTAATATTATTTAGGAGAAATCCAAGTTTCAATTTGTGAGAAGAAAAAAAAATCAGGAAAAACTCAAAGGGGGCCCTTAGTGAAAAAATATATACATATTTTCCCTCTTAAATGAAACAAGCCGAGACGCATGTTGTACATGTTTTGTCTGTTTTACCGAGATTGCAAATATCTTTTTTGCACAGAACTCACTCTGCTTTTTTTGTTGCAGTTTCAAGTCGCTTATTAGAACTTAACCCCTGATTACACGCACCAAGGCGATTTAAATCTGATTATCAAATTAGGAGACTTTGAGACAAATCCTCTTAGATCTGATACTGTTGACTGGAGAAGGAAAATGGATCTCCACACCCGTCACGTAGGTAACGATGCTGTCCTGAAAGGGAGTTTTAAACCGTATTTGACAACAAATGCAGCTGCCCCGCTATTTCAGAAGATATTAGAGGAAAATGAATGCAAATCTGTGTGCAGGAGCCATCTGGACGTGGAGAGAGGGAGTCAGCTGCTCCACACACTGAGGCGCGGAGCCTGAATCCGTCTCAGCTCATTCTGTGGGATCATCTGCGTGGTGGGCTTACACCGTGGAAAATGCGCTCTCCATCATTAGGTGAAATGTTAGCATCAAAATAAAAGAAATGTTGATCCTCGTTTGTTTTAGTGGTTGCATGCATGACAACTTTGCACAGGCGTGGAATTAGAGGATCATAGTCACATTTTCTAAATTTTCACACACAAAAAAAGCTTATTTCTTAACTGCACGCTGGAGGTAAGTGGGGGGTGAGAAGCAGGGAAACAAGTGCACACTGTTTGCCTCATCTCTGCATCTTGGCCGCATTGAACTAGGCTGAATGCTCGTTTAAATGACCGGTTGATGACACGGGGGGGGGCTGTTATCTCATTCTTCTATTCAGTGGCCACAATGAATGAACCCCTAAAGATTTGGGCCTGACCATTGATATAAAACCAAAGTCCCCGGGACGCGTGGCTCCCAATAAAAATGTACACGGTGACTTCGAAGACCTCCCGTCTCGACGGGACGAGCCTCCTCCGTATTGAGGGTGACGTCTTCTTTTTGTGTGAATTTACGGGGCGAGGCCCTCATGATCTCCTTAAATTTGCATGTAAATGGCGACATCAGCCTATACGCGTGCCAGGGGCCAGCGGGCCTCCCAGATGTCAAGGCAAAGTCAATCAGCCGGCCGCTGCCCAGCTGTCCATCGATGCACTTTATTGGGACAACACTTTCATTATGCTCACCTGCATTGTTTCCTAATGAATTGATTGGCAAAAAAAAAAAAAAAAGGGGGAAGAAAGAAATCTTATTAGCACGCACCAAGCAAGTTCGCTCACGGCTTTATCACAGAGGTTGTTTTAAAGTGATCTTTTTTCGATTAAATATTAATCAAATACGCCTACAGTTACGCATCACTCCAAACTCCATATGGAACAAATAGGCAGTCAGCCCACTTATTGTTTACAGCAACTCTCAGTATTATTCCATTGTTTAGACATATATTTTTTTTGTGTCGTTAAACTTAATATATTGTATTTATTTACTTATTTATTTAGGTGTAGCCTATATGACGTGCCGCGCGCAAAAAAAAAAAAATCGCATTCACTGTACTGTACTGAGAGTCTTTGTTTTAAATTTCACATCACTTTATTTTAAAGTCAACTTGTGTATTGTGATTTTTCTCAAAAGTGGGGAGAACCAGACAATATTTATCATTATTTGATTTTTTTTAATTGAATTAATAAAATGCTTACTACCTCATTACAACGACAGCCTCCTTGTAAACTTTGTTTCCAGAAGCTAATGACGTTACAGGCCTAATAAATGGAAGTGCGACACTTGATATGACATATTCAAATATCATATTAAAATACAGTTTGCACGTTATTTTTTAATTATAGGGGTAAAACACAAACGGCCAAGAGTGATGAGATCAATCATGTAGGCTATTCGTGTCAAGTAGTAATAGCTGATAGACGGACAGCGCCCCTCGTTGGTTACACTTGAGATCATTGTGTCGATATGAGGCAGCTGTGTTCCTCAGTGACAAGATAGCTAAATCTCAACATAGGTTTATCTAACACCCCCTCCCCGGCCCCACGAGCGGCCAAAATATGGTTGTTAATGTTCAGGACAAATGATCTCGAATATTAAACAATATTTCGCCAGAGAAATATAAAATAAAAATAAAAATCTGACCAGAAAACTAGCAAATTAATTTAAATAAAAATGCATATTTATAGAGCTAAATATTAAGGAGAGGAGAGCCTTATTGTTTTCCACGCGGTTAAATGTCTAACAATTAAATTTTCACACAAGCCACATTATTATCCTTATTATTATAGGCATAATATTATTATTATAATTATTATCATTATTATTATTATTATTATGTTTGCTATTATTACTAGAAGTAGGCTATGCAGTCCACGTGTGTATCTGTTTTTGATGCGTTTAATGTAAAACTGTTTCAAATAAACACAAGCACATTATCTGACACACAGCTGGTGTGACCTCACATTTCGTCACTAACTTCTGTCAGAGTGCTCATGTTAATTGTGTGCAGTGGTGAGTTCTGTCAAGGGCATTGCCCGTGCGCACAATTTGCATTTCCATTCTGCTGTGGAAATGATGAGAGAGTTTCTGCGCGGTTTAGAGCCTCGCGGCGCAGTCTGTGGGCGAATTACATTTAAAGAAGGCGAGAGAAATTAAATAAGAAACCGAGACCACTTCAGGGCTATTAACATCTAAAATATCCCCTGGAAATTTAGACCAAAATACACATGACCAAATATTCAGCATACCTTCGCTCTTATGCAGCCCCGTCTTGATTGTGTCCATCACTGCTTTTATAGGCCTGTCTAAAATTCTTTATTTAAAAAAGTTATCACGCCGCCTCACATTTCTCAGTGGCATTGATGGAAGTGAGGTAAATGTGATTATTCAGCTCTAAATCGGAACATATTAACTTTTAATATAGGCGCCCTAATACCAAACCGAGGGCACTCAGAAAAACGGTTGCAAAAATCTGACTTTAAAGGTCATTTAAATATCTCATCAGTAAGTATGATATGAGCACATGTTGCATCGGGCAACGTGGCTTCCAAAACGGGAGGCATCAGCTTTAACCTTGTTTTTTTTTTTTTTTTTTTCTTGTTTTTCTTTTTTTTTTTTTTTAAAGCCCATGTGCATGACCACACAGGCAGCAGCCTTTCCCTCAATACTCAAGAGAACTTTAATTTGCCTGTTGACCCCTGTGATGGAGCTTTTGCCAACTTATAGTGATACTGCCCCACCTGCAGGAGTCCAATCATTCCCAAGTAACTCACATCAAAATGTATATTTTCTACATGTTGCATCAGTGCCTCGAATTTACTCCTACAGGGATTGCCATCCTTAAGGTGATACAAACGTGTGATTGGCAAGGTCTCTCATATATGAGCAATGCGGTACAATTCATTATCACTCCACAACTGAATTTTGATTTTAGTCGGAGATCCTTATTAATATTGAACTGCGTTACTATTAACAGAAATGTTAATTATGATGTCAAGACGGAGAGAGTCAAGGTGAAAGCTGCACAGCAATAGCTAAAAATAATCCATGCCAGCTAGAGTACAGTATGATCCTGCAGAGGAGTGTTACTGGCAAGGGACCTTTTTGCTGCAACAAAGAGGTGGAAAAGAGGAAGTAAATGAATTAGAGTACAAGCCAGTTTTTGTCTTTGTTTCATCCACACTTGTCCTGTCCCTATTTTCCAACCTCTCCCTTTTCCTTGCTATTGGAAGTGCTGCAAATTGTATAATGCTGGTCTTTGTTCTACAGAGTCAAGCCACATGAATAGCCGTCCTGAGCACACACAAAAACACACTGACAAACTGATCATCTTAAAAAAGCAACGCCCTGGTGCTCACTTGGCCTACTTTCCACGGCAGCACTGGGACGTGGGAAGAGGAATAGAATTCAGGGGAGGATGTTCTTGCACTCTGGGAAACATTCAGTATAGCAAGTGTGATGCACATAAACATAGCCTTTGCATTGTCAACCTTAGACCGCATTTGCCCCAGATAACTAGTCCCCATGTGCAAGACTATTCTCTTTGACTTTGCAATTGAAATCCTGAGAAGATTATGCCAAAGCTAAAAGAGGCAAACTCCAGGGTGGGATTTCAATTGTCAATTCCTGTTGGATTTTATAGCATTATGACATATAGTACACCATCTGTTACGCTTTCTAGGTCTACGTCTGCACAAGTGGAGCCTACTGATGTGGACATTATTAGAACTAAGACCTATGGTTTTGAATGGACAGCAAATATTCAATCACCAATATTTTTTTCCTCCTACACACTCTTTCACACAGATGTATGACTAAGCACGGGGGGGTGGGGTGGGGGGGGGCGGGGTCTCCAGGTTACAAAACACAAGAGTAAATTAGGAAGGTGCAGGAAAGTAACCACTCCTAACTTTAGCTAAACAGACTTCCTGAAGCGCTAGATAATCTGGGGCTTCTATGTACACCGCCTAACCAAATGTCGACATCTGCGAGGGTGTGCATAAAGAAAAGCTCCTCAGAGAAACGGGGGATAATAATCTTAGTTCCCCTCACCTTCAGTTTGCCCATAGGGGTTTAAAAGGGAGATGAAGAAATCCTATGTAAACATGCCAAGTCAAATTTTCACTTGAAATGTGACATGGAGGCAAAGGCCAACCTTGGTGCATCACTAATGTGGTTCCACACATGAGTTTTCAGTGCCCCTGGATGTAAACAATTGATGTATTCAGTCCATGGTTTGAGCACTGACTCACTATGCACACTTAGTATGTTTGAACATCTTTTTATCCACAGCTGTACGTTTAGTGCATAGGTGAAGAGCCCGAAGAAGTCAACACAAAGCTTGTACACAATCACAATCTCTGTACTCGATAGCTTCCATGAAAGTGAGTTTTGCTCTCCTGAGAAACATACAAAGTTTGAGCATCTGTTCCATCATGTAGTCTTTGTTGAGAAATTAAATATTGAACTGATCTAGTGTACCATGAATGTTTCACTCACATAGTGATTAGACAGACTGGAGAGGCAAGACATTGCAGCACTTTACACTCTACTTTAATATACTGTATTTGTTGTTCTTGACTTTAAGTGTTTTATACACCAGATTATATTGTTGTTGTAGAAAATGGTTATAATTGCTGCTGCAATTAGGTTCAACATGCATGTGTAATTCCCGTACATGTTATCATACATGCACATTTAAATGGACGTTATGAATACGTGTGCACAAACAGAATCATCCACTGAACACAATGAGCATTATGAGTGCAGTCCGGCTGATAGTGCACAACAATTTAATTGAAAAACCTAAAAACTCAAATTAGAGTTTTGTTTTTTATGATTTAATTATCAACTTGGTGGCGTCTGTTATGACACTTTTATGTAATTGCGCACCATATAGAAAAAGTACTGATTTTAAATTGGTTTTCTTGTTTGCAGTTGATACCTTAGGATAAAGGATTTTCTTTCTTCCTCGTCCTTCGCTCCAAGTCAACAATTGTCTCAGGAGAGAACCCCTAAAATGTTTTTTTTTTTTTTTTTTTTGACATTAACATTTTTGGATTAGATGAGCAGACCAAGGTAACAAGCGAGCAGGAGAAGGAAACGGTATCATCACAGAGATCATAAAATGGTGTCGTGAGTAGTCTTTTGTCCGGGACCATAGGAGAGTTCTGTTGCTAAAGGGAAGGACAAAAGCAGAAGGCGCCACGGGTATAAGGTTCCCCTGAGCAACAATGCTGAAAGTTTCAACTTGCAGCACATGGGTGTAACTTTAACTGGAATACTGTGGATCAAAGACTCACAAACAAAGTGGGTGGAAATGCTGGAGGAGTGTCTGTGCTCAAGTGAAGGACAGGTTCACTAGAGAGAAAGCGGGAGAGACCATTTACGAAACACAGACCAGGCAATCAAGGCTAATTACTGAGACTGTGTGTTGTGAACTCAAAGGGCAGCCTGATTCAATTAACAAAATTGATGTATATTATAATGTTTGCTCATTTTGAAAAATGAAATTGCCCTACCTACAAAAATATGTGGTGAAACGAGCTTATCGGATACGAAACAGCATCAGACTTAAGTGTTGTCACCGCTTCCTGCACACTTAATTTAGAAGAGAATACACAGAAGAGTTTGTGTTGCGTCTCGACATTCAGTGCGCAGTCCTGTCTTCGCCTGTCATCTTGTAGGGAGTGAGAGAATTATTTCGTTCTGCTTCTTTAAATAAGAAACACAGCCTTGAAATTTGTGGGGCTTAAGGCAACTCATCAGGTTAGATTAGTGCAATGTGGATGTGTAACCTTTACACTGCAGTTGAACCTGCACATACACGTGTTATGAAAGGTCCCTGTGGCACTCTGCTCTTCTGACATGGATTTGAAGACTTGCCACTTTATTAGCTGCTAAGCCCCCAATACTTGTTCTATATAGTGGAGGCCTATGTTATGAGCTGGGATCTCATTGTCTTGCGTTATTAGAGGAAGAGTCTGCAGCACTCTCTTGTCCCCCCAAGAGAATAGCCTGACTGTTTGAAGGAAAGCTACAAGTGCAATTTAACCCATCTTATTTACAATATGATCTGTTACAAGGACATCATCGCTGCAAGGATTCACATCTAATATATCCCCTCAATGTGATTTTTTTCTCTGTTTTCATTGATTCAGAAGAGTGTTTTGTTTGATGTTCGCTTGAGCCATTATAACAAAATAATAATAATCTCTGAATCTGTCAAGTTAGAGTAGACTTGGAGATAAACAGAAAACTTTCGCGATCTACACAGATCTACAATCCAGTATTTTCACATGTATTTTACTTGGAACCGCAGCAGTCAAAATCAAAACAGTTGCTTTGTTCTTAAAAGGTCAACATGGTTAATTAATAAATGCGAGTGGCTACGGACTTCTTCGTGGTCGTATCAACATCAGCTCGGGGAAAACAAGCAGTTTGTGATCATCACTTGTGTCAGCAGCACACACTTACCCTCCAAAATGGAAATTATCTATTGGCATTGAATAATAAGTGCCATAGTGCCATCTAGTGCACAAATTTGCACACTGAAGAATGACAGACCCTGTATGTAGAACATGCACCGTGCCTTACATACGTAGGCATGAAGCCTCACCAAAGAGGTCCAACTGATAGAGAAAAAAAGACAAACTAAAGGACAGCGTAGTATTTACACTGATTGCTTGTGTGCTTCGATGTGAGGTTTAACCACACCGAATGACCACTCCGAACATTTCCACTCATGGGGAAAATAAACTCGGAGAAAAAAGGTTTGTCTTCCAAGCCAGTTCTTTGACTACCCTCAGTTGTGGAAAGCCGCAAGGATAATCTCTTTCAGACAATGAGACAATGTTGAAGGCTGTGCATGCAAATTATACTCTGCAATCTAAATTACAAAGACATACACAGACCTCAAGTCATCAGGCCTCGTATCTCACTCATCGAGCCTCCTGGCTGTTAGGTTGCCAGAGGATACTATAGAAACAACAGAACAGAAATAATAAGAAAAAAACACATGAGCCAAAACAAGAGTCTTGAATAATTGATTGTGTTTGTCTTTGCTGTTTGTGTGTGCGAGTGTGTGCGAGAGAAAGAGTTAAGACTGAGGGTCTGGACAGAGCTTATGCCCCTGAGCAGAGCAGACACATCCACTGGCCAATGGTTTGTGTTAAAAAAAAAAGGGCCTGATGGACCAAGTGTGGGGGGAAGGGTATGTTTGTGTGTATGGGTATTTGCGTGCATGTCTCTGAGTGTAAATTCAAACTGAAATAGACGAGGACAGAAGCAGCGTTTGATTTTGTCAGACGAGCCTTGATGAGCTCCGGTTCAAATCACGACGGTTTCTGTATTCAGTTACACGAGAATAGAATGAAGTAAAGCTTTCCAGGAGACAAATGCTTGTTGTTAAACGGCTCAGAAATAGGTATGTTGTAAGATGTTAAAAAGTCAATATACCTTCATTTTGTCTGTGCTGGTAATGAGCCATATTTTCTGGGGAAAATGGCTGCTTCTCCGGAGGCACCATGTCTACTGAATGTGGCCCTGATCCTGGATAAAACAGAAGGCTCACCAATCAATCTCTCCAGGTTGCCCACAGCCAGAGAAAGCAGCTGCACCACATGTTTGCCTTGCGCGATAGCGACAAGTTAACATACGGGCAGCACAGTAACCATCCACAAGCAGCCTCTAGCTGTCTTATAATGAATTCCCACAGGGATGGGGAACTATCAGAGTCAGTGGTGTTACTGGAGGCTCGGAATAAAGTCAACACCTCTCCTTATACCTGATGAAGCTACGGCACGGCAGCACACACACACACACACACACACACACACACACACACTCACACACACACACACACAGCCACAACACTGAACTTGTAAAAATGTGAAAAATCGAATGTACACAACAATTAGGCTGTACGGTTTATTAAATCACAAATTAGGCTGAGATCAAATGTTTCTCCTTCACACTGTGATGGTGAACACAAACATGTTTTTAATAGTGTGCTATTATTCATGGCAGCTATTTTCTTCACTCTAATGTATAAGTATAATATATAGTAAAGACTATTTTAGAATGGAAGTCAAGTTTAAAACCACTTGTTACAATGATTCAAACGTAATTATGTGAGCTGCATTTAGCATCCCTTCTTCTGATCTGGCCATCAGTATAGTATCTGTACCTACACTGCTTAACGCTTTCATGTATTTACTGTATCCAACAAATAATGTGTGCACCGCCTCATCGGACAGCGACACCATTTGTTGCATTCAGTGAGAGGCAGAAGCTATCAAAGCAAAACCCACTCCAAACCCATTTGGTGCGGTATGAAGTTATACGGGGCTCCTCGTGTAGAAGTCAAGGATGTTTTATGATGGTCTAACAAAACACTGGTGAGCCATCTATTTCTAATTTAAAGGGAACATCCACACATCTATTAACTACAAATGGGATCAATACGCAAAGTAAGTGTGTGTGCTTACCGTAGTTAACTAAGGTTTAAAGACACTATTCAGTCGTTTTTTTGAAAGCATTTTAGAGAACGTGTGTAAAATGTATAATTTAACACTAAATACACTGATTAAAATGTGCGCCTGTTGAGCTGGTTTAATGTCACATTCTTTGCACGCTCTTTCATTTCTATGAATAGTCTTAGACCATCCAACTTGTACTTAAACTGCAGGTACAAGTTGGTCCACCTTTATATATAGATATTGATATAGTCTTCCTAACCTCCAGGCCTCTGCTCTGCTTCTCCCCAAGGGACGCTGTGTGAGTGATGAGAGGGAATGTGGAGCTCGGGAGATGCTGGGGAGAAGGTTTGGTGAGTTTTGGTCCAGGTCTTTCTGGGTGCATCTCTATTTGTTCACTTGCCACCTCCAGGACAATCTGCAAATGCAGCAAACACAAAAGTTTAAAAGCACTATGAAGACAATACCAACAGTAGTAGTTATCCAGAGCCCATAATTACATTTGCTTAAAATCAAGACAGGTGATTAACTAGCTTCAAAAACACATGTGCCCTCTAATATCCTGTTAAAAACGAGCACTATTTGTTAATGACCACTTTTGGGCCACTGTGCTATTTTAAGATAAAATGTAAAACAAGAATATATTGGCAACTGCAAAACAGAGGATCTTGTTTCCTTATTCCCTACCTTATTTCAGCAGAATGTGTATATTAGTTTATATTGGAATAGTGTGTTTATATCAACTGGTGTACTAAAAATAACATATCTCTGTATATTCTATTTAATCCACTGAAATGTGGCCCAGATATTACATATTCTCAGACTTTATCAGCATTTGCCATTTTTATATTTTTTGGAATGTGACTTTTTCCCCCTATGGGCTATCTTCCTCCTCCCAATTCTTGACAACCCCAACCCTTCAGAGAGGGCTGTTTACAGAAAAATAAGCATAAAACTCAAAACAACTACCACAGCTATAACATCTATTTTTGTATATATACTTTGCAAAAGTGATTTTGAGCATATTGTTCTCACAAAAATAGAGATAACAATAAAGGTATAAATGCCATACTTTTTGACGGATTCTGAGCAGAATTGGGTTGAGCAGAATTTGAAAAGTTTGTTCCCAAATGTAATATTCCCAATTTGAAAAGAACAATACAAAGTGATTGATAGAGCACATGAAAGTGCTTGGTTGACAGTCTGAATCAACAACAATAAATATGTATTTTCCATTTGAAAAATATGTGGAAAAAAATAATCTACACAGACAGACAGACGGACAGACTGATGATACTCTCGAGGGAAAACAATAATGGTTTTCTGCAATTTGCAAAACACAAACTTTCCTGTAACTACAGTATTGACTTATTGTATGCATGACAGTTCTATGGCAGACCTACAGCCTACATGGTTATAAGAACAATATGATGTAGAGGTCAAGCCTATAAGACTCCAGCAAATGATTAATTATTCTTAAGAGGCCAAAAATTAAAACTCTGATACTAAAATGATGTATTTTAACACTACTTGTGTATGTATTTAGTGGACTTGTTTGATAAGTCAGGTTTTATAGATCAAATAGTGAAAGACTAGGAAAATACAAAAGGTTGGTGTCTGTGAAATACGGACTGAAAATGATGTCCATTCAGTTTATTAAACATAGAGGTGCAACATAGCCAACAAAGATTAACTGGATGTTCATAATTTCCCCACTAGATGTCACCCACTGACCATACAATACAAGCCGGGGTACTTGTAAGGTGTCACACAATTTTGAGTTAGGGCACACTTGATATCTAACATCAACAACGACCAGGCGAATAAAAAAAAGTGTTCATCATGAATAGTACAATTTGTTAATAGACGTGTATATGCTATATTTGTATCTGTGCAAGAACTTCAGCAATCACATATATTATCAAATCACATTCATGAAACATACCTGGCAAAAAGAATACAAGATGTCAATGCTGTTTATGCTGGCTATTTTTTTTTGTTTATTGTGATTTGTTTGCTTCAACTTTAATCAATAATGCCAACATCCTGCTGGAAATGCCATTAATCCCACCGATCAGAGAACGTTTGAATTGGCTTTAACCGGCGGTATACGCAGGTATTGATTCAATGTAATGAAATAAAGTTCAATGCATAGAACATAATGACTGAATGCACATTTATTAATATGATGCTCAGGAGGATGGATGGAGCCAGGATGTGGCATGTGTGCATGACGTCATTTCTCCATGTACTGTGCGCCATTTTGGAAGAAAAAAAATCTCGGATAATTTCCGTGGTCTTGACAGATCTGGACCCGAGTCTTCACACTGATTGTGGATGCTATCTATTTCCCCGAGCAAGCCTCATTGGTTGATTAGGTATTGGAAGCCGTGTACAGCAAGAGCTGCTACATGAAGCAATGGCGGGTAAGCTACTTTTGAAGGGAGGAAAAGGACCCACCTCACTTGGTGTGTGTGATGGCCTGAATCTGCAAGTTAGCTAGCCAACGTTAGCGCTGGCAAGCTAAGTTGCTAGTTGTCAAACTGTGTCAGTGTCAGGTCATTTTATCGCCGGACGAAACGCGATTCAGATGCAAACTAACGCTTTGTTCTTTTTTTACAGGAGTTGCAGGAGGAAATGATTTTCAGTGGTGTTTCTCTCAAGTGAAAGGAGCGATAGATGAAGATGTTGCGGACGGTATGTAGCTAACGTTAGCTTGGTGGCTAGGCTAAGACGGTGGGTAGCTAGCTTAGATGGTCTGATGATGAGGATGCTCTGTGGTCTTCACACGAGATGCACGATAGCGAGATGGCCACGCATGTTTTAGTGTAAGAGTGTTTGTGCCAGTCTGTTTGTGGATCAGTTGCACAAACGCCCTTTCCTCTGTAAATGACTGTATGTCGCTAGCTAGCTGTATGCTAGGTGGTGGCTAAGCTATTAAAGGGGAGCGACCGTGTCCATGACGTCAATGTGCTGCGTCCATAAATTGTCGAGTGACATCATGCTTGTTTTCATTCATTCATACATGAATGGGTGTACATGTTTTGCGTGTTTGGCTTTAATGTGCCTGATGCTTTGCTTCAGTAGAATGTCTCTAGTCTTCAGTCTAACACAGTGGCGTGATTCCAGCTGTCATCAGAACCATCATCGTGTAAACTGAGCTATGAAGTGTGATTCACTCTGATTTGTGTCCATTTTCAGCTGACATAATCTCAACAGTTGAGTTCAACTATTCTGGAGAATTGCTTGCAACTGGAGATAAAGGAGGAAGAGTAGTGATATTTCAACATGAACAGGAGGTGAGACTCGTGGAGTGACAGATGAGTATCTTCATCAACAGTATTGTTACGGAAGTTATATGCTGACTCTGTGTTGCAGTGATAATGTATATACCCTGTGACTTGTGTTTTTGTTTTCAGTCCAAGAATCGTCCACACCTGCGCGGGGAGTACAACGTCTATAGCACTTTTCAGAGTCATGAGCCAGAATTTGACTATTTGAAAAGTTTAGAAATCGAGGAAAAAATTAATAAAATAAGATGGCTACCCCAACAAAATGCTGCTCACTTTCTACTTTCGACAAATGGTAAGGGTTTACTTTTTATCCATTATTTGGTGATTTTTAGAATTTGAAACTGTGAGGCAGCTTGATCCCCATCAGGTTCTTCACCTCTAGATTTAACAACTTTGTCTGTTTTTGTTAGATAAAACTATCAAATTGTGGAAAATAAGTGAAAGAGATAAAAGAGCAGAAGGTTACAACCTGAAAGATGAAGATGGACGACTCCGAGACCCCTTTAGAATCACCTCTTTACGGGTATGCTTAATCATATATCGCACCTGTCCCAACATGGCTTTTTATGTTTTTCATAAAATATTGTCTAAAAATGCATGTTGTATGTTTCAGGTACCAGTTCTGATGCCAATGGATCTCATGGTAGAAGCAAGCCCACGGAGGATCTTTGCAAATGCGCACACCTATCACATTAATTCCATTTCTGTAAATAGTGATCATGAAACGTACCTCTCCGCAGATGACCTAAGAATAAATCTATGGCACTTGGAAATCACAGACAGAAGTTTTAGTATCCTTTTTTTCTTCATCAGAAAACAGATATTAGATATGTGGCTTATCGGCCAACATCAGTATGAAACACAGGACTGTTAGTTCCTTAACGGTGTGTTCCCAGATATTGTAGACATCAAGCCCGCCAACATGGAGGAACTGACAGAAGTAATCACAGCTGCTGAGTGCCATCCACACCAATGCAATGTATTTGTGTACAGCAGTAGCAAAGGCACCATCCGGCTGTGTGACATGCGATCAGCGGCGCTCTGCGACAGGCACTCAAAGTGTAAGTACCGCCGCTGTATGCTGCAATGTTCAGTCAATTAATTAATCCATCAGTGGAAAATTAATTTATAAATATTTTTGATAGACTTATTAAGTAATTAATGAAACAAATACTTGAAAGTTTATCCTGTACCTACTTAGATTTACTTCTTCTTCTTCTTCTTTTTTTTATTTTTGTGTAGTAATTTAAGTCGATTTTAGTTTTTTACTTTAGGTCAGACGCAATAAATTAAGATTTTAATCACTTCTAAATCTGGTAGTGAAAGGTATTCATTGTTTGACATGTTGCAGATTGTGATTGTTATTATTATTATTATTGTTATTATTAAAGTAGAGCTGATGGGAATGATTTTAGAATGAAGAATTGAGGATTTTTCTTTCTTTTGTTTCAGTCTTTGAGGAGCCAGAGGATCCGAGCAGCCGATCCTTTTTTTCTGAGATCATCTCCTCCATCTCGGACGTGAAGTTCAGTCACAGCGGACGCTATATGATGACACGTGACTACCTCTCCGTCAAAGTTTGGGACCTCAACATGGAGAACAGGCCAGTGGAGACGTATCAGGTAAAAGCACTAAAATCTCTGATCAAGGCTTTAACCTTTAACATTATACAGAAAATGTCAAGTATTTTCCCCAAATAATATATAAGCGTGTTGTGCTGCTGTCCACCCCTCACCTGCTACTATATATGTTTATTCCCAATTTTAAATATTGTTTAAATCCACATATTCATCATCATGTTTTGCAAACGTATTTTCTTGAAGCCAGTAATAAAATGATTACGATAAGATCAGAGAAATTCACAAGGATATGATCCCTTCAACAAATGGTATGCAAGCGCCTTGTGACTCACAAACAGCCTCACAGGTGTGTCTGGTTAGCTAAGCAGTCATAAGGGGGCAGTTCTGTAAAAGATGTTTCCAGTAGAACCATTCACTGATGGTGTAATATTTAGGCCAAGTATTGTGTTAGCTGGATGATCTTTTACACCTTAACACTGATAAAGACATTAGTCTCAAGTGAATATTTATGTTATGCGTTTGGTTTCAGGTCCATGAATACCTTCGCAGTAAGCTCTGCTCCTTGTACGAAAATGACTGCATCTTTGACAAGTTTGAGTGCTGCTGGAATGGCAGTGACAGGTATGTGTCCATGCTCTGACATAGCATATCTCTCAATCACCGGTATCATTGTGTTGTTTCTTGAAGTTAAACCATTTTTATTCTCTCTCCCATCAGTGCCATCATGACCGGCTCCTACAACAACTTCTTCCGAATGTTTGACCGCAACACTAGGCGGGACATCACACTGGAGGCGTCCCGGGAGAGCAGCAAACCACGGGCTACGCTCAAACCGCGCAAAGTGTCCACCGGTGGCAAGAGGAAGAAGGATGAGATCAGCGTGGACAGCCTGGACTTCAACAAGAAGATCCTCCACACTGCCTGGCACCCCAAAGATAACGTGATAGCTGTGGCAGCCACCAACAACTTGTACATTTTCCAGGACAAAATCAACTAGAAGATTTGGGGCTCCAGAGGATAGGGCTTTTACCGTACCTGTGTAGTTAAGCCTACTACTTGTCTATCTGTATAAGAAGAAACAGCCTCGTTGTCCTCCTGGTGAAGAATTCGAAAGCACGTGTCTACTTTTTTTGCCACAGGAGGTTGATCCATAGGCCTGTTTTATTTTGAGTCTGAGCTTAGGTTGTTTTTGCCTTTGGCACCAGGGCAATCGACATGCCCCCCTGACCCAGAAAGCCCAATTCGGGTCTAATTGACGGAATGGCACTCCCTAGAGGTCAAACTCTTGAACGTTGGTGTTTGTGTTGACATTTTAAGCCTTCATTTCATGATTTAACGACAGAACTCTTGGAAGCCCTTAAAATGACGTCTTGTCAAAGTTGTAACATCATCTCAAAGGTTTTGGGCCTTCTGAAGCACGGATTAATGGCCAATAAGCCTAACTGTAACATTCCCCCCATTGGCCATGTATTCAGGCCAAACTACTGGTGGAAGAGGCCATGAATTTGGAAAGTGGACTCGTTTCTTTTCTTTCCCCTCCCTCTTACTTTACCCCAGTCAATACGGTGACATAATTTCACTGACTGTATCTACTCAAGTACACCTTGTCATCCACATAATAAAAAGAAACTAAAACTACAGATGTGTTTTTAAATTTAGAAGTATGTATTAAAACATGTTTATTGCTTTGCATGTTTTTATGTTGTAGAGAGGTGGAAAAATGTCCAGTCACACCACTGTCTTTGAGCAGATCTCAAGCAAACTTGTTATGGAAATACTATTTGGGGCTACCAGTTTCAGAACCACTGTGGGAGACAACTGATATTGTGTTTGTGTCAAGAGATTTTAATTTCTAGTTTTTTGACCATGTTTTAGGGTGCAGGCTGGAAACTACATGGCACAAGATGGGGCCCAGGACAAAGGGAATCTGCAGCCTTAATACCTACTTCTATCAGTGACAGCTACAAGTTATGTCCCCAAACGTTTTACAAACCTCATGTGCATTATTTGTAAATCCTATTTTATAGAGTTATGTCCTCATATACTGCTGCTATATGTGGCCGTCTATGAAAACAAAGGAGGGAAATTGCACACCATACAGTTTATGTGATAAGAGTGCCTCCGACTCATGTAATAAGTAGGAAATTCAGACAGGCCTCATACATGTGCCCTTATTCATTTATTAGGGATATCACCCAAATTTGAACCACGTATTGCAAATGTTGATCTTATCTCCGTAGTTGTGAATGCAGAAATGAAGGTTGACTACACACCACATACTGATGACATTAAAACAAACACATAATAATGCATTGTCTTTGTCCATTGATTCCTAACATGGTGGCAATGTATTCACTTGTTTATTATTTTGACCAAAGTTCAATAAAATTTTAATTGTGTTCATCTGCATGTGGTCCTTTCCTTAATAAATCCATGTTTCTGAATATTAACTGGTTTAAAAATCACTCCGGGCCATGTGTATTTCCAACTTTTATTTTGTGTAGGATGAACAAAATGGACCATATATCAGTTCTCAATAATGCTTTCTTATAATCACAATTTACAATTGAGCAAGCAGTAATGGATGCAATCACAATAACACAAGGCTAATGATCCCTTGGACAAAAAAAGTCCAAATTACAATTCAAAGTTTTTCTTTCTCCAAAGCTGATCTAAAAAAAAATAATTATAGTGTGTGATTTTTTTTTTCTTGCAAAACAAAAAAGGCAATGGGGTACAATATATATCAGCTCCCTAAAGTGAATTTTTGAGGAGCAGGAAGCAGCAATACGGTCATTTCCAGGACAGATTACAGCAAGGAGCAGAGGATTGGTCACCGTTGTGTTCAGGAGTAAACACCATGAGACAGCAATGAAATATTTGAACTATCCTCGCTGGTGTGAGCTAAAAGTGGGGCACTCAATTATTTGACCGCGTCACATGGCCACCTCCCCTTGATCATCCGAAGGTCCCATTTTAAGGCATGCCGAGATGGTCACGTCAAGGTGACATGGTGTCGCAACACACCACCATCCTACTCAGTAGGAGTTGTGGGAAGTCAGACGCTTCCCAATATATATCCTGAAAAGAAAAGAAACAAACATGTAAAAGTAAGATGGTGCCGAGAGCAAAATATACAAAAAAAAAAAAAAACCTTGGTGAATTTTAAATTTGAAAAACAAATGTATATTACTATTAATGCTCTGAAGCTCGGAATTTGATGCCTCTACTTTATCACCATAGTCACAAAACAAAAATGTTGTGCCATAATATATATATATATTTTTTTTTAAAGTAAGATTGTTTGGTTTAAAGTAAGACTGGACATCATTTCCTAATAAAGCACATTATGTTTGCTGCATTTTTTAAGACAAAATAACAGTAAGCATATTAGTGGTTTAATTGTACCCACTAAATATGACGCACTGAACATGAGGAACATTATAGTGTGCCGCTGGCCACTGGATAGTTTGGCTTTGGAACAGATTTTTTTGTTGTGGTAATACTGTTCTCTTCTATTTTAAATACGTTAGAGGTGAAACGATTGTCCCGCTACCAAATGTCTAAACGCAACGCTGGAATCCATCATTCTCCAATTAATTGACAGGCCATTTAATGCAGAGACTAACACTAGACAACTACTAAATTATTCATGTTGTGTTGGTGCAGTTAAAAGGTCTGTTTGCATCAGTGATGTTTCTTAACATTAGGAAAACAGGTCTATATTTTCCAAGTGTAATTATTTGAAAAATATCAAATAAATATTTCATCTGCAAGTCAAATCATTCCATTATTTATGTGAAGATACATCAATCGTATATAGTCAAAAATCTGGGCTTTAAAAACATTCTTTTAAGAATTCCTCTACAATTTCCTCTAGAGGTTCCCATTGAATGTTTTTAGTTTTTGAGATACTGTAATATTGCCAGAGTTAGAGATTAAATTATGTGGCTTACCCTAGGCCAACCGCCAGTATGTGAGAAATGATTAATGAAGGAAGGAAAAGCTTCAGAAAATCAGCAGAGAGAACACCTCCCTTCTTCATGACGCTGGTGTTCCTAATGCTGAGAGAGGTCGAGCGCTTGGGGTACTTCAGCAGGAACTCCCTGCAGAGGAGCACATTAATATTTCACTGTTTTGAATACATTAAAATCAATGAGTGCCGGTCTAATGTCATACTGACACCTCTGCTCACACAGACATCGTTTTTCCTTCTATGAAATATTACAAATCACTGCATAAAATAAATATACATAGGCTAATATTTGTAAGAGATTATCACAATAGATTTAATCATTTCCTATTTCTGTTAGCTCTAGCCTCACTGTAATCACTACCATTTTTCCTATTGGTGGTGATTACTTTCCAAATTCTAGAAATGGGGTTCAGTAATCAACAATTTGGATTAAAAAAATGTTGCAACAGCCCATTTTTGTCTTTAATCTTGGAATAATTATGTCAACTAAAATAACACCACTGACACTTAAAAAGAATAATACCAAATACTAAGAGTTACCAAATGAGTACATACTTTGGTGGATTGTTCTCAGGTCGACTGGACCAGTCCCAGATCCAGTCAGCATTTTTCTTCATCATGTTTTCGACTTCCCGTTTTCTTTCTTGAAAGTCTTCATCCGACTAAAAAAAATAATTAAAAAAAGGACAATCAAGCAACAACTTGGCCATCATTGATATTCAAAAAAGAAACATTGTGCTGTCACACGTCATATAAAGTATTTAGTAAAATGACACCAAATTCATTTGACCTAAATAAAGGTCAGTGGCTCCAACAAAATATACCTGTGAGCTGTTTGCCTCGGAGCCTCTCCACAGAAGAAGGGGGGTCAGGGCTCTGAGTGGGCTGTTGTGAAGAAGACAACACATAAGGGAAAGTCACTTGACACGTGTATTACACAACATGAAAGACAAACACAAACTGTGCTTCCCTATCTCCCCCCCCCCCCCACACACACACACACACACACACACACACACA
>CALSCE010009347.1:8625830-8770830 GCA_943593645.1 Bovichtus variegatus
CACACACACACACACACACACGCTTATACCCAAAGGCACTTGTTGCTACAAAGAAGTCAGAGAAATTCAGAATATCCTGTGAAACAGATTTTGTTGTTTATAATATAAAATGTCAGAGATCATTTTTCAGATTCATGAAATGAATATATAATTTCTGTTGTATCTAGAGACAGAGAGGAGGTAAAATATGATTACATTGAAGCATAAATGAGTAAAGGGTATATTGGCTGTCCCAAAGAATGAACTTCCATCTGTTGATACATTTAATATAATTAGTAAATTCCACATCATCCATGCACTTTGGCTCTCTTAACTTAGTGGGGTCCTCATTCCCCTGGGGCCTCTTTGAGCCGCTTCCAGACAAGCAATGTTTTGCTTTTTAGATGAGCTAAGAAAATATAATGACGTACTAGCTGACTTGTCTTTAATCCTAAATACTAATCACAATAATCCCGTTCTCATGGACTAGACCTCGGCAATGGCCTCTAATGGGTCCAATCTCGCAGGCAAAACAAAATGGCCTGCCAAGTCATTCAGAAAATACTCCTATTTTCATGTTGTCAAGCTGATGGTTGGTCATTTCATATTTCTTCGTAATTGCAGTCATCTTCTGTGTATTTGGACAGCTAGAAACATTGTTATTTAATTAAATACAGTAAACGCATTGAAAAACAAAACGGTTAAAATAAGACTTCTCCCTGCGTAAAATTTCCATTGCAGATGCAATGGTGAGCAGAGGGAGTAGAGAAAGTAACAGAGATTGCATGAGGCAAATTAAACAGGATCTTCCTGCTGCTCCCTCACAATGTTATTAGATTATCTCGCATCCTTATCAATTCAAGAGGGAGGAAGTATTGTATGCCCTAGTGTGCCTGATGCATTGTGCTCAATTCATAATGAATGACCCAACATTCAATTAAAAACACTCTATTCATCACAAGCTATGATTTAAACTTGTTTGTATGTTCTTGATGCCTCTGTCTGACTTTGTGCAATCCTGCCATAACAATCTCCATGTCTAGGATGCAGTCTATTCTCTTTGGTCTTTAATTGCCTTTTAAGTTCACCCGAGATACATGACCGGCAGCTTCAGAAAGCACTTATTGAGCTGTAGACGGGAGAAATAAGAAAGAAATGGAGAAGTCTGGCTGGGGAGCTGTGTGAAAGTTCTGGGAACGGCTGCCAGAAACGGCTTATAAAACATCGTTTTATTAGCTGTGGTGTCACAAGCATAAATCGTGATGCTCTGTAGTGGCCTTTTAGATGGGGAAATAAATCATTGTCTCGGCAGACAGTGAAAGTGATCGTGTGTGTGCATACACGCTAAGAATAGCAATAATAACAGACTGTTAACAGTTTGTAACCAACCATCATTTATGGTGATGTGGAGTTAGGCATAGAAGATTGAAAACTAGACCACATTTCACTGAAACAGTGCACATTTGAAAACTTTTCGTCACTTGTGATTCATTTAATATGTCACCAATGTTTGTGTGGTTTACATTTAACAACCTAATCACGAAATATTGCCAAGTCAACTCTCGATGATTTGTTTCTGATTTCCACTCTTTCATTATTCTTTTTGGGCAATGTGATGGGTATTTTAGCATTTAATCTTTGTTTCTTGGAGAGTATGTGCTTTACAAATGTAATGTATGCATGCTGCTTAAGCATAGCGACGGACTCCATTATAGTTGTCATTGTAATTAAAGAATGCATTCAGATGGTATTGGCTGCACTTTAATCTTTCAAGACAAATTGATGCGCCATGGATCAGGGCCAAGAAGAAATATCTTAAGCATTGTCTTACAAATGTTTTATGGTCCTAAATGTTACCTAATGTTGATTGCTCAGTATTAGTTTATCTACTTCTTTTAAAATATTCCAACAACTATAATAATCTATTCGAGTTTGTTTATTTTCACTCTTCATTCGTGCTGTTATGGCAGGCCTTTTTCCTGTACAGTTTTAAACGTATTGATACCAACTGTCAGCATCAGACTTAAGAAAGTCTTGCAATAATTAAACAACCTTGGGAAATAGCTTCATCTTGCACAAATTCTCATTGCCACAAAGTCTCAAATTCCAATGTTTTCTAATATTTCTCGTGTCAAATTGTTCGTGGGAACTCTATCGGCAAAGAGTGTATCTATAGTTAACCATTTGTGGCAAGTCAAATATGTTGTATTTTAAGACTCGGTGACATGTTTGAAACCAAACATGTGTACCACAGGAATCTCAAAACACCAGAGAGTCCCAGAGAGCAAGTCATGGGAATCACTCTGTTATTTACTGTATATATGAGAGGTGATTGGTGGAAATGTTTGCTAAGTTAAATCAATTATGGATGGTGCGTTTACTTTATTTCAGGTTCGCAGACTGATAGTGGCCTAAAAGTCTGTTTGTTAAAGAAAAGTGGACATAAAGAAATGTTATAGTGCTGTTCACAGCGTGCTTTAAAAAAAGGAGAAGAGACAGGGAATGTGGATGTCAGACCAAGGAGTACACCACATGATAAGCTTGTGTGGATATTAACCTCTCAGTGTAATTTGCAGCAGCCACTCATATTTCTATCGCTGCGCGGTTTTTGTTTGACTCCAGGGGATGATTTAATGATATCCTGATATGAAGGGCTATAATTCATGATAAACTCAATATTGTTGTGCCACCCGTACCTCTGAGGCGTAATTTTCTTTTCATATAATTGTCACGTTCTCGTGCTTGTTATGAGTGAATGAGATTGTTAGTGGTATGGGAATAATATCTTTTGGGGTACAATTTGCTTTTATGTGCTCTTGCTATTGTTTGTACTGTTATATAAAGATGAAAAAAGGTTTAAATATGCAATAATGTAGCATTTACAATTATCTACTTTTCTCTATACCTCTTTCTTTCATTATGATGGTCATTTGCAGAGAGAGAAAGGCATACTTTCCAAAAGTATGCGTCATTTTGGCATAACATTTCTCTTGCAGAATAATTGCTGTCATGAGCACATAATTAAAATGTCAGTCATAATGAAATTATTGGCCATGTTTGTCTACAAACTATTGACAATATAGTGGATGGGTTGGTAGCATATTGCACAATATTACATTCACAGAAGACTCTTCTTCAGGATCTTTCTATTTTCTACTGTATGTCTAAATCACATTGTCTTCAAAGCCTGTACAGTTTAAAGCAGGAGTACCCAAACCATGAAAGATAGCTGATAGTAGACTGATACATTTAAATTCTGGTACAAATGAACACATACATGTCCAAAATGTCTCATCCATGCTGTCACAATTGTACAATGTAAACTCACAGGTTTGTCACTGTGTAATACTAGCTGCAAAACACTGCACATTAGATAGTTTCGCATG
The DNA here is from genome assembly GCA_943593645.1 of Bovichtus variegatus. Lineage (NCBI taxonomy): Eukaryota > Metazoa > Chordata > Actinopteri > Perciformes > Bovichtidae > Bovichtus > Bovichtus variegatus. The sequence continues at coordinate 8,629,196 of CALSCE010009347.1, forward strand.
ATTTTATAATACAAACATGTATAGATGTGGAAGTACACAAAATGTTAAAAACACAAACATGCAAAACATGCTACATTTTACTTTTTTTTCCAAATATTCAATAAATATCTTTTTAATGTAATATTTACACCATTAGGAGCCTTAGTATACAGTAGATGACCCAACATGCTGTTTTTTGAAATGCATACATTTTAAAGATCTTATTTATAAACTTCTCCTGTCCCTTTTGCAAAGGATCTTTTTAAAAGACCTTCTAAAGTCATTATTGAATATAGTGTAAATAACAGGATTTAGTGAGCTATTGCAGTAACCAAACCAGAAAAACATTTTGAACAGTGTCTCTGGGACACCGCAGGCGTCACATAGAGCAGTGAGGGAGTATGTGAAGAAAAAGGGGAACCAGCAAAGAACAAACACTCCCATGACCACAGCCAGCACAAATGTGAAGCGCCTCTCCCTGTACTGCCTTCCTTTCCACTTGCTCACTCTCACACAGGGCTGCGCCTCTGGCTTCAGAGAGCTTTCTCCAGGCTTCACCTGAGCCACTTTGGTTGTTCTCATACCCCTCTTCTTCTTCAGGGAACATAGGACGGTCTCATTCCCATCAGACGAGGAGGGTTCTTCCTCCACATCTAGCCCGTTGATCTCTGTACCGCCCCCCTCTTCCTCCTCCCTCCCTTCTCCGCCTTTTCTCTCCAGGGGATCCAAACCACACTTTGTGTCTGGATTGCCATATTCTCGCTGCCTTTCACCTGGCGGGGCTCTTGTTCTTTTCTTGGCAATCTGGTATATTCTAATGTACACCATGATCATGATGACGCAGGGCGCAAAGAAAGAGGCAGTGCTGGAGAATATGATGTACCATTTCTCCTCGTTAATTTTGCATGCAGGTCTGTCTTCTTTACCCTCGTCCTTTTTCATTGTGATAAGTGGAGGAAATGAAATGATAGCCGCCAGTACCCAAACTATGAAGACTGTGCATTTAATCCTGCGCGGTGTCCTTCTCAGGTTGTACTCAATCGCTTCAGAGACGGACCAGTATCTGTCCAGGCTGATGGCACACAGGTGAACGATGGATGAGGTGCAGAAGAGCACATCCAAAGCCAGGTAGATTTCACACCACACTTTCCCAAAGTACCAGTAACCCATCAGTTCATTGGCTAAAGAGAATGGCATGACTAAGGTGGCAACCAGGATGTCCGCACATGCCAGAGAGACTAAAAACAAGTTCTGAGGAGCTCTCAGGGATCGGCTGGTAATCACAGCAATTACTACCATGACATTGCCAAACACAGTTAGCAGGATGAGGATACCCACCAGGATCGTTAAAGGCACAGAGTTCTGCACAGTATAAGGATACCTGCCTGGCAAAGTCTCATTTCCGCTGGTGAAGTTAAGACAACCCATCAGGATGAGCTGTGGTGTCGATGATATTGTCTCAGCAGTGGAAGCTGTGCTTGCCAGCAGTTTATTAATATTATCCATTCAAGAATGCGGCATCAGAGAATTTAGTCTTTTCATTTTGTTCACTGGAAGATTTTGCTGAAAGAACTCAGTGCTTCTTTCCTCTTTGTCAGAGAGAAAATAGACTCCAACCAACAGAGAAAAATTATGAGTTTCTTTCTTTGTATGAAAAAAGACCAAAAATATTGAAAGTAATAAAGGGAACTTTGATTTATTCCCAGTTTCCCACATGAGATGATGATTTTTAAAAACAGATCTATTCTTTAAAAAAATATTTTAGGATAAAAAAAACTTCCTGTTAAGTCCCTTGCAAGACATTTCATAAAACAGACTTACATTGCAGATAGTGTTGGCTCAGGGAGATCTTGTCATCTGATGTGGCTGAAGTGGAGAGTACGTCTTTTTATATGGGCTTGATCTGACGCTGAGGATCTGTGATGCTGGCTCCACTTCAGTGAGATCAGGAATGGGCGGAGTTCATCTGCTGCTGGAGATTTAAAAGCAATTTGTTGTTGCTCCCAGACCCTGAAACCATTAGCTGATTATGACATTAACAATATTTTTGATTTATAGAAGTGATATCTGTAGTTTATTAAATTACAATGGATTAAGAGTACACTCTTTATGGTTTTGCAGTTCTACTGTATGAAGAAATTGGTCAGATATATCCTGAGGAAAAAAAAAAAGTTTGAAATAATACCTGAATCTGCGGAGAGGATCGGAGCCTCTTACTGAAGAGATCAGTCACTAGTAGTGCGAGAATAAGAGCAGTACATTTACAGGAATAAAAGTTTCAGCGAGACAGTTTGTTTTCCCCAATAACAAAATAGAATAAATCGGAGTGAGTGCACTATGACAGTTTGTGTATTTGATACACAAATATCTTCCTTCTTTTTCTTTTTTTTTTAACTACTATGCAAAACAAATGCTACTGTATGACGTCTATAAACTAGATTTAACTTATCTGCAAAACCGTATGTGTAACAAATTATGGATACACTGATGTCGAGGATTTTGATTGTGGTAGTTTACGATGCTTGTGACAACATGCCTAAAAGGGAAAAGAAATGTATGATTTCATTTCTGGAGCACTTCAACATGAGATTGCCATTACCATGCCATTTTAAGTAAGTCCAAGCATGTCAACCAGCATGCATTGCTAGTTATCTACTTCAGGATTGTTATGTAAAAAAAATGTTTTTCTTCAACTCTGCACACGTTTTACTTTTTTTTTTTTTTTTATTAGATGTAAAGGGGTTTCTATAAAGAGATATATGCAAGTCTTAGTGCTCTGATGCATCTCTATGCTACACCCTAGTCAGCTGACATCCATACTAAAGTACAAAGTCTAGTATGTTTTGTTCTGTTCGCTGCAACATGTATTGTTTGAAGGGAGAAGCAAACCTATGAATCTATCAGGATGATTTATTGCAGTGGTCATATATATATATATAGGTATATATATAGGTATGTATGTATATATGAACACTCACACACACACAATGTTTAAAATAAAAAATGTTTTTAGTGAAAATGGGATTGAGGTAAAAAAAAACAACAAAAAAAAACATAATTTTTTTAAAAAACATTATTTTGATCCAACAGTCAGACACAGCACCAACCATAAGCCATGGTTATGGCTATAGTTGCAGTACACATAGTAGTGCAAGTTAATTATAGCTACATAGTATTCCAGTATGGGAAAATGATCAGCAGAATGAAGATACTACTGTATTTTGAGCAGTGCCGCTGGGGACGCTAACGAGATGCTCTTCGCTATGTGCTTATTCTGATCGTCCTTGTTATCGCGAGAAATTCTTTCGCCGACTTCCGGTTGGCTATTTGTGTACGGGAGGAAGGAACGCTGTACTGTTGTTCTTTTAAGCAGTCTGTTTGGCAAATCGTCGACTTCAGATTTGAATGTTTGCGGTATTCATCAGTTAATAACATTTACACCGAGGTAAGATTACACCCCAACACTTTCTTTTTGTGATTGCCCCTCTGCTGCTCTTCGCTAGCATTAGCCGTCGTCCGTCAAATTGACGTCGACGAAAGAAGGCCGAGGGGTATTGCTAACCGTTTTAACGTGAAGCTAACGTCATTGTTGTGACAAATATCATATTTTTCCTTTTTAAGGTTAGATTTAAGGTAACCAAAGTTTCACTCGTATAGCATTTAATACTCACTACACGAGCAATCGGTGTTTACATCAATGCTAATGTATGATAGCACGCTAATATAAGATATTTACCCGCTAGCTTGTTTGACGTGCTAACGATAGCCAACTTATCTGGAAAACGGTCTTTTTTTGTAAACACACAGATGTCTGAAGACTTGGTCAAACAGTTGAACAGCTACAAAGCCCAGCTACAGCAAGTAGAAGTTGCCTTATCTACCGACCAAGAAAATGAAGACCTCCTTAAGCTCCAGAAAGATTTGCAGGTTTGTGTGAATTTGTATGCTTTAAAGTGACTTGAACTCTATTTAAGAAGCGTATTTCTCTTTGCTGGATTCGTATGGAAGAAAATAAAAGCTGTAATACTTTAGGTTTATAAGTGACTTAAAACCTAATCGTTATATGTAACCACTACTGAATATTCAGTGTTGAAATTAAATACCACTGAAATTAAAGCATTGCAATGTTTTACTCTGAAAACCATCAATCTGAATGTATATGGCTTAATTTCCTCGCTTTTGAAATTTACTTACTACTAAATTTCAAAATTACTAAATTTTCTACAACTTTTCTTTGCTTCCATAGATTTGAAGGATAATGTTCTAGTGATGTGAAATTGATATTCTTACATTTTAAGAATATACATCCTAATTTACAAACAAAATATGATTTTAAAACATTTTTTAATTCCTATTTAAAGTGTCAAGTTGGAATTGCCATGGTGTTTTATAAGCAACATTTTTGTGCCTACTCTTTATGAACGTCTGATTGGGTTTCTTCTGCAGGAAGTCATCGATTTGACAAAAGACCTCCTCACTTCACAACCCACTGATAGTGCTTCCAGTACTAATGGCTCAGAAACGGTTCCCCTGAAGCATGGCTGGAAAGTGGGCGACAGCTGCCTGGCTGTGTGGAATCAGGACGGACAGTGAGTATCACCAGCCTCTTATGTAAACATTTCATGCAACCGCATTGTAAATAGCCCTACAATTTAAGTCTATCTGAATTAGAGTAGTGGTTATATGGATTCTGTTTATGCTTCTGTCCATCCATATTTTGTTTTTTTAATCTTTGGTCCGTATGAATGTACAATATTGAGAAAGGTATCTACTAAATATAGTAAGATAATTAGAGCATCTTGTCTATTGAGATGAAGCCAGTTATTTTTGCACAAAGTAAAAAAGACTTTACCCACTGAAAGATTCCCCCAAACCAGATGATCCAGTCTTACATTTTATTTTTTTGTTTCTGTGTTTTGACACTATTTCGCTGTGGCTGATAATTCAGCAGTTGTCAGTCAATATTTCTAAAAGCACACACATTATATTGAGGTGTTCTATTCATATTCTACAGTACCTATCACAGCACATGGTTGTAAACCCTAGACCCAATGAATCACCTTCTTATTTTAACAAAGGTTGTTTTACCTTTATTTAAATGATATGGTGTTTAAATGTAATCAGCCTGTAAAGTAGTAGATAACAATAGATCTTAAAATATGAATAAATTGCCCATATAACCAAAACAAGTGGCTGTAATTTTAGTTTCAGGCATGTTTAACTTTAAGGTGAGCAAAAGTCAGTTTGTGGGAAATGTAAATACTTGAGGCAAATTGTTATCATAGAAAATGCTCATAGAATATCCTATAGTCACATATCGCACAGATTCACTTATCATTAGGTTTTATATATTGGTTTAAATGTTGCTTATTAAGTAGAGCTTGAGTATTTGGCTCATACTCACCTGCTTACAGACGTGATTCTTTGGCAGGGTGTATGAGGCTGAGATTGAGGAGATAGACCGGGAGAACGGCACCGCAGCTGTAACCTTCGCCGGGTACGGGAATGCTGAAGTGATTCCTCTGCAGAACCTCAAGGCAGTCGAGGAAGGAAAACGTTCTGATGAGGATGGGAAGCCAAAATCAAGGTATGAACAAAAAAAATGTGTCTCTCACTCACTTTATGTGCGTACACTAAAACCTTTGCTTACATCCTGCTTATTAAAACATTTTAAGGGAAAATAATATTGAGATTCACATTACACTGTGCAAGTTACTCCTACTTTTTAAATAGTTATCTTGGTTTATATAATTGTGAGCAGCTCCCTTTCTTAAACTATGACTATTTCTAGAAAAACAATCACCAGTGAGAGGACAGTAAACACTACTGCGCCATCTTCCTATTGCCTTGTGGGAGAAGGGGTGAATTTCCAGGCCTGGTTGATCAAATAAATCAAATTCTAACTTTTGATTGGTGTCTGAATTAGATATTTAAACAGGAAAACATTATGGGGATTCATCTCTTAAGCAATCTACTTAAATCGGTCTCAAAAACATGCAAACACCAACACCAGTGCCTCTGTTGACTTTTTTTTTTATTTCTCTAGATGACTGATTTAAAAATGTGCACTTTGAGTCATTATTTTACACAAAGAAATATAATTTCTATGCACATACTAAGAAGGGAGACCTCCATAGTGTGTGCTCTTTTAACAGATGTTCCTCGACGGAGAAGCCTTCAGCAGAGTTTAAGTTAATATACAATAGTTCAGTTTATACAATGGTTCCCTTGTAAACTGTATGTTAGACTCACTAATGCTATTATTACATATTTGTTATGTTTGCATTTGTAAATCATGGACAAGATTGAAATGTTTCTCTTCCTTGTTTGTCTTTCTAGGAAAGAGCAGATAGCAGAGCAGAGAGAGTATAAGAAGAAGAAAGCCCAGAAGAAGGTACTGAGGATGAAGGAATTGGAGCAAGAGCGGGAGGAACAAAAGTCAAAGTGGCAACAGTTCAACAACAAAGCCTACTCAAAGAACAAGAAAGGACAGGTACTTTCTTTTTCTTTTCTTTTTTTTAGAAGCCTGAATGTATTTGAGAGTGCTGGGAAACCCATGGTGCACAGGACAATGTTTATACTGTAGATGTCTCCTTCCTTTTGCTTTCTACCATCAACATTGAGTACATCAGTTAAAAAAGAAGAGGGAAAAGTAAAGTGAAACTAGTTGCGCACTGTCCATGAGTTGCTGTTGGAAGATTGTGTATGCATCTAGTAAAAAGTTATCCAATAATTTGTTGTATATTTGGAATGATTAATGATGGCTTTTTTTTTTCTAGGTAAAGAGGAGCATATTTGCATCTCCAGAAAGCGTCAATGGAAAGGTGGGAGTGGGAACATGTGGTATTGCAGACAAGCCAATGACCCAGTACTATGACACGTCAAAATACAATGTCAGACATCTGATGCCACAATGACCTGATTTATTCTGTATATAATAATCCACTGTATACTACCTGTATCAGTGCTTTCCATTGTGTTTATACATGATTTATGTTTCCCAAGTAAAGAAAGCTTTGAAAGGAATTGCTTGCACACCATTGTTTTGAAATATTGATGTAGTTTTCTTATATATTATGTAGGTACAACAAAAAACACCCAGAAAGGGGCGGGGGGGTTTTTCCTGCACTGGAACAAAGTCACCTGTTGCGTAAGAACAGGAACTGGTGTTGTAGATAAAACCGTATAGTTTGTTGTTTGTGTCCAGGTTCCACTGAGGCCAAATACCTGCTAAGATGAGGATAAATAAACACAGATTTGGTTTGTTGTACATTTTGAAGCTGGATTTTAAACACTGACCCATTGTGAGGGGGGGGGTCTGGAAGTCAATAATGATGGTTTGACATGGCTGAATTTACGTTTTAATTTCTATGTATATAACAGTGAAATAAACGTTGTTTTGTTTTCAGTTTTTTAAATAATTGCTTCCACCTCATTTTGACCATTTTTACATTATATATTCATTGTAGCTCTGTCAGGTCCTGTAGGTGGCAGTAAAGACTTGTGCCATTATTAATAAATTAAGCATCATGCGGCAACAGTTGATAAACCCCTTTTATGTCACAAAGTCTTTGTACGTTCAGGAGGCTTAATTAAGTGTAAACTGCAGACTTGATTGATTTTTTTTTCTTTCTGTGACTTGTCTGTCTAATGCAAGGCACCCAGGATTATTTGAGCAATGATGGTAGGCTTACTGACAAAAAAAAAAAAGGACAACATTGATTCATGTCTGGGTGGTAGAGGTTTATTAAGATTCCAGGGACAGTTATCAGGAACTGTAACATCGTACTAGCAGGGGACCAGCAGCATGGTTTGCAGAAAGTCACATTGGATGGCTGATTTAAGCACGAGAGAAAACATTCTGGGGTGTGCTTTGACATATCCTTAACAAAAGTCTTTTTCATAGTGCATTTTATAGTTTCCCAAACAGGTTGGGGGGGAAAAAGACCTGTAACAAGGAACTTTGTGCAATACCCATGTTAAGACACAATTTGGTGGTGATCTCCTTAGGACTTGGACCAAAACAAAATGCAGATAAATGGTCATATTGAAATGCCTTATTTGGTTTCATGGATTCTAACAGGTCAGCAGTGCAATTCTATGTCAAGTATACATTGAATTATTAATGGGAAGTCTCCAAATTTCAAGGATTAGAACATGTTCTTTTTCTGCTACAATACATAAAATATACAGTATTAAACATTGAAGTATAAACCAAAATTAGTAATCTGTAGTGTGTGTGTTGTTCATGCTACAGACATTGTTTAAGACTTGTCAACCCAAAGCACATTACAACATGATTAGACAAGCTACATTCAATACACATGCACCATAGCTTTTAAAAATCAATTAGTCATTTTTACTGCTGAATATTAAAACTGATACTACTACTGGAGCAAGTGGAAAACTAGCAAACTGCAATTTGGTGTTGGACGGACAGAGTAGTGTGCTAAACACAGCCAACATTAAAAAATATATGATAAAACTAGACGCTTTATTGCTTTCAGCCTTGTGCTTGGACAAGTGCGCGATAGCTTATTACTACTTTCAAAATAAAACTGAATTTGCGCACAGTGTGAAAGATGTGTGTTCTTTACACAAAACATTGAGTAATGCAATAAACCTTAAGCACTGCATATGCTTCTGCGGGGGTTATTTTTGTTCATGTCATGTAATTTGGTAAACATTGAAAATAAGATTTTAAAAAAATTATTCGACCAAGACCTAGCTACAGTAAAATTAAATATACCAAAAATAAATACTATAATCATATGCAAAATAAATTAGAATAACAAGTGTGGACTACACCACCTGTTTGGATACGACTGTGTTTCAGTCGAGAGAAGGGGCGCCACATGGATCCGTGATAGTTGTGGCTCCTAAAGCAGAGGTTATTGGAGTGGAATAAACATTTTGGAATGCAGACATTGTAGCCCTTGCCACTGGCTTGCACACTGACAAGAAGTGCTGTCTGGATATATTATCCTAAGAATAGGGGCAATGTTTTTACAAGGCAAATGGAGCAAACGTTCCCAATGGTGAGCTTCTAGCTGGTATTGGGTTTTTAGTGTTTTTGCTGGTTTCGGAGGGTCAACTTGACTAAAGGTAGAGGTTCCCCCAGTGTTGGACACTGGTGCGGTCATGGGTTGTCTACAGGGTCAGGATTGAGTGCAGGTATGGTTGATTCAAGCTGGTAATCGGATAAGGGACATTCAGGTGATTGGTTAAGTCAACTCTGAAAACGAGGAAACTGTATATTGCCAGTTAAATTTGAGGCGGTCGTGTAAAGTGTTTCAGACGGATGTAGAAGAGCCCCTTGGGTTTTTTTTTGGAAGGAGACATTTTCAACGTTTGGACTGAGTTGAACTTAAGGCTGGTTCAAAGGGTGGAGTAGACGTTAAATTTGTCAGGTAAAGGTGGGATTGAGGCTGGTTCTTCTTCGGTTAACCTAAACTGCAAAGGGAGAGTGGAGCTGTAGGCTGGTACTTTGAAAGGTGAAAGCCATAAACGACTGCAGCTGAAGTGAAAGCATAGGCTGGTGCTTTAAGCAGAGAAGGCCAGTTTTAGACTGCATGTGGAGTAGCCCTCATCACTGGCTGAGCTCTGCCGGCTGCTGTGGTCATCCAGGTCACTTGCACCACTGGTGCTTACACTGTCCATTTCTCCATGGGAGAACTCAGTGCTTTCCACATCCACTTCGATCTCCTCTGCTCAAAAAAAGAAAAGAGAATACAGATTCATTTTCTGAATCATGCAAGTCAGAACAAAGTGAATATGGTGACAAACCCTAATGATAGTGCAAAGTTTGCCCTCGGACAAAGGCTCTTGTTCGGACACTAACCTCTGTCAGACTCTGAGCGGTCAGAGTCCATGCGGGAGCCCAGGCTGTCCGTACGGACCCTCTCCCAGTCTCCATGCGGCTGCAGCTGGGATAGCTGCCTCTGCAGGTGCCTCTGCTCCCTCTCTAAGGTCTCCAGCTGGTGCAGACTCCTCCGGTCCATCTCTTCAAGTTTCTGAATAAGAGACAGTTCATTTGTATTGTTATGTAAAGATAATCAAGACTATCAGTGTGTATGGATCCAATGCAGCACATTTGGTGTTTACGTGAATTACTTGTTATAACTTATATTGTTATAACTACACTATGTTCCTCATGATTAACACACTACATGCATGAGAGGATGGTGAACTTGTCTCAGGTGCAGTGATGTGATGTTCATATGTAGTTGTTGCTGCTGACGCCCCCCTGTGCCTTCTAATGAAATATTCAACACAAAAGCGCAGCAAGTTGCTGGTTGGATTCAAGATGAATAGCTGGTGTGTGTCTGTATGAGGTGGATACAAGTGAAAGATGACCAGAAGGCAGAGTAATTGCTTTATGGGTTTGGCTATACAAATGAATATAAATTTGTTTTTTGTTTTTTGTTTTTTTTTAGCAGAAACTTTAATTCTTGGCCTTCTTAGCTCTAATTTATTTTTAAGTTTGGACAATGATTTTGGTTCATTTGTGATGTTCAATTGTAGTTTTAAATAAAGCTTGCCTGTATGCTTGAAACAACACAAACTAACCGCTCACTTAAATATGTCTAACGGGCTAACAAACAAAGTCCTGAAGAGGCACCATGAACCTCAGTAATCCAATCACTTCACCCCAATCATCACATCGGATCGTGCCTTCAATAAAAAACTGATTAATGCCACCTCAGTTACATATTAATAAGCAGTAACATTTTGTATGCGAGCCAGTTGTCAAACGAGACTCACTGCTTGTGGGGGAAAAAACAGACACTAAACAAAAAAGATATATTTGTATAATAAATACTGATTTAGGATTTTTCACAACTTTATGAAATTCAATTAAATAAGACATACTGTATTGTTTTTCACACTAACACATGGTGTTTTGCATCAGTTGCCGTGCATGGGTCATTTCCTCTAATGTCTCCCATGTCGATTCTCTAAATTACTATACCATAAGGGAGATGTTTGCATGAAGGCACAGAGTGATATTTGAAGAGGGTGGTACGTTTCCAACAGTCAAGAATGCAGTAGAACGACTGGAAGTTTGGATGGAGTTTGGTACAGTGATGCAAGTGAGAGAAGCACATTATTCATGCTTTCACTGTCGCACAATACAGGGTGTTTTTTTTTTAAACGTTTTTGCTTCATGCTGCTTGCACCTGTTCCACCCTACTACTCTCCTACACAACCTCTGGTTCCAAATCTAAAACACAGCAGCATTCACGGGCCACATTTCATGGACTTTAAACAGGCAAGTCCAAAGTAAACAGTTGACATCATATAGTAGGTACTTTATCCATTTCCCCCCTTCTGTAATAAACTCCCACAGACTGTTGCCAGGATTGCTTTCATATTGCAGCCCACAATCATCCCTTTACTGCTTCCCATTGCTAGAGCCTGCACAGACTGGGCTTTAGGAAATCCGATATTTCCCCCAAAATATCTTATCTGGCTTAGACTGTAGCCATCATGGGAGCCAAAGTGTGGAGTCTTGGATGCTTTGACGCTACATAATCATTTGTGCAGTTCAGACATACTCTGTGCCTCATAAAGGCAGGCAGTTCAATACCTAAAATATAGAAGAAGTGTTAAATATTTAATTTATCCACTTCGGATGTGAGGCAAGTGAGCACCAAACCTGCGTCAGCTTGCCATAAATGTTGTGTGTGTTGTCCTTATACTTAATATTACACATGGAACTGAGCCACAAAGTTCAAAGCAAAAGGTAGGAAATTCAGACTTCTTTCCTCTTCCTGGTGTTTATACCCAGTCGGCTATGATTACAAAAGAAGTTGGAGCGCCGCTATTTCTTTGTTGAACTAATGCACCTAGGAATGTATAGAATTTCAAAATTCAAAGATTTCAGGCTAAATATTGAGCTGCCTATGTAGACAGTGGAGCTGCACTGTGTTCATAACTAATGGACAGTAACGTATCGCAGCAGCTCGTACCTCGAGAAGAAACCAGAGGCTGTAGGCCACCAAGGTTGAGAGCTAAGAGACTAAAATACAATTTTATTCAAAAAAAAAAACAACAAAAAAAACAGGATCGTTCTATTGACCGGTAAGGCTTTTGTCAACCATCACTATGGATTCACATTGGGTCTCACATAGGAATCAAATGGCTGCAGTACTGCAGATCTATATTCGCTGTCAATATGACATAAGTCGTTTTTTTATTGGAGGGAGCAGCCAGATATCTCTTAATTATAGAAATATGTGAGTGAAAGGCACACATTTCATTTTGCTCTGTGAGCGTTTAACGCAATTATGTGGGAATAGATACATTTGCATGTATTCATGTGGCGGAGGCTTTCGTCCAAAAACGACATACGAAATAAATCTATGTTTATAATGAGACGTTGCAAGCTATATGCTCTGTCAAAATGTAAATCGGTGTCACAGTAGATTTCAGCATGATGACTGTTGCTACTGATACTTTCCCAAACTGGCATTAGCAACCATTAAGAGTGGGAACAGTATATAAATATGTTAGCGTCATTACTATTGAGCACAAAAATGGACAGTATTTAGCCCTTAATCCCATGATGGTACCGTACTGCAGGGGCTACCACACCTTGATATGTACTTTGGCCTTGTTGAGCAGTCCCAGTGTGGTGTGCCGACTGCAGTCTGGTCCCAGAGGGATGAGGGACTTCAACCTCTCCAAACACAGGCGGAGATGTGCTCGTCTGTGGGAGGAGACACAATCAAGACGGGTCATTTATTTTAAGAGAAGGCATGCAGGGAGTAATGTGCATTGTCCAGCAATTATACAGACAGAAAGATGAATTTCCAGACTAATATATTATTATCCTCTGCACTGATTCGGATTAAGTCGGATTATAATATGTCCTTCTCATCCAATTTGATTAGTGTTGTAATAGTTAAGGCAAATCACTATTGGATTGGAACAATTCTAATTATAATACCATAAATCCATCCTGGATGAGCAATGTAACAATCAAGGTATCCAGGCACTTGATTTATCTGTTTATTCCTTTTGCTAGTTAGCCACACCATCATACTCCTTTGCAATTACGTATAGATCTGTCTGGACACAGATTTAAAAGCTGCTGAGGTCAGCTCGATACTATTTCTGAGCCACTAAGGCCTCTGGGCCTGTGGTCTGAACGAATGCAAAAACTGGCTAAGGACACACACTGTCCTTTCAAATAAGGGAGTAAAATGTAGGTCAAGTTGTGATGTCATCTCTTCTCTCTGCGTTGGCCACCATTTTGTAATATAAAATAGCCCGATATGAAATAAGCCTTTCGCCTGAAGATCACTTAGTGCATCTCTCAATCTCAGGATTGTCAAACACTTGGTTTGCTTTTGAAGATTAACTGGGAATGTAATTTTAGGATAAATGTGTGCTGACATTCATGTCTTGCGAGAAGCAGATTCAGCCTCATCCTAGAGCAATAGAAGCAAGCTACTGTTAGATTTGCGTCTGAGAATCTCTCAGGAAGAAGCCCTTTAAACAGACGGTTCCCATTTGCTGACTAGGGAAATGTCTGTATGTCCTCCAGGAACAGTGCCGCCACTGAGGCTGCATTTCATCTCCCTTTGATTTGCCTTGCAAAATGCACACTGCCATCGCACACAATAGGTGAATTTCCAAGATGCCTTTTTTTCTGTTTCCTGTGATGATAATAAGCTGATTTATAGGCCTGCAGTGCATCTCATTTTGAAATGGTATGCACCAAGATATGCAAACATGGCAGAATGGAGAAAGCTTGTGGTTCATCAGCTTGAAGCTCCATTTTGAGACAGCTGGCTCTTGAGATGGACTCCCTGTGTACCTACATTTGCTAAAGCAGTTCAAATGCTGTGGACTTTTGCACTTAACTTATGCATTTGTAAGAAAAGTTGATTGAAGTAAGATGTCAATAGAAATGTAACATTTCAATATCTTCATCATGCTCCTTTTCCATGTTCCCTCAGTGTAATCTTTACCTTTCAGTACTGACTGTTTGTCATAAAATGTATACAAATAACCTCTTTAATATTGTTTTACTCACCTATTTTTTTCCAGCTCATTGTGTGCTGACCTGTGGAAATGATAAATATATTAACAAAGCTGTTATCCAAGTCTTAATGATGCAACATACAACACATTATACAATCTATATGTACAAACCTAATCCAATAGTTACATAAACTAATGGTGGTGTGATCATGCTATACACCCTACTAATAATATGATGTTAATAATGATTTTTATTAATGATGATTATTTTTTTCAAGACATTAACCTACCTATTGTGAATATTGTCCAATTTCCTGTTCTTGAATTTACGCTGTTTCTGTTGATGTGCAGTCTCGGTTGCAGGGTATGTTGAGGCATAACCATGCTCACATTCTGGTGAAGAAAAAGATCAAGATGATTAAAAAACATCGTCCGGTTTTTAGGAGTGTGCTACAAGCAAAAGGCTTCACTATGGCTTGGATTTGCATGATCGATGTGACCTCATTTAAACTGAATTTTAAACTACATTCTAAAACTACATTACACATATTTGCCCAGTGGCAACACATCCATGGAATTAAACTATAATAACTAAAACGGACAACCATGCTTTAAAATAAAAAGGTAAATATCAATACACAACATTGCACAGCGTAACATTTTCATATGACACATTTCTTTTCTAGTTTTCTCACCCCAGCTTTAAAAAAAAAAGAAGAAACGCATACAATTCCCATGAACCCTCCATCCCAGTAACATACGACGTCAGACGTGAACCTGCGCGTGATTGGCTATCTGCGGTGACTCGCGCTGGAAACATGTGTGCCGGCCAATGAAAACTTCACAATTTGTTCCATGTGGAAACCATGTGAACAACACATACAAGGAAGCAGCAGCTGCTCCTGAAAATGATAGGTGGGCTCTGGATTGGAAATGTTTAGAGGAAACACACTCTAAAGTCGCAGTTTGTATAAATGCAACATGGCCCTTGGATGCGATTCTTTTCTTGAGTGGATTCGACATTTGCAATGGGACCAGCGTGAAATGAGCTGCGATCAACTGAGATAAAAGATGACATAGGAAATGAGAAGTCTCAAACATGAAGAGTATCTATGCTGCACGAATGAACCTTAATGTGCACCTATGCGAGCCTATTTAAAAGAATGAATGAATCGTGCTTATTCCATGTAGCCTCCCATGGTCTGCAAAAGACCTGCTTTAATGGGAGCAGAAGATCATTTAGCTGAAGGCTATTGTTGCAATAAAATCTGTCTCTGGCGATGCAATTTCCTTCTGAATTTCAAAAATGTAGGACATTTGGACTTCTTTTCACTTGCTGATATTTGGTGTATTCGGTCGATTAGACTACAGTTTTTCAGTAGCAGGTGAAATATCATTGGCTGAGATAGTGTCGGGCCAGCTCATCTGTCCGCTGCGCGTCTTTTGTCGCCTTCGCCTCTTTTGTTGTCTGCTCGGCGCATTACGTGTTAATATCCCCTACTGCCAGTGTTTACTTACTTCCGTTGTTCTTCTCGACATTTTCTATGTAATTTGCCGCATCGAGCAGCACTTGCACGTTCTTCATGAAAGTGCCGATTTGGTCCATTGCGGAACATTTGGAGTATAAAACGTCGCTGAAAGAATAGTCGGACAATTCTCCGAAATCCTGCTGGTCCATGGACGCATCAGACTCCGACAGAACCTCTTCGGGTTTCAGCTCGCTGTGCTGTCGCATGTACTTTACCATTTTCACTTCAGGCTTTTTTTTTTGGGGGGGGGGCTTTGACAAATAAGCAGCGCTGGAATTGCTCTCCTTGTCCCGTCTGTGCTCTGAGCGGATGACTGAAATGAACTAGGCTCGATGGAATTGCAGTCCTTAGCCTCAGCCACTTGCCCTACTTGGTGGATAATCCCTCCCACTAACGCATGCACATTGCATTCATTGTCAACTGTGCCATAATAAATCCTCATTATCAATACTGCAGGAGAGATACAAATAGCACACATAACGCCTGCTTTGTTTCCCTTGAACTGAATAATAATGACAATTAAGAGCTGTCATCAGTTCTGTCTGAATGTTTGTGAACAGACTTTTAAAAGTGAAAAGCATTAAGACCACATGGCAATAGACAGTATCAGGTGTGAACAATAGTGGAACCTGTATATCAGGATCCGTGTCTGATGTGCTGCTTTAAGGTGATGTGCTTACTCACTGCATCCCAAAGTGTTGGGGAGTTGTTTTTTTTTCCCTGGGTGTGAATGCAATGCGTTCATATCTTTTCAGAGGTAGTTTGAGGTTATTTGCCTTTGATATTCCCATTGTTTTCCCCTTGCTTTGTCTTTCTGGAAGTCTCTTGTTTTCACTTCAGCTCCTCTGGGTTTGTTGTAGAGGTATCCAGCTCTAGAACAATCTAAACTCACGTAGAGATGACAAGAAAGTGAACCAGTGAGATTATGGTGGATGTCAGAATGAGCAGGTGCTGCTTCAGTGGACAACATCATTGACATGATAGTGAGAGCGACCATACATTTCCTAATCTTTAAAGTTTCCTGTCCATTGGAAAAACTAGCCGTGACATTTGGTTTGCTTCTAGTTTGATTTTCTGCTCCTGCTGTCCCTTTTGACTTATTAAAAAGTCATTCCCCACACCCCCCCCCCCCCCACACACCGTGAGGGATGGAGGAGGACGGAGTGGAAAGGGCCTGCCTTTACGAGGCTAGCCATGCGTGCAGGGCTGTGTTGTGCCTCTGAGACAATGGGTGCAGATGGCTGGCCCGCTGCAGATGTGGCCAGGCCTGTAACGGACGCCTGTGAGAGAGCACACCCTCCCATGGAGTCTATTTCAGCTGCCTGGCAAGGCCAGACACACACAGACGGTCCTGATCTGAAACAGAGATGCACTCTTTAGTAAAAAAAAATAAAGAAAAAAGATGCAAAGGTGTCTGATAAAATCCCAATAAATACAGGCCTGTTTGTGGAATCCTTTCTCTGCTAGTATGCATGTTTTCCATTTCATTAAGGCTCTTGTTACAGGAGCATCTTCCACATGACTCCAATGCAAATGCACAATCAGACATCATCGTATCTGCCGCTACCCATATGCTCAAAAGGACAAATACATAGAGTCTGACATGGACAGAGAGTTCAGGGGGGTGGGCGGGTGGCAAACTAACAGCATTTCGCCAGGAAAAGGCTCATCTTTGCTGTGAGGCTCGTGTGCAGGCTGACCGACTGCACGAGCTGCACGCTGATAGCGACAGCGTGGAAAGCTGACCCGCTGTAGGTTGGTGTAGAATGTGACCCCAACTGGAGTAATCTGAAAAGCCTGAGGATTACACCAGTGGCTCGGCTGTCACAGAGGAGGCAAAGTCACACGATGCTTGTGTGTGTGTGTGTGTGTGTGTGTGCGCGTGTGTGCGTGCGTGCGTGTGTGTGTGTTTATGAAATAATGTGCCAAACATCCCTCGTTGGTCTCACACAGCAGGGAGTATAAGGCATTTGGGATGTTGTTTAAAGGTAATATATATATATATATATATATATTTTTTTTTTTTCTATCTGTCTATCTAGCTAGCTGATACTCTCCTCTCACATGCTGGTGGTCTAAAAGATGACGGTCTCAGATGAAGCATTGTGCAGCAGCAGTCCCCTGTTGTTTTAAAACAATAGGTGCACTTTGCCCTGAGGTCACAGCATAAGGACAATCCAGCAGGCCAGACGTGTGTCACCTGCTCCTTAGCGCGGTTAGGACACGGAAGAGCTCAGCGCTAAGCTTTGTCATCCACACATTGAAAGGGATTGTTTAGATAAGAAGTTTGGAGCCCTTGCAGTAGTCCTGCGTTTTAGATAAGAAACAGAGACAAACGTTTTATTTTACATTTTTAAAAGGGTTTACAATTCCCATGATTAGAGAGAACTAATACACAAGTGCAATTTATTCGTATTAACTGCCAATCTGTTGTTGTTTGCATAAGACTCATACGTATGTCTTACTTCAAAATCAAATAGTGTTTTTTTTAATTAATTTAGTCATTTTTTATGTTCAATAACCTTTTGACCTCATCTTCTTGTCTGTATGTCATCTCTGAGGAGAGGTGTGTGTGTGTGTGTGTGTGGGGTTGGGGGTGGTGTAGGTATAGATCCTGTCACTCCCCCAACATGAACACCTGTTGGAGACACCAAATCCCCTCTTTGTCTCCACAGCCCCCTCTCAATGGATTACCATGACAACACCCATTCATATCATGACTGAAGACTGATTATACAGCTTCACACGGTCAATTATCACTGAACAGAATTCATTGTTTTAGGGGGACGCTGCTTTAAAAAAAAAGAAAAAAAAAAAGGGGGGGGGGGGGGGGGGGGGGGGGGGGCTGTGTGGATAGTTTTCTAGAAAGCCTTATTTTGTACTTGAGACGTTATGCAGTCTCTTAGAACTGGATATACGTAGTTTCACACTACACCAGACTGAAGTATCCAACAGCATAAAGAAACCCTCTTCATGTCTGAGACTCTATTTGAGTACAGACAAGAAAAGGCAACATCACATACCTTTCAGTCAATAAGAAACAGAGCCATACAACGGTTATGGAAACAAATCTGGGATTTTATTACATTAGGTGGAAGGCAATTTTTTTAAAAGGTCTGACTTTAAGGGAAAGCGACTGCAATGTAAAGCACCATGGAGAAAACTCAGGCGACACAAATGGCAACGTAAACAATGCAGGAAAAATACAAGCACGAGGCGCACAAATGACATAAGTAAATACAACTTGTAAACACAATGCGCCGTGCACGTTCACTAAATAGGGAGCTTAATTATGGTGGATAAAAAATATGATAAAAGAAGTGTTAAAATATTGTTATTAGATTGTACTGTCACATTTCTATGTTTCATTGTTTGCCATTTGGTTTAGCGTAACAAAAGAACTTCACAAAAAAAAAAAACTATTTACAAAAGGCAAAGAGTTCACTCCCTTTGGGTCAAAACAAATCATTCACATTGTCGACTGGGATGTAAATATATGGTCCTCTAATATACTTTATATCAAACTCTTAACAGTGGCTACGAAGACAAGCTTTCCACAGCACATTGCCATCAACTGACAGAGTGAATCGAAACATCCATCACTTTCCACTTCCTGTGATTCAGGCTCGGCACATACATTGTCAACATCCAAACAAGCAGTGATGCTCTGTCAATTCTGGAAAAGTCAAACTTTGTCACTCGTACACATTAATAGGCACGAATCATCACTCTGCTGGGCTCTTTTCGTCAGTCACAGTCAATTCCTTGTCACAAGTACAATAAAGCAGCAACCATGGGAACAATACCACTGACATAAATGTTAAAGACAATATGAATTATTACTGAATTATCAATCACAGCATGTTTAGTATAAGAGTTAGTAGGTAAAGTAAATATTAGTAGGTAAAGTAAATATTTACTATAAAATCATTTATTTAACTATCAAACACTATATTGTAATACCTATAATATAAAGCAACATATATTATTACAAGATAGTAAAACTATGACTACGTTCAGATAGAAATCGTACTTCTTATGAGGCTGAACGTCGTATAATCTTAATATGTTCAGCCACTGTTACACTACTAGTGTGATTGTTAAATTGTTCAAACAATATTTTTAGCTTTCAAAATACATTCAACAATGAACTTGTGCAAAAAGAAATCACAAATACATAACTGTAATCTGATGTTTTCATAACCTTTGATATCCATTTTTAAACCCCATTAAAAATATGGGTAATAACAACCACAAATATGCAGTTTTGTGTTCACTTTTCATTTGATTTGATTTTACCGAGCCCTTTAGGAGTGATGAATCACAAATTCTCACGGGACAGAAAGCGTCCATATTACCATCTGCTGGCACTTCTTGGAAAAACTTTCACATGAAAAAATATGAACCTAGGAAGCTGTGTAAAAACAACACAGTCCTGGGAGACTTTCTGACTAAATCATAGTCTCTTCTCCTATTTCACTTCAACAAGCTGAAAATTAAGAAGGCAATTCAGATGTTTTCCTAGCTAAACACTAATCGTTTTTTTTCTGGGGTTTTTTTTTATACAGTAAATGCCCTCAGGCTTCTGTTTTTTCTTTCTCATCCTTCTTTTTCTTGCTCTTCTTCAGGAACGAAGGTGTGCGGAACTTGTTTTTCTTTTTCTTGGGGGACTTGGTTTGGCTCTCCGGGGTCTCAGCCTCCCCTGTCTTCTCATTCGAAGTAATGGAGATTTCCACCGTTTCCGAAGTGCTCACACTCAGCTTGGATACCTCAATGCTCAGATCCTCGTCCGTCTCTTCCAAGTGGTCTTTCCCGTTGGGTATTGTGTCTGTCAAAAGACGAAATCAAGTCAGTGGAGAGGGAAGTGGATCATAAGTGCAATCACAATCACACACACACACACACACAAGCTTGTAATGCATTTTTATACGTTCCATTTGAGACATTTCTCGTCTTTTTATGGACGACACCAGATGGATATAAAACACAGAAACCTACAAGCAGCTATTGCTGACAATCTCAATGCCTATTGACTAACTAATCACCTTGTTTAGCTGGCGTCATTATGGGGGAGAGGGAGAGGGAGATAGTCGAGCCATCAAATGTCGTCATCTCGTCTGCATCAGTGGCATCATCATCGTCTGTAAAAGGATTAAGGTCATCAGAGGTCAGACATTCATTAAAGCGGCAATGTTCATGTGAGTAAGGCGCGCATTGGACGGACATATTTATGTCGCTCAGGATTGAATTTTTTTTTCCACCGTTGAAGCCAAAGAGCCTACAGCCATGCGGGCGCTTCTCCGTGTACTCTGGTGCAGCAGCGCTTCAACTTAAATATTAAAGTCAGCATTGCCAATGTGTTAACAGCGATGATGCTGATAATCTGATGTTCAGGAGGTCAAATGTTGACCAAAGTCACTGTCTGAAGTTTAGCGTTAGCATGCGAACATGTGTTATTTGGAACTAAAAACATTAAACACTAGGCTGGTTTAACAACGTTACTACCTTTTTATCCATCTCTATTATCTGATGTGCTCCAAGACAAAGGTGCTACTCTAACACACAGCTGTAGAAGTGTTTGCCTCCCGCACACACACACACACTCTCCTTGACTGCAGTCATAACCAAAACACGAGTAGTTTGACAGTTGCCGCTCGTCTCTCACCATCTCTGTGAGCTGGCTTCTCAACTCAGAAGAACAGTGAAACTACAGATGGAAATTTTTCTTCTGCAGGCATTTTTTTTTTTTTTGTAGGAATATCCTCATTTCATGGAACATAGTTCTAACATTTCCTCCAGACAGGAAGGAACCAAAGTATTTGGAAATAATTAGCTGCCTGGACTATGGGGCTAATGAGACTTCTTCTATGTGAACAGAATAACTACAGCAAACTTTTGGATAATATAAAACTACAATATTAAGACACAATCATTAAGAGATCAAGTAATTGCAATTCATGCAATCATTTCCAAGGTGTCTTATTTAAAAAGTCAAAGAGAGTTCACTTTTATTTCAGAATTCTTCGGAATTCGACTCGTATTTTAACGGTTTCTTTCTGGCTTGCTCTGGTGAAGTCAGAGATTGCTGTTAAGATTTGAGATTAGCTTTTTCTCTCCATCTCAATTTCTTTCGTGACCTCTATGACGGCTAAAGGATTAACTTCAAAACATCATACACTCATAATCTACATGGGATGATGTCAGATATGAGCTTTGTGTAAACCCAAGTAGGATTAAATTAAGTAGAGGTTTTCTGTGCCTCTAAAGAGCAATAGTGCACTTTAAGGCTTTGTAACATGAAAGAAAGAATCTGACTACCTTCTTGGCCTTGCTGCTTTCTTTCTACCAGGCTCTTGTATTCCTCCAGCATCCTCTCCGTGAGCTCATTGAAAGGGTTGGGGGGAAGAGAGCGAGTGTGCTCTTCGTCCTCAATGATGAAAGCCTGATTGACAGGAGACAATAAAAAGACATTAGGGACAATTGATGTAATGCATTTTTCAGTGAATAGAAGTAATTGCTCATACGGAACACTGGCGACGGGTTATTCATTTATGTTGACAGTTTTTCCAAGTTGCTTTGGCACAAGTGGCACAAAGATCCTGTGTGCAATTCTCAGCTCTATAGTGCATCTTCTTATGGCAAACGCATTTCTGCTTGTTTTCATACAGAAATCAAATGCAAAACAGCAGATATCTTCATTTGAGTCAGCGATGCATGGCCTCTGTCCTCTAATTTGATTGAACTCAACTTTATTAATGGCTTACTGTATGCAAGTCTCAGTGAAACACACACGTTCGGTGTCTTCTGTCACACCGACACAGATACTTACTGCAGACATTTTACTGTCACGTATTGATAGGAATTTCTTGTAGAATTGACCATTTGATCACATTAATACATGTTAATATGTGTTTTCTAATGGCATTTAAGGTTGGGAATGGGCCCTATAAGGTTTTCAGGAACATATGTGACTACGTGCAGCCACTTGGTCCATCTGCTGGTAATACTGTAAGTTGATTGACACCCACTGTTAAGGTAAAAGGACTCAACCTTGAACCTGGGAGACAAATGCACACTGAAGAAAGCATAGCAACGTCTGCGCATTTACTTCCTTGTGCTGAAGTTTGACATTGATAAATGAAGATTAGGAACATCCTCATTGAGTTGGGTGTGCAAACTTGTTTTTGTACTTGATGGGACCCGATGAGCTAAGCTTTTTGTCACTTTTGTGGCAGTGATGAACTTGTTAATAAAGTCCGCAGTGTTGGAGTGCTCAGTATAAAATGGCGTGGTGATTGTACTTGGTGTTTTGAGAACTGCAGCAATGTTTTCGAAAATGTGCTGAAGCAATTGAGAAAATGAACTACAGTGACCCTGTAGTGTACAGTAGTTGCACCTGTGACTTTGTACCTTTAAAAAAAAAAACAAAAAAAAAAAAACCTGTAAATATACTCACTGGGCCTTTTACGGTGTCCACAACAATGCCTGCTAGTAGCTGAGATTTTGGTCCGGCAGTCATCAGGTCACCTCTGTGCTGCTCTTTTATCTGAACAAATGTATCCAACAAAGTCATATTAAACTTCAGGAGTTTTCATGAGTGACATTACTTACAAGATCTTAATACCCTGATACTACACATGGGAACGCGAGGTTTGTCTGATGTACTACTATAAACACTCAACAACAAAGAAAATGACAGTAGAGTTCTTCAATGGATCATCAATCAAAGAGACTATTGGCAACAATTTTGATAATTGACTAATCTTTGCTGAACATTCGCTGTTTCCAGTTCCTCAAATGTGGGGATTTGATGCTTTTCTTTGTCATATAAACTGAATATGTGTGGGGTTTTAGACTTTTGGTTGAATAAAACAACCAATTAGGCAACATCAACTCAGGCTGTGGGAAATTATAATGGAAAAACAATTAATCGAGAAAAAATGTGATAGTTGCAGCCATACTTGACACAACATATTGATCAGCATCAATTTATTGTAAAACAAGTGTTGTATCAAGTTCTATGCCGTACGTTTATCATAGAGAATGCCATGTATAAATAGTATACTTGCGCTTAAAACTGGGTGTTATCTTTAAAGTCTTTGGTATGGAGAATAACAACACGCATGTGTGAAAAATGTGATGACGTTTCAACTGACCCGGTTCCTCTTGTCCAAAACCTCTGTGGGATTAGTGTTGAGTGGGACAAACTGGTTGGGGTCCTCGATCTTTATTGGCGTGCCGATGCTATTTCCTGGCTCTGAAGACTTCATCCACTGAGGCAAAGAAAAAGAATAAGTCAAAATTGGGGAAACAACTCACATTTGATGTGAAACCTGTATTCATCAAACTGTCCACAAGAGGGCAGCCTAATACAAAGGAAAGATCCGACCGCCATATCACTGTTTCCTGCCAAAACAGTAAGGTTCCAAATTATTCAATTTCTTGCTACAGTTTGACATGAAAATCAACACACCATGGTCTTGGTTCTGGGGCTGACATCGCCGCTGGGTGAGTGTTCAGGAACATTGACCCTCAAGTAGCTGTTGGGCGAGTTGAGCCACCGGGTCCTTTCTCTCTGCTGTTTCTGCGCCATAAACTTGAAGGGGCTGCGCGGACCCAGCTCACTGTCCTCTGGTGTCACAGCTGACACCGTGGCAGGGATCTCCACGTCGTTCTTAGAGCGGGGTTTTTCACGGACGATGGGGTTTCTATAAGAGTAGCCTGTTCTGTATCCCTAGAAGGTCACACAAAATGGAAACATTTCTCATAACATACAAATGTAACGTTCCTTCGCAAGAAGTGAAATTGTCTGCAGTATCTTGTACTGTCCTTCAGTTTCCATTAAATAAGAAATATCAACTAGAAAAGATCCACAATTGAAAGGATGCACAGGCCACCCAAGATCCATTTACACAATGCTTCTAAATATTTAAACAACGTGGTATATACAAACAGCGTTTTTGCAGATGTGCCCAGTTTCAGAGGGAAAAGATACAACTTTGGTTTAAAGGAGTGTGTTGTTCACATTACATCAAAGATGAGAGAGACAACTAGAAAAACTGATGGGAACTCGCAGCGGGTGCAGAGTGCAGCCTGAAGCCGGCAGTACAACACTACAATCAAAATCAAAATTGGCATTTTCTCACAGGCAAGTTTGCAACCAAAAATAATCCCTGCTTTGGGCTTCCATCATTAATTCACAGTATTGTTCCCTGCCGCTCAAAGCACAATTTCCAAATGTTATGAGTACTAGCATGTTTTGGGGTATAGGCTGGATTAACATATACTTTGTTGCCGCGGGTCAGTGTCTGTTACCACCTTTCAGGTAGCACAGATTAGGGAAGACATACTGGTTACTAAACACGCACAAATATCGTCACTGCACAACTAGCGAACTCCACCGTCTGGCACGGACAGACAGACCTCCTGTTGCAGTGAGTGTACTGGCATTTGCACCCACCGCCATATTTTTACAGTCCTGCAGAAAACCGCCAAATCCGATTTCCAAATTGAGTGCACTAGAGTCCTTGCACTAAGTGATGGTGTGGGTCTGCCCACAGTCCGCCTCACCATCTGGAAGCTATGATTGAGAGGAGTGGGCGGGCTATGATCACACAGAGCTACCACAGCTGCGGTCCACTCCAGCCACAGTTGTTAGCGAGAGGAGCCCACTCAAACAGACACAGTACATCTTCTTGACGTCTTCTGTGTCCAGTCCACAGAACATGTCAGGGCCTGGTCATTAGCAATGTGGTTAGAATAGTGGGCTTTAAATTGACAGAAGTGCAGTGCAGCACAGACATCTTCAAGGTGAAACAAGACCTGCAGACAGCACTGCTATAATAGTAAAAATAAATAAAAAATCTGTAGTCGTAGGGGAAAAAATGTTCACACATTGACGTCTATAATAAAGCACTATCATCCAATCGCACAAACCGTCTTCTATTTTGTTTGATTTGATTAACAAAAACGTATCTAGTTTCATTGTGTTCTCTAATCAGGCACTTCCCGAGGAAGCGTCCGATACAGGAAACTCAAAGCATCATGGGTAAAAGGCACAGGTCAGGGTTCACTTACCAGGTTGTCCAGCATCCTCATAAGGGACTCGAGCTCGGCCTCGCCCACTTTCCACTTGACCTCATTGTCCATCACCAACCCGGCAGCGGCCACTCCCTGGGTCAGGGGTTTGAACTTCTCTCTGTCCAGGAGCACGAGGTTGTCCACGCTGCCTGAACACCCCAAAGCATTCACCTAAACATAGGCAACAAAATCATTCTGGTATACACAATTTTCACTTTTCTTTTTTTTACATAGTTACAAGACAATTTATTATTCTGTGCAAAGTTACTGACGTTTTTTCCCCCCCTTAATGCGTTGATTATGATTCTGCGACGTCAAAACTCACTTTGACGCATAACATTGACGTCAGAATGTTAAATATTGTCTCCAAGATAAAGTGGGATTTTCATTTGAAAACAATTGTAAATATGTCATCTGGGCTGTCGATATGTGTCAAAAACAATAGAAAAACAAATACAGTCGAGACACAGAAGGATGATGGAAAACAAACCCCCCCCCGACTGCCTCCCTGACACAGAGCAACAGGAGTTTCTCAGAATCACTGCAGGGTTCCACCTGCTCTGGCTGTGAACGGTGCTCTATAGCATATATTTCACTTAGCTTTGTTCAAACATGCTGCATGTTAGACATCACATCAGCTTTGCTTCCATTTTACGCACTGCAGTGATTCTTTGCTATTTGCAAGCAGGTCTGACTCATTCGTAGAAGAGACACAGACATGACATGATGAGATAAGCTGCTTTAATGTCATTGGTTTGAAATGTGAACAATTACACAAGTGACTTATACGCGTTTAGTGAGCTTATAAATGTGTAAAAGTGCATCAAGGCCGCATTCGGAAATTGCTCTGACCTGAATATTGCAAGTACATGTCATTACCAGGATGAGGCAGTATGAAGACTATAAATCAAGCTTTCTATACCTGGATTTCACAAGCTTGCTGTGAGTGGTACACGTAGTGAAAAGCCTCTTCTACCGTTTCTCCCAACGCCAGCAGCCCGTGGTTCCTCAGGATCATCACCTAAAAACACAGGAAACACTTGAGCTGCCTGATGGCCCACCACAATCACCATAAAACACTAAACAAATCCAGCGGAGCTAATACAATAGAATATGCAGATGTGCTAATTACATTAATCAACGTGCGCATTAATTAGCAAATATTCCCTTATCAACAAACATGACACATGGAGTACTGATACAATCCCTGCATCTTAACGCGCAACTAAATCTACCGTTCATTTGCCCTTCGGGTAATTTTGGACGGTGAAATCTAAAACTATTAACACCATCAACTAAGCGCTCTCCCTAAACTGAAAATATGAGCATCACGAGCGGAACAGATGGTGTCAACGGGTGTTTCTCATGTCTGATGTAATAAATATTGAACTATGCATGCAGATGTGTGATATGCGCGTTTGCTTTCTGGTGGAGAGTTAGACGAGAAGTTTGGTGCCACTCTCATATCTGTCCGTTAAATATGACGCCGCAGCCAGCAGCCGATTAGCTTAGCATACATACTGGTAGCTATCGGCACCTCTGAAGCACACTAATTAACATGTTATATTTCATTTGTTTAATCCGTACAAAAATCAGTGTGTGGCTTTACACGGGGGTTATGTGCCGCACTATTTATTGGCAGCCAAGAAATAGTTTGGCACAAAACCCCGGGCAGATTTTTCTTTATCTTTGGACAGAGCCAGGCTCTCTTTCAGCCTGCTGCCAGTCTTTATGCTAAGGTAATCATCTCCTGGCTTTAGCTTCCTTTTTAGAAGACAGATATGAGAGTAGTATAAATCTTCTCATCTAACTTTCAGCAATTCACGTGAATAAGCGTATTGCTCAAAATGTAAAACTATTATATTAAATAGATGTTTTTTTTATGTGCCCTTCATGTATGGTTAAGTAATTGAGTTGCAAAAACTCGAGAAACATCTCGGTTTGCAACGGGAAAAAAAAGGGGATTGCGAGTTTGTAACAAGACATTTGTGTTAACATACTTCAGCTCCATATGTTGTACTGTATGCACATGTATTCATTTACATTTACTAACCAACACGTACGCATAACCTTATATACAACCAGTTGTGCATACAGCATAATATAATAATTCATGACTTCCAACCAGTATATGAAAGCCTGCTTTATCCCATGAGAAAGTGAGCCTGTCACTAATGGAGTCCCTTGGTTTGACAGTACCTTGGCAGTAGGGCCCAGAGCTTTCTGAAACTCCACCTTCTCCTCTTTATTATCCAGGCTGCCATGGTAACCAAAGCAGCTCACGTCTCCCAGAAGCAAAGCCTCCTGGGAAATGGGCAGGATTCCACATTTCATCGAGGACACCTGTTAACATGGGATAAAAGCAAGTGAGACTGTGACGCACCGACATATAAATAGAGCCACATTTTTTGCTATCAGCCACAAATAAAACTTTACACACGGCGATGTGCATCATGTGCTGTGCATTTTACAGCCGAGCTTCAAAGGAAATGATAAAAGCACATTACAGGGTGTCTGCATCTAAAATAAGTAGCAGGGGGCTGCTTTTAATTCAGCCCTTTCCTCTGGTGCAAAATAAGCATTTAGCAGCAGCTTTTATTCTTTGATTAATACGAAGCTCATTTAATATCGGCCTAGAGCGTACTTACAGCAGCTGTAGCGGGGGTATGTATGTGGATTAAACATCTCACATCAGGGCGCATGGAGTAAATGGCGGCGTGAGGAGCAAATCCAAAGTTGTCAATACCCAGATCAGTAGAACCCTGGTCCACCACCTCGCCAATAATGTTTACTTTCACCTACACAAGGTAGAAAAAAAACACATTGAAATTTCAGAACATGACAGAATAACATTTTTAAATGCGAAACCCGTGAGTAATCACATACAGTGTGAGGAACCATTAAAAGGTACCCTGTGGAATTTTCTTGTAAACAAACAAAGCTATGTTTACATGGATTAATTTCTAAGAAAAACACAGTGTGTCCATCCTTGAGGCCCAACCGCGCGTTGAATGTGTTTATTTCCCCGTAAAACATTTGCAGAGCCGTTATTTATTGTATTTTGGAACCTCCCATTGTTTCCATCCATGTTTGCTTGCTAGCTAGTGGTCTCCTGCTTCCCTGCCGTTTGCTGGCACATTACTATGTGTATGTGTATCGCGTTTACCACGCGCGTCCTTGTGCTTATACATATCATACAAACAAAACCGGACCATAGACCACATTGCTCCATACTGCTACTAGTAGTCAAAAACTCTACAGAGTGCCTTTACAGCGAAACTACTCCAGAGCGTTGTAAAGTACAAAAGTCAAAATGTATTTAATGTAATGAAATATTCTGCTTCAATCCACGTGTGTTGCCGTTAAGCCTTTCAAAAGCAACATTTTCACTGCGGTCAAAAAATCAGTTTGCTCTTCCGCCTGCCGCACACAAAGGGAGGCATGCACCTGTATTAACAGGGCGGTCTAGCGGCAATATAACAGCACCATAAATCACATTTATAGCATCATAAATCACATTTATACGACCGCAATAACGAATAATTTTTTCCTCCTTTTTTTAAGATGATGATTTCATCAAATATGACGGCGGACATTCAAAGCTTCATTTGAAAACATCAATAGAAGCTTCAAATGTAAAAGAAATGACATTCTGCACCTAATTCCAAATGATCAATCTGATCAGATATACTATATACAAGTACGCGTTTTACAGTTGATGCTAGCACTCTTTGTATTATTAAAATATTCTGTACAGGCTTAGTTGGTTTACTTTTCAGGAGTGCTTAAATTTAATAAAGCAAAGTAAAGCGTCTGATTGGAATTTGAGCACATGCCAGTTAATATGTCCTTCAATACAAAACTCTCTCTCTCTCTTTGGCTGTACACACTCAACACACACATAAAATATCTTACTACACTTGCACAACCTATTCCTTACTTCATTTTTATTTTAGGGTATTCATTTAATGGACTATGAATGACGTTAATTGTGATTTCACCAAAAACATTATGAAATTGTGTTACACATTTTGCCCAATGCATGTTGTAAAATTCCACGACAAAGTGGCCTGCACTCATGATTGGAAAAGAGCAGCAAACATTCAGCCGTTGCGCTTACCAAATTTGCTGCCGTCACCTCAGCGAAAGACAGACCTCTTGGACTAATAAGAACATGGTCCTGCTCTTTACTGACACGCACCTGGAACAAATTGAACAGGTTATTCAAATCTAGCGCTGAGCGATTTAGGAAAACAAGATCTAACTGCCATTATTCTTTTTGACTGATTTGCAATTGCAATATTAGAGGGAATGATCATTTTTATACATCAGTAGCCTATTCTCCATTTCATTGAAAAACATTCAAATAATGATTTTGATTTCCAATATGTACCAAACAACGGTGTTTTCTTATGTCCGCAGAATATGATGTGTGGGCCAGGACATCCCTGCAGCCTGACAATATTTCATTTAAAATGGAGATTGGGTCTCACTGCGGGAGACCAAATCTCGACTCTTAAAAAAGGTATTTAAAATGGGTTAACAGCTACTCAGAACAATGAGAACCTTTTAACATATTCGTGGGTACAAGAAACTCTCTACCACCAAGGACATTTCTCTTCACTCTGAAAAACTCAAAAATCGGTGTGTGGGTTGATAAAACTGACTTTCTAGGTTTTGTCTTTGGGGAAAAATCTGAGCTTCAAATCTTGACATCGCAGGTGTTCATCACATATATCAGTTTGAGTTCATGCTGTTGGGGAGCTGTACATATTCACAAATCCGACTCTTCCAAACCATAAATAATATTTGGGCTCTAAAAATAAAGAGGTATTCCCCTTTAAGCCTCCCAGTAGCCAGAAAACACGAGGCACCCGTAAAGATACACAAACCGTGTGTGGCATACATAAGCAGATGTGCACTAGAGCGGCAAGAAGTTGTGAAGTTGTACTCACAGTAATGTAGGAGCTTGTAAAACGAGACCAACTGAAGAGGTCAACAAGCCTGTAGAGGCTGGCCAGCCTGCAGCGACTCTGTTTCTCCCCTTTGGTAAAGGAGGGGGACTCTGTGCCATACAAGTCATTGACTGGAGTCACCATCCCAACACCTGCCACAACATTTAAAACATCATCAGTGATTGGTGATACATCAACAACATTCAATTTGCACATAGTTTGCTTCCACTGTCTATAAAGTTGAAACGTCCCAGGCAGTCTACACAAGTGAAAAAAAAAAAAAGGCCTTTCTCAGAAATTCCCACCGAGAAACCGAAGGGTATTTTCGGCCTGTAACACCATATAAGGACATTTAATGATACGAGACACTGTCTTTTACAGCCACTTTAACTTTTTAAAAGAGCAGGTCTGACTCTGCAACCAGACATTTCCCACACTGACATTTTTCGCAAACATTTACAGTTTCGATAGTCAAACTTTTTCAAATTGTGTGGCCTCCACAGAACCATAAGGCTAAGAGGTCAGGCTAACATAATTAAAATTGCAAACCGCTGTGATTCATTACCAAGACTGGTCATGAGGGCTACCTAATCGAAACACTGACAATGAAGAATGCTGTGAACAGCTTTCTGCCTTTTCTGCTGTTTCAGGGTTGTTCAGTGTCACAAGTGTCTGACAGTTCAGCCTCACAATGAAGATATTCAGCTTGCATAATACACATAGAGTATACACACTGAATGGCAATCAGACCCGAAGGGAGCTGGATGGAGACATTCACACGCACAGCGAAACACACTGCGACTCACTGATGGGTGAAGTCAGGGTCCCAGCCCCTCCCAAGGTGCTGGCCATGACCAGGTCAGCAATCTGTCTCAGCGCCAGCAGACCTGTAGTGTTGTTGCCCTTCGTCACATGGTCCTGAATCAGGCCTTCCAGCTCATCTTTAAACACCTGGAGACAATAAAAGAAAAGAGTTTTTCGTAAAAGCCCCGTTAACCTAGCAACGCTATAAACACAACCGTAACCTCGTTGCGAGACTTTCTTAGGATGTCAGGGAGCACAGCATGCTTATTACATCTGTACACAAATCAACCAAAGACTACTAGAAACGTCTTTGTGTGTCTGGGACGAGGGCTCGACTCGAGGCAGGGGGGATCGCATTAAACCTCACAGGCCATTTTCGCCTTCAAGAGTAGCCTGCGAGTGTCCTTAAGTACAGCACTAGTTTTCCCTGTGCGCTGCAGCTGAGCTCCAGCATTCTGCTTCATCCGACCACGGTTCCCATGGTGACGAGATGAGCTCCACTTGTTGGGCCTGTTATGCAATCGCGGATGAGTGTGGGCTCGTCTTATTTCCATGCACTCCATCGGCATGTGTTTATTGCGCCTCCTTGCAGTTCATCTGAGCAGAAGGCACGGCTCTGTGTCTGAAATAAGATCTGGCAATAAAAGACTAAAATAAGGCCAAAAAACCAAAGACTATTTTCATTATCGGTTAACGGTCTAAGCGATAACGTGTCAGAGAATTGTGAAAATGCCCGTTCTTGTTTCTTCCGACCACCAGTCCAAAACCCAAATAAATTTGGTTTAATATCATGCAGGGAATATCTGAGAAGCTTGAACCAGAGAACGTTTGGCATCTTTGCTTGAAATACTACTTAAAAGTTGAATCGATTATCAATATTATTGACAGTTTATTTCCCTTTGATCAGCTAATATTTTAATCCACTAGTTGATTCAGATCCAGCTTACAATACAGACCTTTTTTTAAAATATATATTAAGTATATAGAAGATATATTAGAATTTAAAGCATACTCTACCTGTAAAAATATTTTTTTTAGTACACAGAATCTTTAATAACACTGCTAAAACACCAAAGAGATGAAAACTGATGTGTCGATATTTAAACACACATACGGATGGAGGTTTATCTGTGACAGGCTGCGCATTCCAGTGTATCTGCAGAGTAAACTCATATGTAAGCACAGCAGAGTGCATGAAATGACCTTCACATAAACAAGAAAAAAACAATGCACTTCAGTCCGTTTTCAGTGAAGCAATGGTGCTGCTTTAAAAGCGCTGTTTATTACTCATACACACTAAAAGCTTGTGTGTAGGTGGGCACTTATACGGCGCTGCGGGCTACATACTGGACTCTGCAAGATCTGGGTGACCCTCTTCTTCTGCTCCATCATGTTGAAGTCCTGCCTCAGGTCCGGCGACATGTTCCTGCTGCGGAGGTACTCTTGGTCACTCTCATCACTCACGCGGTCAAAGTACCGCTCCTTGGGGTCGTTGCTGGACAGGGACAGGGTGAGAGACCCCGTTATCTGCCTCACCTCCACCAGACTCATGTCTTCACGGCGCCTACTTTTCCTCTGGGATCTGTAAGAGAGGGTGGAACACCGCAGCTTACTGCACATTCAGGCTGTCAATGCAGCGACGTTTGTTCTGACAGAAAAGAAACTGTATGGGTGCTGTGGTGACTCATGTAATTACAGGGATGGAGACAAAAGCAGGGACATTGTTATGATTAATGCTGCTTTGTGAACGCAACGCTGATGATGTGCAAAAAGGATGAGTTAGTCACTGCTGCTGGGAACATAATCATGGAACTATTTCTTTTTCAGAAGTAGGCTTAGTACAGTTTAATAACAAGAATGTGAACATCTTACACTCACAGACACAACACATCTCATTCCTAAGTTGTTTTTTTTGGTTTTTTTTTTAAATGTTCTCTCACTTGATGTTTTTTTTGGTTCAGTCTCTTTCTTCTCCACACAGGTAGAGGCCAACTCATTAAAGTGTGAGCTAAAAGTAGCATTGTCAACAGTAAACAAAAGGTAGGCCTCGTGTAAATTAGCCAGTTTGAATAGCAGTTAGCACCTTTAGTGCTGCCGTGGTACCTGGACGTGGGGGTGGAGGGATACAGGACATTCTGCCAGGACTGCATTACATTAGGCCTGAAATGAAACCGTCTCACTGCACCAAACCAAATGTAAACTTTTACTGCAGATTTAAGAAAAACTCTGTTTCCCAGAGCACTCGGTGCACGGCGTCAAATTACAACTTTAAACCATACATACTGCTTAAAAAAAACATTTTTTTTTTTTAAAAACAAAAAGCACCGCGGAGGGTGATGTATTAGCCGAAGCTACACTTTGAGACTTGTACAACCTCCATAAAAACAAAGCGCACACAAACCCACGAGGACAAAACACTGTTACTGTAAGTTGGAATTTACCTGAAACAAAGTGCTCAGTCCGTGAACTAACTATCTCCGGACGATGTGATGTCGAATTTCTCCGACAGAGGCTCCAGATATGTGGCTCAATAAACCAGGCGGATATTATTCCCGATTCGGATACATTGTGGGGAAAAGAGCGCAACTTGGTGCCGCTACAGTATCCAGACGGAGCAGGCTGCCCGCTGCGGGTGAGGAGGGAGATGAAGAAGAAGAGTGGCTGCATGGAGGAGGATGTGGGTGTGTTTGTGTGGGAAAAAGGAAAAGTGACCATGTGACTTGACTTATCCACCCACTAGGCCTTATGTATGCAGCGGGACAAAGGAATGGCCACTCAGGATCAGTTCCGCTTTTTCGGCTCTTCTTTACAACCACACTGTAGTAGCTTTACTGTAACGTTTCTACACGGGCTTGTAGTTGCACGACTTTATTTCTGTGGTATTGTTTGATCCTTTTTGGCATCCATAACACCCCTCAAGGAACTTGTTATAATTTGCAGCAGTTTGAAGCAGAGTTTGTGATTTCTTTATTTCTTTTTTTTTTTTTTTTTCTTATTATGTCTTCTTCTCTGTATGTGTGATTCATTAACTCCTACCAATGCGTTTCATAAATCACTGAGGCTCCTGTGCTACCGCAACCCCTCAGTAGAGGTTTTCATCAAAGCTATATGGCCTAGCCATAACAAAACAGAGAGCTTCAAAAACTGCTTTCCTCAAAAAGTGAGTGCCTCCGCCAGAAAAAAAAAAACTTTTCTAAAATATAGGATGTTTGCTCTCTGAAAGCAATGAAACGCAGATGTTCTCTCTTGGAGGAAACACTATGCTCTTTCTGATTGTTGTATTCACATTACAGTTAATCCAACATACACAAATGTATTCTGGTCACTTTAAATGTGCGTACATTATACATTAAAACTTATCGTTTTAATTAGTCTACTATGTGCATCACACTGAACTATATCAGACATATGTGTATCCACCATTTGGTCACTTTTAACAATAAAATGTTCCTCACTGAAATTGCTGGTTTGCTTTCTTGGAAGTCATACAGCACATAAGATAACCTGATCATAATATAGCAATAATGACACCAGCGAATGGAGCCTCATGCTACGTTATTTCAGAAAACAGGTGCTCGCTGCTTTTCTCCAAAATAATTAAATGACTTACTGTAAACGGGAAATAAGATCAAGGTTAAAGCGAATGCGAAGCTGTGCAGATTGATCCCGCTGAGGGAGCAGGGATAGCCTCCCCTCTTGCCGCCACCTCTTAACTCTTTTCTGCCTTGCTGGCCACTCTCTCCAGAGAGTATTGTAGCAATGTTTAAATGCACTCCATATTGAGTGAATGCAACTCTGGAATCTCTCATTTTCTCAGCACCGTGCTCCTGCCAGCCTAAAGAGTTATTACCCCTTTAATCACACACAATCAGACACACTCACACAAATTATTGGGAGTAATAAAGAGAAGGATTGGTGCACTGATTGACATAACAATGCCAGGAAACAGAGTGGAGTCTGGGAGGCGAAGCAGATATGTCGACATATGGGTTGATGTAATGAAAAGCAGAACTTTTTCACTACAGAGCTGTGTGAACCCTCAAACCCTGAAACCCTGCCTCCCTGTTTCTGGCAAAGCTCCCACAGAAACCACATACAGGCTTAAATGTCTGCACACACACACACACACGCACGCACGCACTAAACACACACAACATTCTCCCACCCGCCAGCTCCCGCATTCTTGCTGACTATTTGAACTTTTCCACGAGGGCAGTCTATCTTGGAAGCATTGATCAAATGTCAGGTGTTATTAGTCAACGTCTCCTTCATACAGATTACTGCCGAAGATAATGATGTCCGCAGATAAAAGACACAACTTTGTCTTGTCACAAACCAGCTAGTCTATTGGAAACAAGCTCCACATGCACACACACAGACACACACATATGCTACCAGGGTGCATAGTGAGAGAGACATCAGTACAAAGAATAATGAGCAGAACCGTGTTGTGGTTGAACTTTGAGCTTCAGAGAGAAGTCTGGCACTGTGGCAGGCAGAGCTGAGGAAGTGGCGATGCATGAAACCACCTTTGACCTGCAGATATTCTCTGTCTTATATTTTGGTCTCATCTCTACTGCTCATGGGTTTGAGGGGAGGTTTATGACAGCACGGAGGCCGGTGCTTTCTCTGCTTTTACTGAACTCGGAAAAGCTGAGAGATCTTACGCGATATAGCCTACAGACTGCTCAGTAAAGATATATGGAAAATGTAGAGGAGGCCACTGAAGGCTTGTGATACCGTCTGCACTGCTGTCATTGGTTACACATTGGTAGTGTAACATTTAACGTGCAATATGTCATTTTCTGCTACTGGGGGTCTCTCAATTAAAAACAATAACAAAAGAGTTTGGTGGCGTTGTGAAGTAGCGTGGGATCATGGGATTTGTTGTCTTCATTGCCGTAATTGCAATGTGCTTCTTCCGGTTAGGATTCCTTCATTGTTCACCGCTAAGGAGGTTTTTAACGGGAGCCGAATTATCCACAGAGGTTTCCTCCTCTACAGAACAAAACCAACCTGATAATCAAAACCAATAGAAACACTTAATAAAGCATTTTTACGTTAAAAATCTGTGTTTCCCCAGCAGACGCCGGGTGGAGGGGCGAGCTAGCCGCTAACGTTTGTTAAGCCTTTTTCTCTGATATCTTAAGATCCAGTGTGAAACAGACTTTGTGTCTTCTAAATCAGTTGCCTCCATGCCCAGGATAAGATCATTCAACATCAAAATGACCACGGAAGACATTGCTGCTCCACAGGTGAAGCAACACACTGTCCTTTGTGAGTCACATTGGCGAAGTTCCTCTTTGAATGTTTTTGTTTTACTTACTTTTTCTACAATGTTCTTTAGTCTACAAGTTTATCCATGATTATTGGCTCTATTAAAAGTCAAACAGCATTGAATTATTTCATGCCTCGTTTTCTTCCCACGATTCTTTGATGACTGGTTTATTTAATCATTTCAACACATTGTAACTGATGATATTGTTAATACTGGCGTACATCAAAGCACACTTTAGGTGACAGTGTTTGGTTCATTGGATATCATTGAACACTTAAATCAAATAACCTCTCTAACTGCTGTACAATGATGTGGAATGAAAATAAATAGTTTTTCTCTCGTCTTCAATCGACGGTCTAAAATCAGCCTGTACTCTCAGGTACCACAGATGTCACCAAAGTACTTGCAGGACAACAATAATACATACAAGGAGCCTGCTTTCAGTGGATCTTTGTTATGAGGAACGATGTAGACAATCTATGACAGACTATGACATCAGGCACCGAGGCATCATCATAAAGGTTTACTGGCACCACTCAGAAAGTTGCTACTCACCTCCACGGGGGCGACAGGTGTACATTTTTATCATGAGTGATGTGGAGGGGGGGGGGGGGAAATAAGAAAACTTTGTCTCAGGCCTGTTCGGGCAGTGTTGCCATGGTAACCAATGCTTATGCTGTCTCTTGTCTGAGTCTGAATTAGGAGCAGAGTGAATGGCTGCTGACATCCACTTTTACAGACAAGAGGCTCTGCTAAAGCAGGAAAAGAGAAACAACTCCACCACTACATGGAAATACAATGAGGAGAAGCATAACATTATTCTGCCTCGTTGATTAATTGTTGTTCCTTTTTGTAATTAGAGCACAAGGGTCATTGTATTCCCTAATTATCCAAACCATACTGTATTTATAACCATTTCTGCTAATTATACTCATATACTCTTTGTGTCAACTCAACCTGACCTTTGGCCCTGAGTGCAAGGTAAATTATACGGATTGTTGAGAGCCATATGGCAGCACAGTAATCTAGGAAGCTTCTTCTGTTTCCAGATCCAAATATTTAAATACTTATATAATAATTTCACCAGTAGTCTTCCCAACACAGCTGCACATTGTCCGCTATTAAAAACCTGAACGTGATCATGGACTGCAAAGAGCTTTAGACCAAACCTGACATACCTTCAATACTCTAGTTACTAGTAAACCCAGTTATCTGTGCTATTCTCCAGCCATTCTGTCATGCAGACAATATAATTCTGTTTAGATTGCGTTCTTGTTGCTTATGAAAGGTACTGTCTAACATGAAGGACATTTGGACAATTGAAATGTATTCTTAGAGCATTACGTAAACATCCATAATGCCACTTGTTACTTAGCATAGAGTGATGTAGCTGCATGTAGCTCCTTGACCTGGAAACAAGAACTTGCCTACTGTAGTTTTCCGGGAATACTGTACATTTAAATACACATCTGCATTAAGTCAAACTTGCTCACGAAGCTTTTGCATCCACCTTGCAGGGAAGGTTGCAGAGAGAAGAGAACTTGTACCACAGAGTTTTTAGTTCTGCTACTAAACAATGCCATTGTTTTGATAACTTCACACAGAATATATCACCGCGCAACTTTCTAAAAATGGCCCCGCTACACTCCCACAGCAGGGTGGGTGGTAACAACAGAGCACACTTTGAACCTGAAACAATTTACATTGTTACAGTTGGAGCGGTGCCTTTACAGCTTTTGGGTGTAGAACCGCATCGGCACACAGATGCACGTAATCACACACACACATTGCAGTGGTGTCGAAAGAGACAGACATTGTTTACCTAAGTGGAGAAGCTGGCTGTGGTCCCTACTGTGGTTGTCTTTGGATGGCGTCCATGTTGGAGATCTAGATGCTTAGTGTGTGGCTCACTTTAACTCAGGGCTGAGGTAGCGGTCGAGGCTAACAGATCCCTCGAAATGTTGTAACACTCTGGGAAAATGAAGTGTTTATTTTCTATTTAGTAATGCTGTAAAAATCCCGCAAACCACTAACATTTATGCAAAAACCTGACATTTACTACAACCGGAAAACACCCAAATTTAGCGCAGGAAAATAATGCTATGTATTATGAAATTCACTAAGCGACGAGCTCATGACATAAAACTTAATCTAACCTAAAATGTATATAATAAAAAAATGTGAACAGGAACAATCAATTTGTACGACTGAAAGGTTTTTGGGTCATGACCTGCCGTTTCAGTTTTATGGCTGTCTGTACCTCACATCACCAGGCACACATATTATGAAACCCTGTTTCTGTCCCTGCCCCACATCTAAAGTCAACAAATGCTTGTTCGGAGTAATGTTTCTAGAGGTTGACATTAATTGAAAGCAGCTGTTTGAAGCCTCTGCAGCTGGAGTTGACAGTGCAGCTGCAGAGAGGCCTGTTTAGCAATGAAGATCTAATACAATGTTAAAGCTACAAAATGCCGTAAAAATAGGTACAATTAATTGTCTTAATGCAAAACGAGTTAAAGCACAGGAACCATACGCATCATTTTTTGATATTTCGGAAATTGTTTTACAAAAAAACACATATCCAAATGAGAAATGGCTCTCTCATGAACCATAAAGTGTACTTTATCTTCTATCAGCATATTAAAAATAACCTCTTACTCTCCCAAAGCTTCAAAGCTCACTGATCACAAAAATTGCACCATCCACTCAACTTATCTGCTTTGTTCTTAGCTCCAGCGATCGCCTGCTTCAGTGGGTAAAAATGTAAAAGGAATACAACTTACAGTGTTGGTCGTTTTTACACTTATCTTGCAGGAGAATTCTTCAGGTTTCACTTCAAACTCCCACGGTTCCAGCAGTTGCTAGCTGTTTACATTATCACTTTGAAGAGGGTCATCTGGTTTCCCAGAAGAGAGGCAACTGCTGCTCGCCTCTGATCTCCTGAACTCCCTCGGCTCCTCTGTGACGGCGTCTGCCTATTCTCACAGGAAAGCAAAGAAACTTGTCAGAGGAGGTTCTGGATACAAAAGCTTTTAGATGGGACTGGACTGGATAGAAAAAAAATGGGTGGGACAAGCTTCCACCCCCGACATATATATACATATATATACTTTATCCTTCCTTGTTGTAAAACTGGCTTATTTCCCTAAACCATGTGATTTGAGCACTTCAAAACTAGATTGTATTAAGGTAATACTAAATATTATATTAAGCAGGAATTACTAGCTAATCTGTATCCAACCATAAATGGAGGAAAACTGTAGCAATCTCCTGCCAGGCATATTTTTCCGCTGCATATTGAGCGTGCTTCATGTTTCTAAATTTTGCTGTCGAGGAGGACATTGCACACAGAATGCTTGCCCGCTATCACCTCCTCCCACATACTCTCTAGCAGTGAGTGAGTAGGATGTGCTGCTCTCCCTCTTTACGGCACCTTCTGAATACACCAGCCACCGGAAGAGTGCATGCTATTGCTGTGGAGAAATAGCAACAAATGCACAGTGATGACAAACGATCAAACAGTATATGTGGGATGCATACCCATGATAGGTCTGTCTGGGTGCAGTTTCTCTTATCAAAATAATAGGAGCACTTAAAAACCCATTAAGAAACACCAAGAGAGTGAAATATATAATCTTCTTGCGCAGATTCCGGCTCAACAAGGCTCTGCTGGGATATCTATAATATATCTATAA
Organism: Bovichtus variegatus; assembly: GCA_943593645.1. NCBI lineage: Eukaryota > Metazoa > Chordata > Actinopteri > Perciformes > Bovichtidae > Bovichtus > Bovichtus variegatus. The sequence continues at coordinate 8,669,508 of CALSCE010009347.1, forward strand.
AATGTATGTTCTTGACAAACATAGATATTAAACCATCTAAATTCCAAATCCAGACGCTTCGGAAGAGAAACCAACGGGAAACTGTCCTCTGATGATTTTATTTGAGTTGGCAGCAACTGATGAGTTAAATATAGACGTTTCTCTTTTCCTCCCCACTACGCTGTTGTTGTTGTTGTCTTTGCACAGGCTGATAAAACATTCATTTCCTGAGCTTTCTGCAACCACTGAACCACTCCCACTCACAGGACGGCCCCAGCCAAAGAGTGCGCCCGGCGAGGTCAAAGGTCACAGTCAGATGAAGACAAGTTATTAAAATAAACATCCAAATGATGAAGCTCAAAAAAAGATTCCTTCGTACCGCCATAACTTTGAGCAGCTATTGCATTTTTTTTTCCTGTACCAACACACACCCACTCAGAGAGAAAGTTTTTAAATTAATGCCATGTCTGGTAAAACTTGTCAAACAATATTCCTTCACTACACTGCCATCTAGTGAGGACTCTGCAAACATAATGACAGCAAAAGATGTCGCCTCTCCTCCTGTGTCTCCTCCTGTCACAAACACTCATGCTCCCTCTCTCATTTCGTTTTTGGACAGGCTGAACCAGCTATCTGGAAAATCAGGAAAATAAGAAGCTCGGGGCAGTAGAGGCAGGGAACGTCACTCTGTGGCTGGTAGCTTACGGCTGTGAGGTTGCATGCTTCAGATTTGGACAAAACATACCTCAGTTTGTCTCTGTGAGGAGTGTCAGTCAGATACTTTGAGTTTTTTTGATATGCAGAGTAGTCAGCCCCATGAGAGTAGAACTACAACTGCAAGTGTGTTCATTAAGTTATTTCAGTAACTACGTTTTGTGTGATTAAGACACTTGAGTTAGTTTAATGAGAAAACAAGACCAGAAATGTCAAAAAAAACATATCTTTTTGATTTTTTTAGGAAGTTATTCAAACATATAAAACAAAACGTACATATTAGAGGTCAAAGATGTCAGTCCTTCGACTACATTTTGCAGTGGAATCCCAAAGCATTATTTTCATAGCAACTTGTTCAGAGCAAATAGCTTTTTCCCCCCAGCAACCCTCTACTGAATATCAGATTCATGAGTATTTAAGCATAAACATGGCTTCGATGTATGAAGGATCTTCTTCAGGTCAGAGAGAAAAGTGGTGACATGATCACAAAAATTGGATACAGCAGGACATCACGCAGCATATGAATGAACATGTCGGGTATGTTGATGTATAGGATGGGACAAAAAACGGCTAAAAATAACTTTAGGAGATGTCTGTTATCGCTGACATAGCCTGTTATATAAGCTCCACAAAATGACTTTAAAATGCAAGAATGAAACTAATGAGCTAAACTTTTCAAGGAGTTATTAAGATCGGATCAAATACATCATTGCTTTAGATGTGGGTCATATTCTCAGAACTGAATCCTACAAAGCAAGTAAAAAAAAACTAAACTTTGTTGCCCCCTTGAGAAGACACTAGAATATTGTATGTGTTTCAATGAGAACAAGCTGGAACATGCTTTGAAACTAAAGAGTGTGACAGGTTAAGATATTTTTCAGAGGAAAGCGTTTGTACTAGTGACTGTGACTCGTCAGAAGTACTGGCATCAAATCTAAGCCTCACCTTAAAACATGTAACACACACACACACACCTTTGAGATCGCATCACCTTAATCTAGCAGTGGAAGGATGATCATCTGATGGCAGTAGCAGAGATAGTCTGATAGTCTGCCAGGAAGACACAGTGGAGATGAGACTTTTTTTTCTTGAGCTGCTTTCATGTAGACAACAACACGAGCATGCACCGCCAGTGTTTGACTCTGATGCTGCTACTACTTTTTTTGGACTTTTTATTCCTTTTATTATAGTACAGTTGAAGATAGACATGGAAAGGGGAGAGAGAGGTGGACCCCATGCAGCAAAGGACATGCAGCAAAGGCCCACGGGTCGGATTTGAACACTGGCTGCCGCGGTAAGGACTTTACCTTACCGTGGTACATGGGACACCCCCTCTACCAGGAGAGCCACTGGGCGCGCCTGCTGCTGCTGCTTATCACGGAGCCCAACAGTTTTGTAAATAAATCAAAAGCTTCTCCCCCGGGGCTGCAGGGCTATGGTCTTTGTATTCAAGAGTCTTTGCAGCGTGCCATTCTTGTGTTGTGCTCTTGTCATTCAAGCACTCGCCAAGACGTTTGCTTTGGTCATTTACACCACAAGCTCCTTCGATGGAAACACACAGATAGGATGAAAATGTTAATCAGGCTCCCTTCATTGACTGGCTGGACCGCTCTTGGCTCCCCGCAGCCTCTAACCAGAGCTCAGTGCCTGCCCCGCTTCGCCACGGAGCAAAAGAAGAATGGCTCTGATCTAAAAGGCGAGGCCCCAAGTGGGGTTTCACTTTATGTTGGAAGGACAGGGTGCTGTCAGACTATATTCCCAAGTACTTGAAGAGGCTGTCTAGGGCACAAAGCAATTAACTGCTGTTGTGGTTGTGATGGAGCCAATGTGGATGCACTGCTGCTTTAATTCCAGATAGTTTTTGTTTCTTTATTGATTTCATCATAACTGAGAGCATAATTCTCCGCCTTCATTTTCTATCATTTTTACTGCGTATATTATCTTCAGCCTTAAAATATCTGGAAAAGATTGAGAAAGAAAAGCTATTAACTTCCATAATGGGATTCATTAGCTGTTTGCTCCAGGTAATTTGCTTGACAACAGACAGCACTATAGCATTAATGTTTGATTGGTAAAGGACTCACTCCTAAAATGACCCTAGGTAGCCTAATGGCTGTCGTAGATATAGTGTAATTTCCTTCTGCAGCACCATAATAAGGACAAAAATAGACCCTTTCTTTAAACAATTATGCCTCTGTCATCCCAAACAATGCAAATGGACTCAGACAGATTCACTCAGGAGGACATGAGGCACTTTCCCTAACCCTAGCACTCTGGCTTAGTCTGTTGTTGAATTACCCCCTACACTGCGACACAGATTCCTCCAGCAAGCTAGTTTGAGGAGCCACAATATCTCCTGAGGTGACTCCGAGCCTTAATTACCCCAGGAACAGAGGCACAGATGGATATCCAAGACAGCGTCTCACTGAGTACTGCGCTGCCTCAGAATCCCTGTAAGGCAATTACTACTTCTGCAAAGAATCACGATGCACGGTAAAAGAAACAAAAGCAAACTTCTTTAAAATGAAAAACATTAAAAGCATATCCCCTCCTTACATCATAATTTTCTTGCCCTGCAGTTCTCTAAACCTGGCCGAAGGCCAGACTCAAGGCATCAGACTCAGTAGTATCAAACTGAGAGGGACTTTAAGACTGCAAAGCTCAGCCAAAACCTGCCCGCACAACAATTACACTCAAAGACATAATTTCTGTTGTGTCATTTATAACTTAAAATTGATTCCTCAGGCCTGCAAACAAACCCTCAGCATTTGGAATCAAGCCTCTATCTGCCTTAAATTCATAGTTATGGATTAAAAATAATAACTGTCTAATGGTGGAAATCCCAGATCTGGAGCACTACCAAAATGTAATCAATTGTTCTTTGGCTCTAGGCCTACCTGCTCAGATAATATCATGTAAATCCATTCTTACATTTTGAGATATTTTGTAGAACATAATAACTAAGAGGCAAAGACATAACCTTGTTAGTGTAGGTAATAAGAGAGCTGGTTTGAGATAAATATTTAACACATGCTAAGAAACTTTCTATATTTTCTAGGTCAGTACATGGTTCCTGACATTGGGTTTTAAAACATAATTATTTTCTAGCTATTTCTAGAAGAATAACAAGGGAACATGTCATTAAAAAGTACTTTGACTGACTTTTAATGACGGAGATGATGATGTGGACGATCACTCCTCCGAGGGCTGTAATACTTTGATATGCCATATGAGTGAGCTGTAAGAGTGATCCAAGAACTTTCTAATGTACAACAATGTTGAGAAAGAATTTAATGTCAGGACGTTTGAAGCAGGGTTTTTTTTTGTTTTTTTACAGACAGCACAATTTGTTACCTTTTTATTGTCCCCAGAGTGCTCAATTATTTGTTTGATTTTCCTGAGCGTTTTTCAAAGGATCAAAAGTATTTCTGAAATTCCCACACTGAGTGTTTTCACATTACCTACCTGGTTAGATTCCTATCTAGGAGAACATCAAAAACTATTTTCGATGTTTCAGCTGAAAGAAAAATAATATCTTAGATTTGTTTGCGGCACAGTGTCCTCTCAACACCAACGTTTTTTAATAAACACCTCTCGTTCTTGGATAAGGTGTTACTGTGGAGGCAATTACTTAAAGAACTTTAAAAGTGCATTTGTCTTGTGGTTATTTTCTTTCCAATCCCCTTGAGGAGAGGGTTCAGACGATGCAGCTGCAATGTGCGGCGGCAGCACATGTCCAACTTGCACCTGCACTTGATCCCTGGGTGGCTCTTGAATACTTGAGAGTTTTCACTGTGCAAGAAGACATTACTGTAGCAGAATCATTTATCTCTAGGTTGCATTTTGTATGAGGGGGGGGGGGGCACGAACATAGATGTCTTATCTAACCTTAATTCAAAGCTGTGTGTTTTGTCGCCCCTCATCAGGCCGGTACTTGTTCAAGGAGCCATGAAGATGGCAGCATTTTTTATTGTTGGGTGTCAAGTGAGGACAACCGTTAAGAAAAGTCTGTTGAAGCTCTGACTTTACTCTAGTTCCATTTTCACTCTTTCATGTTTCTGATTTAACAAGACTAAGAGTCTACAATCAAGCTAGCAGCTCTGTGAGGCCACCTAGGCACACCAGTGCTATGAGCTAAAAAGCTAACATCAGCATGCTAACATGCTCATAAGGTTTGATGTTCATCAGGTTCACCATATTGGTTTATAGTGTTAGCATTGCTAACATCTGCTTATTAGCACTAAAATCACATTACAGCTGAGGCTGATGGGACTATCATTGATTTTGCAGGTATTTTTACTCTCACATGTTGACTTAATGTATTATGTTAACCTGCCACTTACTTACCACGGTTGTTGTGTGTTGTGTTTTTTTTGTACTTACATTTTGTACTTATACATTTGTACTTAACCTTTTATCTGCACTGTCCCTTCGCTGTTGTAGCGCTGTAAATTTCCCCGCTGTGGGACGAATAAAGGATTTCTGATTCTGATTTTAACCGTAAACCAAATAATTTAGACATATTTACCCATGGCGCTAGATTAAAAAAAGTTAAGGGATCCCCAATATTGTTATAATGTAGTGTATCCTGAGGGGGACATGGATGGCTGCACAGAGTTTCTCTCTCTTGTAGATGTAGAGACATCTTACTGGAAAGGAAGGGAAAAGGAAAACACTTTTTGACCTGCTGGTGGTGCTACATGGAAAGTCATGGGATGAACAAATTCATTAGGATCCTTTCATCCTCTGGAGACCACGAATGCCTTTACAAAATTGCATGGCAATCAATCCAATAGTTCTTGAGGTACTTAGGTCTGGAATAAAGCAGTTCTGACTGACAAAAATACGCCGTTCGCATTTCTAAACACTATGATTACTTTCATTCGTTGCAACACTAAGAGAAAATGTGAGTCAATTTAAGACAAGTTGCTGTACTCCACTCCAGGTGCTTGTGTTCTAACCAAAGTGTCCCACTGGTGGAGACAAGGTGCTAGTAGGCCTCTGTAATCGAATTGAGTCTGACTTGTGTACTGCTGCTGCCTATGCAACATTAAAGATGAAAGCAGAGAAGGAGTCACATAGATTTTTAAGAATAGGACCATCAATGCAGAATGCAGCAAAGACAGTCTCCTGAGTTGAAACTACACTTAACTTTGTCCACGGCTGACAGTTTAGATTCACAGATACAATTCATCTCTGGCATCACAGTGTTGCACACACTCAAAAGTAAATGAGAGAATAGGCTCAATGATTTTTCCTTATGTTAAAAGGATGGTTTAACCAAGTGTGAAACCATTCAATATCAATATCAGAGGGTTTCTTTTCTCCACAAAGTAATTGCTGATGCAGCTGAATTGTCCACAATGATGAAGAGCTGTGTTTTGATGGAGGATAAAGAACTGGACAATAGGTTGTTATTACAGTAACAAAAATGTATTCTTGTTTTTTTTCAACACATACAAAGCGTGAGTTAAACCACATCGTGAATAGATTTGACAGATGCGTTTTTTAGACAATCGTCTTTCAGAAAACTCTTCCTGCCCTCTGGGACATTAGTGCCGTGTTTGTGTGCATCAGTATTTCAGGTATTTTGTTAAAAGACAATTAACTATATTTGATGTTATCATTTTTCAGCATTTCAACATACAGCAGGCTCTAATGAACTCCTGTCACAGCTGTATGCACTACTGGCGAAGTCAGGCCATGTGTACATGACTACTATTGGATATTTAATCTGTATTGTGACAGTTCCGACAATATAGAATAGCTGTGGCTGTTTTCATTCGACCTTTAATTTATCAATGTACAGCATTCAGGTCGTCGATAAAAAACTATAAACTGTACATCGGATAGTTTTTCAAATGCAAGAGCACACATTGTAGCCTTTCACTAGTGCCACAGCTCTCTGCAGCTTATTCAAAACTCTGCTAGAGTCCTCACAAGACAGCACATCTCTCGGTTCTCAGATCTTTGCACTGGCTTCCTGCTTGTCAAAAAAATAGATTTTAAAATACTGCTATTGATTTTTTTTTTCTTCTGAATGACTTGATTCCTTTTTTTTTTGATCATCTTTTTATTTTATGTGTACAATAATCAGCAATCCCCAAAGGGTGAACATACAAAAATAACAGTACACACAGCATCATCATAACCCCCCTGCCCCCCACTCCCAAGTGACCAAAGAAAAAAAGGAAAAGAAGATATTGATTTTGTAAAGCATTGGATGGCCGGGCCAAAATACATGTCTGATCTGCAGCTATGTTATGAACGTCCCCCGTCCCCAGAGTCTAAACTAAACATTGAGAGGCAGCATTTCGTTTTTAGTAGCATTCATCCAACTTGCAGTTCTTTAAAATCAAAGCTTAAAATGTTTCTCTTTGCCGCTGCCTTTCTAGGGAAAGCAATCTAGGGATGGCAAAGTCCCACAGTCAGTCCACCACTTTTGTCCAGACTGAAATATTTCAACAACTATTAAATGGGTTGCCATGAGCCCAGAGGAGGAACCCTACTGATTTTGGTGAGCCCGTAACTTTACTTCTAGCAACACCATGAGGTTGACGTTTCTGGTTCAGAGTGAAATATCTCGACAACTATTTCATAGATTGCCATGAAATCTCTCACATCTCCTCTACTGCCACTATCAGGTCTTATGCCAACATCTACTGAATACATCGGCACAACATTTGTTGCAGATATCCACGGTGCCTAGATGATGCTTTCCTCCCTCGACTTTGTTTCCTATCTCTTATTTGAAGCGCTTTGAATTGTCTTGTGTTTGAAAGATGCCATACAAATGAACTTGCTTTGCCTCAATGCTGCTAAAAACAACAAAACAAAACCAAAAAAAACATTCAGGTATTTAATTTAAAAGCTGTGTGAAAGAGCGGAAATCGTATTCATGCAACTGTAATGCACTTAACAACAACAACAACAACAACAACAAAACATTTAGATATTTAATTAAAAGCTGTGTCAAAGAGTGGGAATCTAATTTATGCAGCCATAATCCACTTAACACTTGCTCGTCTGTTTAACAAGTTTGCAGAAATCTAAAACCTATTACAGACAGTTATTTTATTTTTCTGCCTGCCTTATTTATTCTTAATATATTTACTAATGTTTGACCTCTCACCTTTGTTAGTCAGTCTCATAGGTCATGAGCAGGGTTTACTGGCTATTCCTCATATTCTATATTTGCATATCTTTTTGAATAACACAGATTTTGATAATGGATTGTGGACATTTTGTAATCATTGGTACATTTCTGTCATGTAATGTTTTTAATGCCTGGCTGTAGACTAAATTTTCTTCAGGAAAATAATGATAAGGTTGAAAAAACTGAAAATTCAATACCTGGGGTTATCTTTCCGATTTTGAGCTTGGTCAGCGATGTGAATTATTTTCAATTGACATCTGAAAGCCTTTTTACACTTTCATCTTCGTTGTGTGCTGCTCTGTGTGTAGTCTGCCTTTCTTTTCATTGACTCATAATTCACACTCTAAAAAGATAGTGTAGAAATAAATTAAATACTTACATTTACACACATCTCATACATAGTCTCCTACTGCACTCTTTGTAGGAACAGGGAGAAGGAAAGAAAGAAAAAAAAAGATTCTACAGAAATTACCTATAATTCACAATAATGAATGCAATAGATGAATATGAAAGCCCTTTTGGTTTGTGAAATATAGCTGAGGGTTGGGTGCTCTACCTGGTGCTCTTGGTGTCATTGTCATTATCAAAGAGCAACACGGTTAAATGAAAGAATTAAGGTCATGACTTCAGTATCTTGGCTGTGATTCATGTTAGCCAGCTGTCGTGGGATTTGAAGTGCAGCTTTTTGAAGACCAACTTCAATCATTTTAATGAGTTTGTCATATCGCTGCTGACTGAGATGGCCCTGATGTCACTGCAGGGTCCACGCTTAATGTATTCCATTGTTGTATCCATTGATTTTTTTTTTTCTTCTGATACTTTCATTTTTTAATGAGCAAAGTCTCCTCAGAGACATTTAGAAAGTGACACATACAGTAGGATCCCCAGTGGTGCTCTAGAGGTTAAAGGTGGAGAAATCCCCTGAAAATACACCTAAAGGAGAACTGTGCACTTCTCACAATGAACTCTAGTATCCCCATCATAATTCTCTGTCATCCTTGTGGAGTTTGAAACAGGATAGGATTTGCTACATCCACTAAAAGTTCCAAAGTTCAACCTTGTCTCCAAATGTATACTACTTATTTGTTTTGCTAAATACGATGGGCGAGAACAGGTGTGAGTCCTGCGTGTGGCTAGGCTCAGGCAACAAAAGCACGTTGGTTAATGTTAGGCAAAGACAAAGGTTTTGGTTAAATCTTAATAAAGTCAAGTTTTCCTGTCTTCTGATTCAAGCCACTGACAACTTTTTCAATCTTTAACCAAGGCCATGCGCTTTCCTGGAATTAACCCGAGTGCTTTGCATTCCTAAACATACCCATAACAAGACTAAGAGTCAACAGCTATGCTCGTGGCTCTGAGGCATTACAGCAGTGCTTTGAACTAAATGCTAACGTCATCATGCTAATATGCTCACAATGACAACACAATGTTTATATCTTGATTTAGCCCATCAGTCATCAGCCATCAGCTGATTAGCAACTAACACAAAGAACAGCTGAGGCTGAATGGAAAGTCATTTTGCAAGTATTTAGTCATAAAACAAAGTATCGGACACATTCTAATTTTGACCTGATGATGGCGCTAGAGGAAAGGTCAGTGGTCACCAAAGCTATTACAATTCATCCTAATGGGTGATATGTATTGTGTACTAATTTATTGGCAATCCATCCAAAAGTTGTCAAGACATTTAACACGCAAAACACTTCTAATTCTAAGACATTTTTATATATTTTCCATTTTCAACCCAAATTTGCATAAAAGGGAAGCACACATCACCCAAACAGCGCAGACAGAGAAGGCCTGTGTTTTTTTTATACTTTAATTAAACAGACCAATCGCTATCACATACGAATGTGATGTAAGAAATATAAAGACAAAGCAGTCTTATTGATGTTACCCGTGAAGAAGTCATACACAAAAGCAAACTCACGTTGACTTTGTCATTTGGTGTTTAAACGGCGCAGAGTAAGGATTATGTTAGCCTTGTTATTTTCCGTCATGACGTACAGTGTGTGACAGCTGCTGTGACTGATAGCTTACCTTTATGAGCAGAATTAATTGGTTACCCATTTTAAATGACTATCAAAGCCACCATGGGCCTGGAATCTAACAAACAAATGAATCAATTTTGACTGCATCACAATGCAATTAAACCATCGTTAGGGCTCTAATTTACAAAAATAATGAGATCAAAACCTTAAGAAACCTCACTTTTGATTGATTTCTTTAATACAGGGCAATATACTCACAGACACTTTGATTGTGAAAAGAGACAATTTGAAAGTGACTTTGTTTGTTTGTCTTTTTTTTATCTTCACAAAAGATCTATTTGAAATCATTGTAGACATCCCAGACATTTCTTTTTGGTGCTTAAGCACAACCATGAACGTCATACTTTATTTATAAAGTCTGAAAAGTGTGCCACAGAGAAGGCTCAGCTTCCTACGTCAGGCTTCAAAAAAAAAAAAAACTGGATGGTGCTCATAAAAGTTTCAGGTCCTTTTCAGAATGGAGGGTTTAGACATGTTGTCTTTAATTATTTCATTTCACATTAAAAGTTTGAAAACCTTCACTCCAAAAATGGGAATATTTCTAGGTGCATTCTGAGGGAAACCCCTTCTGGACCTTCCATTTCCATTCATGAAACATACGAGAAAGGTCGGCATGTCTCCAGTAACCATGTCTGACTGGCCTTTCTCTGACATTCAATTCTTGTTTGGATGTACCAGATGTAAGTTAACTTCTAACTTTTCAAACGCCTTTCACAGAGTACATTTCCTCGCCGCAGGGGCAAATGGCTACTTCAAAGTCACTCTCAGCAACCTCCTTCGACACTTCTGAATTTGCAGATGTGAGTCTGGATTTTAGAAGAGATTAGAATTATGCGATATAAGAACCAAATGGAAATGGGTCGTCTTTATGTATCTGTTATTGAGATATACACTAAAATACTTCTTTTTCATGTCACATGTGCTTTTGTACACAGTATTTTCAGTGTCCGCAAATGTATGGACCATGAAATTTGTGGAAACACTGAAATTCATCATTAGCAAGAGTTTGCCCCCAAATTTTTTTGCTTTGATGCCGGCAATATTTCCAATGCTGTCACATCAAAAATGCTCTGAGAAGCAACTGAACTCTGATAGTCTCCCATGTGAGATGCTTGTACCTCATTTGTGACATGTTTCTTATTTCAGTCTTTCACAACAAAGTATAAGGAGTGAAGCTGGATAATGATGAGGTCACGCAGTTAAATAAAGTATCAGTGTCATCACCCTGACACCAAATACTGATACGTCCATAAATAGAGTCTATTGACGTCACCACAAGACTCATCACAGATTAATTTGAACCTACATAAGGTTTGTGAATACATTTCTGATGGCCTTGACAACTCTCTCTTCTCTCACACCTCCGATAAAATTCAACCGAGGAGTCTGCAAGCCTTTGTGTTTGCTTTTCACAGAGGCAAATCTCAGAGGAGCAGCGGTACGTTGTGCTATGACAGTCGAGCCTGGGACGTCGAAGTCTCGCACTTTTCTTCTTTTCTTCATCTTTCTTTTTTTCCCTTCCTTGGCTACTGAGAATAGGCTGAGTCTTCCAATTAGCAGTTTTCTGAAGAGGTGTTGTGACAGTCAGGGAATACAATTTACAGTTGTTAAAGCCTATCTGAAGTCGTTGTCAGTGTGTAACAAAGATAATATTAAGCTTGATTTTAATCCTGAAAACTATGAAGTAAAGTACTGCGATGATTGATTGTACATGTTTGGATCAAAGGTGGTCTAATCCTTACAGCACATCTGTCCAAGCCGCTTAAACATTGCTCCTGAAATTGCAGTCTGCTGCCAGATAATGTAGACCAGTCGCAAATCACACCTGCCTATTGTAAGCTGGTGGGAGACCTGCACAGCTTAGCTGAAAGCAGGAAGAAAGTTTACAATGGGGAGACTAAGAAAAGAAATGTTAGATTGATGCTGTTGTTTCCTAGAAGAGATGTGTCTCCATTTATTATTATCTGACAGTCAGAGACAATGAGCAATATGAGGATGAAAAATGGATTAGATCTTCACTAAAAATATGTGCATCATACTTGTTTTTATTTCACTAATAAACAAAGAAACGCAGCCATAAGGATTAAACAAACAAGATACACCATGGATTGTGTTAGCTTTGGACAGAGCCGGGCTAACTGCTACTCCTGTTTCCAGGCTTTTTGCCGAGTTAATTTAAGCCTCGATTATGCTTTCGCCGCGGACGTGAGCTGAAGCAAAAATCATGACGTGGAAACGTTTGTTATCTGTTATTCGTGCGGGTTTTTCCTCCCGGCTAAATGATATTTTCAAAGCTCCTCTAAGTTCTCCATTTTTCTCCGCCCATCCGCATGCTCGAAATTATAAAATGTTCGATGTGCACGGACGAAAAAAAACTTGCCTCACGGAACCCCAGCGAAGGGATGTTTCTAAAGGTGTGACGGCACTTTGGACGTGCAGACACTCGCGGCCCTAGCGGACGCGTCAACCATAAACCAGGCATTAGCCGGCTGTTAGCGGTAGCTACATATCTAGCTAACGTACAGACGTCGATGACGATTTTCTCATCTAACTCTCTGCAGGAAGTGTATTTCCCAAAAATGTCAAACTTTTCCTTTAAATATACGTATAACTCACCTCTGCCTTATCTTCTATTCACTCCACGTCTGGATCATGAAGGTGATCTCGTCGTACCACCTGGGTCACACAGTGAGGCAACCACTATAGTATCTTTCCACTGGCATCTGAAGCGAAGAAAAAGCATTGATTTCAAATGGCGGTTTTAGTCTTAAATGACAGCTCTCTGTGAGCACCATTGTGTGAAAACTGCTCCAATGAACTCCATTGATTAATTTTGTCTTTTGAAATGGCAGCCATGGGTCCGGAAAGTATATTCTTTTATACTGATGCAGAGAGTCAATATGTGGCTTTATTGTTCTCTGTTTTCTCAGTCAACTTTTTCCACCACAGCTCAGCGTGTCTCGAGAATGACGTAACCAGGATAAAACGGGTCTGTCAATAGAATGAACACTGACATGCTCTCAATAGAGGCATGCCCTCTCCCTTGCTGTGGAATAGATTTATTTCATTTTCTTTTTATTCATATGCCATTCGTGACAGTCACCTGCATGCTGATGACTTCCTCTCAGAGATTCTCAATGCCAAAGCATTTTAGATATGAGCACACGCAGTTGCAGCTACAGTTTGGTAAAACATGCTGCAGTGCGGACCAGCTCGCTGTATAATTGAGAACTGGGAATAGCAGTGAAGGGACTGACCTATATGAAAGAAGCTGTGCATTTTAGACCTTCAAGCCGCTAAATTAAAACCTTCATAAGAGATTGACAGCAGCACAGTTGCCTTCTGTGCTTGGGGATTCGTGGGGAAGAGCTGCCAAATGCTGTACCTGCGTCCCTGAGCAGAGCTGCAGTGCAGGGTCAGCGCCGGAGGTGGCCACCTCAGCTGGGTGTAAAATGGCCAGTAAATCACAGTCGATACAGGCCAGTGCTTGTGTGGAGGTGTGTGTGTGTGTGTGTGTGTGTGGGGGGCATAATATGTGTACAATCTTTTACATTTCAATGCTGTTCATCCTCAGAGCTCTACACAATGCATGTATGTTAAGCCAGGAGATTATGCATTCGGGTATCAGGGTACTCTTTGTGCGCTGGTGAATGTTTATGTTTGCGTCTATGCCATTATTTGCATGTGCATGTGTGTGTCTGTGTGTGCGTGCGGGTCACCCTGAAGCTGCCAGACCAGATGTGCAGGAGTCTGGATTGTGCGAAGTGATGAGTGGCTCCCTCGCTGACTCTGCAGACTTGGAACAATGCACACAGGTCTCTCCAACTAATGAGCTCTCTATATAGAGAGCACACAGTGAGAGCCTCCACTCTGCCTACAGTTTCAATCAGGACCTCCATATCTGGGGAGCAGAGCTTTTTATGCTTGTGCTGGCGACGGACCAAAGAATTTGATACAAAATGCAAATCAGCATCGAGTACCTGAGGTGGTTCCAGTTTGTTTGTGTCACAAGGTGGAGAGTGACAGGTTCTTTGGATCAGGATGGAGTAGGTTTAGGAATGCAGAGGCAGCAAGGATATTTTTGCTTTAGACTTTCTAACAGATACGAATGCATAGGCTTTGCTTCTCCCGTATTCTGTCACAAAGCACTTTCTATATCTGCGACGGCACCCAAACTCATATAAAAATAAATGTTTTTCTTCACTTCAGAAGTACATGTTGTGTGGGTAAACATACTGTATCACATTTACGCATCACAGCACAGGGACAAAGATGAATCATCTGTTTCAACGTTGCAAGCTTGTTGTGTTGGAAAGCTTTGCTCCCCGATGGGCTGTTAAAACTAACTCAAACAAATATAGGTTACGGGGACTAAGAGAGTGACACAGCCCCCCTTGAGGCAAGTGTCCAGACTTCTTACTGAGAAATGACTCTACATTATTCATTTCCCTTCTAATGTCTTTGTTTTGCCACAGTGCGTAAAACAGTGCAGGTCCACTACTTTAACTCTGAGATTCCTAATTACGAATGGAAAGCTGCCAAAACACGAGATAAAAAATTCACTCAGTGCATAAAAAAATAATCTTTTTTTTTTGTCAGCTGAAAATATACAATAAAAGGCGCTATGGCAACTGTATCTCATCATTATTAAAGCACCCATAAGGAGAGGGAAAGTCTTTTTTATCCTCACTGGTAGCAGCAGATTTAAACGGCATAAACTGAAATGTAGTCATCCCAGTGTTAAGCTCTAATGAGTCAGGTAATAGTGGGCTTTTAACCTAGAGTAAATATTTTTACCTGCCTTTTGGTGTTAATGCTAAGGGGAGACAATGGAAAACACTACATGTTTTTGGACTGCTGGGCACATTAAGACTTATCTCAGGTTGTTAATGATGATTTTTTTTGCACAACAGGCAGTTTGGAATGCAAATCTACTCTTATGCTACCAATCATAGCCTGGTAGCAATATCATAAAATATTCATTTTCACAGGAACCCTATTCTGTGGTGGTGCAAAATCCTCAGCCTCTGATGGAGAAGTACAAAGATAGACTCACATACCCTACAGTGTTCCTGTGCCATATCGTGTACCTGTCAGGGAAAATACAAAGACTTGTGAGTTCGCGTCAGATTTCAAACGCCTAACCTTTCTGTCTTTAGGTTTGTGTTTCTCTGGCAGCGCTAAATATATGAGATGCCCTCTAGTATCGTACAAGCTTGCTGTTTTGATCTACGAGGTTGTGATATAAGCTTTGGTTAATAATTGATGTGTGGAAG
The DNA here is from genome assembly GCA_943593645.1 of Bovichtus variegatus. NCBI lineage: Eukaryota > Metazoa > Chordata > Actinopteri > Perciformes > Bovichtidae > Bovichtus > Bovichtus variegatus. The sequence goes on from CALSCE010009347.1 coordinate 8,684,684, forward strand.
GATGTCTCTCTCCTGCTCCTTCATACGACTCAAAAATGACATTCCTGAAAATAAGAGGGGTCTTCTGCAAGATGAAATATTTCACTTTGTGAATTACTGATGCACCGTGTGGGAGTTCCCATCCCCTCCTTGCTACCTCGTTATTGTGCAAAGTTCAGTTTCTTTTGCCATGGCCTTTAAGGCTAGTAAGGAAAAGCTGTCCTGACCTCATTAGTGGTTACATGGCTAGCATGTGAAGCTAGTTATCCGTGTCCAGAAGTTTCTTTCCATATGCTAAACAACAAAAATGACCTCTTTTTCTTATATGTGTCTCTCCTCGACTAATTAAGTTAGAAAACATGAGAACCAAATGTCGCCGCCAAAGCTAAGCTGCTACCAAAGGTTGTGTAAGCCACGTTTAAAGGAATAAGGCTTATTTGGTTTCTTCTTTTCATCTCAATTGCAAGAAGATTGATACCACTCTCTTGTCTGCTAACTCCAGCAGCCGGTTAGCTTAGCTTAGCATAAAGACTGGAAGCTGAACATCTATCAGGCTAGCTGTTTCCAGTATTTGTGGGACACTGTAAGCTAAGCTTAACAGCTGCGGCTTCATATTTATTGCTTCCAACCAACAGTTAATGTTGTTTTTTATTAAACTAACCTATAACCTTAACTACGTGGTTATTGTTTTAACCATGACAACACAGGCCCCTTAAATTTAACAAGGTCCTTATTTTAATCCAAAACCTTGATCTGTCCCTTAACCTAACCAAGTTGTTTTTGTTCCTAAAACTAACCAAACCTTAACCATAGCGATGTCACATCATAAAAGGGATTTCTTTTAACAATGATTTGTTACAGTTTTGAAAGGCACACACAAATGATGTCATCCTGCCAATAGTTGGCATCAGATCAAAAAAGGCTAGATGGATGGATGGATGGATGGATGGATGGGTGGGTGGATGATAGATGGATGGGTGGATGGATGATAGATGGGTGGATGGATAGAAAAAGGAAGTGGAATTGATGGATTTGCATGTGATGTATGTTACAACAGTAATTGTACTAAGTATAATTCATTGATCTATGGTACCAAAGAGCACTGGGTTTTTACGACTCTTGTCATTTGTAAATTGAGGAGGCAGTTTGAATGGGGACATCTATAATTGATAATTACAAGTCTGTGCGTCATGGTTTTGCTGCTGTGGGCTAATGATGAGAGGATATAAAGTGTAACGCGACTGTGCTGAAAATAGTTAGACTTGTCCAGCTGCATGTCTCTTTAACACGGCCCAAGAACATCCAAATGTTTATCTGGTTCATTTAAAATATTCATATCTGTGATTATTACTTAAGATTTCAAAGATTTCCTTCTTCAGTTGCAAACCGCTGTAATAGTCTCTGAAGTGAGCCGTTAAAGAAAAAAACCGACAACACTCTAATGAGGAAATCTTCAGTGGGGTGCCCAGACTTCTGTCACTACCACACAGCCTTTAAGTGGACACGATGGACTTCTAAAAGTTTTAATTACAAGCTACTTCAGAAGAACTTTGGCCCGCTGTGCCAATATTTCAATACTTCTCGCAGATATTAATAATGTGTCTCCCACTACAGGTTCAGATGTATTTTTTTTGTTTGCATCCACTGACCACCAGAAGCCATCCATCAGGAATCTAATTTGCTATAAAGCGAAGAGAGCTAAGAACCTTGCAATCATACGCCAACGTGTCCATTTTTATAAATAACAATAGGGATAGGGCCATCATCTGCAAACCTGTGTGAATTTATTACCCTAAAATTAACTTTACCTCGAGTTTAGAAGCATCTTCACAAAGAACTTCTTTATAGCTTTTATTTGAGGTACCAAATAATGACATTTATAAAGCAAACAATGTACCCTCACACGGAGAAAGCTATCAGCACTAACATCTCATCTAACGCTGATGAACATGGACACAAAAAACTTCATTTTAAGAGCATCTCATATTTGAAAATTGACACATTTCCTATTGAAACAAGGTATTAGTTTAGGACATAATGTAAGGAGAGATCAAACAAGGTGAGCAGGCCAGTGGGATATTAATAAGAGATGGGCTGTTTTATTGTAATGGAAGGAGCAGATGGGCTCAAACATCTATGATGGTTTTATGTGTTTTATTCAATGTGGTGGCTTGACTGTAACTGTTTTAAGAACATTATTTCCCAGAGAGCAAAATTAATGATATTTAGTTGTGAAATCAGTTCACATTATGACACGGAAAGTCATTTGTGATTTAGTGGGGAATAAGAAATATTACATTTACTCCAGAGCACTTTATTTACTTAACACGCTTTTCTTCTTTTCATTGAAATATGCATGACAAAAGGATTTATTATATCATGTTATGTGATAGATCATATCAAGGCAAGATCGCGACTTCACCCCCCGCAGAACCTTGTGTATGTAACACCGTCTTGCCAGCCTTGCCAGTCTGTGCCAACTGTATGTTTTAGGTCTAAATGGATTTTAGCTTGTTGGCAACGCTAGCAGACGTGAATGTTAACACATTTTCAATATCCAAGGCCTGATGCTGTGAATAATGAATACCTTATGGAACAATCTTTTACATTTGTATAAGTGCGTATTAGTGCCTGCATTACCTCTAATATTTGCTGGTCATCTAACAATAATAAAGTAATAAAGTAGTTAATGACTCTTAGTTGGACGCAAAAACTTTTAATATAATCTGAAAACAAGGTAGGGAAGTGTCTCATCTCTAAAATGATCATCACAGAAGTATGTAAATCAGTTGAGATTGCTTTTTATCTCTGCGTAGTCCTACTAGTTCACTGTTTTACTGTAAGATTTATACAGGTACCATTTGAGCCAAGTTTCAAATCAGAGTTTCAAATCAGACAACCAAAACCACTTGTGTGGTTTAAAATACATATTGGCTGAATTTTATCATTTATTTGCTCAGGGTAAAATATGTTTATTCCAAGTGCCATAGGCTCTAGTTTAATTTCTTCTAATCTAACAAACAGGTTAGGTCATTTTGGCTTCTTGGCAGGAGTACAATAAGGAGAAATGTATGTTCTGTAACAGAAAACATTAATTTCTCTATAATATATTACAATATTCTTCAAATTGTGTGAAGAATTAGCTTTTTTAAATGTGAATTGATGTAGCTTTGTGTGATCATATAAGATTGCTACTGCTGTTGTCCTGAGCTGCACTGAGGCATATTCTGAAGGTTAAGCAAAAAATATGGAAGAATAAAGATTAACGTAATGGTGAAGAGGTACTTTAATGGGAACATGCACCTCTCCAATTACTAATATTATGTGCTGAATAAATGATGGCTTTGAATCAGACCTCATTTGCAAAGAATGGAGGTAAAATTAAATAAAGCCGCATCTACTGCATAATGAAATAAGCATAAAATATAGTAAAGTAGAGAAGGATAGAAATAAGATAAGATAAGATAAGATAAGATAAGATAGAACTTTATTCATCCCGAGGAAAATTGTTGTGCAACAGTTGCAATACACAGTAGGAGAAAGTATAAGATTCTAAAATTTACAAATAGTGCAAAATGTATTTTACAAATATATATATAATATATAATAGAAACTATACATACGGTATATTTCTACGTGTGAGTAGCAAAGTTTCATTTCAACATTATACTTGACTACAACATATCGGACTATAAAGCCTGTATCACATGTTAGAAATAGTAACTAAAGGATTGTGGTATGAAATAGATACACCCCGCAGCATTTCACTGGGGTCAGAGCACTTAACCTGCTGCCTGCATGGCTTTTCACCATATCTCTCTCAATAATGTAATTGAAATCATTATTTGAAAAGGGTGATTTTCTCTCCTGGTGCCCCAGAGGTGTGTTCAGCACTGATTGAAGTGGATGTCTCGAGTGTCTATAGATACCTCAACACCGTCTATCTTAGCACGAGCGTTTCTGTAACACATCTGCATGAAGGCAAAAACTTGCACAGCAGTTTCACACTTTTTTTTCCCCATTTCTGTTTTTAGAGAAGAGGATTAGGTACGTTATTATTGAATGCTGAAAAGAGAGACTACTTTTCTATAGCAACTGTGTGCGGCTTTTGTCATATACACACGCACAGTGCTGCTTATACACTCAATGCAGCACTGCAGGCAGATGTTAGCTTTTTAGTTGGAGCAGAAGGGCGAGACAATGTTCTGTGCATGACTAATGTCCTGAGCGTCTTGCACTTCCTTTTTTTTTTTTTTTACTGTTATGAGCACCAGAGTCATTTGAGCAGTTGTGAAAATGAACCAGACATCATAGTTGAAAAGGTCTGATTTCAGAGATGGGCTGCACACTGCTCTTTTCTTCTTCCACTGAATTCTATTTAATTAAAAGAACTGAGAATAATCCAACAACATGAATCGCTGTCGTCTTGTTCCTTTGTGTGCTTTTCACACTGTCTGCTCGCAAGTTTCCATCACAGAAGTATGAGCTCAGGGAGCATGACGCAGTTTGTATTCAGTCGGTGTGACAGGCAGCAAAGCAGCAATCTTGTCTGTTGAAAGACAATGATTCCACTCAGCTGCCATGTTGTGCACACAAATGTGCTATAAGACATCAGTCCTGAAATCTGTCGCTGTGCACAGTGAAATTTAAAGTCGCTGAATAAGTTAAAAAGATCCTCCATGGAGGTTTGATTTTTAATGCAGAACCTCCCAAAGACTGCTTTGATTTTCATTTGCCTACATGGATTTTATTTTAACGTGATGTCTAAATCCTCAGTTTAGTTTTTGAAAATCCATTATTTATTTTACATATGACATTTACACGGCTTCACGCTCCCAGTGTGGCTTCAAAGAGAAATCTACATTAGAAATAAAAGCAGGGAGCCCCTTGGTAACCAAGTGGTTAGCGCGCATGCCATATAATATGGGATGGGCCAGGTTCAATCCCAACCTTGGGACCATTGTTGCATGTCACACCCCCCTCTCTTTCCCCCCCCCCCCCCCCCATTTCTAAACTGTCATCTGTCAAATAAAGGTGAAATGCAAAAAAGGAAACATTAAAAATAAAAGCAGATACTTTCATCCTGTGCTTCAACTCTACTACTCAATTAGTCTGGATCTATTTTGACAGTCGAATCATTGTTTAAGTCCATTTTGAAGCTTCTACAGTGTGAGATTTTTTCAGCTGTTCACTGATTTAGATCATTGTGAATTGAACATCATTTGGGTGGTGGGCTGTTTTTATCTGATAACGCAAGTGATTTGAAAATGTCACTGTGAAATTATGATGGGCCTTTTTCATTATGTTCTGACATTTAAACAAATAATTTGTTTAAATCGAGAAAATGAATCAGTAGATTAATCGATATCCATCGAACTGGACGTTGCGTCCCTCTTTGGGAAATTATTTTTTAGCACAGAAGTATTACAAGCAAAACAAGACAAAATGCCAAAAAAAACGAGGCATACACAAAGCCAGCATGTACACACAACCATCCGTGTCTAAACTCAGCAGGCAGGTCAGGAAAAAATCCATTATGATCACCACACAATGTCATTGCAGATGTATCCCAGACAAACAACAAGTCAAAAATACATGGAAACAGTCGTCCAGGTGCCACACACACAGCCACTACTTTCTCAGACGTCGTCTGCATTGTAATAGTTGGACTGTGCATTAGGTTTGCATTAAAGTCAAGACTTGAGCTTTTTAGTCAATGTTCTCCATGATTGAAATTCTCAGTCAGCCATCAATCTGCATTATAGACTGGTTTCCCCTTGTCTGGTGGGAGCTAACTGAAACAGATTGAGACAGCTCTTGCTCACTGCATCACTAATGGCTGCCAATGAAAGACGTCTCTGTGCAGTTGACCCGTGTGTGGAACAGGATCACGTCGCAGCTCGGAGCGATGGGGAGAACACAGCTCAATATAGGGAGTCTCTTCGGCATCAGTCACCAGTCAACAGCATCCTCATCCTATTGACTAAATGTTGCCTAGAAATAGAATCTAATCACAGGGTTTGGACAGGCTCTAGTTCTCCTAATGGTTTACCATTAGCTGACTGGAACAAAGCCCAAAGTACAGAGAAATATAAAATTATATTCCAGGGTGTCCGCATTGCATGGCAATAATGGATTCTCGACTATTGCCATGGAACCTGCACACTCCTCTGTGCCTAAATACAGCAGCAGAGACTGAGGTGTTTGATAGAGAAATGGATTACTTACCCTCTTCTTGTTTGCATCCTAATCATTATTCTATGTCACAAAAACCTACATTAACCTGAGAAAAGTGGACAAAAAAAAGACTACAGCTAAAATGTGGGAAATATGCATTTTCTCCACTCAGCTGTGTTGATTGGATAATACAGCAGTGCACCCTAAGTGAAACAATTTCCAAGCCACTTTGCAGAGGGGCCACAACACAGTCGTTACCTGCATGGTATAATTGACAGTGAACACAGGCAATCCTGTTAATTGATTACCTAGGCCTGTGCTAATGTAAAATGCAAAGCCTCATTGTATCTTCCGTGAAGCCCCTGTCAGGCACATTTCCACACAAAGACTTCCAGAGGCAGACCCATTAATGGCTCTAGACTTTTCCTCTGGGAACATCAGAATACCTTTCAGATTGATAATCCAATGCATAATTACCTATAGGATGACGATCCAAGTCAAATATTTCACAGTGGAATAGTATCTGGCACACTGCTGATCAACAAAAACTGAATAAAATCCCCCGGGGGGGCCACGTGCCTCTACAGAAATATAACTTAATTAAGGGTACGCCCATTTGCTGTTTTTTCCCCCCCCTCCAGGTTGAGATGAGGATGCGGGGGTATGGGCCCCTCTCCCCTCTCGTCCAGCATTCAGCCTCCAGCTCCTCCTCTGATGCATCGTTTGCATCAGTACTTGGGAACACTTGTCCGCGCGCTGCTGCACCTCCCCACAGTTGCATTCCCGGACTCCACTTAACCAGGTGATGACAGACAATCGCTCAAGAGTGAACATGATATGTTTTTAACACGCCCGAAGTCGGAATTAACGTAGAATGGAGACGCGCCCCGGTCACTGCCTTTTTATCATTTTCTCTGAGTGGATTTGGCTCTTCACCCTAACTTCCATGCTGGGAGGAACACAAGGGGAGATAAGGTGCATTCCCTCGTGCCAGCTGCCGCTAGTTACAGAATTTATCCGGGAACTCTCGGAGCTGGATTTGACTAATTTTGGCGAGGCACCAGCTGAGGAATTAGTTGGATTTACGGAGGGGTCATCGGGCGCCCAACCCACCGCCACCGCCGGGGACGAAAAGCACAACGTTGCGGAATTAACCGCGAGCGAAGAAAGTTCGTCCAAAGTGCAACCACGGCTGGGGGGAAATAACACAAGTTGTCTCCAGAAGGACGCGTTGAGCGGTCAGCAAAAACTTTCCCAGCCGAAAGTGTTCGCCGGGAGTGCTTCACCCGCGGCTGCCCCTTCTCCCAGTGGGGGTAACGTAACCGAAAACAGCAGCGGTGATGAAAAAAAGAACAGCTTTTACGTTGAAAATGTGACAGTGAACGAGGATACGGACGTGGCCGGTTGGAGACGAACACGGAGTGCGAGGAGCGCAGAGACTTGGTCCGGATTCAGACCTGAGGGCGGGGAGGACGCTTCGTTTTCGGACCAGGTGGAGTTTGAGCTCACAAGTTCGACATTTGCACTCGCCGGGGACACGGCTCATAACCAGGCGATGGTGCACTGGTCCGGACAGAACAGCAGCGTAAGTAGTAAATGTGCTCCAGATTGTTTTTTTTTTGACGCAGTGTGGTCAGTGTTGTTCACTCCAAAACCTTGCATGATCATTTGAGTGATTTTTAAAAAGAAAAAAGAAGAAGAAGAAGAAGCTGTAGTTTTGATGGAGATTAAATGTGTGACTGTCGAGAGGTTGCAGAGTTTGAGGGATTCAGTATTGCCTTGCTTCACCCTCTCTCTCTCTCTCTCTCTCTCTCTCTCTCTCTCTCTCTCTCTCCATCTATGCCATTGTTTATTGATTTAGCTGGAAAAAAAAAAGATAAGGCAACATAATATAAGTTTAATCTTCTGCATAGAGTTGTGCTGTTTTTTCTTTCTTTCTCGAATCACTGATCTTGGCTGTGGGCATATACAGTATTTCATGCGTGTGAGAGATCAATACCTTCCTTTGCACCTGTCTTCCTGCTAGAGCCTTATCCGCCTTGCTCAAAAAATAGAGGGGTGGGTGATGTCACTGAAGGTTAAGTGTACAGCTCAATGAACACCAATACTGAAGGCAAAAAGTGAAAGTCATTTTACAGCAGAAAGGTTGAAGTGATAATAATAATAATGATAATTTTTATAATAACCTCACTTGTATAACACTCTTTACACAAATAATGCAACTTGAAGTGCTCTTTGCAACAAAGAGACATGAGAAGCAAAATGAAGTACAAAATAGCATCAAAGTAATATTGTAAAATACTAAATATAGGTACAAGGAGAGATAAAAGACAACATAAATAGATGTGTTCAACCTCTAGCCAACCCAGTTTGGCAACATCCAATTTTCTTATGTCTGTGGTTCTGAACATCTAACAACCCCCAGTGAAGGATGCGAGTAAATCTGAAGGCATTCAAAAACAATGGGGGGTCTTCAATGTAAGCCATTTAGAGCTTTACTGTAAATACAAGCAAAGGGACTTTAATATCAAGCCTTAAAGATATGTACAGTTCATCCAAAATCACGCTCGCTCGCTCGCTCGCTTTCTTTTTTTTTTTTTTTTTTTTTTTTTTTGTTTTGATCAAGAGTCAAGCAGCAGAGTTTGAATTAAATTGCACCCTGGTAATATTTCTGAGATGAAAGAAGCTGATTTGGAGGTGTGATTTATTACTAGAAGCAGCGTCTAACATCCTATCAAAGAGCGCCTGGGCTTGATGTGGGGAACCAGAGATCCAAGATTCTTGGATGGTGCATCTCTTTTGGCCTTAGAGCTTAGCAAAAGTGTTTATGTCTTGCTTGTCTTTCATTTGAGTTTTAGAAAGCCATTAGTCCTCTATTTATTAAGTGCAGACAGGCCGTAAGCCAGTTTAACACATTTGTATCATTTGGCTCTAAAGATATGTAAAATTGTGTATCATTGGCGTAGCTGTGAAAATTTATGTTGTGATGGCATCGTCTCATGGCAGCACGTAGACTGAGAAGCGCATGAGGCCAAGTCCCGGTCATGTTTTAATGATTTAAACCCTGTTCAGCAGGACAAACCCATTTCAGAAGGGGAGTTCTAACAATGCTGCAGTCCAATGCAGCCAACCAGGACCGAAGATGAAATGTTTTAAAAGATTCAACTTCTGTAATGCTTGATAAACATATCAAATATGACTGTAGGTTTGTAAAACAGATGCAAATAAATAGTAAAGAGCAGAAAAGGCACCAAAATAACCTCCAACAGCTTAAATGAGCAGTGTCTAGGTTTTAGTCGGATCTATTAGCAGAAAAGGAATATTATATCTAATATTATATATATTCGTTGTTGTGTCTTTTATATTACCTGAAACTAGCAATCGTTGTGTTTTCTTTACCTTTTTCCGCCATGTTGCACCGCCATGTTTTGTACTGTAGCCCAGAACAAACAACAAACCCAACACTGGCTCTCGATAAGGCCTTTTGCGTTTTTACATTGAAGTACCCATTGTTGGACAAAAATGGACAAAATGCATCTCCCTTGTTAACCTGCCATCCCCCCTTTCAATGTCCCAGTAGCAGAGAGAGTGCAGGGGCAGAGGGGTTGTTTAGTTGAATATGTAAATCTAGTCTGCCTGACTCATTGGTCCTATCTGACTGAGGCTTGTGCAGGTTAGTAGTGTCCACCAGTCCCAGTGCGCCGCGGCCGGCAGAGCTAATCATGGCCACAATGCTTGTGATTCCAACAGACTGTGCTGAGTATTGATGGATACATGGAGCTGTCCGTGGTGCTGAAGTAGCTGAGTCTGAGACTCGCCCCTTGTCCGGGGGGGGGGGGGGGTGTAACTTCCCACTGCTCATGTCTGTACGGTAAATATAAATCAGTATGTATGGAGGAATCACTGTTGTTGTGAAGTAGGCCTACCTTTCTGCCATCTAGTGCAGTGGCCATTGAGTCTTATAAAGTGCAGCTGCAGGCTACTGGTAAGCTACGCTGTGTTGTCTTTGAAGTGTTTTGCTTTTTTTCTTCGGGTGCACGCAGGTAGCAAAGGGGGGGGAAAAACAATACTGGGAGAATCAGCGATCCTGTTTTTGATTTTGAAAGTTGAAATCGAAAGCTCATTTTCATCGATTTTTCAATTTAGAGTTGTAGTACCTTTGGGGTCCTATAAGGATAAGCAAACACCATACAACATAAATAAAAAGTCCAAAGTATTCTCCCATATTCCAGTGTTTCCACCAGAATTTGATTCTATTTGCTATATAGCTGATTGGGGTGCCGTCTTCTCTGAAGTGAAAAAGCCAACAACAATCCTTCCTTGTGCGTATGATAATGTTTTGACACAGAGTCTCATGCCGCCTACTAATAATGTAATAATGTGTGTGTGTTCCTACTTCTGCGATATACTCTGTGTAGGTGCTGGCCAGGTGGTCACCGAGGAAGCTCACAGCTGGTGTACTCCTTTTTTAGAAATTTAAAGTAGTAATCCATATCAAAAGTGTCCAATTTCCCTTTTCTAAGTTAAACCTCTTTGTTTAACTTGTTAACAGTTACACACCAGATATAATTGCTGCAATCAGCTTCCCTGGGTGTATGACAAGATTTACCAGCCAGTTACACATTAATAGGCAACCTTATCTTACAGGCTGATTTTTAAGGGGAAGGAGAACATTTCTAAAATGTTTAGGTAGATGCATTGGCCAACAAATGCAAAGAAAGAAGAAAGGGTTTTGGGGCTGGTGAATGCTTGCAGTGCTCGTACACTAATACCTCCTCTGGCTTGTTAATTTGACTCCGTTTGTATGGGAAAGGGCTGCTGTGTTTAGACACCGCAGGCAGTGCTCACATGTTGACTACATGAAATCAAGTCATGTACATAGTGCAGCCTACTATGATGTGTTTGTTGCAAATTCTGAAATGTGATAATTGGTTTTGCTGTGGGTCTACAGAACATCAGCAGATTGTCTGAGCCTGTTATTGACTTTGATATTTAGTTTTCCTGTCCAATTCCAGATTTTATTTTGCCAGTCATTTGCTGATGAAGCCTAGTTGTTGGATGTTACTGTTCTTTTATCATTTTTCCTATTATCACGGTTTGAAAACTAAGCCGCAGTGTCATTTCAGCATTTCAATCAACATGAAAACCAAGGACAATGTTGCTGCTACCACACTGATTCATGTGGTTATTGTCGGTCACTAGCCTAGAAGGTCAATTAAGAACACCGACCTCTCCTCCAGCATTTCCAGGATCCTCAAGACCTTTCTAACTATAAATATATATATTAGTGTGTGTGTAGTTAGTTCACTGTAAGTCGCTCTGGATGAGGGTGTCTGCTAAATGACAAATGTAAAATGTAACTCTAATGTAGCACATACAGGTAGTTTATCTACAGAAGCCTTTACGGTAGATACATCACTTCAACCATAGTGTGTTGCAGAGGATGTTAATGAAAGATCCACTGCGCCTTTATCAGCCAAGAGAACAACATGTTTTACCAAAGAAAATGTAAGGGCTTAAATGTCGGAAGCAAGAAATATTTGACTTTGTTGGGTTGTATAACTGCAACAGGCCGTGCCTTGTACACCGGTGGTGGGCGTTTGTCTGCTGCTGACACACTGCATGCCCTGTTGCCTTATCTCTACACAAGGCTATTGTTATCTTCTCTAAGGCAAAGTGGAGAAAACTAGCTAGCAAACCAGCCACAATCCTGACACCAAACCATCTAAGAGGTAATGTGAAGAAGCATTTTGGATTCAACAGCATTCTGACTGTGGAAAATGCTTAAACTGGGCTGAGAGCGTATGTTTGAATTAATCTTACCCTGTGTTAACTCGTGCTCCACGCCTAAATCAGCCTTTCTGCACAGCCAAAACACATCACTTCTATGTTCCCACTGTATGGATCAATTGACCGCTCATGACGATTGTATTATTATGTTTTTGAATAAGTTAAAAACATTTTCCAAAAGTGTGTACATGTTGTATGCATGTCTGTAATCCAGAGGGGATAAAAGAAATTAACCAAAAAAACAAATATTCGAATACCAAAACTGAAAATCGTCTAGCAACCCAACGTACGAATAATCAAATATTCCGGTCCGGCCGATATTTTAGGATCAGGCTATGTTAGGTGGTGTTTAAAGTCATTTGAATGAACGACATGTCAGTTTTAATTCATCCAAACTTAATTTCTTTTGAAAAAGTCATAGCCCTGGTTAGCATATTTGGCTTTTATTCATGCTCTAGTTTCCTCTCACAGTCCAAACACATGCAAGTAAGGTGAATCAGAAAGTCTAAAATGCCTGTAGGTGTGACTGTGTTTGTCATTCTGTGTTAGTTCAAACTGTCCTGGGTGTTGCCCAGTGCATACTGGTATAGGCTCCAGCTCCACACGACCTTGAACACATCTGTCCTATCTTGTTTCCACTCGATCCAGCTGTTTTAAATGCCACTCGTATAATGTCAATCACTTAAAATTCTCCACAGAAGAGATACGGGCAGCAAACTGTATTTGTTAGATATCACAGATGAAATATATTTAATGAAATAAAAAGGTACTTGTGTCCTACTTGTGTTTTGAAGGGGACAACGTCTTCCTCTCCCTTTTCTTCCGGAGAGTATTTGGCCTAAAATGATTAAGCTGTTGATGGAAAGCCTTTGTCTACATCTCACTGACCTTCAGTATTTACAGCATTCATTTTGTGTAACTTTTTCTTTAGGAATCTCCATTTCTTGGCAAAAAGGGACTTCATGTTCTGTGTCTGCCTTAAGCTGAATGGTGTACGCAAAAACCTTGTGTCTGGAGAATTTGTTGAGTTTCTCCATCTTTGGCAAAGGGCTTTCTTCTCTTGGGAAAAGACCATTTTGTCTGCCTTGAGGAGCAGCTTCTAAATTCTTGAAATGGCTCGTCCATTTTACAGGCATAGGATGTTTATGCCCTGCTCATGGGTACTAAAGTCCATGTTTTTTTTGGCTTGTAAGCGGTAAAAAAAGGGGTAAAGCCTCGGTTAAAGATCAGAGAGATTCTATCTCATTATGAGATGTTAATTACAAGGATTTACCTTGACTCTGTCAATGCCTGCATAAAAGCAGCTAAAATTACTGTATCCACAGTATCTGCAGTCAATGTGCAGCATGGCTTACTGTCAGAAACTCTTAATTTATTTATTCAAGGCAACATTAAAGTGAATAATGACCATCTGCAGCAGATATCAATGTTACTTATGCAAACAACATTAATGCCAAATCGAATTTCTAGGAATTAAAAGTATGGAAAATGTTTCTATTCCAGCATTATATAGGTATGTAAATAGTTATGGTGAACAAGAAATATACTGCTATTACATTTGCCGTTGAAATTCATGTCTTCTCCCTCTGAGACTTGCAGTTTATATTTTGTTTGCCTCAGATACCCTTGAACAAAAAGTTTTGGAGTTACAGTGAGAATACTATATTTGCCCAAAATATTCATCAGCAGAGTGGAAACACGTCGCACGTGTTATTTTGAGGACGAAGCTGGCCGTACTAAAAACGAGTGAGAAAAAATGAATAATATGCCTCAGATAAAGTATATGAAAAATATTAAACACAAGACATTATTAAACATATACAGCAAAAGGCTGAAACAAAAATACTGTATACTGTGCAAAAGTGTTGGGCCACTTTTAAACTTGTGTGGATAAAGAATAAGAAACAAGCCCGAGACGTGAGAGTGGTGTCGCTCTTCTCATCTAACTCTTGTAAGAAAGAAAATGACCATGTTTACCAAAATGTCCCGTTCCATTTAAACATTTTTAAAAGCCTCTTTCAACATTGTCATTACGGAGGCAGAATACATTCAAAAACGGTGTTCTATGTCATGACTTAAATCAAGAAAATGTTCAAAAATGTGGGGCTCTAAACCCAACCTTATTTGAAACCGCATTTATACGAAATGTTGGGAGAGAGAGTCAGGGCATGACATGCAACATTCACTCCGGACAGGGTAATTGCATCTCACCCTACTACATCAACAACAATGCCGGGGCCATTTTGCCAGTAATTATACCTGTTCCGCCCTGGCATCACAAACAGCCCTGTTCTGAACAATGTGAGACATGCATCTTCCTGCATATAGCATGTTGACATGCTCAGACAACCCTGTGGCCGCTACTGTCCGTACGGACGCCCACCAGCTCCCCTGTCTCTTGGGAGGCTGAGATGGACAAGCTGCTGGGGGGGGGGGGGGAATGAAAATCACACATCCTGCTAAAGAAACATAAATAAATTCATGAAATACATATTAATAAGATTTGTAACACCACGACCAAACCAAAGACAAAGCATTTATTTTCCCTCACAAATTCCAGGATGTGGCGTTGCTTACATTGCATGGATAAACAGATGGGCTGGTTTTTAAAGATCAGCGCTGTGCAGAAACTACTGGCGGGCTGAGTTCAGCTCTGCCAAGCCACCTAGCCTTCCTGTGGTGAGGATCTCTTTAACACCTTGAAATCCTGCAGAGTGTATTTTATCGACAAGCTGCCCCCCAGGGTTTTTTTCTTCTCCATTGCATGCTTAATAACAGAGCAGAAATTACATACAAAGGTTTTATCCTAGACCATGGATAACATTAATTTACCTTTTTTTTTTTTTTTGTTGCAGACATGTCTTTGTGCTTGCACTTCTTTCTGTTCATTTAAATCGAACTTCAAATTAAAAGGGGCTTGAATTTGTTTTCGTAACTTTTCGTAACCGTAGTTTCATATCCGCATCTCAAAATAACACTGATAAAACTCCAAAAATTCTTTAGTTGCATTTCTTTTTTTATTTTCTCTTTTTAAACTCTGTTAAAGAGCTGCTTGGTTTTTGCAACAGTCCCTGTAAATATACTAAACTGTACAATCAAATAAACACATCTACCATTTTCTAGGTATATTTGATCCTTGTTCACATCTGTATGACAATATTTAAAGTCTATCTTAGTTTGCACATTTTACTAGTAAATGTTTGCACCGAGCTATTTGTAGACGGCATGTTCCATGACGGACAGCGTTGCCCGTCGTTACTAACGACAGCTAGTTAATTTAGGATCGATGCAGACTCTCTGTTGGAGTGTCTTATAACCCACTTCCACTCCCTGCTAATTGGTTTAGAACGGCACTTAATACGGTGGACCCTCCACGCACACTTGCAAATAAGGTGGAAGCGAGTAGGGAGAGGATGTAGGGGCCTGATTGAAATTCACACACACACACACACACACACACACACACACACACACACACACACACACTTGAACTGCATGGCAAATTTTAGCCACCTACAAAAAAGGACGGGACATTTTTTGTGGACCGACAAGGCAACCAACCGACGAGATAAAGAGCTGCTGGTCACAGCTATTTACTGCTGTATTTTATGAAACGTATTTTCAAGTCCTTAACTGGTTGGTGTGTTTTTAAATTAAAACCAACACAGTCAGCGCCTCAGTGCCCCATGAATCAGAAACACCCGCTTTTTGCTGCTGTTGTTGTCAATACACTGTTTTTGGCCATAGCTCAGTCGCCACCTCATTTTGTGTTTCGGAAGTCTTTCATTTAATGCTGGCCACCTGCATTACTCATTCATACAGTATGAGTTACACCATCTGGCTGCAGTAAGAAAAGCCTTGCATTCAAAACCCTAACTTTGATTTACACTGGAGTTTCTTTTTTTGGATTTATAGTGATGCAAAAACAGGAGGTTTCAAACACTTTTGGTGTGCCTATATGGGGGAGAGAAATCCTTCTGCAGCATATTTATCTAATCAGCTGTTTTATGTTATTTATGTCAGAAAAAAATGCAATTTATTAAAGAGTCCAGGGAGCTTTTAGTTTGTCATCATGCAACTAATCTTCTACCATCGCATTCAGCACTTTCAAATGGAGTGCAGAAGAGTTAAAAGTAGTTAAAAAAACATCCTTGCAAAGTGGGCACAACTTTCTTGGTTGGGTGGAAAAATCTAGCCTCCAGCTTTCTAATCTTGCCTGTATTGATCAGACCCCCTCCTCCTGCACACGCAAGCTCCTGAGCTCAGCAGACCGTTGTAGCTTAGCTGCTGAACTAGCCTTGACTCATTTATGGTGAAGAAACAAATGATGCGAGAGTAGAAGCCCGTAGGAAAGCTGTTTCAGATGACTTGTCAACCATGCTGCTACTTACACACAGGGTCGTTGTCTTGACACGACAAGTCCAATAAAGTCGGACACTTTCTGTTCTGCTTGAAAGCTGTAACATGCAGTATCTGTTCTCTGTCCATTTAGAAATGCCGGCTATTTGATGTTCACAGATCAGTGGTATTACCATCTGCCAAGGTAACAGTATGCTGCCATCAGTCATATTGTTGCTGAACTTTACTACTTCAAGAATCACGTTTTAAAAACTTGAGTCATGTTAATACCCTTCAAGTGCTTAAAGCAAGGACCAAAGATGTTTTGTTCACTGTGATTTCACTCCTTGTATTTTTATATCAGGTTTTATGAGAACACCAATAGTGTTTTTTTTTGTACAACATGATATTATGAAGTTGCTTTATAATTCATGATTGCAGTGACCTGCTATCCATGCAAGAGCCAACAGCTCTGACATCAAACAACGTAGCTTCAGCACAACATCTGGTCTACCAGGAAATGTTGCCTTTGTTAATGAAGTGATATAAATTGATGTGGCAGACAAAAGCCTCTGTACATTGTGTGTCTCACTGAGGTGGTATTGAAGTATACGAGGATGTGCTTTTCTGCAGGCTTTTGTTGCTGTGGGGTCGCAGGGCCTTAAACAATGTAATAGAAATAGACAATTGTTTTGTTATTAAAGTTGCTAAATCATGCTGTTTTTAATGTGGTAATTTTTATCAATTGACATTTGATACTTGACGCTATACCAGCCCCTGGGGGCCCCTTAGCTGTGCTTTTTTTTAATTTTTTTTTTTATTCCTTGAAAGGCGTTATCATCATTGTTAACACATCTGTGGTGTTAATATCTTGTGGGCAGGTGGTCACCAGTCAAAACAGTGAATATCATCATTACGCAAAGTCTTCTCTGTCCAATGAAAATCTGACATACAAATCCTTATACTTAAAGCTGCTATAATCCATTTCATATCAACAATGGATCACATAACTACTCGTGGCCCGCAACTTTAATTTTAGATATCACTATAGTTAAGTGGGACAATGTTTTTTTTTTTTTTTTTCCTTTGGGTGGACTGACCCTTTGTACATTTTTAACTGTAGAACATCAGAAACTATCCCCAAAAGAAAAACAGGTAAACTCTTTATTTGTCATTCCTCATTCCTATTGAAGGCTGCAGCTATTCCATTATGCATTGGGCAAAAGGCAGGAAAACACCTTAGATACGTGACCAGTTTTTGATTTGTCATATTTGTCTTTATTATTAATATTCCAGTCAGTGACTCTTGTAACAATTGCTTTTATGGAATCATCCATCTGTTTAATTGCAGTGGCTAAATGTGATGACAGTATTATTGATGGGGCAACTTAATTCCAACAGCTGATAAGGCTGTATCAACGGGTTGGCGAGGGTGGGATTGAATCGTAATGTGTATTCTGTCGCTCCTTTCATTTGTCTCAGGTGTTCACCCTTCAATAACAGAATCCCCCCTTCTCCTCTTCATACAACACCTCCATTTCTCAACAGTAATCTCTTCACCCTAAGCCCTTTTTAAAACACCATTAAGCCACCATTCATTCTTACATAATGATCAAATTCATCCCAGTCCATTTACCTCCAAGGTTTAAGATTTACAAAGGATTAGAGGTTGAAAAATCAATTTACTTGCTCTTGGATGTCAAGTAATCCAGTTTGGAGATATGTTGGTGCCACTGCAGTCTTAATGGGCTGTGCACTACATGGTAGCTGGCATCAAATGTGTGTCGTATTACATTATTATTTAAATCCAAAGGGTAAGTTCTGCCATTATCCGGTGTATGGTTCAAGCATTATAAGAAGTAGCATTCGCCCAGTGATTTCAAATAGCGATTTAATGTCTTATGTGTCATGCTGAACTTCAAACACCTGTTTCACACAGAAATATCTACAAAGTGCATATTGTATCACTGTATTGATGCGTTGAACCATGGGGCTTCACCTTTCACTTTCAACATCCCTCAGAACACTGAGTAAGCAGGCGAAGTTGGATGCAAATTATATCTGACTGTAATCCTGGATCCTTCCCAAGCAAATGCATAAAGTTAATTGCCATACAGAATGGGGGATATATTTTGTCCTAATTTTCTGTTGCAGGTTGTTTTATTGCGTATGGCGGTGTCCATGAGGGTAAGACTTTTGGAAGGTATAAAGGCCATTTCATTGGAAGGCCATTAATCTCTGCAACCCAGTCTGGACACTTGGTACCGTAGTTATAACAAGCTACATGGACCATTTCTGAACTAGCGCTCGTATAAAGGTTTTCATACATTCAGCACAAAGTAATAGCAGAGTCAGAGCTTTAGTCCGCTTATTCACAAAGAGGGCAAATAATTGGGAAATAAAGTAAAACTAGTACTAGTGCATTATTTAAAATGCACGATATAGAAAGGGATATCGTGCAGGTAAAGACTCATATCTTTATGATAGAAAATATGAATGAGCATAATGATAAATGGGACATGCGAGACCTTTTTAGGACAATGAAAATATTACTGAATAATTTGTTAGAATTGAAACAATAAGTAGATCAACAGAGAATTAATCAGTAAAGTGATTTCTAAATAATAATTCCACATTATTTGTTTCTTGCTTCTCATTTGTGAGAATTTGCTGTTTCTATGTTTTATGTCATTGGATTTTGGACTTTTGGTTTGACAAAACAAGACATTTAAAGATGTTGTCTAAGCTATTACACAATAACAGGAGTGTCTGTATGTGCCAGCAAAGAATGAGAGGATTCTTTATAAGATGTCATTAGCTTTGGTGATTCTGTTTATTGATACGAGATTTAACAATATCAGATTGTGAGTGGCTTTTATTTAGAGTACTAGTAGAATGGTGTTTTATATTCATAAATCAGAATTACTCTTATTGTGTTTTGTGGTGTTGCAGCAGTAAAGTACATCGGCAGACAGTTGGTCTTCACTGATTTTAGTTTTAAAAACCTGAGATACTATTATATTTAAAATTGATATTTAAGCTGCTGGAGTCGACTGTACATAAGGGACCTAGAAGTGCCTCATGTGTGCACAGAGTGTGTTTGTCACAATTTTTTTTTCTTTTTAAAGAAGGCAATCGACTTGTTTGATATGTGCGAAAGCCTAGAAAAATGACTGCGGTTTGGAATTTATGCAAACTGCGCGAGCAAGGTTTTAAAAAGTTCAAATTTCTTGTTTACATGATGGAGTTCTTACTTGTTATAGAGAATGTTACCCCAAACACTCATAACACTCGATAATTAGAAGAAAGCTATGAAAAGATGCCCAGAGAGGCTTCCCCGGAGAGCTATATTATCTGCAGTTTTTACGATTGCACAGTGCATGCAGGGCACGGCACACTACACATTTGTGTAAAGGGTGAAGGGCACAATATGAAGAGCTGTTTTTGTGTCAAGGACTGTTGAGATTTGATGAAACGCCGTTGCGGAAAAAAAGACATTCTTTCAGACAGAAGTTGTTATAATAATTGCTGTTTTACCTCCATAGTATTGCTTCACTGAGAAAAAAGGAAATTCCAAATGAAATGTACGTAACCTTGGCTTTAGTCCTCAGTAATTACATGCATATACAAACTCGTATATCTGGGGTCGTTTGCAAGACATCTGTATACCTACAGCTTTTTTGAATGTATAGTAAGTAAAGGCCTGCTTATTGCAAACCACATACGACACTTTTTTATGGTCCTCTTCAAAAAGATGTCTATGATATTTACGAGGTCTGTCTCTGTGCCTGAAATGAATTATAGTGTTGACTTATTTATTCATTTAGTCATAGTTTACCAGTGGTAGCATTGACTGGTACTATACTGGGTCCTAGAAACCATTATATTATGCATATGTGGTCAGGTTTTCCTCTTGAGTGTATACACATAGTTTATGGCAATACGACAAACGAAGCGATGGGTCGACATGCCATCACATTTATGTTTGGTTTTTAATGAAGCCGTGTCTGTCAGGGAGCTTAAAAGACGTGCGTGGACGTGCTCTTCTCTTTTCTTTCACTATGTGACACTTTATTGCTGCTGTTCACAAACTGACTCCTTCGAAGCCAGTAATCTGTTTGATCTGTTTCCTAGGTGATCCTCATGTTGACAAAGTACTACGACTTCAACTCTGGCAGAGTAACGGAGAGTTCATTATGGAGGTAAGATCTCGTCTTGTATCACAAAGGATTTGAAAGTGATTGTGTGGTTGTTTCAGAAATGAAAATGACACATTCTCTTTGGGGTCTCAGAGACCCCAGCTGTAGAACATGGTTAAATACAATGCTATTTTTATATGCTTCTTCTGTGACTGATTTTTTAAAAATTTTTTGCGCTTTTTACACATTACTAAATTCCAAATAAGTTTATAAGAGTAGTTTAAACCTAGTCTTATTGAACATGCGGTAAGTAACGCCACTACTGTGTCTATATTTCAGTCTGTGACTGACTTTTTCACGGACAAAACGAATATATATTTCTTTATGCATGCCCCATACAGCATGTAAAACATGAAACATTTAGGCAAATATTTGTCACCTTCATTAAATCAGCTATAATCAATATTATTTTTGTAATAACAATGAATCAAATGACAATATGAAAACGATGTGACAATGTGAGTGGGGTAGATCGTTTGTGATGATCCGACAGAGCGTCGTCAGCTGAACCTGCAGCTCCTCTCGGCTTTACGAAGCTTTATGCTGAGTTTCAGCTCGTTGTTTAGCTGTCTGCACGACAACTTTAGAGACCAAAGACGAAGCTAAAAGTTGGGAGAATATTGGACTAGAAGTCATCCCACGAATCCAAAAATGTTGATCTGTAACCGCTGGATTTGTAAATAAACAACTCTTTGCTGACAGGTTCAGCATATTACCTCTAAAGGTGACGATATGTCAGTGTTGTGTTCTCGACTTGTTTACCGCTGCAACAAAAAACATTTTGGCAAAGGAAAGGGTTTCTATACATTGAATTTTAATAAGGTCATAACAAAAGAAAACATTAGTAGGGAAAAATGTGGTAGATTTATTATTATTATTTTCACACATACAACATTGGGGTTTGTTGGACTCCAAACTATGAGGAAGTAAAGCCAATGTCATCAATACACAAGGGTTAAATAACGAATACTGACTACATATTTCCCAAATTCTCTTTAACACACTGAAAAGAAATAATCCTATACAAATATAAGAATTCAGGAATCCACAAATATGTTTTTTACTTTTACCAATCTAAAACATTTCAAGGCTGCTTGTTTCTGAAATGTCACCAAACAACTGCAGAATATATTATGGGGACAATTCATTTAAAGACGTGTTTTTTTTTTTTTTTTTTGTATTTCTGTTTTTTTAAAAGTCTGTCAAGTTTTATTTTCAGCCAACAGAGGCAAATATGTCCTCTGATCCTCCATTTGATTTATTAAACAACTTTAGAATTATGTTTTTACCCCAAAGCATCAATAATACTAATAATGATAATAATGTCTCGTCCTCTCGCCACACAGGATATTCTTGTTTATTTAGATCATTTAAATAATCTCCATTCATCTAGCAAATTACTTCAAGACTTCTGCTGTTGCAATTTTCTGCTTGCCTGATATGCTTAATGATACCATCAGCATCTTAACTAGTAGGTGTTTCTCCATTCTCCACCACAACCTATTTCCTTTATCCTTTGTAATTGAATTTTAGGTCAACTAATTATGGGACCACATATGAGAAACTTAATGAGAAAGTCGGGCCAAAAACCATCCTGAGCTACTTGTACGTGAGTCCGAACAACAAAAGAAAGGTAAGTGTCCACATGCATCTTATGAAAAAGTCCTGCCTGTATTGAATAAATCGGTCAATTATTATTGCTTTTTTGTTATCTTTTTCACTACAAAGCAACCCTACAGGAGTCTGCACCATGCGTCTGTTCCAAGCAGCGCATCGCACAAGTACACATAAGCCCTGTGGAATGGATGCTGTCATGGTGGGCCGCTGATTTCCCCGTCTCCTTTCTTGTCTCGTCTCAGATCATGTTACTTACTGACCCGGAGGTGGAGAGCAGCCTGCTCATTAGCCTTGACGAGGGGGCGACCTATCAGAAACACAGCTTAGCCTTTGATATCCTCAGCCTGCTTTTTCACCCCGAGCAGGAGGACTGGATCCTGGCTTACAGCCACGACCAAAAGGTAACGTGTTGCTGTCAGGTGTCATGAAATAGCTGGAATAAAAACTGAAAATGTGACAGGCTTGCCGTTGAATAAGGGCTGTTGTGTAGGGTTTACTCGCTGCTTGTCATGCACACGTTTGCTCGGCGTGAGTGTTCTGCCAGATTGTTGTTCTTTCCCGTTATATATCATTAGCCTGTTGGGTCAAAACAAAATATATATCTTTTATAAAATGATACAAAACGTACACAATGTTGTTGTCACGGTCAAAAGCATTAATTTGCACATCAGGACATGGTGTTCACGAGCAGAGACATCTGCCACGTAAGCCAAGGCTGCTGTTGGCAGAATCGAGGCAGCTGATCACCTGCTCCCCTTAACAAGTCATAAGGTCTGGCTGCAGACTCTAACTCTGAATGGATGTGTCCCAGACAAACACAGGGTGAAGTTAACAAGGAAGACACGGCCAAAGAACCCACAAGCTCACACACAAACACACGATTGCGAGCATAAACACACACTCTTCATTACTGCGTGCAAGAACCCTGCTGTCTTCTTTACTCAACACCACGGACATCAAACTCGGCCTTCCCAGCCTGCTATTGGAAGAGTTGATTTTCCGAGAGAAAAACAGTCAAGGTCTGAGAAGTGAGATAAATGGGGCATGGAGGAAGCTTACTTGAGAACCATCGACGGGTCAAAATAAAGACGCTCTTGAGAAGTTTGCCTTTAGGTCATTCAGTACGTCTTTGTAAAGCTAAATTTAATCAGTTTTTTTTCCCCCTTTTTAACTGCTAAAATTAATCTTAGCTTGGTTTCATTTTACATTTATTGATTGTCTGTCATGTCACTTAAAAGTTTAAAGCTCTTAGATGAGTCACAATGAGGATGCTTATCCTTGTAAAGCGCCGAGCTTAAGATGCTTGCAGCTCGATCATTATGACAAGATGACAGGCTTTGTGAATGCTTGGACACAAGTACAGTAAAGAGTCTAATGGCTTTATGGAATAAAAAGACTACAATGGCAGTTAAATTAGTGGTTTTATAACTCCAATTAGGCCAAAATCTTGCTGAGTTACTGTAAGAAGGAGACATTTAAATTTTAATACAGAGGCCAATTTGTCTGTCCTCCCCTTCCCTCTTTTCCAAGGCATCAGAATGAATAATCTCATTTTCAGTTTTTTTTTTTTTTGGCTTCTGAGTATCACTGGCTTTTTACAGAAACTGATGGATTTTCTCATCACTGATGCATTTTCACAAAGTATACACTCAATATTCAAAACAACATCAACACATTGACGCCATAAAATCTACAAATCTTGACAGCTTCTTGATAATACAGTTAGACATATATCAGGGCATAATTCTCTTGGATATTCTGACTTGGAACATTATTCTTTGTACTGTAACTCATTTGGTTAATGCATTCTTCTCATTTTTCAGCTCTACGTCTCTGTTGAATTTGGGAGGAGATGGCAGCTTGTGCACGACGGTGTCGTCCCCAACAGATTCTACTGGTGAGATCAACAATCAGTCATGTGCAGAGCGTTTGTCTATCTGGGAGAGAGATGCTGCAATATTGCCACATATATATTTTTGATTTAATTGAAAAACACTATGAATAATAGACACGCAAAGAACAATTAATTATACATGAATTAATTAAAATGTATGCAATTTAGAATTCTGTTCACAGCAGTAATACAAAGGGGAAATGCCTTCACTGTACATATTTCTGATCAGTCAGTGGCTCATTTACAGTAATATCAACCGACATGTTCAAGTCATTGAGTCACATTTGAACCTATTAACAAGTTTAGAGTGTCAAGTGTACTTTTAAGAAATAGTTATTACAGTCAGTGGTGGAAGAAGTACTCTGATCCCTTACTTAAGTAAAAGCACCAAAAGAACAATTTGAAAATACTCGATTTACAAGTAAAATTCCTGTATTTAAAATATTTACTTAAGTAAAAGTGCCTTAGTATCATCAGTAAAATGTACTTAAAGTATCAACATTAGAAGTACTTTTCCCCCTTTGATTGATAAATGATCATATAGTATGACATAATTGGATTGTTAGTATTAATTACTAACTTAATTAATTTTTATTTTTTTAAAAAAGAAAAGTAAAAGTATCATTCATTTGTTGGGATAATGTTGGCATACCACAGTATTACAACTCAAATCATATCCAAATATCAGTTTGCAATTTATTTAGTACGATACATAATCTATATTTCACAGAATCAGCTCTGATGATGTGGCAGAGAGTGTTTTAGCGTTATTAGCTGTTCGGTGCTGGTACAGGGATTATGGCCCAGGATAAATGTTTAATTAATAATGTTGTTTTATAGTTGTTGGCTACAGAATCCCTTTCACACATATAACTAAAGAAGCAGAACCACCAAATATTCAAGGAGGTTGGGGAGACATAGAGTTGTTTTTACAGGGTTTTTTGCATTGGTGCAGGAAATACAACGACACAACAAATTAACAACAATATTTCAGTAAATAAATATATGGAAGAGGTAATGGCGAAGTAGACAAAACTTAGACTAACTCTTGTTTAATGAGGCTGATGTTTTCATCCTCAAAGGGAAGGTGGATATATGATCCTAATTTCTTATGAGGGTTGAAGAGAAACCTATTACCTCCACAAGAGTTAGTGACTCTACTTGTGTTTGGTTAGTTATGTTATTTATTGTGTCATGCACTTACAAATTCCCAGCACACGTGGACTTATTGGACACCAAAAATAAATTTCTTTATAATCATCCCTCCAGAAAAACTCATCAGAAATGAAAGATACATTAATAAAAAGTGTGGCCCCTAAATCATCACATAATGGGCAATAAAACATGATCAGTCATCTTCAATCTCACCTAAATCACAGAACTAACGACGCCTTTTCTCTTCAGGGAAACAATTAAACCTTTTTTCTGTAGCTAATGGTTATGTACCCGAAACTCATCTGTGCACAAAGATCTTTGGCTTGTAGCTCAATTGTGCTTCACATAAGGCTTTACACGGTGGTTGTTTGCCATGAGAGAATAGGTTCGTAATTTAGGTTTGTACCAAACATCAACAGAACGTCTTTCTTCATACATCATGAATAATTTGCACTGAGCTTAATAAATATTACACTGCAGCTGGTTTTGAAAAATAGAAAATAAATTCATCATACCAAATGAAGATTTCACCTCACCCACCCTGGGATGTCCGTGCAAAAATTACTTTCTAGTGAGCTGATGTTCAGCATATTCCTAAATCGGGTATATTTTCTGTACAATTACAGTTTCTAATATATATATAAATCATATATTTCCAAGCGTTATTTCCAGCTTGAGTTTATATGCTAATTAAGGACAATGGTGTCTGAGATTTCTTTAGCATCATCTTGAAGTTGCAGCATTATAAAATGATCAATCAAAAAACACATTTTTGAGGTTCACGCATGCACTTCCTTTAATCTTCGAGGAATAAGTCAACCAAAACATGCCAAGAAAAAACGCCCCCACCATCAGAAATCAAGTAAATCAAAAACTTCTTTCATCACATCCTGCACTGCTCATCGTATCTGAAAAAATCTGACAAACATGATTTACAAAAAGATGTTAACATCCACCCTCTCTAGGGAGACATGCTGGTATGTGTTAGTTATGGGAGAACACTACGTAACATTGCAGGGTTTATTTAAGAGCAAGCGCTACTGTTCACTGAT
The DNA here is from genome assembly GCA_943593645.1 of Bovichtus variegatus. Taxonomy (NCBI): domain Eukaryota; kingdom Metazoa; phylum Chordata; class Actinopteri; order Perciformes; family Bovichtidae; genus Bovichtus; species Bovichtus variegatus. The sequence goes on from CALSCE010009347.1 coordinate 8,710,885, forward strand.
AGAATTGGATGAAGTATTTGACAGAAAGTCCATTAAAAGAGATGGAGCTGTGAGGCAATTACAGAGTGCTGAGGGAAGCAGGACGGGGGCTTTTTATATTATAGTTCAGACACGGTATGGAAAATGAGAAGAAACCCATCTTCTGTCACAACAGCTGCTATTAATACAACAAGTGGTCACTCCTGTCGTTCTTCCCGTCATGAAGTATCTCTATTGAAAGTGAACGAAATGGCTAAGTGCACCTTACCCATAAAGTGCAGCGAAGGTCAAATGTCCGTCAGGCCAGTGTTTATAGATAAGGTTGTTGTATTAATGCTCCTGAGAGAACGTAAAGATCACAGCTGGATCTCTTATTTCCCATCCCCCTTACAAATTCAACATTACAATCTAATGTGAACCCCACATATTGCACTTCTGATAACCGGGAAGAAAAAAAAAAAACCAGGACCCATTACTGTGAGCTAAATGCATTTATTGTGTGAACTGTTTTCTCAATTATATTTGTTTTTCTCATAATTATTTACACAGCATCACTTTTTCAAATATGCCTTGGGACATCAGCAAAGGCCTTATTAGGCCACCAGATGTTTAAAATAAAAAACAAGAAAGTTAAAATTAGAAGACAAATGCGTTGTAACTAAGTGTACTGTATGTACATGCACTGCATACTGCATTTACCGGATACTTTCACCTATTTAGGTGTATTCGCACTACTCAGCCTATTCATAAATCCATTTCTTAAGTTGTGCATAAAGAAGTTCCTGTAGCAACTAGCTAGTTTGAAACTAGTGATATTTCTAAATCGGGTTACATGTTGAAATTTTGATAAATTGTAATTCAAAATCTTCCCAAGTTTACTTCATTTTCAACCAGCCTTTGGCAAATGTCAGATATGTCGACCATATTTCATATTACTCTTCAATCTACATGGCTAGTATGTTAGCAAGCTGGCATTAGTTTTGTCAGTTAATTCAGTTAGATGCACAACAGTTACAGCTGGCAGATAAGTACGGTGTGTCATTAGTTAGTGCACCCCATTTTAATTTAGATGCATACATCTCCTGCATTATAACCGAGTATGACCCCACGAAGAGCTGGTGCAGCCATCTCCTTGAGGTGGAACGTTTTTTTAGAGGCCTTCTAAAAATAAAAATACTACGACTCAAATTCTGCTAAATTATTCGAGAAGGAAAAAACTATCCGAGATGGAAAAATCAGCCTTTGGCTGAAAAACTTATACAAGTACAACTTAGGCCTTGAACAGGACATTAGCTGTGATGAGGAGTAACAAAAAAGAAGGTTTGGAATCAATGTGGGGAAATGATGTAATGACTAATGCACACAATGTCACTGTTAATGCACATGTTCCTTTTAGCAGAAATGTAATGTTTCCTTCATGTTTGTCATGGTACAGGTCCAGATTGGGGTTAGACAAAGAGCAAGGAATGATTCACCTGGAGATCATCATCTCTGATGGACGTGAGTCATAAAATGATGTTACCTTGGCAACACAGAAAAGTCGATTACTAAAATGTTCAAGAGATTCCACATCAAATAATCAACATTTGTTGTAATTCCTGAAACTTAATTTCCAAAAATGAATGAGAGCTTTTTTTTATGCTGTACTAAAATTTGCCTTCCCATCTGAATTGGCTGCATGGAGACTCTTCATACGATTTAAGCTAATTCATTTTTCAAGGGCCAGGCTGTGACTTGGCTCTTTTTTATTGGCCACAGTGCCGAGAGGGAACTTCCATAAGGCCTCGTGTGTTAATGCCCTGTCCCTGGGGAGTCAGCCTCATTTGGCTGACGCTAACACACTGGGACAGCTCTCTCTCTCTCTACTTTATCTATTACTGAGAATAAGGTTTGGCCTCCAAAATTTTGCCTCACTTAATACCATCAGCATAAGCTAAACCTTGATTGTGGACTAGAGGAGGTTGTTTGTTTTTCTCTTTGTCATATTTTTAGCACTCATTTCTTGCTTACCCACAGGGTCACAGTACATAACTTGTAAACTTCAGAATTGCTCTGATGGAAACAAGGGCAAGCCTTTCCCTGGATTTATCATCCCTAATTCCCTGGTGGTTCAGGATGAATACGTTTTCATCCAGGTGGGTTTTTATTGCAAGGTCTGGCTTCATTAAAGAGCAATTAAAGCTGTAAAACCGCTGCATTCACTCGCATCTTAATGTACAGTCATATTTTTCATTAAATAGAAGAGGCCATTACCCTGGGAAAGGATGGCATTAAATTGAAATCACGATGTTGTGTGTTATCCTCCACTCCACTCTGCCATAATGCACAACATCCTAATTAGTAGCCAACCCAGAGTTTTGGTCGTGGCTTAAATTGTTTGATACATGCTGCTAGCAATCAGTGTGCACAGTGAAGTTTATGAATATATCCCTGAAATGTGATTAACCTGTAAATTTCACTATATTGCTTTGCCAGGTGCCAGTAGGTGGTCAGTCTGTCCATTATGTGTCCTATAAAAGAAATGCTTTCTACCCAATGAAGCTTCCCAAGTACACTCTGCCAAAGGTAAGACTGCTGGAAGGGATGCAGTGTTTGGTGCGTTGATCACGAGCAGAGGAACAAGTGAAGCATTCATTTTACTGTGAAACACTCTATTTATTCCTTCAGGCAGCTTTGTGGTATCATGATGACTTAGTGAGGGTCGCTTTTTACGTACGATTGTCCCCAGTTAGTCATAATGTTTGCTTACAAATCCATTAAATTGTTTTGCCCACATTATTATCCTCCCGAAAATGTATCCAGTTATGCATAATTACATTTTTAGATCTTGTGTTTATTTAAGACTCGTGCATAGTTTTTAACCAGTTGCCCTCTGGCCTGTATCAACAGATATATAATGTGAATGAATGTGGAGTTGCACAGTTTCCCCCGCAACTCCAAAGGAACTTTTGGAAGCAGAAAAGTCCATTTGCATTTGCACGGAAACAGTGTTGTGCACTGAATCCTATTTGCTAAAAGCCCAGCAGGGTGGCTTAGTGGTTTTAGAGAGCGTGTCACAACAACAGGAGAGATTTAGTGCCTGCAGTGTTGTTTCGATCAGTCTATCCATCCATCCATGTATACTGTCAAAATTTCCTTGAGAAGGACACACATCCCCTACCTCGCCTCACTCTGGAGAAGGGATTCAGTAAAATTAAATGGAGCCTGTCTTCATTTTTAGTGCATGGCATGAAACGCCTGGAGGTCCAATCGTATGGAGCTAAATCCAGGTCAAAAGTTTTGATCATTTATATAAAAAAATAATTGAAACTGAAAGTTTGAATTTTGAACTTTGAAAAATAAAATGATATATTCAAAATAAAAATAAGTGTATGAAACGTTTTTTCTGGTTGAATATTATTTGGATTCAGATCTGTAATTCTTTGGAATAAATCATTTATTTTCATTTTTCACTTTCATAAATATTTTGATATTTGAGTTCTTTTTTTCATTTACAGATTTTATGTTTTCAGATTCAGATCCTATTTTTACAGTTTCAAATCTTAAGCAAACAGTCTCAGACCATACTTGGTATAAAGTGTAAAGAAAGTGTTGAATCATACTTCTAGCGGTACCTACGTTTCCTGAAGGCACCGTGGTTGAGGAAGGTCCTCAGCCTTCTTTGTTTTGCTGTCACTCACATTTCAATGCCCCTCTCAGTTGAAGCCACGCCCCCCGCGGCAGATCAGGGCCAAAAGTCTGAAACTGAAAAAAAAAATAACGATCTGAAACCGAAAAAAATGCGTTTTTAAAACTGAATCTGAATCTGAAAACATAAAAGTATGAAATGTATTATTTAATTTTTCACGAAACTTTCAGTTTCAATCATTAATTTTCAACGGATCCAAACCTTTTGGCTCCATATAATCGCTGCTGATCCTGACTGAATGATATCAATAAGTGACGAAACGCTTGTGGCCACTCTGCGCACACGAATATGCAGATTCATATTTTGTTGAGGGAGCTCCTTTTTGAATAAATTCTTCAAACCTTATTGCCATCTATAGTACTCATGAATTTCACATATTTAGGACTTGCAGATCATCAGCACAGATGACAACCAGGTGGTGGCAGCGATTCAGGACTGGCACCAGAATGACTCCTACAACCTGTACATGTCTGAGTCCAGAGGGCTGTTCTTCACCCTGATGCTGGAGAACGTTGTGAGCAGCGGAGGACCGGAGGGCAACATCATGATAGACCTCTATGAGGTAGGCAGCCACGGTGCTGTTGGGCGCAGTGGCAGGCTCAAGGCTGTCTGAGAGCCACATGTTTTCATGTTATTCAGGCATCTCCATCTCAATTAAAATCACTGGCCTGGGTTTATAAGTGCTGCAGTTTATAGGACAATGTGTCGCGTTCATGAATGTTTACTATTAAAGAAATCAGTAGATAATAATAGATAATTGCTACATAATAATTAGTGCAATTATACATAAAACATTTTTTTTTCTATGACGCAATACTATAAACGTTTTGTGAGATTCTACACAGTCATGCCTATTTATTCTGTGTGTTCCAATGCTGCCCATACTTGGATTACTCCTAATTAATTCTATGTGTAATTGGCACTGAAATTAAGTTAATCCACAGATAGGAAATCAATCGGCAATCATTTTGGTAATCATTTATATCACCTCTCAAACTAAAATGTCAAACGTTTGCTCGCTCCAGGTTCTCAAGTTTGCTGCTCAATGTTGAGGATTTTCTGTTTTACACTGTTTCGTACCATTGCAAACTGTTTATCTCGCATTATTATTTCAGGTTTTGAACTATTGGGCGGACAACTGACTTGTTTTGTCTGTGCAAAACCCCACATTGTTCCTTTAGTAGCTCACTTTGTGTTCTTAGGAATTAATGGCTTTTTTTCTGACAAAAATAATACTTAAGTGTACATTATAGTAAAGTACCTCTTAGATGTATTCATAAATCCACTCACATTTAATTTAGAGTCTCCAATCCACCTAACTTTCATGTCTTTTACCATGAGAATAAACTGGAAACTGTATCTTAGAGCAGCATCCACATTGTATTTCCTGGTTTGGGAGCTTGGAGAATAACAACAGTGTCTGACGAGTAAAGTAGCAACAGACAGCCTCAAACTTTGCTGAGAGTTAATCTTGATTTTTGGCTGTGCTCTCCTTAAGTGTAGCCTGCGTCAGATATCTTAAATGTCCTCACGATAATGGAACAGATGTTGGTACGTTGCATTCTGCTGCAACTGAGTGTCTCTCTCATATCCACTTCCTGCTTGCCTTTATTATATTTTTCATGTGACATTGTAGGACAAAAGAAACAAAACATTTAGTTGATTCAGCCTTCAGGTAACGTACCATCTATACACAAGTTTAGGAAACAAGAGTGTCACTTAAAACCCATAGTGGCATACAGGGGGGAAAAGCAGCTTTAACATGTGCCCTGAACATGTTCTGCCTGCGTTGACAGATGTGCTATGAAGTTCGCAGTGAGTGCACATGTATGCATCACTTCAGATTACTCTCATCTGCCGCCAGCAGTAAAAGCATCACTATGTTACAAGCACATACCTAAGATAGCCAGCATTGGCTATTCTCACTGCTCACTGACCCCCACACACTTTTTATGCACAGAAATATTTAGCTGCAATGACCAGTAGAAGATATGAAATGGAAGAAACATGTGAACTGAGGTGATCGCTGCATGTGAGAGTCTTCATCTTTGTGCATATAAATACAAAGAAGAAGAAATATCTCAGTGATGCGCCATATGTTGTTTTGATTCAGCAGAGACCTACAGATGGTCCAAAATAGTGCTCCCTGTCAGAAAAACTATCACTTTCAGACATCTTTTCCTCTCCAAACTAGGCCTTCAGCTTTACTTAAGTCTGAATAATTTAGTTTTTTTTTTTTTTTTTTCCTTTTTTTGTTATTTTTTCCCCCTACTGCTCTCCATCTCTCATGTTCGCAGGTTGCTGGGATTAAAGGGGTGTTTCTGTCAAATAAAGTTGTTGAGAACCAAGTGAAAACTTATATCACATACAACAAAGGGAGAGACTGGCGTCTTCTTCAGGCGCCAGCAACCGATCTCCAGGGAAACAAGGTCTATTGTGAACAAGTAAGTGGGCCACTGACAAGAGACAGATATGGTTATTTGTATTATTATTATTATTATTATTATTATTGGTAGTAGTAGTAGTAGTAGTAGTAGTAGTAGTAGTTGTAGTGGTGGTAGTATGTCTGTCAATAGTTTATTGAGCATTTTAGCAAAATATATTGTAATACGCTGCATTGTTTAACATATTTTATCATAATTATTGGGATGATTTTAGTGCACTGAAGTGCACTACAGTAGCATTTTTTAAACCGTACTATTTAATAGATTATTTAATAAATCAAGTAAGAAAGACTGTTATGTTGCCATTCATTATTCAGTACAAGAGAGATAACCTTTTCAGTTAAAATAGTTTTTAGTTTTTTATTAGTTTTAGAGTAAAGTTTTTGCAGCTTCACATTATTGCATGGTCGGGGGAGAAGAAAGTATTAAAAGACCCGATGTAGAAGGTAGGAAAAACACATAAAATTAAGGAGCACACACAAAAGTGGTAGACGCAGTCAACAAATATAATGAAAATGAATAAAAACCTATACAGATGGCATTCTTGGCCATACATAATTTGTAAACAGGCACTGTTTATGAGTCCAATAAAGATCCCATGAAAAATTGCATTATCCGAACAGTCTTTTAATCTACAGTGCATACTCTCATCAGATGATAATCTGTAATAATGGCAACCATAAGAACACTTTGATACTTCTATATTGAGCTTCCAACATGCATTACGGTTTCATTCTATAAAGACTTGGTGGTGTATGATAATATCTATGTAATACTGTTGTGAACACTTCTTTAACATATTTGCCACATTGTGACAAAATTAAATTCCTTTCCCAGATCATTTAACGTTTCACTTTTTTTCTTAGTTACCAATTAATTGATTCACAATTAATCCCGTGCAGTTATTATGACACCTCCTATTGTAAGTGAACCAGGTCTGTAACTAATCTCCACGTGTTTTGTTTTTTTGCAGCCTTACTGTTCGTTACATCTACACCTTCATGTGTCAGAGAATCCTTACACCTCGGGAAACATAGTCAGCAAAGAATCAGCTCCAGGAATTATAATAGCGTCAGGTGAGGAGATTATTTGATTTGAACATCCGCAGTGTTGTGTAATGATGGTCCTGCATCGTATTCCCCAGCACTCCCAGTCAAATGTCTTCTTTAGTTCTGTTCCATACCGGCAACAGTTTCCAAAATAAAATGAAATCATTCCTTCCTGTTCAGTTGAAATGATAACAAAAATATGTTTTTGTCTTCTAAAATACTATACTCAAATAATAAATACTCAAATATAAAAAAATCAACTATACTAAAAATAGTGCTATTCTACCTTTTTGTATTCAGGTGTGGTTGGACCTGAGCTGACCAGTAATAATGTCAGTATTTTCATCACATCTGATGCTGGAAACAGCTGGAGAGAGGTACAGTATATATTCCTGCGTTTCTGCAGCGATACTTATTGGATACATTACTCTGCTGAACTGGTTAAAAGTCTTTCCCTCAATATGATCCAGAACAAAATAAAAAATCTGACTTTAGTCAGGCATTATCTGAACAAAGAACATGAATCTGACTGAGTTTTCGGTGCCAACATTCAGTTCTCGCTTTTCAGTTCTTAGTGATGCAGCCACAAATGCAAAGACATAAAAGAATTGAGGTTTGACACCGAGCCTAGTGAAGACATGTGCATCTCTGATCTGGAGAACAAATAAACCAAAAGGAGCGTTGACAGATTTCTTTTTTTGCCATCGGCTTAAGACAACAAAAATCAACAAAGAAAGCAACACTTGCGTGAAACTTTTGTTTATTCACACAACTGGGACCTTGTGTAAAGAACAGTTGAGGTTTCTACTTGTTTAGTGTGTAGGTGTAAGTATACATGTTCCTTATGTCGTCATCAGTGCACACTTTGTGTAGACTAGAATTTTTCTCTGGTGTGGTGAAGTGAAGCTGGTCGTGTCTACAGGTTTTTCAGGAAGAGTACAGCGTGTTTTTCCTGAATCAAGGAGGATCTCTGGTGGCCATCCGGCACACACCTCTGCCAATTAGACACATTTGGTAAGTCGCTCCAAGGGTGTATCGCATCTTTTTAGAGACTATACTCAATCTTCAAAACAAAGGAGTGAGACTGCTTTTCTGCTGAGGATTTTCTTGCTGAATGCAACTCTATTTGTGGCTGGTCTGTCTGTGATCCAACCATTGTTCTCTCCCTCAGGCTGAGTTTTGATGAGGGCAGAAACTGGGACAAATATAGCTTCACCTCCTCTCCGCTCTATGTTGATGGGGTGCTGGGGGAGCCTGGAGAGGACACCCTCATAATGACGTAAGATATGAAGGAACCATGGAGCGCTGATGTGTTTATAGTGTAATAATTGCACTGGGTAATTATATATTACCCTGATGAAGACTTCGAAGTGTACATAAATATTTTTGGGTCTGTTTAATGTGGTTTTGAAAAGGGTTTCATAAGCCCAAGATGTGGAGGAGGTTCTCAACCCACAGAGGAATATGGATTAAAGCCGGTGCATTAAAATTACCCAAAGTGGAGTTAGTTTTTTTTTCTTCTTTTTTATCTGCCCCATATACCAAATGTTTTTGACCTTGTATTTCTGGCTTGTTTGTGCAGAATATTCGGTCATTTCAGCCATCGGTCTGAATGGCAACTTGTCAAAATTGACTTCCAGTCCATTTTCCAACAACGATGCACATCTGAAGATTACATGACATGGCAGTTACACAATGAGGTAGGAGGATCTTGCTGCTACTCGCTGATCAAACCCAAGTGAATCTCTTTGATTCAGTCACACAATAAAAGCAAGATGGTACAAGACAAAAAAAAAAGGGGGAAAAAAAATGTTTATGATGCATTATTCATCACAGGGCGAAGTGTGCATCATGGGAATGAAGAGAATCTTCCAAAAACTGAAAGCAAACGTTCGATGTGTCAAGACCAGAAATCAGTATATTTCCCAGATGTCAGACTCCTGCCCGTGCACAGAGGCAGATTTTGAGTGGTGAGTTCCCTGCTCTGCAGCTGAAACTACTCTTTTCACTTCATTAAATCCAATGCACAACACATTATCAATCTCCAGAGGCCGAGTCTGTGAGGCATTCTAAGGCACAACAAGAGGAGTGTTTGAAGAGTTATATTTTAGGATTTACAACTTGTTATCTTATTGCCGTTATCTTTCTGCCGACTTAGGATGTTGGTTCATAATATGATTTAAAAACATGCCATCAGTTAATTTGAGGTATGAATAATGTTTGTATAGGTTTGCGGTTGTAATCAATATCTCAAACATTTTCCTTAATCTGATTTTGCTATATAATACAATATCGTAAATGTGTGCAAAAATGACAGATATTTAAACCGCTGTTTAATGGAATTAACTGTGTTCTGTGGTCACGCATTTTATCAAACAAAACTTGTTAAACACATTTTAACTACAATTTGCTAGGAATAATTAATTTGGACATTTTATAAAACGGCAATGATTATGTCATTACAACACAATTTACTGGACAGAAAATGACTGGAAGTATTAAAGCTCAGCAAACAGTCAAATATATGATAGCGGTACATTTCTGTATCGTTCTACTTTATATCAAGTGCACTTAGATGGATTTCCATAATGAATAAAAACTAATGCCTCCCTCTCAAGTCTATTATAATATATCTAACAAGTGTCACTTCACGTCACAACTTATTGTACTTCTGCACCCTTGACTCATACGTTCGTTTATCTTTCTGATCTCATTAGTGATAAATGAACGACATCTACACCCATATTAAACAAGCTGAACACCACTTTATTACTTAAAGGCTTATTAAACTCTCCAACTTTGTCTCCTGAAACTGTGTTTCCCTGATCACAATAAAAAAAAAAATCTGACAGATCCATCAGACTTTCTCAAGGTATAATTATAGTTTGTGTAAACACGCGCAATTATTTTTCCGCTTCAGAAGATTGATACATAAAACATCAAAACTCTAATACTCTGCTGCTGAGCTGTGAAGTGTTCTCGAGCCTAGAACACCTCTATTCACAGTGGACATGTATTTATTGTGTATGATTCTGTTACAGCTGAGTAATTCTGTTTTAATATTTTAAATTAATGAAAACTAATCTCGATAACTCCTCAGTGCATGTGTTTTTTGTACTTATTGTCCCAACTGAAACAGCGACTACGGGTTTGAGAGGCAGATTGACGGGAGCTGCGCTCCAGCTTTCTGGTTCGTTCCTTCGGCAACATCTAGAGACTGCATCAGAGGGGAAAGCTTCCTGAACACCACAGGGTACACTTTATTCCTTTGTATTTACATGGGGAGTAGTGGGTGTAAAGATGTCCCTGGTATTCTGTGTGAAATGGTTGTTTGCACTATCCATTGCAGGTTCTTAACCTTCAAAACAGATGGAAGGAGGAAGATTGGAGAAAAATTTGAACACTAATAGGATTTCAAATTAGTGTGAGGCTGATCTTTAGCATATTTATTGCCAAAATAACCAATTAACTACCAGCCATAATAAGACGACTGCACCTGAACACCACATGAAGCAATTGAGAGTGCTTAAACACTAGTAGAACGAGTAAAAGTGAATGTAGTTCAAAGTAATGGATAGATGGTTGAAACGTCAAGAATTTTAACAATGGCTATATTTTGTGTGACAAATATTATAACACTATTATTTCTTTTATATGATAGTGTTAAATAACATCTGTTACGAACACACGTTTCTCATCTGATGGAGCTGTGGGGGTATGGTAGACAAAAGAGGTTGTTGTACATGATGATGTATATGTGAATGTCTCCCTGTATGTGTTTATATGTCCGCTTTTACACGCATGTGGCGCTTATCTGTGTCTTTTGTATGTCTTTAATAAATACCAGATATCGCCGGGCTTTGTCTAACAACTGCACTGAGGGAACGCTGTTGAAGTACAGCCCCAGGCGACAAAAGTGTCCCAGTCATGCCCCCAGGGGCCTCCAGCTGTTCACCAGTGAGGGAACACTGGTAGCGACACTGGAGAGGAATGTCACTTTCTTGGTCTTTCTGGAAGAGGTGCTGACTTCACTTTATCAGCGCAACAATATTGTGTGTATTACAGGGGGATGCTTGTAGGCTGCATGCTTTTTCTTTAGTGCTTTATCTGTATATCGAGATACTGTCAAAGACGTAGCGCAGAGGCTGGAGCACGAGCGTGTCAAATAAATATGCGAGTATACCACTTGACCTCGCTCTTGTAGATATTCCTGTTGATATTATGGAAAATGCACTCTGTCATGTGTCAGCAAGGACGCTGACAAAACAACTGAGGCCAGAGTGTGAGTGACAGTATTTTGTTTTCTTTTTGAAGGGTCTCGGCTCCATGACAAGTATAACGGTGGACTTTGGCGACGGGACAGCCATATCATATGTTAACATAAGCTCCATCGATGACGGGGTCAAACATATCTACAGCAAAGTTGGCATCTACCAAGTTTCTGCTACAGCAACCAACACTCTGGGCTTTGACAGGGTGATACTCTTCCTCCACGTCTCCTGTGAGTCACATAACTGGTCATTTAAAAAAAGGTTGCTAAAACATAAACAATTGCATGATTATGTTTCCAATGATTTTTGAAAGTGAGAGCTGGCCCTTTTTTTCCCTCCAGAAAACTCTAAGTTGATGTCTGCATCATCTTAATCACTTGTGTGATGCCCCTTCACTTCCTTTCATCACCTGCATACATGATGAGGTGAACTTGTTAAGAAATAATGAATAAATAAGTGAAAACACTATAATCTAAGTCTTGATCCTTTATCACAGCTTATCGTACTATAAGATTCAACAGCCTTTAAATAGATCAAAACACTTAAACTTGTGAGCCTTTACAAAGCAAAAATAATTCAAACGCTTGGGCAAACATGCTCACGACTCTTCTGCATCTTCAAATTGGCTCATTAAAGTGAGACTGCATCCAAAATCTCCATCCAAAGTTTTGAGTGTCACTCACCCCGTGTAGGCGTGAAAGACGGCTATTTGTTGTGTCCTCGTTGAAAGAGAAGAGCAGCTGTGGTCAGTTTGAATTCAGCTCATTATAATGGATTCCAATGGGGAGATTTTCAAGGGTGGCAAAAGCATTAGAAGCATCTATACACACTTTTCAAAAATACCCCCGCAATGCCATCAACTTTTCCACTGTCGGTGTGTGCCAGGCAGCCATTGTAGTGCCAAAATATGGCTAAATACATGGCTTCCGTTTGAATTCTCATGGCAGCAGTGTTTAGTCATATTTGAACAAAAGGTGTTAATTCATAGTGTTCGTGTTTTTTCTCCAAAGGTCAACTTGAACACGTCCAGCTCTCGGCTCCTTCAGTGGTCGTCAAGAACAAAGCAGTGAACCTCACGACAGTGTTACGTCCCGGCAATGTGGGAACAGTCAGCTATTACTGGTGGTTTGATAACAAAACGGAGGTAAGTGTTTCTTTCTCATTCTCTACCATGCAGCCTATTAACTGAATAACATAATGGATACACGAGTCGCAGTATATCTCTCTCTCTCTCTCTCTCGCTGGCTCTTTGCCTTACAGCCTGTTGTGACTCTGGATGGAGTGATGTCCTTTACTTTCTCCAAGGAGGGAAGTCACACTGTCACTGTTCAGGCTTCAGTCGGCAATACTGTCCATCAGGACCAAATGACTGTGGCCGTATATGGTAAATTCAATACACGTAGACAGCCTCCTCATGGAATTATAAAGTGAAAACTTTGGATTCAATTTTGCGTGTTCAAATTGAGAGTGAATCAAAAAATGTTTTCGATATCTTCAAAGCTTTTCGACTCAAAAAAAAAAGAAGTCTTATCACAACGTCTGCTTACCTTGTTTTTCAAGAGCTTTTGTTGCCTTCATCAGTGGTTTATTTATTATCAAATGACCTACAAGTAAGGAATTTGGGCAATGTGACAACAGGCGATTGTAAGTGGATGAAGCAAACTTCAAATAGCGAATGAAGGCCATGAGCTGTGGGAATTCAAGAATGACCCTCCAAACTTTAAGGCCTCTAAAAAATGTAAGATTGTCACACACAGCTAATAACTTACATTTATGCATACAATTATATTTAAATGTATTTCATCTTTATTATAGACTTATCCCTCAACATATGGAACTAATACTTACCCCAGACCAACCCGACATTGAGCTTTATTAAGGAATTACATCTACATTGAACTGTCCAAACAAAAGCACATATAACGTGGGCCGTACAACGTACAGAGTTGAAGGCCTATTCCTCCCTTTGCTTCTTACAATGGTAAGATAGACATTTCACCATTCATCTTATGCACCTTTTTTGGGGTATAATATGCAGCATCTTGAAAAAGACAGAAATATGTTCGGTTCTCTTCGGCAATTTCAATTCGGCAATCACATTACCATTCAAGCCTAGCTTCCATATTTTCTGATTAAAATCAAGACATGCAAGTGGATAATTGTAAAGAGGGATTCTATATCAATAAAGTTCGACAGAAGACGTACATTAGGTCTGAATTTGATTTCTGTCTACATTTCAGATTATTTCCGGTCCCACGTTTTGGCCTTTTCTTCTAATTTGGACGAGCTGAACCCGGGGGTGTCTGAGTGGAGAGAGGACATTGGCCGAGTGGTGAAGAGCTCCATGGTTCAGGTCAGCTGCCATCTTTTACTATAAAGACTGAAACACCATGCGGAATGAACCCCTCATTCAGATTCTGGAAATTAGCAGCTTTGCACTTGCATGGAGAGAAAAACTCAAGTCGGTTGGTTATGCAGCGTTTGTAATGTATGCATGTGGACCTGTGTCAAGCGTTGCACTGCAGTACTTCCACTGTCTTTAACCTCACTCAGCTGTGTAATTAGTTGTTAACCTCTCCTCGCTGACATGGCGCATCACCTGGAATCATTATTATCAGTACAAGCTTTCAACTGAACTTGTTAAAACACGAAAGGGCAGAAAAAGCACAACTGCGACAGTTACCATTTGTTCTCTAAAGAGAGAGAGAGAGAGACAGAGAGACACAGAGAGATAGACACAGAGAGACAGAGAGAGAGAGACGCAGAGAGATAGACACAGAGAGAGAGACAGAGAGAGAGACAGAGAGAGAGACAGAGAGAGAGAAAGACAGAGAGAGAGAAAGACAGAGAGAGAGACAGACAGAGAGAGAGACAGAGAGAGAGAGAGACAGAGAGAGAGAGACACAGAGAGAGAGACACAGAGAAAGAGAGACACAGAGAGAGATAGACACAGAGAAAGAGAGACACAGAGAGAGAGGGACACAGAGAGAGAGAGAGAGAGAAAGAGAGACACAGAGAGAGAGAGACACAGAGAGAGAGAGAGAGAGAAAGAGAGACACAGAGAGAGAGAGACACAGAGAGAGAGAGAGATAGACACAGAGAGAGAGAGAGATAGACACAGAGAGAGAGACAGACTAACTGTGGTTAAGCCCGTCTGGTGTCCCCTCTCAGACACTGTGGGGATGTCAAAAGCAGGTTATGTAAAAGACCTGGATACTGTATATATATATATTACAGCTGCCCTCAGTATGAAACATTCACTTTGACCTTCTGTCTTGTCAGATATTACCATGGTTTACACCAGGAAACTGACAGGAGACCTCTGGTTATGGCATAAATGCACTCAAAGCCGTGGCCTTTACCAAAGACTGTCAAATTAAACGTGCGTGTTTCGGTTGATCCGTGCATTTAATCTTGACAGCGACTGGTACTTAGGCAAATTATATATGAAGTCGAGAGCTAGCAGTATTTATTCAATAATAGAGGGCCAAAGCATGGAATATCACTTCAAACACTGTCAATTAAAAAACCTTTTTAATGAGGTTTTGTTGTTATTGTTAAAGGTCACAGGAATCAACGAGGATCAGCTCCTGGTCACAGTGCTCCCAGGTTTACCAACAACAGCAGAGATCTTCATCGTGCCTGAGAAGAGGCCAAGAGACGGAGGCATGGATGAAAAGTTGGCTCACCTGGATCAGGTACTGTCTCATTAAATCATTTAAATGGCCCCTGGCAGATGCTCACTACAAATTCTGTAATGAATAAAACCGCTCAAAAGTTAGCTGAGGAAGTCAGAAGACTCCAGAGAAGACACGCCTGGAGAATATGTCCTTTACATTTAGATTGCCATATAACAGTAATGAGTTATCAGATTGAGCTCTAATATTAAAGAGATATTTTCTGACGTTCGGACATGCATCTCACCAGAGGGTTACATCTTGTTTGCGTGGATCGACTTCTGCAACAACAATATTTGTACAGAAACACGCTCTTCTTGTGACATGTGCAATAGGTTACATCTTGCACATATACATAAAAAAATGTCATAGTATTTTACATATTTTTTCACATTGTAGGCTGAAAATCAAGGTACATTTCTCCTTACAGTTTATGTCATCAACCGTTGTAGTCCTACGTTGGAGGACTTGCCTGCAGCCAATTTGTGTGATAGCTTTGCTTGTAGCCAAAAGTATCCTGTGCCATGATTTGATCCAGAATTTCACCCTGGTATAATGTAACAAAAGAGCCATCATCCCCTTTTTCATCATCGTTTGCAATCTCTTGCCAATATGAAAAGTTTCAATTTCCTTTCCTACATATTACTGCAATCATCCTTAATTATCTCTGATTCTTTCTCCAATTTCCGTTTGATGTGGACAGTAAAGTAGTTTTGTGTTTCACTGTATAATCTTGATTTTTAGATGTTTGTTGTCTTTAATCTTATATGCATTACTGAATATGTTCAAATTAGGTCCACTATCCTTAGCTTGTTTAATCTCTTTACTAAAGTCTCCGACTTGAGGATATCTGAAGAACAGAGGCATATTAAAGAAAAGGTATGCATGCACTATAACCAAAATACAGTGAACAGATACTTATACGTGCACAGATACCTCCCCTCTTTTCTCTACTCCCGTATTTATTTGTTTGAGATACAGAATATTTTATACAAGTTCCCACCTTTTCAGGCAGCCATTGGTTTCCTTAAATTTCAGCATGGTACCAAAATCAACTTGTAGAGACTTAAAACTAGGTTTTGGTGAGGCAATACATCACAATGACCATCATGTCTACATTTATTTTTGTCAAAGTTACATTATTGTTGCATGCTAACACAGTTTTAAGTGCAGCTTTATTTGGGAAGTCTGCACTCTGTAGCCACACAACGATAAGGTTAAGTTTGACAAAAATAAATGCAGACATGATGCTCATTGTGATGGATTACCGAAGTCAACCAAGTTTAAAGTCTCTGCAAATGTATTTTCATACCATGGTGAAATGATTGGACACCACTGGCTGCATGGCAGGTAGGAAAAAACGCTATGTTATTCTTCGGAAAAGGTCAGCAGTAATGAAGTGTGTACATTTCTTGTAGTAATTGGGGTAAAATATGTGTAAAAACTCTGGTGTGGTTCATGAAGGGGCAACACACACAGAGCAAGAGGAATGTGTTTTCTATAGATGGCACATAGCACCGCTATAAAATCTCTTATTGCTCCATAAGACATCCCCCTCATTTAGTTTTAAGTAAAGTAAACTCATTTAAAGTCATTTAATTAAAGAACTGCTTCTCAATTACTGTATTTGTGTTTTTATGATGGTTCAATTATGCACAAGCTAAATAAGTTGTAATGTTATACGTTTTCTTTGCCACTACTACTGCAGTCATTGAATCACAGAAGTTCAAGCTTAAAAAAAAAAAAGAAAAAAGAAGCGATTCTTCGTCTTTATTGCTCCAGTCCTAAATGATTTAATGTTCCCGCACACTTTGTATTTCAATCTCTCCTAAAGAGTAATGCCTAATGTCAACACTAGAGGGCAATGTCTTCCCATGTAAAAGCACTGAAACAGCCTTCATCAGAGCACTGGAATAATACTCGCAGTACATGCTGGAGACTCACTGCCACCTTTTTAGAAGTTTGGAGACTTGGCTACACCTTTTTAGATAATGACAATAATCATTTTTATTCCTCCATGTCTCATGCTTGTTAATATTGTCTAACGGCAAAATAATATTCTTTAAAACGAATCTCCTATTGTTATAGAAGACATGTGACAAAACAATGAAACGCATCTGTTTATGGCACCAGCCGAACTAAAGCTCATTTATTCATCATAACCGATAGGACCTCGACGTATCACAAATAAACATAATTTTGCTGGCTCACAGTCAGTCTTGAAGTAAGTTAATAGGTATTTAATTACATTGATGCATCATATAATTGGCAGCATCGAGAAAGGAGACAAACTGGGGCAGGCGGCGTGGATTGGGAATTAAAGAGATGTATTTATCTAAAGCCTGTCTGATTACCTGGCAGAACCTCACAGACAATAGGGTAATAAATCTTCAGTTCACCGCTCTCATCTCCAGTGAATGACTTGCAATGTGGATGCATTAAGTGAGCGTGTGCCCACACATACACACATGCATGTGGTGAGTGTATGTGTGAAGCAGCTTATTAAAATGTGTAATAGATTTACTGACCCTGATATGCCACTAGAACAAAAAGTAATTATTCATACTGTGTAGTGCAGTCTAATTTTAACCAGTGGAAAGATTTTAGAAAGAGCGAGATGGAATTAGTGAGGCATGGCTAAGGACTCAAATGGGCTCTGGGAAGGCATTTTGGTCCCCTGTTAAATGACTGCTTCATCTAGGTGTGAAACGCAGGGAAACTTGAGGCACTTCAGGGAAAAAAAATTAAAACAGCTATTTTATGATATTAGAACATACTTTGATTTCCAATAGCCTATCTGAACTTTTAAATCGGTAAATCGTGTCTTCTTGAAAACAGGTTTACTGAATGGAAAAAAAAAAAAAAAACGGCGAGAAATTCCATTTTTAATCGAAATAGCAATAGATTTTTCTTTTTCTATTCTTTAAATGTCACTGCCACGCCATAAGCCAGCTGTGCTTTTTACCTGATAGGGTTTCCATCGCCATTAGAAATCTGGCAGGTTTCGCTGCAGCAGGTTTGGTTTTCTGTGTGTCGTATCAACGTTTGCTCCTCTTTAAAAGGAAGCAAAAATTGTGATTCATAATTCAGGGTGTTAGATGAAATGACTGCGGTTGAAATATTGATGACTGTGGAATATTGCTGTGCTGCCGCTGCTAACCGAGTCTTCTATGCTCCATCACTCGTCCTCATAGCTTTCTCAGGTTCTGCTAAGTGCTTTGAACCAAGACCTCATCCAGTTTACACTTAAACCGGGGGTGCAGGTGAACGTGTACGCCACGCAGCTGTCGCCAGGTGAGTCTGCGCCCATGCTGCCACACACCTACAGGAACAAATGGTAGTTGGATCCATTTTTGGGAGAGCGGTGCATTTCAGCTGGTTGTCTCTCGGTTCTTTGAGGCCAGACGTTGTGCAATCCTTCCAGTCTGGAGGTGAAGATGGCTATTAAATCTACATGGGAACAAACTAGTCTACAGAGTCTTAGATGTAAACTGAAATCTTGTTTTCATGATCTTATTGGTGTGTTGTTTGTTTTTAATATATTTACTCTCCCTGGAGAGCAGTATTGATAGTGACTAGATTAATCCGGACAACGTAAAGTAAATTAAACTATCACGAAAAAAAGAATGTGTCGATATGGATATTAGGTCTCAGTCATGATTCTCAAATATTGTCAGCAGAACAACACAGCGGTGATGCTCCATTGTTATATAATTCATATTTCATATGAGATCAAAAATATGCATGTATTCTCATTTGTCCTGCATGTGCACTAACTTTGTCTTTCATTCTTTCTCCTTCAAAGCTCCTCTTGTGGACAGCAGTGATAGTGGCCACAGCAGCACTGCTGTCATCATGCTGGTGTCAGTCGTACTGATGGGCTTGGCTGTCTTTGTAATATATAAATTTAAGAGGTACAGTATACTGGATATAATGTATTGTAACCACATAAAAGGCACAGGAAAACTGTGTGAAAGTATGTGTGAATATCCATCCTCAGGTTTTCAGACTCATTGCAGAGATATCTACAATAAGATAGATGTTATTATTGTTTTGTGTGCGCGCGTGTGTTTGCATAATGACACTGTTCAGAGTCGGCCCCATTATCCACAAGCAAACACCTCACTACTGAACTCCTAAAAACTTTCCAGAAGTATTCCGACTCCATATATCTCTGAGTTATGGACACCCGCGACACAATAATAGCTTGAGGAATAAGACAATTCCCCTCTGTCTCAATCTGCGGAATATTACAGGGAATGACAGTCTAATCAATTCTCCCAGAGTGCTGAATGGGTGTCAGAGTCCTGCAGTTATCAATATTCATCTATCTGACAATGTGAGGGTTGACCTTTCGGAAATGCTAAACACAGCCATCCAAGGTGAGGCACACTCTGCAGAATGGCAGGAAAGGTTGAGGAGATAAGCCCTGAGACAACATATATTATACAGTGAGGGACATACAGTAAATAGCACCCTGTGCAGCAGCTAATCTCATGCCAATCATAGGATTGGTTTGGTTCCTCTGTAGTTTGAAGACTTTTAGTCATTATAAAAGTAAAACATTACTTAACTTTAACTTTCAAGATCATAATTACCAAACTAAGAAATCAACTTTTAGTTTCTAAAGCTGCCTCAAATGTCACAGCACCAGCTGCAGCGCGAAATCACAAGGGGAGAGTCTGAAATTAGAAAGGCAAGATGTTAGTTTTAAGCAGAATTGGGGGTGCATCTGAGGGGATGAAAAATTGATTGAAAACGGAGGTGAACAATATGCAAGTGAGAGAGCAATGCCCAGTGGAGTGCGAAATGCCCTAGTTTTTCCAGCTTTCAAGCAATCCTCTCCCATCCTTAACAGTTAAAAATAGTGTGTGACACATTATGCTTAGTGAAAGCATTAGTGAAACAGACCTGATGGCAGGTTTCCATTAGCTTGCCTGTTTTTTAAAAATATTTCTCATATATATTCCCCCCCCCCCCACCCCCACCCCCACCACTGCATGACCTGCAGGAAGATCCCGGGCATCAACACATACACAGCGGAGCAGCCTGACAAAGAACAAGAGGTCATCCCCACAGTGACCTCAATAGCCGTCCCAAACCCAGAGGGAGACAAGCTGACCTCACTGGATCGTGTGGATGTACAGTTGGATTCAAAAGGCAGAGGTATTAATGTGTCTGCCTTTAAGCTGCCTCGAGAATATTCCGGGGGTTTATTCACATAGTTATTTTCAGATTCTTATGTTGGACAATGACGGTTAATTCCTCTATGTAGTGTTTTCTTCTATCACTTTACAAAGTAATTATGTGAGTAAGTCTGTCGTGTAACACCTGTAAAAGAGGTCAGATAATCACCACCTGGGAAAAACAAAACATTTTCTTAGTTACATTTAGTGGTCTTTGGTGTTGGTGGTTTTATTTGCCCAAAGCTGTAAAGTTGCAGTTATATATTACACTTCCATCACGTCAATTTAAGCCCATATTGTGCATGTGACGAAAAAAAAAGGATGCACATTTAAGCTTGCCTGTTTCTTGGACAGCGCCTGGGTAACCCTTTAACCAGGATTAATTTCAAATTTGTAGCTTTTTTTTTCCCTTCTGCGATTATGTGTATAACTCATTTGCCGTTTTACACATACAAATAGGTTATTTGAGAGCGTATACATAATGTTATAACTGGTGGTTTTCGTTGTGTGTTGTGTATGATTTAATTGGAAGTGAGTTATGTTTGATATGTAGCAGTGTCTTGTTGTAATCCCATGTGGAATGGGCCAAATGTTTAGCATGACAGAAAAATAATCAAACTACCTAGCAACGTGCAGTCGACGTGTTTAGTTCAGTATTATTCTACCTGACTACAAACTGCAACATCCCTCGCACCAAGCACTTACAGTGCGATGATGGCTCAGAAAATGTTCATTAAGACAGCAAAAATGTAAAACTGCACAGGCAAAGAGGACCAGTGATCACAACTTGATATTCACTTATTGTAAGTGCTGATGCTACACCCCCCCCCTCCAACATATTATCATAAAAGAGTTGCCAAGATAGTTATTATTATGTGCAGTATATTTATGTATTTGCCAACCTGAGTTTGTCAAAGCAAGGTATTAGTATTCACAGGTAAGTGAAGCACAATCAATTGCAAGCTAAAGTGATGAGAATGTCTAGGTGAATTATTTGACCCAATAAAATAATTAGCGTATCAGGAAAGTAGCGGAGTGGTGAAAGCATTTTCATCAAGAAATATCTACGAGGTTCCAGTTGATTTACTTCTAAACAATCGACCCATCCAAGATAAATGTGTTTGCCTGCAAAAATACACCCGTATGCAAATGGGAAAACATAAAATTTCTCCCGTCTCTTTCCTTTCTTCTCCCTTGTCAGGCTACCTGCCATCTCACACAGACATCAAGCTCTCTGATGAAGCGCCCCATGTGTTTTAATGTTGAGAGTCTATGACCAACTCGAAAGCAATACATCTTCCTTGGCAGTTACTTCCAGCAAGCTATGAAACCACGGTCACAATGAATGGTCTCGAGTGTTTTGCTACCCATGCATGGATGGACCAGTTCACACTGTGCTGCCTAATCCCTCTGAGGAGACTGTACAGATTTATACTCGCTTCTTGAAAAGGGACACTTTTTGACTGAAAATACTTGTATTTTTGCAAGGACATTGATCTTTTTATGTAAATAATGTACATCCATAATGGAAGTAGTAAAAGTTATTTGTCTCAGCTGGTTACAGCTGCGTCTGCTCAAATATGAAAATATCAAACAGCGGGACAGCAGTGATGTATAATAATCTCAAAATATGCTCCTATTTCTGTTCTCTGGGCTTGTGTTTGTGAAGTTTACTTTGTTTAACTATGTGGGAATAGCTTATCTGAGTAAGACAGTGAGGGAACAGATTCATTAAGCTCTGTACAATCAGTAAATCTTATCACTAGATTCTCATCAAATGAAAGCTTGCAATATCCAGGAGATGGAGGGCTCCTAGTCCCAGATCTGTGTATTCCATCAAACCTGTCTCTTTGCCACTCAACTTGTTATATATGTCATAACAAAAATAAGAACAGAAGATTAAAGCGGATATACTAGATAGGTGTATACAGTAGATGAGAAACGAAGCCATCCCTCTTGTTTAGGAGACTCGCAGAAGTCATTTTAGTGACACTTGAATGAATGCTAACATGATAAATGTGAAGCCTACTTAAAAACATATTATACACAAATCTTCTGTCTAATCTAAATCATGCATATGGATTATTATTGTAGCCGCAATCTTATATGCGATTGCTTTACAGTCAGTTTGGCTGTTAAACAGTGCAATGACTTTTAAACTTGTGTTTCCTACTTATTTGTTGCCCAGAGCCTTTCTTGTACATTCTGGTTTCTATAAAGAGATCTACATGTAAATGTTCTGAATAATTCCCATATTAACAACGAAGCTAAAGTACAGCAGCAAACACATGCTGTAATGCCGTGAAATCATCTGTATTTTGTTTAGTTACTTATTAGTTCAAGATGTATTAGCTATTTGTTTGTGTTTGAGATTTACCACCATGAAGTTAAGGTGTGCTCCCTGACACAGTTGCAACTTATTTCCCATGTTTTTTTTTTTTCTTTGAACTGAACTGATCTCACTGTGAAGGCTGTGGAGCCTTCTCACAGGAAGTTCGACAACACTGAAACGACACCAGGTTTGAATGGAAACATGTTCTCATTTTACACCTTTTTTCTTTTTTTTTGTTATTTATTCTGGACTGTTTATCTACCACAATAATACCAGCATCTCCACATGGCATTTCCTCAGTTTACAGTTACACAGAGGAGCCTGCAGTCTGTTCTAGGTTTGCCCCCAAGGACTCAACGGACAAAAGGCTGCGGATTTGTTCATCTCTTTCGCTGCGAGGGACAGAGAGATAGAGAAGACGTATCTCCTGTCAACAAGGCTCAGCCTACGCACAGTGCTTTGGTCAGCTGCTGTCTCTTTGGGATAAGTACTGAAGTTCTTCTTCATCAAACTTTTCTTTTTAAGTGTTGTCAGCATCGTATGTCAGTAAGACAAATTGACTAGAGGCTTCTCGATACTTCTTCCCTCCAATCCTGCGATTGAGCCTGAAGCATAAATAAACTCGTATTCGTCATCGGGCGAACGGCGTCTCTCCACACCGATCAGAAGAATTTTATTTCATGCTTGTTATTTATTTAAAGAAGTTTTTGTCAAGTCCCAATAATCAAACTGTGAATACGATTGTGAACCCGAATTGCATGATTTTTTTTTTTTAAGATATTTCAAATGTGTCTTAATTAGGTAAAAAAACTGAAATGTTAGAAATGTGAACTGCAGTATTTTCCGTTTGAAAGACTAGAAAACATTAATTACAAGTGACTTGATTATTCAGTGTATTGTCACTGTGTTTTTTTCATTTGATCTTGCAGAAGTAACCATGGTTGCGGAATAAAGCAGAAACAGCATTCACGCAGCGTGGCTGTTTGTTTAAACCCAGGTTTATGAAATGAGTTTAATCTGTAAAAATCCTTGTACTTGACTGCAGCATTTAGCTGTGTTTGACCTTTGATGTAGTAAATTAACAGATTTCAATTAAGGGCAAAGTATGACCTAAATTTGTAGTTTTGATCAACAGGCACTAACCTTGTTGCTTTTTCTGCTTTTTCTCTAACAAGTGTTGCTTATCATGCTCAGAGTTTCAGTTCAGCCATTTGCATGATACAATACGGCCAAACGGGAGGACAATGAAAAGAGCCTGGAGCGATTCTAATGGGCTGGTTCCTTGGCTCTCCCACTGTGCGACAAATTAATTATCCCCTCTCCAGGAAATCGACACACAAACACACACAAACACAATCAAGGAAGATTTTCCTAGACTGGGTAGCACCTTGAATGAAAAATGTCCCACAACAATAACCCACAGCAATATTGTGTTAGCCACAGTGTGAAATTGATGAGCATGTTTCCTTTCATTGAGTGCTACATTAGTGTCTGGCTGCAACGAATCATCCATTAGGGATTGTCACCGTTCAATTTGATTGTGCACCGCTGAACATCCCAGGGCAGTTAGAGAAAGGCCTTGGTGTTAATTCAGACTGAGAGCACGAGCGAGAGTAAGACTCTCGGGGCGTTGATGGCTGTTGGAGTGATGAAGATTGGTGTGCGATTTGAAACTGTTGAGGTGGCAAACAAAATGCAAAACAAGAATAAGGGCCTTGTTGCTGCATCCTTGTGTGAAAAGAATCCTTTCTGCCAATCAGCCACGTCGTTCTCTCCTCCAACCTTTCCAACTCTTTGCCATTTTAATGTGAAAGGTTTTTGAGCAATACTAACGGCAGTAGCTCTTCTTTACAAAATCTCATTCCACTACAGCCTTAGTAATTGTTCCATTAAATAGACACCATCTGTAACTGGCAACTTGAGGGATGGAGTGATAGAGGTAAAATGAAGCTCAGTCAAAGTGTCAGATGGGAATCTTCACATGGGTGTTATCACACTTCTGCCCATTAAAACAGAATTCGGAGCCTCTGAGGGATCATTAAAAGTGTAATGCTGAGAGTGATACACTGGCTGCTACAAGGCACCTGAGTTTCAGATTATTCTGTGGCAATGTCGTAAAAACACCACTTCATGACCCTCTTTGAATAAGAAATGTCCGTGTTGTCTTGTCCTTTTGCCAGGAAACAAGAGTGTAAATGATATTACAATCTTGCATCTTCCATCACAACACATACTGCGGGTGTATGCATAATAAAAAAAAAAAAACAATTCCATATAAAAATACATTTATTTTGAACAATTTTAAAATGGCAATTTGTTCACAGTAAGAAATATAATTCAAAACAAGACAATATATATACATCTATATAAATATATATAGATATATATATACATAGACAAAAATGAACAATATCATAGATCATGCACAACTTTTGGCAATTGCACAACTAGACTATTAGACAAGGTGTTTAATAATTAGTTTAATGTGTAAACTTTAAAACCAACTGATGTATATATACAGTACTCGCTCACCCTAATATAGTATTGTATCTTTTATCACAGATAATTAGGGCATGCTACTGTAAAAAAATCTAATAAATAAAAAAGAGGACATACAGCTTGTGAGACTGAGGGTCAGAGAAACATACTGCCTGTTCAGTGAGTTGACTTTACAATAAAGTAGGATGACACTACTGTATAGATTTACATTCCATCTTCCTCTATGTACAAGTTTACATTATTTCCACTTCTAAGGCCAGACTGTCCATACAACACATTTTTGTCGTGTACGATCATCTGAGACAGTCTTTGAAAGCACCATGTTATCTTACAGAACAAAACCAATTACATATTTCTTCCTTATAAGCATTCACAAAAGTCAGATTTTGACATTTTTATATAAATATGCAGTAGTGTATATTTACAACTCATGCCTCTAGTTTTAGGGCGGTAAATGTTCATGTTTATCCAGAGCTTAAAGTTAAAGTGGTGTATTACACATTACAAAATGATGGCTAAAATGATCTATTAATTATATCTCTGTGGTATGAAGGCAGAGCAAGATGTGTTCTGCCTGAAACGGACAACTATTGTGTTGTTTGAGTTGTATTATCTATTCTGCATACAAAGAAAAGGGATAACATTATAGAAACAAAATAAAAAGGTTACACTTGACAAATTTTATAGCCTGCTGGTTCACTGTGTTTCCCTCTATCTTTTTAATCCCTGTATTATAATATTTCTCAAGGGCCTAAATGTCCTTCTAGTAAGTCCTGAGCATTCTTATTAAATGCTGAATTTAATGTAATGTTATCAAACTTCCACAGTAAAGCCTATAATGTACATCCTCTCTCTTGTCCCGACCCATTAAATAAATGGTACTTTTCTCATTTGACTTTTTTCTTAATAGCTTTTGAGGTATATTTCTTCAACAACTCGATCAGTTTTTCCTACCCTGTTGATCTCCCAATTAAGAAAAATGATCCGTCACAGGCAGTAAAGCGTTCATCAAAAGTACACAATGGCAGCTGAGTATTCATAAAATACTCGTATTAGCAATACATCCATGGTGTTGATGCAGAGCAGGTGACTTGTGATGCTAATTGGACATTTTGTGCTGGGTAATCGGCCAATTTTAACAGTTCACCGCCCTCAAACTAGAGGCCCATAGAGTCTTGCTCAGTGTATTGATCTTCATCAAGTATTGCAGATACTTACTCTATCCATGTGGCTTAAAAACATGACTGAACGATAGCAGCTATCAGCGTGAAATGGATTTTAAAAAACAATGCCAATAAAGCAAACAATTTCAGCACAATTGTAACACAACAAACTGTACTTACTCGGTAACAAAGTCTTAGACATTAGTACAGTTTGGAAATTCCCTTGTAACAATTCTCTCCATATTTCTTCCAATTCCTCCTGAAAACATGCAAAGAAATAATAAAAGTCAACCGCTTTGACGTCACATGCACATCACAAGTTGCTTATTTTGAGGATATGATAATGAAGGAGACTTCAGTGATATTTCTGCTTTATCTACATGACATTGATTTTGGGGTGAGGACATTTCACATCAACCAAACAACTCGAAGTTCAATCTTGCTTTCTCTCTAATCTTTCTACTTGAAGATCAAATGGCTTGTAAAAGCGTTTACACTTGTAAAATTGTAATTATGAATTCATCAGACATGCATATTGGTTGAAAAGCCCCCTGTTGTCTCAAAGGAACATGGCCTCTCCAAGCAGGGCTGAGCTGGTGATGGAGGGCTGATAAGATAGGATCGCTGTGACAAGTGGGGTTGTTCAGATTGTGCAGACACTGGCTTATTCAAAGGTGGCACTTTTATCTCTCAAATGTGTCAGTAGTTTAAATTCAGTGATTTGTACAAAGCTGCGTGAAGCCAATTTCATGTTCGCCCGTATAACTAATAACCTGGCAGTAAATTCATCAAGGAAGAGGTCCTGCAGTCAGTTCAGATTTGCTTAAGAAAATATGATTTATCAGATTGAAATTGCTTTAACATGGAGCATATTCCAAACCTAAAATCTATGTAGTCTGTAGCACAATGTGTAGGGTAAAAGATACGAGCCAGGTAAAGGATTAAATGACGTTTAAAATTAAGATTTGAAAAGTGAAATCTAACTTTTAAGTTGACATGACAAACTAGAAAAAAAAAAATTGATTTACACACCTAGGAGTTACAGATCAACATTATTATTAATCTGGAGTCCTCTTTCTCGCCACCTGATGATTTTAAGTCCAATATTCACTCTTTTAGCCCCGTTTTTGGTCTCCACAAACTCCCGAAAGAAAAATATCTGGCTCTTTAGCTGCTAAATGCTCCACTACGTTCACCAGCTACAGACGCTAACTGTGTCCGTCTGCCCTTTGGTGCTAAACAGGTAGCATACACTCGGTTTTTCAGCCGAAAACATCTGCATGCTGGGGCCAAAATCAACGGCCACAGCAATAAGGGTAAAACAAGAAATTTTAAACAATGAGCTGAAACTCACCATAAAAATATCAATTATAGCCGCTTCGAGGATTTAACACAAAATAAAAATGTTAATTACAAATGTTTTGAATAACTCTTGATTGGCTGTTAACACGTGATTAATGATGTGATTACTTTTAAAGGTTATACTCTTACATATAGTAGGCGAAAGTAGCTCGATAAATGTGTTTTATTCTTTCCACCCAGAATTCACACAACTAAGAACTTTTGTTTTCTAGGAAGTCGGCTCTTTAATGTAAAACTTTTAAATTTGAAGCTAATTGGCCCTTTTGAAGCTAATGGTTGAGTTTTTATTCGTTTCTGCATGTTTCGCTTATATTGGCTTGGCTCATTTGAAGCTATTGTACTGCACTTAAAATGATTTCACCTATTTGAAGCTAATGTAGTTGCAAGGTTCTTTCTGTTCGAAGGTTGCATCCTCATGATTGTTTGCACTCATTGTAAGTCGCTTTGTGTCGGCTGAATGAAATGCAATGTAAGTGTAAATGTTAGAGGTTTGATAAATACTTGCGTCAAACCACCCTCCATTCAAATATGTTTACTTCTCCCTCACAGTGCGCGAGCGTCGAGTGGCAAGAGATCGATTTAAGCCTATCAGAGAACTGGGGTTATGTAAACAACACTTTTTCTCATACAGTAGCATTCATTTTGTGTCTCACACTGAAATACTGACTTGATTGCTAGGTAGAGCTGCTCTGACAACCTCCTGCCTTGTCCTGAATGTCTTTTACAGCTTAATAAGTTCTTCTTTCAACTGAACGGCAAATTTCTACTTATTATGAAACACGAGGCCATGTGAGCTGTCATGTTAATCACTCACAACCACTTTGTATTAACATAAATCACCACATAAAAAAATTCATTTAAATCTGTCAAATCCTGTTTTAAATGTTCAAATCTTCGTTTCAACCTTCATGCATTTTAATTTTACTTCATAGCTCTTGCTGTGCTGTGAAAACTATCAATGACTAGCATATTCTCCCTCTTCTTAGTGCTTGTAAAGCCATTTGGACTAAAATGAGAACACATAAAATCACTGAACCCAGACATTAATTAAATTAAAACTGGTTAATGTGTTTTCCTCTAGTAGGGGGCATGTTTTCCACTGGCTGGGGCAAAACCTACCTTGCAGGCAATGGACAATTCTTTACTTCATAAAATATGTCGGAGGGGTATTCTGATTATACCAGGCATATTTTAAATGCAATTAATACATGTCAGGGTGTTCACAATGTAATAGTGAATAATGAAGGAAATATTCAAAATGGATGACTGATTACTGGACAGTGGTCTGCACAAGCAGATGATATATCCTATTATATCCTTGTAAAATGGATACAACAGACTTGTATTCCAGTCAAAATGCATGCAAATCAAACGAAGCTTCAGAGTATGAAAACATTTTTTTTTTTTTTATGTATTTAATCTAGCGAGCCCAAAATCAAAAAAGCCCATGCCGCTCTGCCCCTTTGTAAATAAAAGCTTCGAAAAGCAACCAAAAAGGAGTTCATTTGTTTCAGATCAGCTGTAGAAACAGCTGAGAAATGAAGAATAGCCAAAATGCTGAGCGACCAGAAAACGGCCTGCAGCCCACATGTCTTTGTCAGGAGCACTGCAGTGCTACTTTTGTCAAATAATCCAGTGTCTGCAGGGAACAGTTCTCATCTAAAAGACATCACGGTGGATGTCAGCCATAGCAATCAAAAAGTTAACTTGTCATCGTGATATCTGGTTACTGCGCTGCAGTTGTGCTTGTGGCGAGCAATTTGCAAAAATATGACACATTGCATCGATAAAGACGCTCTAGCACCTAAGAAGTGTGCTGCACTTCAATATACAGTCAGTATTTTGTGTCAACACCGAGATACAGTTACAATTTATTCAAAACACTTGCTCAGTGGTGCATTTTAAGGGCAATAAAATCTTAATCAGTATCAGTCTTTTAAAGTGACAGTCATCCTTTTAATCCTGTATTAGTGTCTCTAAGCAGGACACATTTATTAATATTCTGTATTTAATTTAGTGTTGACATGAAAGATCATAGCTGTCATATATTGTAATTTTCTACATCCTAAAACACATCTTTTTTTTTTTTTTTTTTTTTAAAGTACCTAAGTACATTTACTGAATTAAAACTCTCTGTTAGTTGTACTTTATTTGAGTAATTTAATTATATCCGACTTTATACCTGTATTATATTGTACTTGTTACTCCATCTGGTACCTGCAGTAGTAGGTTACTTTGAATGGGTATGACATTGAAATGCTGTTTACTGCATTACTAATATTAATCCAATAGTATAATATGTAATGTATATAATGTTTGCAAGTAGTGAATGTGTAGCTGACATACCACCGCTCCTGGCCTCCAGATCCTTTTCCATGAGTTCTTTCGGAGAGGGGAACTCGCTGAGCTTGACCTTGGACATGTTGTCGTTCTGTCCCACTGTACTGATCGCCTCCACGTCTTTCTCATGACTGTCCTCAGTCTGAACATGGATCCAAGGGATTTTCCTGAAGACAAGGAGATGGCAGAGCAACTGTGTAAGGATTTCACCAACAACCAAAAATAAATAGTTTGTAATTGTCAGGTGAATTCAATATCATTTACTTTCTTCTCCAAATGAACACACCTTTTGAACTTGTAGATAAAGAATGCCGCTAAACCGACTAACACCACGGTGAGCAGCATCAGCATGGCCGACCCACTGTGGATGGAGTTTGAATCCACAAGTGGTGCTGAAAGTCAAACGGATCAAAAGAGCGTCACATTTTGACCAAGACAAATGCTTTTTTGTCCCCTCTTAACCATGTCTTATTTCAAGGAGATTACTTCCATCACCCCGTGTCATGTAACACCTGCAGGTGCAGTTTGAAGAGCTGCTCTCTGCATGTTATCCCCTCAGGATATTAAAAGGAACCTTTAAGAGGACTACTGCCTCTCCCTGGGGTCCGTCATGCAGGTAGCTTATGCATAGTCATGGCTTTTTAAATGCTGAGATGCAATATTCAAAGTTTTTCCACTTGCCTCCCATCTTTCCTTCCTTCAGAAAGAAGCCCATGAAGACTATGACCTTTGTGGATCATTTTAAAAGGCAACTCAGACCTTTGTATGCAGACACAAATGAAGACAGATCCGTTGGTGGATGAAAAGGGTAAAGCCACGCAGGGTTGATCGACACGTTTTTGCGATATGCTAATGATCAGGTGACCCTGACGATTTCCTCAGTGCATACCAAACGCTTTCTTTGTCAATCATGTCATTGATTGGCTAATTTCAAAAGAGAACTACTGTCTCAGCCTCAGGCGCAACATTTATGCACTGTGAAATATATTTAAATCCTGTGATATACAGTATTATATAAATCTCACTCAGAGTATACTGTTATCATGTTTTTTTTGTTTTAGTGTTTGGGAAGAACTCAATGTCAAATCATCAAGAAAGACACTTATCTTTTGCACATCTGCAGGCAGAACAAATACTGTAGACATACTGTACTAACTGGCATAAATTAAGACTAAGATCTAGTTTTATGCTTTTTTTATGTACTTGCAAAAGGTTTTTAAATGCAACAATTACATTGGTACAAGTGTGCAGATATGATAGGCTGAGGTTACAAACACACTTACCCAAAGTTTGCTGAGTCATGTACACAATAATGCGAATATCTGCTTTCAGCTCAAACTGGATCAGGCCTTGGTTCAGGGCAGTGACAAAAATATCTGATATCTGTTTTAGGTATTTAACAAAAACACAAAAACAGAGGATTATATATTAAGCTACAATAAATACAATATGTGTGAGGTTAAATATAATGCCCTAATCATAGTATGAACTAGCAATTTATCACTAACACGTTCTCAAAGGAATAGTTCAACACGTCTTTAAAGAGACACTCAGGAAGCGATTAGCGTAGCTAAGTTTAGCATAAGGACTGTAAAAAGTGGGAAACAGCTAGCCTGGCTCTCTCCATAGTTCAAACATTCACCAACAAACACCAAATCTGACCAATTAACACGTTACAGCATTTAACACTTCGTAAAAACAACAACTTGTCATTTTTACATTTTTATTGTGTATATAATAAACAAACAAGATATAATATGTTGATTAGATACAGTAGATTTATAGCTTTAATGAGCTTCAGCTCCAACTCATCCAACTCTCTGCAAAAGAGTAAATAAAGAAACGTCGAACTATTCCTTAAAGTGTCTTTTACTATGTTAGCTCCTTTGCATAGCAGCTAGTATGGAACAATACATTAAAACCAATCTAAATATATACTGGTAACATGATTTGGCAACAGCCTTTAAATACTTTTGATGAGACATGTTTTATGTGTCACATCAGTATAAGTGAAACGGCTATTCTTGATTAAAGTTCCAAGATGATATTATAATAAAAGATATCTTACGGTCTCCAGAGCATCCTCACTCCCTTTCTTGTGCTCACTTGATGTATGCTCATCAGGCAGGATAAAGAGCTCTGCTGTAGATGGAAGTCCAGGATACAAAGACACCAGCAGCTGATCTTCAGGAATCCCAGACACCTGCAGCGACGGGACGGCACCACAATCAATAAGAGATTGCCCATCATATTATTCATTCAGGTGAAATGTCAATAAATGGCTTATTGTGACCCAACAATGTCAACACTGATGCTATTTGTATCCCCCATTTAACATGACTGTACTCATACTGTACTTGTGTCATACGATTTAGATTTTGTCCGCTTGTTATTTAAATGCATCGTATACGCTTTTTACCACGACGTATCTTTTTTTACTAATGTACATATTGTATTATTTTAGGTATCAAGCCTTTTAGCTAACTAGGTGACATTTACATGTGTTTGAATGTTGATTAATGTAAACTGTCCCTTTCTATATAAAAAATGGAAATAAACCTGCAATGGAGGTTAAAGTTTGGACTGTTTCTTCTAAATCTTGGGCGATAAAGTCAAAATCGTCAAACGTCCACATTTTGACATCGTCTTCAATTGAAATTCACACTAGATAACCGTGTCTGTTTGCTGTCGTCTGAGGTAAAGCAAAAAAAGAATAAATTTCACACATGGACCATAAGTGAATGCAATATCAATAGTGCATACAGGTATAAAATAGTAATGACCCTGAAAGCCATTGGTGGCTGATGCTGGCTCGAGGAAAGGCCTCAGAGCATTATAGGATCCATGTACCTGTGACAGAGCTGTCCGCACCACACGCCCTATGTCGTCCCTCCACTCTGGGATGTCAGGATTGTGTTCATCAAGAGCTGGAGAGAACGACAACAACAGCGACCTGAAGAACTCTGGAAAAAAGGCAAAGTGATGTCTGTTAGGATATGGGTGTTACTTCTGGTTTCGTTTTTGATTAATCTGATGTGCAGTTTTGTCTTTTCTCATTTGGCACCATACGCCTTGAAGTTAATTGCTCCTCAAGATTTCGTGTTTGCACACCGTGACATTTTATTCATTAGATAAGTCCACGTTGACATCAACATGGCGTTGCTTGCAGCGTGGACCGAGAGGCATCATGCTTTCCCAGAGAAAGCATATTGCATATTCATGTAACGTGTATTGCACCAATTAAAGTGCTTTGAAGAACGTCTCCCCCACTCACCTTTAACGGTTAAAACTTTTGAATCCTGCATTATGGTGCTCCCAGAAGCAACCTGGACCGTGACCTTGTTATTTCCTTCTCTCTGAAACGTGTATGAGATGCTTCCCTCTATGGTTATAATGGGCTGGATTTCAAAAAGAAAAAACACACAGAATTTCCCAGAAAGTCCTGCATCCTCTCAGCAGAATATAGAATACTACATACATGCAGTCCTTCACATACTGTATAATGAGGAGCTGTGAAAACAATCAACGTGATAAATAAATATGACCAGCCATCCTAGCTGGCTCACTCAGAAAGACACAGCGCAGTCACGTGCAGTCACATTTTACATGATTTGTGTGAAAGCTCTGTAGATGTACGCTTTGTAAACAACACAAGGACACGAAGAGAGGATGGAAAAGACTGCAGTAAACAGGACAAAAAGTGTGGAACAATAGTGGGATTGGGAGAAGCTTCTCACCTCGGAGCTGTTGTGAAACCACCAGAAGAAGGTCAATGTTCTGGTGTGACTCGGCCAAACCACCGCAGTCAGATTAACCTCCTTCCCCCTGATGGCAACAATAGGAGCGGAGAGATATACACGCTCCACTGGACCTGAGGCCACAACACATACACCACCACACATCCATACGTACATGCATTACACACGTGTGCGTACAAATAAATGCAAGCACACGTACAACACGCGGAAATTCATCGAAAACACAGAGTCTTGCGATCACAGCTCGTGTACATTTAGCTTCAGTTGTGTGTTTTCCCATTTTCCAAGGCTAAAATGCATAAAAGTAATAAAGGCATGACTGAAATGAAATTCAGCAGAGTGGGAACGTGACTATCCATGAAAGAGAAGAGATTCATGCTATATGCACTGCCGCAGGAATGAGTAGGGATGTTTCTTATTCACATACTGGTGATGTGTAAAAACAGTGTGCTGCTGTCAGATCCCTGGCTGTTTTCAGCAGAAGCAGTCACTCGATAAATCCCAGTGGTTCTGTAGATGTGGTTGATGCCATCATCGGTCCTGCTCAAGTTAGAGTATATGATCTTGATGCCATCCCCGAAGTCTAGATGGATGCTGGTCCTCAGAGAGTCTCCCTGTGTAAGACATGGCATCTGTCAACACGGCTTAGGTCAGGATATTTCAATTAGAACACATACAAGTAAAGTCCACTACTAAAGTGCTTGGGCTGAGATGTCCTATAAGCTGTGTCACAAACACTTTGCAGGTGAATGTGAATGTTAGGAGACAGAACTTCAACTGATAAAAGAAGACTAACAGTAAAAAGAGAACCACAGAGGTCGTGAAAATGTACCAAGGATTAGTTTATCTTCACTAGACCTCAAAAAGGGCCAAACTACCAACTTCAAACTCTCCCATCAGACTTCTGCACAGGTCAACTGTGTTTCTCAGAATAGCCTTCAAAACTCACTAGCCGTCAACAGGGATCGAACCCACGACATCAGCCTTTTAAAGCAGCCCTCTGACAGCCTGAACTAATGTAAAGTAAGATGTCATAAAAAAGTCATAGTATAGCACATCATAAAAAATTTCACAGTATAGTATGCTATGAAAACGTCATAAAAAATCCATCGTATAGGATGTCATTAAAATGTCATTAAAAAGTCATAGTTACAAAAAATGTCATACTATAGCATGTCGTTAAAAAGGTCATAAAACATCGGGAAAAAATGAATAGTATAGTATTTCATGAAAAAAGCCATAGTATAGACTATCATTAAAAAAAGTCATAAAAAAAAAATCAATAAAACATTTCATAAAAATGTCATAGTATAGCATGTCATACAAAATAGCATAAAATAAAAAAATGCAATAAAAGAAGTTTAAAAAAAGACAAACAAAGTTTTAAAAAGTCACAAGTTTTGAATGCAATAAAAATGTCATACTATTGAAGGCGTTTCACAGAATAGGTGGGTCACTTTATTGGTTGTACTGTACATGAGACCTTTTTTGACAAGGATTGATCATTGTGATTGGGTAGCTCATTTAGTAGAGTGAGTGCCCCATGTACTACGGCTGCGTCTTTACTGCAGCGGCTTGGGTTCAAATAAGACCCGAGGCCCTTTGCTGCATGTTTCCTCTCTCTCCCTCTCTCTCTCTCTCTCTCTCTCTCTCTTTCTTCAGCTGTACTATCCAATAAAGGCAACACCCCCCAAAAGAAATAAAAAATACAATGTGGCTTCATTTGTGGTGCTTACAGTGTTCCAATGAAAGCTGTTCACAGAGACATTTGAGGATTAAAGCAATGATACTATTTGAATGTTTTTATTCGACACAAACAGAATTCCCTTCACACCTATAGTATTGGGCTCGAAGCAGGAATTTTAAAGATATCTCAAATTCTGGGCAAATAATAACAAAACTATCGGCATGGCCACACTGGAGGTAAATAGGAAAATATGTTTTTTGCCATTCTACTGTAGTGGCGTGGCACTAGACTGAACAACTATTAGACGGATTGACCTGACATTTGGTACACACATTGATGGATCCCCTGACTGATCCTCTTGCACCACCACGACGTTGGCATTTTTGGTTTTGTGTAAAATGTCTTGAAAATATATTGGATGGATCGCCATTGATGTGGTACACACATTCAAAATGATGTTGGTGATCACCTGATATCCTATCAATGTATTCATTTTCCAGTGAAATATTGCTTGGAAAATTGGCACAAAGTTTTGCACATTCATGTTTCCAAAATATGACCCGCAATTCCATCACTTTTGCTGCTCGTGCCACCAGCTGGTTGACATCTGTGGTTTTGAGTGAAATATCTTAACAACTATTGGATTAATTGCCATGTAATTTGGTAAACGCGTTCATGCCCCCTAATAACTCTTGATTCTCCAACTTTCAAAACCCTAATTAGTCTCATACTCAACAATATCTTTTATAACCAAACACTCAAAAAACTAATGACATTCATCAGCCTCGGCTGCGCTTTGTGTTTCGTGCTAATGAGCACATGTAAGACATGCAACATGGTAAACATCATACCCGTCAGCATATCACTATCATCGTTGAGAACATGTTAGCATGCTGGTGTTAGCGTTTAGCTCACAGAGCCTACAGTCACGTTAGTCTTGTTGACATTTAGTTGACCCTTTAGAACAGTTAATAAAACTACAGCCACTGCTAACACCACGGCGACTCTTAGGCGATACAACTCACATCGTCGAGGTAGACCATGAAAGTAACGTTGCTTCCAAAAGTGGCACTGAGCTCTCCTTGACTGGTGGACAGCCGGAGGCCTCGGGGAGGTCTGGGACGACAAGCCTGCCTCTTGGGCGAGTACACGTTCCTCCCTCCCTCCTTACAGTTATTAGACAAAACCTTCCGATACCTAAGCATGAAGTTGAAAAAAAAAAGACAAGTGTGTCAAACTAGTATATACTAACAGTCATTTTCATAGTATACAACTTTCATTCACTGAAGTATATAATAACATATAATGCAACTTTGAAATGCTACTGTTGACTTCACTCTCAACTTTTTAAAAAACAAATGTTTCTGGAGCCGTTTCAACACAATCCAGAATATATTTGAATTATTTCCAGTTCTGAGCAGCTCATAAATTTCTTTTCTGCAATTCATGTGGTCGATAAACAGCACACAGATTTAAAGTGGTATGCATACTGGACTATTTTGTCCCTTTTCTGAGTGTGAACACGCTGGATGCTTAAAACCGGCTCAGAATCATTTTTGCATAATGACATTTGGACACAGTCTAGGTTACTTTGTTCTGCTCTACTCAGAGTCTTTTTTTCTAAACCACCGAGGAAGTAAACCATTATTTTCTGTTTGTGCGAGACAACGTGACAAACAAGCTGGAGTGGAATAATATTGTTTTGTGATGGATTGAACATTGGGGGCCACTTACCCTGTGCTGTTAAGAAAGCTTTGGCTGGTGCTGCAGCTTTTAGCTACACCATTTGGATTAAACCAAAAAGCTGGGGAGCACTTCCCGTTCGTCTGCCGTTCCCACCCATAGTCACTGCCAAAAAAAACGACACTTCATGAAATGATAAACACTGCGCCATCGAATAATCTAGCTTCTACAAGCTTTTGTAGTGAGGCAAATGTTTCGCAGTTGGCGCTTCATGGCATAATTTAAGACCATAACTAGAGACATGATTGTCAGACAAGCAGGATCAAACAGAATTTCAGACAGATGGATAAAAGATTTTTAAAATTAATTTAGTGATTCATTATTAATTGATGAATTCTAATAAGTTACTTGACATTATGCAAATAACAGTAGCACAATGAAAAGTTCCTAACTCCCAACTACAATTTTAAAACTATAATTAGATTCGATGAATATAGTCATATTGGTTTTCAAGTAAATGTGCAATGTAAGATGGTTATTAAGGCATATGAAGTTCTGCAAACTGATACTTCTGTTTTCGATTACAAATGTCTCCAAGCATCCGTAATAAAGTACAAGTGAATTAGATGTTCAAAGGTGGTTTGATAAACATGTAATGAAAGACATTAAGGATCACTGAGGATAAAAGTCTCAGTTACTGTATAGTCCCAGTTGGGAAAGCTGAGAGAAGAAGTCATTACCATTCGAAATCATAGGCTGTGCAGAGGCATTGCTCTGAGGAATAGATCCTCGAATAGTCCTGGGCCAGCATGCAACGGTTGCCTGGCCTGCGCTTCATATAGATCTGCTTCTCGCCCATCACACACAGCTCTCCCTATCAAACAAAGAAAAAAGATGATCTAGTTTTTCACAAGATTGAAAGAAACTCTGAAAAGAAAAGGTAGACAGAAATAAAGATGTTTGTTCGTGCGTTAAGCGCATGTGGTGTGTTTACAGTGACGACGGATGGACAAACGTGCGTCTTCTTAAGCTGACAATAAATCAATAATGTTTAATATTCCTGTTACCTTGTTGTGCAGTTGCCATGTTTGATAATCTCCATCCATGCATCTACTGCTGAACAGGCCCTTGTAGTCGATCTTGATCAACTGCCACTCTGACCGATGACTGAAGTGTCCAAAGAAACTGGAAGATGTTTGAGCAAAAGTTCAGATCAGACCATCTTGAGGTATACACATTTCTGATATGATGACCTAACAACTGCAAATGCAAATGGGAAGTCTGTCATTTTTGCTGACGGACAAGAGAGAAACACGTGGACCTTTCTCAGTGTACGTCCAGACACAAGAGCTCATTCTTTAAGCTTGACAATATCGGTTTTGTTCCTGCTGGACTGTACTGGTGCGTCTCTGCTTACGTGATAATGTGATTGTCGGATTCTGGCTCCATTAAAACTCCGTCCACATACAGAGGTGCCAAGGAGAAACTGTGACGGTCCCATTTTTTTCCTTCGTCTAGACTGATCCTTCAAGAAAGAAAAAAACTACAGCTGTCAACCGCATGAACGTTTGTCTTTCTGTCTATCCATCCATGTTTATCTCAATGGATTTGCCAAATACATTGTTGTCTCTATGCATACAGTATTACACATCACAAGCACAAAGGGCAAACAGTGAAAAACAATGTACAAAAGAAATATGATAAAATATTTCGGGTGATTTAGCTTTTGACACAGTTGAAAAATGGAGCACTTCAGATTTTCCTCAATGTGAAAAATGGTCGAGCTGAACAATAGAACAAATGTCCCTCGGCCCGGGAAAAACTTTGAAGGTAACAAAACCGAAAAGAGAGACATGACTCAGATTTCAACATTGGAACTAGATTTGGGGTGTTTCAAATCACCTTACCTAGAGCTTAATCGCTTTTGACAGGGCTATAATGTTCAGGGACATTAAAGAGATAGTGTTACAAAGTGCCCACAATATGAGGGACTTATGAGGGCATTCTCACTCTCACATTTCCACCCTGTTCCACTTTTCATTTACATAAAAGCACTCAAAACATCACATCCAACCAAGAGTACAAAGCTATAGCAGACTCTCTTCCGTTGGAAATTATTCTGACAGTTCTGAAGCTGCAGTGCCGATACAATAATCGCGCAAAACTTGGGCCATCAGCATTTCAGAACATTAAATGTAATCATATGCTGCATAACACCCAGCGAAAAAACTAAATTATGCCCAGGTAATTTCCCACTACAAGTCTAACACCTACGGTTCCTACCTACAGTAATTATGATGTCAGCTATTGTTGAACAGTGGCTATACGTACCATAAGTGTCGAATAGGCGTCGCCGCGTGTAAGACTGCCAGCAAAGCCCCTCCATTGTCAAGAAACCAAACGTTGTGCTCTTCATCAAAAATCTGTATTGGTGCACATTAAAACAAGACATTTGCTCCACTCATGGCAGCACGCTTTCAATATGAAGACACAATCTATTTAAGGTAAACGCATGCTGTGTGTAGACCCACCTGTCTCCAGCTATTTCCGGCATCAGATGTTATAAACATCCCAAGGTTAGAGGAGGACAGCTCTGTTCCGATATTCCCTGAGTAGAAAAAGATGAATAATTTCACTCGGTGTGTATTTACATAGCAAAGAACCTCCATAACACACCTATATGCACGATCATCTGATAAAAATCGGTGGAGTTATTTTGTGAACCCGTGCATGTCCTCATTTTCCATTGGAGGACACGTTTACGGCTAACTGAAACCTAATCATCTCACCCAAAATATGAGACGTAGGACTGAAGTTTCAGTATCAGATTTCAATGACAGAAAGAGGGCACTGTGTGATTAGTTTTGTGTGTTTTTGTGGTTGCACTGCTACAATGCATTTATCTGAGAGGATATCTCTGGTCTAATCTGATCAGATAAAAATCTACAAAATCAAATGCACTTCCTTTAAATAACTCTACCTGTAGCCACGATGATTCCTGGAACAGACTTTTTGCTAGTGATGGGTCCAGACGTGTAGGGATTCTCCGACATCTCCAGATGTAGATGTAGTGAACAAAATGGCTGTCAACAAAAACGGATTCCATCGGTGCTCAGGTTGAGACAATATGTATCAGGCAGATCTACAGAGAACCCATTTTAATTAGCTTTGCCTTCAAACTATGCTTCCTGTTGAGAGGAAAGTGCTAGCATTTTCAGATACCATTTATAAAACAAAGATACTTTGTTCCTTTCATCTCCTCTGCCTGGAAAAAAGACAGAAAATGGCTGAGAGGATACAGAGGGCATTTGAATTGTTTCATTCTAAAGCAAACAAGGCATGTAATTAAAATTCCCCAAGATGCACTGATAAAACTGGCAAAATTGATTCAAATCATTTTTACTCATCTCTCAGACTAAAGCACATTGAAAAATATCAATACGGCTTTTCAAACAGCAGAGGTTGGAGGGGGGTCGGGAAGCAGACAAGAGCACGATGGTCATCTGTATGACAAAGAGAAACACTGCAACCTGCTATTAACTAAACAATTTACATTATTTCAAATAGACTCTAAAGAGCATATTAACTGCATTAGGTGAATATTATACCTGCTGAATAACAACACAGCCATTAATGTAATTCATTGTAATCTAACATTCATTAGTCCAGTGTGACTACAGGTAGTAAATTGAAATCACGGAGGTTAATGGAAAGTCTGGACCCCTGAAACTACACACAATGACACTCTGCGCTTCACACCGTTAATAAGAACATTCCAGCCGAGCATCTCCTCGTCCATTTAGGAGGCTGATGCTGAAGCTGGCGCCTCGACCCGTGCAAATACGGCTCTGAATCAAAGAACGTCCAAAGCACAGTTGATGTGGTCGAAACATTTGATGAATGATGTATGTCATAAACTTCATTTTGCATGAACAAGAGCATAAATTCACTCCTGCCCAAAGGCTCAAGCTCACCAGAATGCAATGAAGGCTATTTCCAGCCACATCAGCGGCAGGAGCTGGCAGCAGGGCCCATGTTTGTCCCTTGTTGTATGTGATAAAAGTCTTCACATGAGTGTCCAGCAGTTTGTTGGCGAGATACATGCCATTTATCCCCTCGACCTAAGAAGGAAAACAGCAAAGATGCATTTATTATATATGGTGTTTTTCATAAGTATGATGCTTTAGGGCTAAAAGGATTACTTGATCAAACATAAAAATGATTCATAATAATCAAATCATCGTTTGAGCAGTGGTGGAGGAATTCAGACCCTTTACTTAAATAATAAGCAATAACAGTGTAAAAACACTCTTTTAAGTCCTGCTTTCAAGCAAACGTACACGCACTGCCGCCACGGTAGTAAAGTGTTTTACATAAACTAAATATAAAACGGTAAAAAGCAGTTAACTCAGATATAATCTGGATTATCTGAATTTTATATAATTTATAGGACTAGCAAAATGATTTCCTCAACATATTTATGGTATGGCTTTAACTGAAAACTATAATTGATAACAAAGTAGAGAAACAATATTTTGATTTTGGGACAGTTTACGTTCACTTTTTTGGGATTGTTCAGACACACCTGACGGAAATCTGCACTGCACTGAGTGAACTTTAATCTGTAACAATGCAGCATATTTTAAAGATGTATGATATGTATTGTAAGTAAAATCCTAATCTGAAACTGTGAAATAAATGTAGTTATTACCTCTCAAAAGTGGAGTAGTAAAAGTACTGCAGAATAAACTTGAAACGCTCAAGTAAAGTACCACAAAATTGTACTTAAGTACAGTATTTGAGTAAATGTACTTAGATACATTACATCACTGCGTTTGAGCTTCTTAAATGTAAGGATTTGCTGCTTTTCTCTGTTTTTTTCTCACTTTAAAATGAATATATTTGGATTTCATACTGTTGATCACATAAAACAAGTAATTTGGAAATGTGCCCTCGGGATGTGAAAAAAGTGATACTTTTTATAGACAAAAAGACTAATCAATTGAAGGAGATAATAATAACCACATTAATTAATAATAAATAATTGGTTGTTACTGCCTTAATTCAATTACAATCACCAGTTAGTAAACAGACAACTGTTTTCTACTACTATGGGAAATAACTGGAAGGGGCATTAGTGGTGCAGTGACAGCAGACTTGCTACACACCTTATAAAAGTCAACCAGTAGGTTACCGGCGGGTCCTCTACTGGTTCTCAGGTTCTCTAATGAAAGGGTAAAGTAGACCCCGGGGGAGTCCGAGATATAAAGGCTGTAAGTGTTGTTCTGATTCCACTCCTGGACCGCAGCAAAAACCTGCTTCTCATCTGTGCTGATGATATGCATGTCCTGCAGGGAGGTGTTGGGAGAAAATGAGACGGATGGACAGAGAGAATGGGTGAGAAAGACAGGCAGAAGCGAGCAAACGCAAAAGAGAATTAAATGCATCTTGTATTCTGTACAAACAAAACAATAATCAGGATTCTCTGTGATAATACATCTTCTATTATCTGACAGCTATTTGGTGTCTTTGTTGCTTACCTTTGGTAGACAGTATTTCGGTAATTTCATCCGCTTGAAGGACTCCCTCATGTAGGAGACAAAGTAGCTGGCTCGTCCTGACTTGGTTACCTTTGCAATGAAGTCAAAGAAGCTTTGTCATTCTTTAAATAGACCACATATACATATTTTAGTGTCGCTTCACTTAACACCTTGTTTTTCTCCATTTTAGGTCAGCGACTCTTTTATTTGCATTTTGATTGATGCCATGGGTTTTTCCTACATAGAGTGGACTATGTAGACTGTCCGGAAAAATGAAAAAAAAAAAAACAAAATTGGATGGGAGTTTTTCTACAAGACAGTCACATCCAAAATGTGAAATG
This sequence comes from Bovichtus variegatus, assembly GCA_943593645.1. NCBI lineage: Eukaryota > Metazoa > Chordata > Actinopteri > Perciformes > Bovichtidae > Bovichtus > Bovichtus variegatus. The sequence continues at coordinate 8,753,884 of CALSCE010009347.1, forward strand.
AGGACATGAAGCTAAAATGTCTCCTGAAGGAGGTGTGTTAATTTGCAACACATGACTGACTTCATAAAAACGCTTGCAATTTTACTCCAGTGTCGAAAGTAGACTAAAATTACAAGCACAACAGAAATTATAATCATTATCTCAATTAGTGTAAAGCTAAGAGGCACTGAAAATTGTGTTGGCTTTATCTACAGTGCGTCTTGAAGATCTTAATGCACTACCACTTTCCCGTCCACTTACAGGCCGGGCAACACTACTTGATTGCTTATTTTCTAATCAACTAGAAGGATGGTGTTTGTCCCCCAACACACTACATTAGGGCTCTAATGGAATAATCTATCGAAAATCAATGAGCTGCATTTTCCCAGGCCACATTTTTGAGGATGTTGCACTTGGCTGTTCCTTCTCTCCCAAGAGACTTTGGAGGTGTTGAAGACTGCTTATTTCGTTGTAGCCCAATCGATAACCTCATTACTCTTTGTCAAGTTAAATCCAACTGCCCAGAGCAATGAAAGTCACACGAAAGTCATCTGTGCCACCACAGCGCCTCGCAGACACTCTCGGTGTCCAGTTATTTTCACCAGACATCTTCCTCATGTCTGCCTCTGCCTTGACGGTCAATCTCATCTCAGCTAAATGCAATTTGTGCATTTTATTGAATCACAATTTCTGAATCATGCTGTGATGTATTTTTTTTTCATACATTTTCATTCTTACATCGCAGCCATTCCAATCAAGTTTGTGGATTAAGTGTGTTGAAAGTGAAACTGGGTCACCACTAAAGTATTGCTGCTGCAACATCATATCATATCAAAAGATTAAATCTGCGGATAAATAAATTAAAATACCAACAGCAAACATTTAGGGGCATTTGTTGCAAATGGAAGTGTGCAGAGTGATTTACTACAAACACTGAGCCCTAGAAAACTACTGTCTTCTCCTTTTTATTTTCCTGAATCTCAGCTGGAGTCTAACAAGAATGATCAAATGCATTAATCTGACCAGCAGAGAGAAAATTACTTAGCTGTGGATAGAAATCAATGACAGCGAAGGGCATTTGAAAATTAAATTTCTAATAATGACCCTCACTGCTGCTGTCTAATTGGAGTCAAAGTCAGAGTGAATGGTAATAAGGACACCAACCTGTCTATTCACAGTTCCTTTGCGGTGTGATCTCAGCTAGCAAACACATTTTTCAGGCATGGAGTATGTCTGTGCGGAAACTCAAACACTGAGCGTGCCTTCACATGAACGAGACAGAACATAATCAAAACACACATTGGGCAAGTGGGGAACAGGTGTGTTGGGGAAAGCCATTATGTGGGTTTTGATGGAAAAGCATGATCTGGATGCACAAAAGACAAAAAAAAAAAAGAAAAGAAAAAAAAAGAAGAAAATCAAAGTTCACAGAGACAGAAGCATTTGTGTGAAAAGATGAAGAATAGTTTTACCAAGATAGGTAATCTTTTACTACTCAAACCTGTGTGAAAACATATTCATCCTGCACAACCAGTGAGTTGGTATCTACATGTCCAGTAAAGAGATGAAGTCTGTTGCCTTCTGTGCATCGTTGGGCTCTGCACTTCACGTACTGGGCTCCTGTAGAGAGGCGGGAAAAAAAAATCAATCAGAAGTAAATTACAACCATTTACACCTTCAAATTGTACTTTGTATGCACTGGAGCTGCTATACAGTGTGTGTGTGTGTGTATATATATATATGCTAAACATGCTCTAAGTTCAAAGTTCTGAAACAACTTTAAGTTGGGTAACCGTAGGAATAATGAAGAAAATATTCAACAACTAACACTAAAGTAGACAGTCTGCTCTTTTGCGATCCAAATTAGCTGAGATGCAATAGTAATGCAGTACATGCAGTGTGTCACACTACAGAAGTTGGATGTTTTTATATGAGACAAGAAGAGTTTATACACTAATTCAGAGACAGATTTTCTCACCACAGGAGGAATATGAGTGCGAGTATAGAACAGGAAACCCCTATAATTGGTTTGACAGAATATACCATGCTGTTTAGAAAGGGAGAAGTTAAGGTTTGCCTATGAGACACAGGGGATAGATTAAACAGAAGAAACATCCATCAACCCACTAAAACTCTCCGTTTTTGTCAGGAGACACCGATTGTGCTTTACTAGACTTCAGGGACCAATCTGAACAACAGAACGGGTCTCATCTTCCCCGTGACCTCGCTCTAAATGAGAGGCAAGGGGTCCTGTGGGTCTTGCTATCGCGATGGACTGGAGTTCAGCACTCACGGCCTTTCGCGATGCGCGTCTCGATGTGGACCACATCTGATTCTCTGTCCAGCCCCATTACCGCCCTTGAAAGAGCGTGAGGAGGAGAAGATAGAGAGGAGCAGAAAGAAGTGCAGATGGGGAAGAAAAGGGAAAATGAGATAAGAATGGGGAGAGGCCAGGTTGAGAATTACAGGTGTAGATGAACATCTCTATTCTGTGTGAAACCCATAGAAAGATGTTTTTATCCCCTGTAAATCATCTAAGTGTAGAATCTAAGCCACCAGCGGCAATTAATCTCAATTCACTAAAGCATCAACACAGGACACAACAACAGACATCAGCTATTCCCAGAAATATCCATAGCAAATGTGCGTTTGTTATGAAATTGTAGGTGGCTGCAACCCCCCTTTTGAAAAATAACTATCTGACAATGTGCACGAAGGAAGGGTTTTGAAGAGCACAAATAATGCATTGTTTGAGTGCCGATATACCCGCTGCGGTGTTCTTATTTATCCAACGCCTCGCTGTTCATGCATGTGGAGAGGATGTCCTCCAACCAAAGTCTTTTCTTTCATGGCTAAAAACCACTCTTGGGTTTGACACGTACCATGACAAACAAGGATAAACGGGCTCACATCAATATTCACCGCCTTGTGCCGAGCAGTCGAGATTACTTAATGACAGTGACAACAAAAACAGCATGTCATGTTTGTGCTATGAAAAAAGCAGCATAATATTACTTCGGGTCTACAGTATGTGACATGGATATAATCGGTTTTGGGCTCGACTGCCATGGGGGAGATCTGTTTTTGACAAGAGATCACGAGATCCTTCTGGCAGCATAGGGTCGTGAATACTATCATTATGCAAATTACAATCAATCACTGTACAAAAATAGGATCCACATAATCATACCAGTAGAATCGGCCTGGCATCACGTTATCGTGAACAAGCTGCCATTTCCTCCCAAAGTCCATTGAACTGTACAGCTGCAAGATAAAAAAAAAAAATGAGGCCGATCGTCATCACACTTAAAGTTTTAGGAGGACGATAGTGTTAATGAGTAACACTGCTATAATCAGAAGAATCACATTTAAAAATAATAAAAATTGAAACTGATTTCAGCATCATTTATTATCTTCATTGTGGAAGCTACCTTGCTGTCATGACTGTAAGCCAGTATCCAGTTCTCCTGTGCAGGGTGGAAGAGCAGACTCAGGATATTGAAGTTAATGGGATGCTTCTCAAAGCTTGCCCCTTCATCTGAACTGATGAGAACAGCGCTCTCTACCTCTGGGTCGCTAAGCATCATTATCTAAAGTACAGAGGGCCAGACGAGGGATATGGTATTAGAAGAGGGACAGAGAGACAGAGATACCGTCATTTGGCAGTAATTTTAAAAAGGCAGGACTGAGCTCGTGAGGGGTTTAGAAAGAGAGATAAAAGCAACAGAGAAATGCTGACCTTCTGTTTGTTGGTAGGGCAGACGTACAGGTAACTTAAAACTGTCCTTGAGCCCACTTTGTCGTTGAGTTTGATGTAGGTGCTTCCATAGTCAGAGGACCTGGACACAAACAAAAACAGCACTTTGTATGTTCGACGAAAAAAATCCATTAGAGACCTGCCTGAGATTTTAAAGCACCACACCAGTGGTGTGGCATGTTTTAGCCCATTAACTGCAAATCAGTTACCATTCGTGTGACTGCATTTCCAAAGCAAAGCATATTTCTTCTTTTTTTAGATTTTCTACCTCGCAGGCAGCCTTTTGATTTATGGAATAAAAAAAAATCAACTTGCTGAGAAAGACTAGCTACATGCTTATTTGTTATCTTTGTTTCTGTTGCTCTTAAAAAGCACTTTGATGCAATCCTGCAAGAAATGGGCCATACTAAAAAAAGTGTTCCGTCATTACTCCACTAGTAGTCTTCTGCAGATGCTCAAATTATTATTAAGGACCAAATGGGGAAAATAACACAGAAAAGCACACTCACTAATGGAAGAGTCTGCTCTTTATTCAACCAACATGTTTCAGGACAGGGTGGCGGTTGAATAAAAAACAGAGCTTTCAAGTAGTCAGTTAGTGTTGCGGAGATCATATTTTACAGAAAGTTGCTGTGCAAACAGATTGATTGAATGAATAACCGTGGAAGGAACCCTGTGGAGTTTTTGACCACAAGTGAGAAACGTTTCGATGAGTTTGTACCCATCGTGTTTGTATCTTGAGCATACTAACAGTGTTGCCAACAATTGTCAATGGAGCTATAGTCTGCTGAAAATGTTGCTGGATGTAGCAAGATTACTTCGCAAACTAAGCTGCATATCTGCAATCTCATTACGCAAATCTTTACAGAAATACAAGACTTGTCAGGCAGGCAAACTACCTCAACATTAGCCATTATTATTTTTCAAGCTGCCATCATTTTATCAATATGCTCATGGAAAGAAATTAGCACCTGCCACACACAGAGTAAATGTTTCAGGTCACCTGTCAGCAAAGGAACATGCATCTAAATCTACCTCTAATTTCAAAAGCCTTATATGTAATATGTTGTATAAGTATCATGAATAGAGAGGATCCAGACACTAGGATAAACTCACTCTTGTAAACTCTGCGTATTTTGAAACTAAATCAAATAGTGAATTCATCCTGTACAACAAAATCTAAAAGGAGAAGGAGTTCCCTGGACAATCAATGGAGAACAGGGATTGATCATTTTACGAACATTAACATTTATTTTGGGGCGACTCCTCAAGTTCGAGGAGTTATGGTATGTCCAAAAAAGCCGCTAGATTTGTTGCTAGGCACTTTTTTGGTTGCTAAGACAGCTATGTAAATGTGTGCACGCAAGCCATAAAATACATTAAAAAAACAAGATGAACAAGTGAAATACTGTATGATGCAGAGAAAGGTGGTGTCAACTGGTGAAGGTGAAGCAGCAGTTAAAGCAAATAAATAGATTGACTGAAAGATTAGCCATGTCTATTAAATGACAATTCTCAACAATTGGTGGCAATAACCCTGCAAAAAAGACAGGAAGTAGAAGACCGCTAACTAATGTAAACATATGGATTTAACAATGCAAGTTTCAAAATATCCAAATAAATCAACTGTAGAAATGCAGATTTGTTGGGCCTCAAAGATGCACACAAATGAAGAACGCTGAATGTCAACATTACTGTGTTTACAAGAAAACAGAGCACCTTTAGCATATTGTTTTGTACAATTGTTAAGTACAAATTGTATTAATGCAGAACCACCCAGCAGATAATCTGAAAACTCCTCATTAAACACTGCATTAATAGAAAGCTCTAAACCAAAATGCATTCACAGAGTGTTGCATTAAAAAAAAAAATGTTTGACAACCAATGAGAAGAAAATGGATATCAAGCATAATGCAAGTTTGGTAGCGTTCTGCATTAAAAAGGTTGACATTTTCATTAGGCATTCCCTACTCGAAACTACAATACCATTCAACAAAATTTAGATTTGACAAGCACATTATGCAGACTACATATTCACTTTACACACATCAAGCAAGTCTTTGCAAGCTGAATTTCATGCTACACTGACATGTAATGAAAGCAGCAGCTGCCTGCAAGGTAGAAAATAAATGTATTATCCTCAGGTATGCTTAAGAACATGGTCAACAGTAATGCTAGATGTTTGTACACTGAAGACAGCGAGGAAGGAATTTGAAGACATCCTTTTCAGAGCAGTGGTGAAATCCTTTCATGCTGTTGTTTGTCAAAACTTGAATTAGTGGCTTTTTGTTCTCTCTGTTTTAAACTGACTTAGATATTTAGTTTCATCCTTTTCGGGTTTTCTTTTCAGCGGGGGATGCGTAATTATGTTACTATAGTGCAACAAATAAGCAGCACAAAGCTGACTGCTTTTTTGTTTAGATTGTTACAAAAAAGCAGACGGAAACAATGAAATGTATTAGAATAAATACACAGTTCTTGATTAGCTAAATGTGTTTGAATAACATTTAGACATTAAGGTCCGTCGCAACATGTAAAGCTACTAGATCTTCATAGAACTGTCTGTTCCTTCCATGCATTCCATGACAAGAGTAGGTGTCTGTCGTCCCGATCTTCATATTTCTCCTCGCCACAAACAACCACTCCACGCTCTCAGTTCTACCTGAGTGCCTCTAAATGTAATTTCAATGCATAATTGGATAGATACCCAGTGTCTGCTATCATTGTCTCTGTATTAATCTGAATCGTCCCATTTGCTGTTGACATTGCTTATAAAGACTTAGCACTCAACACATTTGTATTTGTGCTTAAGTACTCCTTTTATATGTCTTTGATTGTGGCTGTGGAAGAAAGCCTCTTAAATGATGTAATTACATTGTGAAGTTTCTTTAGCACAAAGGGTAGCCATTTAAAAACACAAAGGGACTCGATTTGTGTCTAGATAGCGTCTGCAAGTCACAAATTGATCTGCACATTGCATTCTGCCACCAACAGTGGCCCCGAGCTGTAGTCATAAATCATTTATTTTGTTATCACAGAAATCATTTACTCCTGTTTCTTTTCATAACACCCAAATCTCTGCATTTTTAAAACACATACTAAGAGCCGCCGTGCACCCCCTCAGGTACACTCTAATTTACTCGTGGTGCTATTGTTAAGCAGACACCTTGATGATGGAAGACCTCCTGTACACAATATGGGATTTCAAAACGTGTCAACTCGGGTGTAAATCTTAGCGGCGCCTCTGGTGAAACAGATATTAATTTGAAACTCTATGCTTGGCGGACTGATGGTCTCTTTTTCATGCGTATTTCAGAATGAAATGAGTTCTCTGCAGGCTATGGGAGAGGTGAGAAAAAAGCCATACAGTATCAGAGGGCTGGATTGGCCTCTGTGGTATAATCCTTAATGAATTCCATTCTTATTTATGATCTGACAGGGCACTGTAACTCACCTCTCAATACATACTGAATAGAATTACTACAGCTATACAGTAGCAATTGCATGTCAATTGCTTCTGAAACAAAAGGTTACGGATGACAATCAATCAAAAAAACTCCATCAGGAAGTTTCTAGGTCAGAGGAAAAGAGAAACAAAGACACAAACTTCAGATAAGTCTTCCGGTTTATCTTTCAAAAAAGTTCCTTTACTGATGATGGACAGAAAATAGGGTGGGGGTGTTTCTAAGAGGTTGCTTCTCAGTTGGGTTATTTATTTATAGGACTAAAGGAAGCAAAGAGGAGGATGCTTCATTCTGAACTACTTCAGATTGCTTTATTAAAACATACTTCATATTGGCTTCCAGTGTAACTCGATTGTTCATATCCTAGCAAGTGAGAACACTATAAATCACACTTACACTATACTGCGCTCTCCATGAATATATTATCCTTATTGTTTTTGGGGCCATGCTTTTGCATTTTTAGAAAAACCCTTGCAAAGATGCCATAACTTCTTTATTCAGATGGAAAAGGGGAAAAAAAGCAACGATTAAAAACAGACTTACCTCCACAGTGAGCTCTCAGTAACAGCCCCCAGGTTGAAGTCATACAGCTTAGTCAAGATCAAGATCACCTGCAACATAATAGCAACAGACATGCTTAATTACGTGCCAAGGCGCTTTTGCACAAGTGCCTCACCAGCATACAAGTGTCTATACCTAATTGTGTGAAAGCAATACAACATGTCTGCTACATCCCTTTACTAATAAATACCAGCATCATACAGTAGGTTATCCCAATGACAAGTGATCCTCATGTTGTCAGGAGATGTCAGTCTGCTAGTGGCAGGATCTGAGGAAAATCTATGTGGGCTGTCAAGAATTGTGTCTGTATCTCATGTGGAATGATACCTAACATAACAGCAAAAATCTTAACATAATTGTTCACTGAACAATGAAAAGAAATGCAGTCGGCAGCTGCATCAAACAACCCTCTCCCTTTACTTTTCTCCTTTGTCTTTCTTTTACCTTCAAATTAGTGAAGTAGCTTCAAAAGCACCAACAAATGTTGATCTCAAATGCTGTTGGAAGATGTTGTACTTATTTTACTCATTGGAAGACGCCCAGTTCCCGTTTTGGCTAAATGCTTTTGCGTGTTCTCTGAGGATGGTTGGAGGATGTGTTTCTGGGGAAACAAAAATGTGGCCCATAAAAGCCTGCCAAGGCACAGAGGGCAGAGTGAAATGGTGTGCAAAGGAATTATTGTCACTCCAATGGCATTATAAATGACTTCCCATGGGGATGCTCATAACTCAGGGTAAAGAGAGGGGGTTGGGGTAGAGAGTTTAGGGCAGGGCATGGAGGGAGGGAGAAGGAATGGTAGATAATAACAATCAAGGAGCAGGAACATGGCATAATATGACGAATTCTTAATAAAGCCTGAGAGATAGGTCAAAAGCTCAATTACAGTGAGTTTAAACACATTAACCTTATGGGACCCACGGAACAAGTCATTAAACCAAGAAAAGCCACACATGACTCAGAGGAACAAAGATGTGGCTCTAAGCCTGCTTTGAAAATGTTAAAAACCCAATTGACCCACAATTTAGCCATCAAATGGCCATTGTGCATGGCTGGGAGTATCTGCATTACAGGTTAATTAACCAATCACACAGAGAGATAAGCATTTGCATAACTAAATGCACCATGTCTGCGAGGTCCAACGCTGGAGTCTGAATCAATTTGGAGTACAGACTTAGTTAAGTGGTTGTGATGTTAGACCTAATTGCCTGCTTTGAAAAATAGATACGAGAGAAAAACTCTGCCAAACTGTTGATCGTTTGTCTCCTCAGTTCTCTTTTGCTAACAGCAATGACTCTGTGTCGTGGGACATTATAAATACTGCAAGGTAAATTGAATCTGGAATTGACTACATCAGTGTCAAACTAGAGGCGGTTCATTCCCAACCAAACGGAATCAAATATCCAGCACTGCAAATTAACTGAACAACGAATAAATGTTCACAGTTTGATGGGGTTCAATCGCTTGCACCATCTTGCACATGGATCCAATTTAATCAAATGCTCACAAATTTAAGTGTGGACGTGAAATAGCGTCTAAAAATAGCCCCAAATGGCAAAACTTGATAACAAAAAGCCTCTCAGCACCAAGGCTGTAATTGTCATTAGGAGCTCCGTCTTAAATGTTGTCAACGTGTTTGTGCGGCTGGCTCATTAACAAAAGCTGACCCTTTAAATTGGGTCAGTGAAGATCTACCTCAGGGACCAACAGCCTAGTGAGGCAGATGACTGTTTGGATGATTTGTCCCTAAGTGGATACATCAAGAGTACATCACTGGAGACTGTGTGTTCCCACGTCTTCAACATTATTGATAGCTGTGCATCATGGCTTAAGTCAATAGGGAGCAATTAATATACATGCAAATGGTGAAGGAGAACACACGACATGCACATCAGATGCGTGACCTAAACTATGAGAGCTGACAAATGAAGAAGCATTAAACACAAATTCTAAGAGTTTGTGGTGCAGCCCTGCATTTATGTAAATACTGGGAAACAAACAAACACAAAATGGTTTCCAGAATTATTTTGAGCCTTCTAGGTAAATAGAATTTTCCATGCGTATCATCGCTCACTTGCATACATGAAATTAAGTAAGGACCCTGGAAGGCCAAAAGCAGTGCATTTATTCATGTTTATGTTTTATTGATGTGAGCAAAGAGAGCTTTGCCCCGGGAAAGTCAACCAATCATTTTTCAGATTGGCGCTCCCCCTCCAAGGAGTTGGGTTTAGTCATCCTTTTATCATAACGTTCTATTCTTGCCGCTTTCTTTCCCTTCTTGGCTTTCTTTCTTTTTTTCCTCCTTTCTTTCCTTCTCGCTTTCTTTCTATCATTCCTTCAATCTCTCTTTCTTTGTTTCTTTTTCTTTCTGCCTTTTAAAAAACAGGTACTTTATTTTGCCGTTTTTTTTTTTTTTTTGCTTCCAGCCTATTTCACTAGGAACCTGCACATAGAAAAGACAGAAAAAAAAAAAACATTAAAACAAAGGTATAGTCACAATCTGTTTGGCCATGCAAAGGTATTCACTTGCACAAGCAAGTGGCGTATACATGTCCTGCACATTCACACACACAAACACACACATTGTTGGACCAAATCATATCTTTAGAAATAACATATCCATCTGGGGTTTGTTTGTTTTTTTACAGAGAAACATTAAACGGCATAGTCACATTCTGTTTGGCCATGCAAATGTATTAACTCTTTAAGATGGCTGAATAGGCAGCCGCCATGGCAACAAAGTATTACAGCCATGATGTAATTGTGATATAATGTATCGGCTTGACACAAATGCCTCGCCCACAAACAGACCTACACGCTACACTTGCACAGGCAAGTGGCGTGTACATGTCCTGCACACGCACACACACACACATCGACCAAATCGAATCTTTAGAAATAACATATCCATCAGTTTCTTGTTTTTTTTTGTTTTGTTTTTTTTTATAAGAGAAATGCTCATATTTTTAAAGTGCTTCAGTGGGACGTGAGAGGCATTTCAACCCCATGTTGGTGGGCAGAGGATTTTCTACACGGCTCGCAATTTAGGTATGAATCATCTCTGTGTACGGTACTGCAATATGGCTATTAAGAAAAATGAAATGGACTGTTGCAGCACATCAGCGCAGTTGTATTGTGCTTTCTAACATCGCGCTCTGGAACCTGTTGCTCCCAGTAAAGCATCATTAAGATGGCGCCCCTCAAAAAACATCTCTGTTTAATTGGGTAGTCAAGGGAAAAAAAAGAGACCCTTACTCTAAAAATCACACCTCCAGATTGTTGTTTCTTTCCTTCTCAGGAGTAAGTAGGAGCAATCTTTAGAAATGTATGAAATACTGCCACTTTCATGTAAATCTGGTACTGTTTTTGAACCTAGCTGGAGGGGCCAACTGAAGGATCTAAATTAATTTCCAAGGGACCCCCAAAGTTGATAACAGTGAGTGATGTAAGGCTCTTTGTAATAACACGGCTAACGGCTCATGCTCAACAAATGCATTGACACGTACGTATCTCCATTTTATTTACCTTTAGCTTCCAGTGAAAAGTTCACTGCAAAAAAATAATACACATTTACATTCTCATGAATACACATAAGCCCCTGTATGTTGTACTGTAGGGTAAACACATTCATACACAGAGCCATCTCCCAGGAGTAACTATTTACCTCCTCTGAGTCTAACCACAACATCAAAATGCCTGACAATTCGCAGAAATGTGTCGACACTAATTAAATCATGTCTTAAATATAAGCTTTCATAAGCTGGCTTTTACCCAAATATGCCATTTTTCTCTGTCAGCTGTCTGAGGGTCAGTTTTTGTCACTTAATCACATTTGATAAACAAAGTAAAGGTGTGCATTGAATCCATCAAAAGATTGAATCAAAACATAGCCTTCAGTGCAGATGGTCTTTTCATTTACCCGTGCTGTGTGTAGATGCAGGTGTGCAGCAAGTGTATATTTCTGTGCACTTTTTGTGTTTTTCCAACTATGAAGTCAGGCCATATAGATGATAATAGAAATAACATTTTTTTTTATCATTTATAATAATATAAATATGACTATAATATATTTTAACAAGGAAAGTGCTTCACTGAGACTAAATATCTCTTTTACAAGAGTGACTTTCCCACAACATCAGCACACAGAACATACAACATAGAAGTTACAAAATGCGTAACACAAACTAGTTCTCGGCCGATACATCAGCCGATATTAGATTATCGCATATGCATTGTATTGGTGCACATGTCGGCCGATAAGTAACATGAAATTGTAGTACAGAAATGTCAAACTAGGTTTGAGTTCATTTAGAATGACATAGCTTGTCCACCACAGATCACCGACAAGTTGATTTTCACACAAATGTCCCGCTTATGTTTAATAAATATTACTATATCTAACTTCGTATCCTACCAAATACCAATATTGCCCACAATGGCTATAACACAGACTTGCAGCATAATACTGTAGAATACCGTCATTTCCGGACTACAAACCGCTACTTTTTTCCCACACTTTGAACCTCGCGGTTTATACAATGACGCGGCTAATTTATGGATTTTTCCCGCTTTCACAAGCTTCATGTCGCCAAAAAACTGAGCACCGTCACATAATGTGACGTAAATCGAGCGTGCTCAAACTTCCCATTCATTACGGTAATTAACTTTTTTACGAAATTTCTCGGTGTTTCATTCAGTGTACCAAATGAACCTCTAAAAACATTATGCCAACCTTCAATTGCATTATTAGTTCTTGGAATGTCTTCAGCAGCGGACATTATGAACAGCGGACATTTTAAACAGCGGACATTATGAATGGTCACGATTCTGATTACGGTCATGTTGTCACCCTCATCATGGCAAAGACACGGAGAAAGGCATATGATGCAGCTTTCAAGTTGAAGGCGTTTAAAGGCCTATTTATTTTTGTTCCAAGCCGTGTTTCGTTAAAGCCTGTGTAAAGTTAATTTGTTTCAATGTACCGGTAGGCACCTGCGGCTTATAGACATGTGCGGCTTATTTATGTACAAAATACATATTTTTAAAAAATTCAGTGGGTGCGGCTTATATTCAGATGCGCTGAATAGTCCAGAAATTACGGTACTTCAAATCTGAAGAAAGTCATCAACAAAACAGATCAGATCAAAAGGAAATATAAAACTGATTAAATAACAACAGCAGTCTATACATACCATTACGAGCTATACAAACAGAAGATAGGCAACAATATATTACAATAATTAAGATAAAATCCTAAAAATACCGATGCTCACATCCTGAAATTCTTACAGATTAAAAAACTCTAAACCACAAAGATTGCGTTTGAGAGCAAATGGAGTCTGTAATTTGCCAGGTTGGGGTGATGCCCAGCTTTTACATAATTTGTCATGTATCATAGCGTAAATTACCCCAAAATTGACTCTCCGCCATTACAACTTTGAATAAGAAGCAGGAGAAGTGGTTTGGAAGAGGAAGCGGGGTGAAAAAAGGTAGTGGGAAGAGCCAAGTCTATGAACTAATGCAGATCCATGGGGGCTCCCTAATGCATCCTGGCCATTATCAGACACCAAAAGCTGGCACATCAATTTGAGAAGAGCAAGCTGGGACCTCATTGTTCACCTCGCTACACTGCATTTCACTGGCCTGTATGCAGATGCAATTCTGAGGACACAAAAAAATAAAACCTTTTTCATTTGTTGTGAAGCTCATTACATCCCCAACTTCATTAAGCGAAGGAAGACAGAAGCCGACGGCAAGAAAGAGTTGTTTGAATAATTTGACAAACACTGTGATTTCCTTATATCAACTAGCTAATTAATGTTCCAGAACTTCTACACACACTGGGAACATGTTAGGTCAGCTGTGGACTATCACTTTTAACTTTATTTTCTTGTGACATGAGGGGAAAACATCACCAGCCAAACACAAGCAAAAATGTTCTTTTTATGTCCTTGGTTAAGCCAAAAAAAAAAAAAACACTCAAAAAGTGGAGAAAGTAATGAAGAAAGTGTATGAAAAGAGCTCACGACTTCAGTGCAACAACATAACCAACGCCGAAGACATCAATTGTAACTTATTTTTCTCGCTCATAATGTTAATATATTCATGCATCCATTAGAAATTATCTGATGCAAACACCTGCGGAGAAAGGAAATACAGTATCGGTTGCACATTTGCATAAATTTCTTTAAGGCTTGACAGCGACGTTGGCAAAATCAAGATGCACTGCAAGTGGGCGGAGGGATAAATACACAACATCTTGATTGTGGCTCTGTGAGGACTTCTCCAAAGTAAAGCACTTAGCAGAAAAGACAAGCATCATTTAAGAGAAATGATGCGGTCGAAGAGAGGCCTTACTCTGTCCTCATCTTATCTGTGGACCAAATTGATTGTTTGTACTTTTGTGGGTGAAAACATACTCTGGGGACGCTGCTTTCATCAAGTAAAACCCAGCCAAGTGTCCCTTGTGCATTAGTCTGCTGTTTACTTATCCTCCTGACCCCTGAGCTTTGGTCATATAGTCGTAATGCAGGTTTCAGCAATCAATTCGGTCCATTATTAGGGGAAATTAATTAAATGGGCTGAAAAGAAAATGGTTTTACTTCAAACACATCTCTCTTGTGAGGAGAGTTTGTGGGCATGTTATGTCTCTCTGCTGCTAACAACAATACACATTAACTGTGCTGTTTGCCATTAATGGGATAACAGATTGTGATTGCTTAATTCCTTTGAAGAAAGCTTGGGGTAAAAAGTAAATGAAATATGTGTAATGGACTAGGTATGGAAATATACACGACATTCTGTTTCTCCTCTGTGTTACGTGCACATCACGGCACAATGCACTGTGGCTTGCACAAAAGGTGAAAAAACAAGGAACGCAGCATTCAAGGACAAATCTGTCGGCAGTTTCAGAAGCCATTTAAATGTTTTGACACATTTGACAAAGTTTTAGTCACATCCCGTGCAATTTAAAATTAATTTGATGCATTGTAAGTGGTGTGGAGAGACAAAAATAAAACATTAGCATTTTTGTTCTTACGCAGTTTTGGTTTTTTTCCAGGCCACTCCTGTTTGCTCGTATTTATTGTTCGGCGGTTGAAGTTACAGTAGCATGACTACATTAACTTTTCTTTTTCTGTGTAACACTGTTATTCATTAAGGCATGGACTACAACAGAGATTGGAAATTTACCAGGGTGAAATATGATAATATTACATCTTTGGAAAATTAACAGGTTTTTGATCAATTTTGAACAATAGCTAGCATTTTGGAGCACAGAAATCTAACACCATTCAGACATTTCACTTGTCTCATTTATCCCTCCACAGCTTTGGCTCCTAATGGCTCGGCTCCTGCCCGCGGGGATCTGAGCTGGAGCCAAATAGTGATAGTGGGTCCAAATTGAAATTTTGGAAGGAAGAAGCCCACCACCTAAAATGACCCCTTACACTGCTAAAAAGGGCTGTGAGACTCAGATCATGAGCTCAATCTGTCGTATCGCTTTTTTATGTCCCCCCCACAACGTTCACTGATTTGAGTTGCTACTCATCCTGCAATATTATGTTTTCATATTAAATACTTATTGGTTTCCATGCAACATAGTACTGTATTCTTTGACTGAATTGAAGTCAAAGAAAGGTGGTGAAGTCGGAGGGTGTTAGTGTTACCACACTGGATGGTTTTGTACCATTTGGATGGTATCCCCTGATGAAAAGTTGTGGATACAGTCCAGTGAATCGGCCCCTTACCTCCCTCTCCAGGTATTATGAATCAGACTGACATGGCACTGAGTTCAATGTGCTCAACACACAGTTACTAATAACTGACGATGAGCGACAAAACCAAATGCCATTGGAGTTCATTACGAACGCTCACACACGTCACCCTATTACATTTCCCGTCTGTTTTTGATACATTTCATTCTTTTTATAATGTTTTTATTATATCTTGTTTTAATAGATAGCCATAGCCATCAGTATTATGAAGTCATATTATTTTCTGTGCATTAGTCTTGCGTTCTCTTTAACATTGTTTAAGTGGAGGCTTCAAATAAGACCAGTGGGTTTTCTGCCCCTTCCTGCACTGTATATCATTTGTTATCTTTGTCATGTTGTGATGACCTTTTACATTTAATGCAGAGTTAGCTGAGACACTTGAAGGACAGTGGGTACATTTTATTTTACTTTAACCGTGGTGTTGGGTTAATTATAGTGAAAAACAGAAAAGCAACAAAACACTTTATTTTTCATTGTGTATTCTTATTCAGTCACAAAACACAACAGAGTTCTGGAGGCCAAAGTCCTCACCACCACAGGGAAAAACCTAATGATGTCTCTTATTTATATGTATGTTACATCTGGCAACAGCGGTGGGCGTTCAAGGCGCAGGACAAGGGTCCAGGGGAGATCAGGCTTTGCAACCTAAGCCCCACATGTGGTTAGGTCTAGGCAACAAAATAACTTTGGAGGAGGTTCGGAAACTTTGTGGTTTTGATTAATGTTAATGAAGTAAATACAACCTTCAAGTCATGGATGACTTTATTTAACCAAGGCCGCCACCATTAAGTGTTTTAAGTGCAAAAATATAACCATTAAAAAAGTTTTAGCATGCTTTGGTTGCTATTGTAGGAAAACAAATAAATGAAGTGTGTATAAAGTAACATTAAGTTTAGTCATTTAAATAAACAAAGCCACCAATTGTATAGCACATTCATATTCATTTTTGTTGTGCACAGCTGCAGTATGCCATCTACGCTTTATAAAATGCTTACGGAGCATCTCCACATACGAAACAGACATGTTTTGGCAAAGAAAGGCAACAGAAGCACAACTAAATTTGAATTTCAATCACCTGTGTGTGGAAAATTAAGCCATTGAAAGACATAGAAAGAGTATACGGCAGAGAAAAGAGGGTATAATCAAAGCAGGTATTTCAAAAGGACCAGTGTATAGGATTTAGGAGGATTTATGGGTAGACATGAAATATAATATTCATCAAATCACCTGAAACTAACCACGTTTCTACAGTAGCCCAGAATGGACAAATCAAACTCTGGCTCTACAGAGGGCCTTTCCTGTTTTTATATCACCTGAAGGCCACCGTAGATTCTTTACATGCTTGGAAAGGGAGGGGTGAGGATCTTTAAACTTTGTGAAAAGCACTATTTAACTATCAGGGAGAAAAGCACAG
>CALSCE010009347.1:8772000-8846813 GCA_943593645.1 Bovichtus variegatus
GAGAGAGAGAGAGAGAGGAATCAAGCTAAGACAGTGTGCTTGAACGTACAACTGGTGGCAGGCCTTTATTTGGTGCTTAAAATTCACTTTGTGAGCCAAAACTACCGTCTAGGAAGTGATGAGAGCCTATGTTGATGCGATGCATTATGGTCCCTGAGCACAAATGATTCATGAAAAAAAGGGCACACGTGCATGTCATTTGTGGAGTGAAAACTGGGATTTCAATGAATTATTACTATAGGAGAGTGAAACTTGTGTCCTGTGTGCCATGAAACAAAACTGTGGCAAAACAAACAAAAAAAAAAAAAAAACCGAAAGGAAATTCTGTATTTCTGCAAATGTTTAGAACTTGCCCATCCAGGCTCCTGTGGAAATGTCTTTGCTGTTATAACCAGCAGTCTACCTTTTACATAGCACGCAGGATTGCTGCCGTTTCTGTCAGCATCTTACAATCACATCAGTGGACAGTGCACCCCTAAAGGCTTCAGACGGGCTGGATTAATGAACAGATTTATGGTGCCGACACCCCAAGGGACAAGCAGCTAGAGGACGAAAATGGCTGATAGAAAGAAAAATTACCTTTGTTCTTTTTTTCTATTGGTTACCACTTTAAAATCCATATTTTGCTTAACTGACCACCAGTTGAATCAGATGGTGTACTAACAATAATATACACTAAAACTCTAGAAAAGGCAAAAATATCCAAATTCTGTGGTGCTGCAGAATATTCCGATACAAGTTGTATCACAGTAAGGAAACAACTCGTACTGAAATTTTAAAATGTGAACCACTTTGGATTTTCATCAAATCCCCTTAGCTGGAAACCAGGGGGAGGGGGGAGGGGGGGGGCAGAGGATGATGAAAAGTGCACGAATAAAAGGTTTTACAAGGTCAAATATCTTCCCTCTTTGACTCAACATCATGTGACGTTTTACCTCCGCCAACAAGGGAGTCGGACTGAGGTACGGACTCTCCAAGTGCCCTTCTGGTTTATTAATGGGATATTATCCCCAATTATAACCAAAAAAACCACATTGAAACTTTTTCCTTTGTTGTATTTCAACACCTCAACAGAGGCAGCTTTTTAATGCATTCATCATCCCGTAACACCCACAAACTCTGGTCAAATGCCTCTGTAAATTGGGAACCCATTCCATTTGATTTTATGGATCAAGGAGTTTCTATGCAACCAGCTCTGGCATGGTAAATGGAATGGCTGTCTATCTAATGAACCGGTTTTAAACACAAGTGTCCCCTAGGGCCATGCCATTTCCTCTTTTTTATTGTCTATTTATACCAATGAGATTATGTGCAATAATAACCGCTTCGTTCCGATTAAGCATGCGGACTACGCGACCCAGGAGGCCTGTCTGATTCCCAGTCAGTCGCATCAGAAAAAGACGATGTTACAGAGATGACAGATTGGTTTGATTCTCGTCACTTGTCAACTCAGACAAAACATTACAAAAAAAAAAACAACGAGTTTCACGGAGAACAGCTGGCCTCATCAATGTCCAGCTCCCCCCAGAGCGAGTTTCTAGTAGCAGGCCAGTGAAGATGACCAGACCCATATCCTCAAGGTAGGCGGACCTTATTTACACCAACATACAGTATCCTTTCTGCAGCAGAAGCTCAGGGGACGTGATGTCAATAAAGACGCTCATTAACTGTCCCCGGCTTCAATATAGTGTCCTAGTTTGTCAGCTGTGTGTGAGGAGCTTGCAAAAATGGTCAATCAGGAGACTAAAATCATTTGGCTGCCAATACCTCGCTGATCACCAGCTGGCTTGCACACTAAGACTTTTGCCTTCAGGGGGGCAGCAGGGGGGGACTCTGCATCCCTTGAGTGTAGGATGTGCTGCAATGGCTGCTTAAAAAGATAAGCAACATGGTATCACAGCTTGAACACTCATGTGAGGCAAAAAGACTGAAATATTGATTTACTATAAAAAGGACATCATCAGCAAAGTGTATTTATTAGTATTTCTAATTAGTTTATTTCCTGTTTTTGCTCATATCTGTGGCACACATCACTATAAATCTTTGTATCTCCATCCCCATTCACATTCAGGGAAGATTTAAGACGTGAGAAACATGCAGACAATCAATACTACAAGTAGTTAAGAAACATGCATTTAAAAAAGGGGAATTTGTGCAGTATATGTTTTATTCCCACAGTGGAGTCCAATCAATGTTATCTCTCTTAAAGTCAGAGACCAGAGAGCTATGACTCCAGGCTTTGATGTCTCAGACAATCGCAAAAATCAAATAATAGTTGTGGGAGGACTGATTTGTGGACAGATTTGAGGTTTTATATGATGAAATTCTTTATCAAATCTGAACTCTGAAGACCCCCCCCCCGTGGCGCTTTCACCACCACCTTCTACATCTTTCTCATTTAACTCCCTAAGGGATTGTAAATCGTGGCCAGATCACAGGCAAAGTCTTGATGTGAATATCTGATAAAGCTACCCTAGACCACAGAAATGAAGTAATTTTTCTTCAAATGTTCCCTTTAGATTGGATTTATTATCAGTCATTTACATCTAGTATAGCCTGAGCTCTAACATCCAGTCATAAAATGCCATCTATTTAAACTCGGCAGTTCCACTCATACTTTTGGGACAGGGGTTCAGACTGTATAAATCTCAAATGTTGACTGGCTGCAGTGACAAGCCCATCAGTGATGAGCCAGTGAACAGTGTCCTGCAGTACTAAAGGCCATCGCTGGTGAAGACATCCCAAACCAACAACATATTTCACAATACAGATTGTATTAGGTGCATTTCTGGTTTATTTCCATGGAGACTGTCCACAGCAATGCGTCAACATGGCCAAAGTCTGACAAACGCTATGACAAAGTATGTTACCAAACAGAACATGTACCAGATAAGAAAATGGAGGTTGTTGAATTAAATAAGACATCCAGTTAGATATCTGTGTTTTTGGATAATGTATGCATAATTCACAGTGTTTCTGGGACACAAAAAAACATCTTCTGATGTGTTCCCAGATTAATGTTGCTACCACACACACCCTTTTGCCCAGCAAATTTAGGTGATCTGAATTACCTGCAGTAAAAAGGCAGAGTAGCTCCTTTCTTTTCTACAAGGCTGTTTGTAGTTGTTAGATCTTTGTCTCTGATAAATACTGGAGCTTACAAACACTTTTGCATGCTTTATATGTAAAGTAAGAGATACAATCTCCGTGGCTTTGTGATGGTACAATGGAGTGCGGATGTGTGTGTGTGTGTGTGTGTGTGTGTTTGTGTGTGGGGGGGGGGGGGGGTTATATGGGTGGTTGCTGTAATGTCTTGTCATCCATTGAAGTTGTGCACATTCCCATCAACCTATTTTGAAATGCAAAGCTTGTCAACATTTCAACAACAAACATTCATCCAGGCAATTAGACAACTACCAACAAAGTGCGAGTCAAATGTCAACGACAAAAGCATGGTTCATTTGCCAAAAGGTCAGACTGTGCCTCATCAGCGTCATAGGTTGGACACAATCCCTATTAATTGTGCACTGTTCAACAATTCCTGGGAGACATTACTTGATTATTTCATAAATAATTAATGTATTGTGATTGCTGCCAAAATGTCTGCACCTTCCCATAGCTCAGTGTCACATAAATGTACCTGAGGGGTAAAATTAAAGTTAAGGCGACAAACCATTTGTTGAAATAAAGGATTCTACCCTGTTTTGAAAAAGCGAGAGGGAACCCTGCAAGAGCACATTCATATCCATCAGGCGTCCACACGAACAGGCGCGCAATCCGCCTCCAGTCATAACCGCTATGTATGCAATTACAAAAAAAACATGATCGTGAGGCTAAAAAGCGAAAATGCACTTCTCAATTCAAGACTATGTTAGACTGAAATAATTACTTTGTAGGTGGGAATTCCCCTCGTGCGTGCGCGCTGAAACAGCTGTGCGTAAAAATGTGACAGATTCATTTAAATCGGTTCAGAAATGTTAAAAATGTGCATTTCAGACAGAAAAATATTAGCGTTTTAATGAGTGTGTGGGGATATTACATGTTCTCAAACACATTCATGATATATTCATGATATGAAGTGTTTTTGTAAAACTGAAACTCACGCTGCTGTTGTGTCCGGACCAGTGCACCATCGCCTGGTTGTGCGCAGAGTCCCCCGACAGAGCAAAAGTCGAAGTGTCCAGGTGCGGCTCACTTTGCCTCGGGTTAGACCCTCTGCCTTCCTCCCCAGTGCGCCGGTACTCGGGTCTGGAGTTGGAAACACCTTGGACAGTCTCCACAAACCTCTCTTTTGACTGAGCTTCTCCACTTATACTCCTATCCATATTTTCGGTGTATGTTGTACCCACACCCCTTTTTACCCTCTTTCTTGTGTCCGGAGACGTGTTTTCTAACATCATATTCGCTGTAGGTCTCCTTTGGTTGTCCTCGGAAATTTTACCACACTTTTTGCCAGGTATTTCGAGTCGGGTGTGACAGTTTGGTGCCGTTTTGTTGCCGATCAGCGCCTCGTTTCCAAGTGTTTCATTCCCCATTTGCTTGCCATTGTTCGGGTTCAAAGCGCCGGCTGCTCTCGAGTCAAAAGCGCTCAAAACTTTAGCACTATTGTCGACTTTGACCTCCGTTGATTCGAGGGTTACACGTGCCTCCAGCGGCGTTACCTCCAGGCGATCAAATCTGTCGTCGGCTCTGGAAGAAGTTATTTCCGCTTGAGCCACAAACTTAGGGGGAAAGGGGCAGAGAAACACGAAAACCAAAAGGGAAAAACTCCAAAATGAACACAGTCCCATTGTGTTCTTCCAAACTGATAGTCTACCAGCGGGGAGAGAAAAAATGATGTGGCAACTTCGAAAACATTCACGGTATCATTTTTACGAGCAAGAAGCCATTCAGCAGAACCGCTCACGTCCAAGAATTTGTCAAAGTGAGGGACCAGTTGGGGAGGCGCTGCGCATCAGGCAAACGCGCCGACGGAGAGTGACTGCAGGAACGATTTGAGCTCATTGTTCATGGGGATGTTTGGGGGGGAAAAAAAATGTTTTAAAATGCTGAAATCATAAAAAAAAAAAAAAAAAAATGTTCCACGGTTTTATCTTCGTCTGACACAGCAGTTTTTATCCAGCAACTTCTTAGAGGCTATTTATGTAAACCTAGAAAAGTTATACAAAAAGCGCTTGATTGACTTGATGGAGCGGTCGACAGCAGAAGATGGCCAATGTGTGCTTTGCAGAACAGCGTTGTGTTCACCATGTAGCAACATGTTAGCCTCTGAAACGACAGAAAACAAATCATTTACTTGCATCAATCAACTCCGGATTCAGCTGTCAACTGTGCACGCGCGTGCGCACGTGTGAGAATGCATTTTGGGAAAAATTCAGTTGGACTTCTAGATAAAGATCCGCACGTGCTACTGATATCGTTTGATGTGCAGAGGTGCGGGGTTTTCTACCGTGCCCGTTTTTTTCTGGTGGCACTGGTAATACTTTTTTTTAAATTAGGGCACTAATACAATGCACCTCAGTCACTTCTACTGCACAACAGCCCAGGAAACAAAGAGGAGCCTTGAAGTCATACTATATGTTGGCTGTCATCTTCATGACTTGTGGTGCCACTCAGGTAACAAGCCTCCACCAACTCTGTTTAAAGCTTATCGCCTTCACATTTTGTATCATTCATTATCTTTTACTGTGCACATTTGAACAATTTAACTTTCTCCAGATCAATATGCTATTTGAAAGGTATTAGTTTCAATTAGATGAGCCAAATGAATCCTGAAAGGCTATTTCTATTTCCTGCTGACAGAGCTCTCTGTCAGTTGTTACAGAAATTGTACGGTAGTCTTGTGATTTTAAAAAAAAAAAAAAAAAAAAAGAAAAGAAAAAAAACAACCTTTTTTTACTCAGAAAAATTATTATGATGCCTGGTGATAAAGAGCTGAAACACACGTTAGATTTGTTTGCTTCAGCTGCAAGACAGCTGCCTGAGGGAGAACCATCAAGAGAAGGATTTCCATATTCTTCAAGGGCGACAAACACATCTTTGAATCACAAGAACAGGACAAAGAATGTAACTTGATATGTCCTTGTAACGTGAGGGCGAATGTTACATATATTTAAAAAAAATAAAGTGAGAGCAATTACTTCTTTCCGTCAAGGTTAAACCAATCCAGGACCTGAAGACACTCAGCGCAAACTTTCACACTTGCATGCAGATGCCAAGTAGTCCTGACTGTTGGTCATGAGAGAAACTGTAAAAAGAGGGGACAATTACTGTGCAGCCAACTGTCCTCGGCTACTCTTCATTGTGCACAGTGAATACAATGTCTGAACATTTGTTCAACACGCATTTTCAGAATTCATATGTAGGACTGCAGCTTTTTGCTGTAGGCCTGCTGTGGATGAACTCTTGGCTGCAAAATCATGCATCTACTGAGCTGTAAAACCTGCTGTAGTGTGGGGTATAAGAACATTCTCCGTCCTTGAAGAGCTGCACACTAAGCACCAAAGAACCCACTGGAAGGACTGACATTGACATGAGTTCATTCCTGAGAGCAGCACCTTCTGATCGTGCACACGTCCTCAGACAGTGCAGTGAAAACAGCAATCGGAAGGATAGCCAGCTGCCATCCTCCTCAGAGTGCTCACGTCTTGGTCACCATTTTTTGGCACGGCTGTACAAACAAATTGAGATTCATACAAGTGAGGGCTCCGGGCAGCAGGTGCTACTGTTGCAACTCCGCCGCACGACAGACAGCTCAGTCTCTCTACAGACCATTCCCGCCAGAACGCCTCTGCAATGAGAGGGTAATTGGACTGATCACACTCTGTTTACCCATTATGCTGCTAAAATGAAGTGGGTTGTTCCCAAACACACTGTGACAGTCCGGGGAGGGAGGAGGAGTCTCTCCCATCAATGACATGTCTTTTAATCTGTACTAACCTTGGCCCGGGAGAGCATTGTGCGCATTGTGGCGTGTTTGTGTCTTTGTGAGCGTCTGTGCGTGTGTGTGTGTGTGTGTGTGTGTGTGTGTGAGAGACAAAAGAAAGATCTGTGTGTTTAATTTGTGAACAAATATCTGGGGGGGAAGAGTTTTAATGTGCCTTAGTTTGGGTGTCTATGCCCCACATGCAGTGTGCTTAAACTATGACAAGGAATACTGCATATCTTCCTGGATGGAGAATATTTCCAAATCTGCATATATCTGAACCAAAGTGAAAGAGAATGAGAGAAAAAGAGAGATGAGAGGGCGAGACTGAAAACTGTGTACATCGGTGTAGCTCATTCAATTTTATGTGCTCTCCTCCCCAGTGTAGATCATTAGCAAGATTATCAGATGTAATCATCTCATTCTGGTGGCGCATAACTCAGACAGTCCCTGCAAACGGCCCCATCCTCTCTCCTGTTTCTACTGAAGACAGGGAGCAAACTCTAAAGCTTTCAGGACAAAATCCCATTTGTGCATCCGCTGTCTGCATCCCAAGCTTGTTAGTTCCAACACTTCAGTGATCCCGGTGGAGCAGACGCATAGGCAGCAGCAGGAACCATAATGGCCATCACCCAGACAGCTCACACTCTCATGCAGGAGATGCACAGCAAGGTGCACTCCCCGCCCGGCTATACCCATGCCATTAAAAAGGGAGAAACTTTCTTTTATTGCAGATGGCAAAACACTTATTTTGTACCTCCTTCATCGTCTAGATGAAAGAAAGGCATTTTAAAAATCACAGTGGGAGGAGTAGTTTAGGACGGTTTGCCACTGCAATAAACTGGCCCTGTCACTGAAAATACAACTCTCCTTCCTCATTGGCGAATCACTGGATTACTATTATCGCTTTGATGTCTTTGTTCTTGAGCCTTTTCCCTGTACATGATGAACACAGGGACGAGGCTGTCGAGATATCAGTACAATTTACTTGATCTCCCACAGCTGCAACTCATCTTACACACACACGCGCACACACACACACGCGACTGTAATGTAACAGTTTGCAGGATTTGCTCAGATATGCTGGGTCAATTATACTTTCTGTTCCTCCATTCATATTCTTTACCAAAATCCATATTTTTTAAAGGATATTTCCAGTTTGGGGGGGGGGGTACAAGCAGTCAGATGATCAGACAGGTTGTAAGCCAACAGTTTAGGTACATTATTATTAGGTACACCATTCTTTAGTGGTAGAATACGAAGAGAGCGCACCAAGAATGTATTTGATGGCAATCCTGGCTCCTGGAACTTACATTTTTATACACCTAATTAAGCAACTGCCAAAAAGGTTTTGTAAGAAACGTGATGTTTCTATGTTTCGTTTTCTATCAACATAATGAGGAAATTATGTAAATGAATGTATCGGCAAAGTCGCAAAATGTTAATACTGAGAATATCAGTAAAACGTTCACTGATAAGGTATTGCATTTCTTTTCCCTACAGTGCAATCTCGCCCCTTGCATTACAATATCCGGTTAGCAATTACGCATATTAAATGTATTTTTTTTAATTTTATGGTTATGTTAGGCACTCACAGCACTCTGTTAAGGAAGGACTGTCGTCTTGGTTAAAGGATTCAGGGATTGCCTTCACACGGCTCTCAACATGGCTGAGACAGCAGCTAACGGCGCTAGCGGTACTAACAGCGCGAACAGCGCAAACAACTGCAACATTGCTGACAGAGCGTTAGAGGTACATTTCTGCATTCAATTAGTAACCATTTATTAACATTTTGCCGAAACCCCTTTCGTACTTTTGTTGCCTATACCTAAGCTTTTTATGGCTACCATCCATCGCCAACACCTCCCTATGACTTGTGTTTAGTAAATAACTGTAGCTCTTTGCAAATCCGTGTTACTTTCGTCAACACAAAATATTCATCGACCACCTATTTTTTCATAATGAAAACAAGACTAAATCTAAATCTAACATAACCTTTTATCGTCAACTAATCAAAACTAAACGATAATGTGAAAGAGAGAAGAATGCTGCCTCATGCTGCTCCTTACACCACTCATAATAACAAGCATCTTGCATTCAATAATGTACTGTCTTTGTCAACAATGTTATCTGACGTTACTAGTTCTTTGAAGAAACAGATTTATGGATAAAATTCATCGACAAGAGGTGGCAACAAAACAGTTGGGATCAACTACGAAAAAGTGCAGCCTAGCACGCGAACATTTATGAAAAGGTCAGCTAACATTATTGTAACATTAGTCAAGTGCTGTGGAGGCGGATAGAACATAGACATTACTTTCAATCAGCTATCTTTTGTTTTTCTATTGGAAGCAATGAGTAAATGCCAGGATTAATGTCTACGGTCAACCCTCTAAATCTTCCTTTAGACATAAGCTAAAGAAATATCACTGTGTGACGATATAGCTTCTCCTGTCAAGCTAAACCCAGACAATGAACAGTAGTTTAGTGATGTCCAGCTTCTGAATGGGAAGCACATGTAGCTTAGGTAATGTTAGCGGCACACAAACAATAGAGACAGAGTGCTTCTGTTCAAACAGTGACGATAGAAGAGGATGACAACATGGTAACAGTACACTACAAAGATGGTAACAGCTGTAGCCTGAAAATGCTTAGAAGACACACATTAAAAATTCATGAGAGATATGGGGCAAAGATTTCCCTGAGGTAAATGATACTAAAGTGTCTTTAGTTTTTGTTGACTAAAATAAATAATTAGATTTTTATCAAAAGAATAAGACCTAAGCATAATAGGAGAAACAAATTACTAGTATATATTAGACGCAGTTTTTTTTTTTCAACAGTTTTTTTGTATTATTTCTTACAAAAATGTACAAAGAAAATATGCATCACAAAATATACACACAAACCCCCCACCCTAAATCCCACAACTCGTCATCACCGCATAAACATTCGGCCTTGATTGTGAACATAAATATGCTCCATCATATGCAGTGGACACATTTTAAACGGGTACAACTAAACAAACAAAACAAGGAAGAACAAAAACAATTTACAGATATTTGTCCATGCATACAAGACTCTAAACGCAAAACAGCGACTCCCCACAGATTTTGACCCATGTCAGGAGCCCTCCAATTTAAAAAAAATAAATAAATGTGCCTCATTTTCTAATATATACATCCAATCTTCCAAACAATAGGAGATCTTCTCGAGTGCTTGCCATCTCAACAGCCCATTCTTGGACTGGAGGCACCCCCTCAGTCTTTCATCCTCTGAGAAAAATCTGTCCGCCTATCATAATGCTAGTTTGGACCCAGCTTCTAATGTGTTTGTGTCCTCCCATCAAGACTGATCTCTAACCTAGAACGAAGAGTCTGAACGCAATTAAGGTTATACACATCATTTCTAAAGAGACGGGGTTTCTCATTGCACATGAAAATTGTGGTCTCAGATCTTAGAATGAACAGCTTGGGTAATCATTTTGTGCCATGTCAATATGTCCGATTGGTCTCAACAAAAACTACAAAACAAAAAATTTCCAGTGTTTCAGTGGATAACGCTGTAATTTCTGCTTTGTACAGTTGGAAGTTTGTGAGTTTGCATGCTCTCTCCATGCTAGTCCAAATGCAAGTTGGGTGAAATTCATACTGACATACGGTACCTTGGCAAAAATGTGTGTTTCTGTCTGTCAACCATGTGATGGACTGACAAGCTTTGCAGGATGGTTTCCTGTCTTGTGCCAAATATATGCTGGGAAAGGCAACAAACCCATAGTAGGGTATTATCATGTAAGGGAAAATGAATGAATAAATTATTTCATCTGTTAAACCACTTCTGAGAGAATATGTGCGTGAACTTATATGGCTATGAATAATGTTTTTTAATCCTTTTTGCTCAAATATATCACCACAATTTGGCCAGCAAATATGACCAACAGATGTATTAATACAAGTATAAAGCTGCTCTGTTCATTTCTAATGAACCTGTTTGTTTATTGCCACTGGAGAGCAAACACCATCTGTTATCAAGCTGAAATGATTTGACCCACTTTGAAAATACCCAATCTGTGTCTTAAAAAGGAGATACAAGAAATGTTATGCAGAAGGGCAGTTTGACTTGCATAAATGAACGTTTCAACTCTTTTGAACCTCAGCGCAGTTGTTCCCATATGCCACTAACAGTAGCAGGAGTCTTTTCCCCCCATGGGCGACACCCATGCTGAAGACACTCAGGTTTACATTTCATCTTCCGAATGGAGCCTATTTTTATTTATTTTTTTACAAACAAAAGAAGAGTGAAGCAGCTCAAATATGTAAAGCCATACTTGCATTCTTGCTTGCATAATTGCATTACAGTATGTGAAAGAGTAAAATTAAGAAGGAATCGGCGAGGAGAAGCAAGCTAACTATGCTCATCTGGTGCTAGCTCCTACAGTATAAGAGTGATACTCATGTCGAACAATTTGTACTGCACAGTACTGAAGCAACTCATTTACAGTTTGTGTAAATGTCTTTTTTTTAAGTTTAAGTTAAGGCAAACCATTCCCTGAATCTACAAAGTGACCTCTGTTTTCACGGGAACAGTATCAGTAAGAAATCTTACGGACGCAATCTTGATTCTCTGGTTTCTAGCTTAAGGACGTCTTTACTGAATGTTCACTGCTTAGGATGTCAGACATTATTGTGGGAGGAATATATGCATGCTTAAAAATCGAGTGATATTCTTATTTAGGTTAGTTCCAGTAGGAGTGGATGGCAAACAACAACAGGAATAGATTAGATTAGAGAAGTGATAAAAACCTGCATGACACCGAGTTCATCCAAATCCCCTCTCTCCTTGTTAGCATTAGTATGATGTTGGGGCAGATTTATAGCAGTATAACATGGCAAATTAAAAGGAACCAGTACGTGTTTGGAATGACAACTGATAAGAAATCTCCCCTGCTTCAACATCATAAACAAGTAATGGTTCTATCAGTTTACTGTTGTGTTATATTTTATGCTGACAAGAGAGAAGCCAGAGGAAAGAAATGTCTTCCCCATTATGGATTTAGTCCCACATTTACACGTGGGCAGTGTGGCCTAACTCGGACTTTCAGTGGGTTTCCTTTAGGCTTTCTGCACAGACTGAAAGGAACGTCGATACTGCCTAAAACCCTCTGCAACTTTTCCAAGATTTTTTATTTTATTTTTTAAATGAGCACTTTAGAACTCGACCAAAGGTGGTGAGTTATCTGCTCCCTGACTTTTTGGGGTCTATTGGCAGGCAACTGCTTATTACCAACAGCGTCACACGCACACACACACACACACACACACAGACACACACACACACACCTTTTTGTCTCCCTCTCTCTCTCTCTCTCTCTCTCTCTGTCTTCCTTTCAAGTACATTCCCACCACCATACCCCACCCTCTCCCCGTCTGTGTGCCTCCATTTGCACTTCCTCGCTTCTTTCCCATCTCGCCCCTTTTGAAGTCAGAGACAGCTCGAAATCCAACGTGGTTCTTCTTTTGGACAGCCAAGGGGAAATGGCTCAGAAAGAGGGGCTCAAGTTCGATTACAGCTGTTAATCAAAAATCTACACTGCCCAGCATGGCGTGATGTGAGAAATGATTTTGGTTTCGATCTGTCAAAGCCACTATATGTAACATGCACAGGCCTATATGAAGATATATTGTACTGTAAATCCGCACACACTCCCTGAACAGAATTAGAAAAATGAAAACTTGCAAGGACTATACAAAATACACTCCTGTGAAGATACGCAAGAGGGGACATATGAAACTGAAAACTGAATAAAAACACCAGCAAATATCCATGCTCAAGCTACTGTATCTTCCCTGGCTCAGTGCAACTCATTCACCACCCTGATATAATATCTTTCTGAAAACCCTGAATTCTGTTCTGTGGAAATGTTATTGAACATTCACTCTCAACGTTTCTTTTATTTTGATGTGATTGTAAAATCTTTGAAATTATTCTGATGGCATGTTTTTGTTTGTAGATTTTAGCAGCATGCGTGGTTATCTGCCAAATAGTTTTTTGTTAATGTTTGTTGTTTTTGGACACTTGGAGGAGGGGTCTGTCAAAGTACCAAATGTTCAAATACTACATATGGGAAGTTTAAATGATCCTTTGGGCAGTGTTGGGCAAATTACTTGACACATGTACTCAATTAGTCATTACAAATTAAGTGACTTTTCTAACTACTCAAAATCAAAAGTAATTAGTTATATTACTTATGACTTCAGCACACCTCTGTCAAAAGGTACCTTTAACAACTCCAAATCCTCTATATTCACACGCCAGATATTCATTCGCATTAAAGAACACACATTTTTAAATAATCAGGAGTCACATTTCTCCTCTTTTTTTTAAAGGCTAGCCAGCTCCTGACACGGTGACTCATCCTCCATCATGCAATCAGATTACAGGTTGCAACAATACTTTAAAATAAAAGTTGAAAAAAATGTACGGCTGAAAAACTCAAGTGGACATTGAATAAAATATTTTTTGTGATTGTCTTTTCATCTCATTGGACTGTCATGGGAATGAACACTAATAATTCAGGCTGTCAGCATTCATCCACTAGCCAACACCTTTGCTTGCTGCATCTGCATCATTATCCCATGGTCCCGCTATCTTTCATATTCATGCAGTGGAGTAAACTGATGCCGATGAAATGCATGCCATGAGACTCACTTAATAGTTTTTCTTTTTTTTTATTTTTCAATTTGAATACCAAGCTGTCACTTTTACAGGTCCCATTGTAAATCTCATACTAAAACTGTGCAAATAAAGAAAGTGAGACATATGCATTAAACTTTCTCATTTCTCACGGTGCAAATGCATACTGTACCGAGAAGACCAGAGCAGCGCAGACAGCTAATTATAAAGCCGGGGTCAGTTCAGGCCAAAATATGGAGACAAATGAAATGGAAGGATGAGACAGCCTGGAGGACAAGATAGATAGATAGATGGAGTCACTTTAATTTTTGTACAAATATTATATTTCAGGAAAACAGGTTCACACTAACTTGTTGAATAAATGTATTGCTCTACCTGTATGAATGTACAGCATAATAGCATTATCAAAATGTCATTTAAAGGCCCAATTAGTATTTCTCTGCAATAGTCTGTGGTATATGGTCAAAAGTATGTTGACGGACCTATCTACATACTTTTGGTGTACTTTTGTTCTAGGGCTTCTAACATAATTTGCACTAGGCCCTTAGTGACAATGAAGGAAATCTTGATGCAACAGCATAGAAGGATATTCTAGAGCAGAGGTCTTCAACAGGGGGTCCGCGGAGGTACTGCAGGGGGGTTGCACATTTTTTTGTTTGATAAGACCATTTTTTATATTTTTTACTTTTTTTTTTTTTTTTTTTTTTAAACCAATTTTTTTTCCACAAATTTACAAGAATATATGGACCTGTGTATTCATTGAATAGCTTAGTATTGAATGCACAATAACAGGGTAGCTATGTTTATACATGGCACTAGGCCCAGTTTAATATAAAACACAATTTTATACAATATATATAGTAGGGGGTCCCTGCTCCATCTCTCCATCAGTTTGGGGGTCCTTGGCCGGAAAAAACATTGAAGACCCCTGTTCTAGACAATAGTGTGCTTCCAACATTTTAGCAACACTTATGCAACATGACAATGCTACCATGCACAAAGTGAGTTCCATAAAAGGAATTTGTTTTCCGAGTTTGGTGTGGAAGACCTTGACTGCCCCTCACAGTCCTGACCACAACCCCATCCATCACCTTTGGGATTATTTGGAGTGTAGGCTGGGAGCAAGCCCCCATCACCCAACATCAGTCCACAACCTCAATCATGCTCTTATGGATGAATGGGAGCAAATCCCTGCGGCCAGGTGCAGTTGAGATTGTTACAGTAGTAGATTAATGGTTTTAGAATGAAGTTCAACAATTATATACATAAAGTGTGATGTTCAGGGGTCCACTTTTGACCGTAAAATGTGAATTTGAGGTATGGCAAACCCGTCTCCTAGAAATTACAGTTATATATTAAATATATATATATTTATATAAATATATATTTATATTAATATATATTTTAAATATATATTTATTTATATTTTTTTATATATATATATATATAATTTTTTTTTTATATATATATATATATACATATATATATATACACATTTAAAACATTTTTATATATATATATATATATATATATATATATATATATAAAATATCAAATGCAACTAGAGGCAAAGGAACTTTTGGATTAAGTTATCTTGAATTAAGTATCAATTAATCTTGCATTCAGGGGATCCCAAGTCGACTTTTAATGTCAGGAAATATCATGTGACATCTATAACTGTTGAATATATCACTTGACACTTGATAAAGCCACAAAAAGGTTTTAAAAAAATCAAGCCAGGCAATGTTGTTCTCAGGACTCAGGTCAACAGATAAATGAAAGTTATACTGATTTATTTTCCCACATTATTGGCCTGTGTAGTCTTTTATGTGAAGTTCATATTTTCTTTTTATAGGAAACTCGGGTATCATGAAACTTCCCAGTGACCTACTGGTTTTTGCCATTCAAGGGCAACTTCCTAGTGGTAAACTTAACAACGTTATAAGTGCTGCCTGAATGTACCATTAGTTTTGTCTCTGCAAGGTTACACTGCCATATTTAGGGAGGTTCAGTGTAGCCTTCAGGTCTTTTAAAGGATACAGCTTTGTGGGCCGCGTCCTTCATAGGATGCAAGCCCCTGAAGTGAGATACAGCAAGAGACAGAGCCATTACCCTGCAGCTGTGCTGCTAAAGTTAATATACAAATGAAGAAAAGTATATATTTCAATATATTTTTTTAAACTACTGAAATGAAACCCATCCTCAAATGAAACCACTGTTTGAAGACATTTTCAAGAGATAAAATATGTAAGGCCAATTCTTCTCTAATGTACCATCTATTGTTCATGTTGTATCAGTGTATTTACTCAACATATACAGTATAGCCTAAAAGTGTTTGTCCAAGGTATAAACATTTCTTTTGATTTAAAGCTGGAGTGCAGGTCTAAATGAATATCATTCAATATATATTGTATATATAATATAATATTCAAGCCCTTGCTAAATGTGTTCACACAATGCTAACTAAGCCCATCACCGCCAGGGAAAGCTCTCTGTATTTCGCAGCATATAAGAGTTGTGGTGTCTGTGGCGACTTCCCCACGCTGGCACACTGTTGATGAGTTTACATCCACCAGTCAAAGCTAAAGGGGCAGGAAGGGGTGGAGACAACAGCCATGCAGCAGCATCTAGGAGGATGGTGTAAGTCCAAAAAAGAAAGCAATCGACAGCAAAGACAAACACCTGGGCAGGGTTTGTGGAGGTCTCTAAAGTAACTAGGGAGGTCCCTGGGCATGCACCCCCTGAAGAAAAATGTTGTCCATAAAAGCCCAAATTAGGTGGCCTCTGACACATTCTAATGCCACTATCACTATCATATACACTGATCTTAATTATTGTATATTTTAATAAGTTTGCCAGCCCGATTATCAACATGTAGTGAATTATCGTAAAAGGAGAATCAGGCTTCTTCTGCGTTTTAGCCCACACAGTCTGTATTAATATTTAAAACCACGTCTATTCTTTAATGATCAGAACTTTTGTAATTAGCTCATTAGACTTTTAAATGTTTTTAATTAATTGATACCTTCACTCCTTTGATACACTTTTATAATGTAAATAAAGACAAATCATTTATTTGTTCATTCATTCATCAAAACGAACACTTACAGTGGACTTTTCATTTCCTCCGGTGTAGCCCGTCATGAGGCTGTCCCCTGTCAGTGCAATTCTTAATGTGTTTTTTCATCAATTATTTAGCTAATATTTGTCAAACACTAAAGATGACACTCCGCTTTCTAGTCGACAGGACACAACCTGTCAGATGAGTGTGCGCGCACAAACACACATTCATATAGAGCATGTGGCCAGGACTGATAGAGGCAGACATTTTCTCATTTCTTGCTCGCAATGTTTATGAAGCAACCTCAACCAATAGCAAAGAAGTGTGTGTGGTTGGCACTTCCTACATTCTGCACGAATATTGCCTATGCAGTGCTGATCAAATATGAATCAAGATTATGTTACTGCATTGCCTATTTATTGCCTCTAATGTTTTCAGAAACCCATTTTAGTGTACCTTTTAACCGAAAAAGCAAGCAAGCAATATCGCCTCGGCAGGCGATGGTCACCCGCCTGCATTCGCGCATGTGTGACCGTGCCCCTAAAATAAGCCGTGTGTAGGATATAGTGGCATCTAGCGGTGAGGTTGCAGATTGCAAGGTTTGTTTGTTCTAGGCTACTGTCGAAACATGGCCGTGCAAGATGGCAGACTCCATGAAGAGGACCCCGATGTAGATATGAAGAGATCTAAGCTTTCAGGTTCATTATACACTTGTGAAAACATAGTTGTGAACATTATACTCAATTTCTGCCAATAAATCCCTATAAATTTAGGGGGAACAAAAAGGTCTTTGTGGAAATATCAGAAATGCTCCTTTTGGCCTCAGCCGTGTTTGATTGACAGCAGCTGATGCCAGGGAAGAAGAACAAACTTGGCTGTAGCTGCATGTCATGGACTGACAGGGTGATAGTAGTATTGAAAAGTAAAGCCGGAGATATTTGACGTTTGCATCACATACATGTCGCATACATTTTTAAGGACGAAAACAGCCAATGCTCTAAAGAGACACGGCAAGGCAGCTATCATGCGCACGTCTAGTTAAAAGCAAGTTTACGTGCTGTTTAATGTGCTGAGCGTTTGACCTGCAAACTGATGTCAGCAGTGCACTTTTCCTGGGTGAATGTTTGTTTGGTCACTGTCAACAAGCTAAAGTGCTGGAAAGGTATTCCCGCAAATTAATACAAAACTAGGGGGCGCCGTCGCAAATTTAAAGATGAAAATGTTCCCTTTTGTTTTCTGATTTATTTTTTCCTCAAAAGGAGAACACAGGACAAGTGATTTACAGAGCACGTGAGATATTATGCATGCTGTAGCCGACAAAAAATGCAATTTAATATTTCAGTTGACTTCAGATTGATTTACCTGTAATTTATAAATCTGACAAGTGGCTCTAATAGACTGAATAAATCAAAGTGCATACAATTTATACTCATGATGCAAGTATATTTTATAAATTTAATTAATGTTTGAATGACAAATCCAAATGGATATCTGTTGCTCTTTAACCCATAGCCCCAAATATATTTGGATTACCTTTGTTAGTGTAATTGATTCGTTCGCTCTCAAAAGCATAGTTTTGGCCGTAGCAAGCAGGTGTTTACAGTAAGAAAAAAAAAAAAAGAAAAGCTCTAAAAGCCAACTGCCCAGTATATGTACAACATTAGTAAATAACTTGTGAACATAGTGGAGCATTTAGAAGCTGAAGAGTCAGACATTTCCCTCCAGAGTGGTTGGTGAGCCAAACTGATCAGAAAGCAGAGTGAATATTGAATTTACATTTGCAGGTCGACACAAGCAATGAATACTGATGTTGCTCCGCATCAGCAACTGTTTGCTAACACGTTTCCCATATTATATCATTGTGTTTACAGCTTGTTGTGCTGCCCCCAAGTGGCAAAAAAATATCAACCTAAATCAACTAGGTGCATGTAGGCGGGCAGGCAGGCAGAACGAATGGAGCTGGGTCGTTATATGAACTGAATCATAGAGAGATTCCAGAGGCTGAATGAGGAGGGAATGAGATGCAGGTGTGCAGGTGGGCGGGGCAGGCCAGGCCACTGCAGAGCAGATGAGGGAAGTGAAGACAGGTGTGGACATGGGTGGGGTAATCAGGCGACAGGGAAAGGAGGGAAAGTCAGAGGCCATCTGGTGGATAGATGAAAAATGGCAATGAAAGGGCCCTGGGAATATGTGGCTGGAGAGGTGGGACAGACTATGACAAATCTGGTGTTAGTCGTATTAAAATGATTTTATATCCTCATTATTTACTGTACATATCTAAAAACACATCTAAGACGTCTTGAACTGTGACATATTTGAACACACATCTCTAACATGCCTATGTGACGAGATGATAACAAGAATCATGAATAAATGAAGGATCACATTCAATTTGGTCTTTTACCAAAGTGCCAACATTGTCATTGCAAACGACTGAAGCAGAAAAGAATTGGTATTGCACAAGTTTTAAGGCTGAGGGTACAAACATGGTCTAAGAGTCTGGTGGGCATTCATAATTTCCAAAGTTTAAACTGCGTCATAGGGCCGGAGGCTGAGTCTAATCAGTGATGACACGACTTTTACTCTCTGGATCCCCCCCCACAACTACTCACTGTTGTTAAATCTAATGCTTGGCAGGTTTTTACCCCGCGTTGAGAGGGAAAATGTACCAGTTAAGCTGCACAATGGTTACAGAGCAAGGATACCGGAAAAGAGGCGATATGTTCGTATCTATTACACAATTGCTCGTCATCACAGGAGATCTGATGGGAGTGCTGGGATAGAAGCAGACGATGTGAGAGGGCAACGTACAGCTGCAGTGCTTCACGCTGTGCTCTCCCTCCCGGGCAGGATAGAGGCTTAACGCTTTCCTCTGAGACTAAATTAAACGATCTTCCCCCTGTGCCCCGGCTCCTCTGTAGTCCTCTCCCTCTCTGCTGGGTGGCTCTTACCACAATAAGATGGAAATGTGACACAGTTAGGTGGAACTCCTGCCTGGGCCTGAACAGGGAGGAGAGGAGGTGTGTGTGGCATATTTCCAGAGACTCCTAGCTGTTCCCACAACAGCTGCTGAGGACTGTTATGACAGCTTTCCACTGAGAGCACAGGAATCCATCTTCTCTCCACGACACTTCTATTCCAGTTCAGTCACTCTCATTTTTCCTTTTTCCACCATTTTTGCAATGCTGTCATTCAAGTAGCCTAGATTAGGTTGTCGGGGGGGCTGAAAAAGTGGTGGAAAGCATTACTTTTTTGAATACCACTTGGCAGGTGTAATTACCCAGTTCTGTGAAAACTCCATACATTATCAGAAAACAGAGCTCCTGAATGCTCACACTTCTCACATAAAGATATTAGAAAGACACCCTTTGATCTTGCATTATCTAACCATCCTTTCATGTGACTTTTGACAGCTTTATCAAATCAAAGGTAATGCTTCTGGACAAATCTGGGATCAGATGGAGACAAGAAAGGCAAAACAAAACTCAATTGTGTTTCCTTGTTTCCTTTTAGTTCAAGCCATTACGGCATTTAATTTGATATAGTAAAAAGAGTAAAAAACGCATATTTTGTGCTTTCCATGAACTACGTAGAAAGGTAGAGGAGTGTGCAGTTCAGTTTCACAAGGTTCACTTACATTGAACATTCTGAAAATGGGCACCTGTTTATCCTGGCTTTGCTGTGCAATAGCAGCAGGAGACCAGAAGGAGACATGTTTTTTATCTGAGTAGCAGCTTATGCATAAAGCTTTGCTGCAAGACACAAAACGTAAAAATAAAACTGGAAACCCTCCACGCAGAGAAAACCCCCCCAGAAAACAATAGGATAGGATTTTGTCTGTGTTTGCTGTGAGTCATTCGGAGGGTGCAAAACAAATATAATAATAATAATAATCTCTTTGAAACAGATGACGTTCATGTTCCGCCAATGCAGTCTAGCTGTGGGTTAAAGACTGAAATATTCATTGGATGTTGCATTAATATGAGTGCAGAAGTCAAGAGCTTAACAGTCAACCATGGGGCAGTTAGTCAGGGGGGGGGGCTCGCAGCTAGTGTGTTTTCAATCAACAGAAGAAACTGGGCTCTTGGCAGTTGATGTGGCAACCACCAGAACACACACAAAAACGATGATAATGTGCAGCGGTGAAAAGTAAGTCACGTTCAGCAGTGAGGTGAATAGGTTGAGGTGAGTACCCCAACATGGGGAAAACACTGGAAAAAAATAGTTTGACAGACTTTCAAAAAAGGTGAACATGGTTTAGTCAACTCCTGCACTAGGGTGAACAAATATATATATATATATATATATATATATATATAATTTATTATTTGGTGATGGGCTTAGTTAGCATTGTGTGAACACATTTACCAAGGGCTTGAATATTATATTATATATACAATATATATTGAATGATAATCATTTATATGTAAAAGACCTGCACTCCAGCTTTAAGTCAAAAGAAATGTTTCTACCTTGGACAAACACTTTTAGGCTATACTGTATATGTTGAGTAAATACACGGATACAACATGAACAATAGATTGTACATTAGAGAAGAATTGGCCTTACATATTTTATCTCTTGAAAATGTCTTCAATCAGTGGTTTCATTTGAGGATGGGTTTCATTTCAGTAGTTTAAAAAAATATATTGAAATATATACTTTTCTTCATTTTCTTTTATTATGAAAGACAATCCTACAGTAAACGCTACAGTGCGGCCAGAGTTAGAAGGATTTACACTTTTGTCTTATGCTCAGTGTTTGATGAAGAGCTAAAAAGAAATCTACTTGGTTACCTCTTAGTAATTACAGTATGTTGAGAGAAGAAGGCTGAAATTTGAGATTTTTACATTGTGCAGACTTTCTTAAGCATGTTCACACTTCATTACAGACCCAAATAACCACCATTAGAGATGTTTACCTGTTGATTCAGTTATTTGTAGAGGTGTGACAATGGAGTTATTAAAAGGAGAAGCCTCAGTACAGAACCCAAATGTAGGCGCAACGCCACTGGTCACATTGTGTTAGTTGCGATCTATAAATCCCAGTTAAAAACAGCTGTGGCGCAATATATTCTTCCTGTTATTATATGTTATGTATATTTCCATGTGATACATACAGTTGTACCACGTCTATAAAAGAGAATCTGCAGTGGAAATTAACCTGCAAGTCTGGAAATGGTGCTTACCACAGAATTCTGCAGGACAGAGAGTAATCCAGCGCTGTTGGATAAAGAAAGATGAAGGTTACACCTGAGAGCAATTTGTGCTTTCCAGAGGACTGAATTAATATTTTGGGTGACCTTGCAGTCAGGTGAGAGTGAGGAAATACTTAGGCAGCCGATACTAAATACTGCTCGAGCAGGGGCAGATCACACTCTGCCTAAAGCCTCCCCTAAGCTCCAAACTCTCAAATCACCACTTCTCAACCAGCAGACCACAGTGCGTGGCCTCTGCGGCTCTTCTCGGCTTATGTGTATGTATTTCTGCCACTTTGTTCTGAGCCTGTATGCCTCACACCATTAGCAAGCCACCTCTCTCTCTCCCCTTTCTTTCTCTCTCTCTCCCCCTCTGTTTCCTGCACACGCCAGCAGGATTTAGATACCCTATGTATTATGGATGGGAAAAATAAACAGAATGCGCCAGCCATTTATATGACACACTTGTGAGATCACAGGACAGGAGCGATTAGAGTGGTCAAATAAAGCTTCAGCGAGAGACGGGGGAAAAAAGGAAAACAGTGAGATAAAGCAAGTCTTATAAATCTGCTTCTTTTTTCGTGGTGCTTCCCTCTGCATGTCATCTTGTAACCAATTACATTAAGCCACCACTCCCACTCTTGCAGGGAGTCTATTAAAGTGGGCTTTAATCTAATAGAGGACTTATGTATGTGTTGTTGTGATAATTATTCCTCTCATTGAGGGTGATAGCACCTTCATCAAGCACAGCCTGGCTCCGGAGGACCTCCCTATGCACATGTAAATTTAAATAGCTGCATATGCAACGTTGTCATGCACTGCAGCGTTACACTTATAAGAATAATTACTCCCAAGGTTAGGAAGGGGCACTTTTCTATTAATGGTCCCTAACTTTATGGCTCAGGTAGTCCTTTACATATTCAAAAGAAATCCACATGAACATTTAGCCTAATGTTGATGTGGATAAACGTCCCACCTTGAACATTTAACATTGTAGGTCAGGTGTAAAGATAATACATTATAATACATTGATATGTTATAAAGGACAGTGGAGGTTCAAATTGGATAAAGAGAAATAACTAAAAAAGTTACGGAATTAGGAATTGCTGCTTTTTTTTGAAAGACTACTGCATGAGGTAACCACTCTCTTGATTTGTATGGATGTAAGGTTTTCATTAAAAGGCCCTAAAAACATATTTTCTCAACCAGCTTCTTACTATGAAAAATAAAGACACATAGTGTTCTGCCAGTGTTAAACAGTTGATGTATTTTTGTTTGTTTTTCTATGCTCTTCTCACTGGTTTGAAGTCAGTGGGATTTGGTTGGAAAAAGTTAATGTTGCTGATCAAACCACACCCAAACAGTCCTTAGATTGTTGCTTATTTAGTCATTAAAATGTAAGGTTAAAAGAGAAATTCAAAGTTTTGAGGGCGTTAATATACCTTTTAAGCATACACTAGGCCTATAATATCATAAAAGTTACAGGATGATGGTTTACATTTAGTTCTCCTGAATAAAAACCCACTTTCATCACTGAAAGTATGAAAAAAAGTGATCCAAACAGAAGTTAAAGTTCCAAAACCAAAATGTACAGTAGCAGAATTGTACTTTTACATCCTAATACTAAATGCGTAAGCTATGCTAAATCACTGTGCGGTTTCTATCCATAACGGCTAACCATTAATATTTTAATAACACAGTATTGTATGCACCATAAAAAGGTATGTTTAAACATGTCACTTTAGGCCACCCTACACATAATTGTAGGCCCAGTTTATTTTATGCAACTAAATTCTATACAAAGGATCTCTCTCTTTTAACTAAGGGGTCTTTGGCCTGAAAAACTTTAAAAATCCCTGTTCTAGAAAGAATTAGTAGTGACACATCACAACCAAAAACTGCTGTAATCTCCACTCTATGGGAGGTCCACAAAACCGCCTTTCATATCATGCTCGAAAGTTCATAATATCAAAGGGCACCGGCTGATTTTAAGATATCCAGGAAATTTGAAGGCCTGCAGAGAAAATTACACATATCCCAACAGCAATATCTTGGCCAAAATGAAA
The DNA here is from genome assembly GCA_943593645.1 of Bovichtus variegatus. Taxonomy (NCBI): domain Eukaryota; kingdom Metazoa; phylum Chordata; class Actinopteri; order Perciformes; family Bovichtidae; genus Bovichtus; species Bovichtus variegatus. The sequence continues at coordinate 8,795,943 of CALSCE010009347.1, forward strand.
GTGATAAGTGTGTAACCTAGCTGGAAATAAAGCTATGAATATATCAGTGTGTTAGGGTGCAATCTTTCTGATTGTCCAAGTGGATCCAATGCTCATGCTTTTCATGACACGACATTATGGAGAGAAAAAGACATGTATGACCTCTATTTACCAAAGATGGTTACAGTGGGATAGATCAGACAAGCTAAAGACAAAACAGCAATCAGTAAGATACCACTGCTGCTGGCAATCCCATCCTATCTGTGCAAGTCTGCCGCACTTCTGTATCTCACTACACACTTCATCTGGTATCACAGGCTGTGTTACCTGTATTGCAGAAAAGGAAATTCAACAGCTGCTGCATCCTAGAGTATCAGATAGGAGACCCACTGTGTTGAAATAACCTAAAAATACAAAATGTACCGGTGTTGTCTGTGTTTCTTCTTGTTTGTCTTTCGAAAAGTAAGTGAAAAGAGACCAAGCGCTTCACCACCATTATATAGAGAAGCTAACATTTCCCTTTTACAACAGTGGCGCTTTCTTCCAAATCCCTCTCAAATCAACTCAATAAAGGGGTAAAAGGAAGTGGAAGTAGTCAAATTCCCCCCTCTTACGTTATGCCCACCAAAGATGAGGAGGATCAGGATCACGGTCCACAACGCTGAGCAAAACTGTTCTGTTTGGCACAGACACTGAGCCCATTTTTACAAGTACCAACCGCAGTGTTTCCTGTCAGCTGCATGACAAATGACACTCAGGGGTCCTCAAACGCACCAACTTTCTAAAGTTGGATAAAGATGAATTCAAGTTCTCATTTATGCATAATTCATTATCATTATTCTTTCTATCCTGTCAGTCGGCAATGTGTTTGAGTTCAAGGGCAAAGATGAAATGATAGTACAAAGGGGTTGGATAACTCACAATGGTAAAATGGCATTATATCTCTTCCTTAATGTTTAATCAACGCTGTCACTGAGCCCACACAAGGCTCAGTCAGACTACTCAATTTCAATGACTCCACTGTGAGCGTGTGTGTGTGTGTGTGTGTGTGTGTGTTTGTGTGCATGACTGTGTATGTGACCAGCTTAGAAGCTAACGTTCTCACTGAAATGTCCTAGAAACTTTCTCTGCAGTCAGTGTATTTTTGGTGCAGAATGAGAGCTGAAAATCACCAATTAAAATGTCAATGCTAAAACCAGCCGTCAGGACAATGACAGACTTTCATCACGCCGATGCAATGTGTTCCACATACATATTTCATAATTGCTTTACCAGTTAAATTAATGAATTCTCGCCTTTCATCAAAAGTAGCTGCGACCAAACCTGGTCATCTCATTCATATGCACGGCCGATTGGAGGGAAAACTGGACCAGTGACAATTTTAATTATTACAACTAGCTGGAAATGTGTATTTTTTCATGAACTGCTGGCTACTGTAAGTGACTTTTAATTATGTGCAATAGAGGCTAACAATATCTTCAAAAACAGGGTTAGGGTTTTTCCATCAAAATCCTTTTAAAAAATGTGTTTACAATAATGTATCATTGGCCATAAACTCAGTGACGGCTTTAGTTTTGATTTGAATTTTAACCATGTTTACTGGTTTCACAACCAAAACCAGGAGAAGGAAAAGTGTTCAGGCCTTCAAAAACATTTGGAAAAATCTTTTTCAAAAATGGGAAGCTCACAATGTACAGATAGGGTTTTTATACATGGCTTGCTCTCTTTCAGGATCTTTGACTTTGCACTATTTCCTGCTTTCTGTCACACAAGAGATGATAAAAAAAAAAGAAAAAAAAAGAAATAGAAACTGAATTCCTGATTCATGGTAGAACATAATCCTGAAGAAATAAAATAAAAAAAGATGGAAAGCTGCACACATACACACTCTGATGCAATCCTTTCAGTGTATATCCTGATCACACCAGAATGTGTTACAGCAAAATATGTATCCGGAATATTTAGAGGCTTGGTGACGCAGTGACCATACTCACAGGGTAAGGTGGTGAACTGCTGTAGATGGCGAGCTAACCGAAAAATACTTTTCCGTTTACTCCCTTCCGTCATTTTGTTCACTAAAAACAGTTGTTGGAGAGGGAAAATAACGTAGCTTAGCGTGTTCGCTAACAGGACAGTGAGTGTACACAGGTTATTAAAGGGATGTATTTGTACCATTGCCTCCTGTCCCATACTTATCTGCAAACCAGTGCTCTTATGTGGAGCAGTTAATACTCTGTTGCTCTTCTAAATGCTGGTGTAATCAGCCCTTGAGAACAATAGTCACCTGACTGACATTTACACAAACTAGGACAGGCGTTAGAAATCAAGGCAATGAAATTGAAGCTAACCCAAGGCCTAACACCAAAAAGAGTATTTCTCTAATGTAAATGTAAGACGTGTCTTTCCGGTTTGTGGTTGATGTTTTCTTGATAATGTGGACATTTGACCTCAATTTGATTGCTTTGCTTCGTAACACCTGTCTTAGTTAGTATTAAAAGCCAGTGAGGGGACTGCAGTTCTAATCTTGAAGGCCGATCGCTGAAACATGATCTTTCTAAGTTGAAACAAATGCATCAGAGTCACGAGCGTGCCACATTGTATTTTCTTTCCTTTGATGTCTGCCTGTGACCCAGCAGCCTCCGCTTTTTACAACACAATCTTTAGGAACGATGGAAAACGTGTTAGACCTAACACAATTACATTTCTCTTGGTTCAAACACAACATCGGAAAAAAAAACAGGTGAACTCTTCACTGAAATGAAAGAGAATAAATGAACATCCAACAGCCTTGAATGATGAGAACTTCTATATTGTGGTTCCTTTGTCAAGAGGCAGGTGTATGTCGCTTATCTGCAGCTCGTTATGAAAATACAATATCGTGCTTGTGTTGTGATTTTAGCCTGCTGTATGGTAGCCCTGTTGTCATGAAAATAATGACATGCTAGACCGTCTAACTTTAGCCAATATGAGACTGTTATGGTAAAATGATGAAATGTCAGTAATGTCAGCTACTCATGAAAACAACTTCACAGCCACAACAAAGGATCTACAGCATGCCTCTCTATGCTCTGAAAAATAGTGGAGGCCATCTGATGACAGAAAGTGTGCTTTATTTGGACTCGGCAGGTACTCTGGACCCAGCACATAAGGAACACTGAGTCTTTTTACACCGCTGTACAGGACTCTATACAACAACCTATACATTTTACATTGAATTTGCATTTCCGGAGACACAGCATCTACCTGCATAATAACGCACAAACAGCTCTTTCAGAAAACAAGTCTGCTGCAACTAAACAATAAATTGTGTGACCATTCCTCTCTGGTTCTATTTCCGACTAAATTTTTTAAAAAAAGGTCGCCCTTGGTGATATTTAGCTACTGTTGGATAATGAAAAATAATGTCTCTACAGCAAATTTGTACTTTTAGAAAAGCAATGGTTTTTACTTTTACATTAACAAATGATCTAAGGTGTAGCTTGTAGCAAGGTTATCACCCGACTCTACAGCTCCCTTCAATTGTACTGAGTGTTTCCGGGTCTTTTGGCGCTGTATTTTGGCTTACCTTACTGTTTTGGTTCACTCTCGCTGCTCTCATTAAACCCGCTCGCAGCGGCTCTCGGCAGAGGCTCTGATGAACCCCTTGTGCACCTTCTTGCCCAGCACTGAACAGACAGACAAAGAAAGAATGTCACTAGCAGGTGCACATAGTGGAGTATTTAGAAGCTAAAGAGCCAGATATTTCCCTCAGGGGTTGCTGCTGAGTAAAACAGAAACAAAGGCAGAGTGAATATTGGATGATGGCTGTTATATATATATATATATATAACAGCCATCAGGTCGCCTGAAACATGACTCCAAGTTAGTGTTGACGTTGCTCTGTGGCTCTGTGGTGGTTAAATAGGCAACTGCTTTGCAACATGTCCGGCATTTCAACTTTATACAACAGTTTATCTACAGTATGTTGGGTTTACAGCTTGCCGAAAGCCCCCTAATTGGCCCAAAAAAAAAAATCAAGTAACGCAGGGTTAAGAACCATCCATTGAGACTCTCTTAATTATGATAACAGTTGTTTTTGATGATTAAATGTATAGTACCTTGACATGATTATCAATTACAAAGAGACAAAACACAGCCATGAAACGTTTTTGCAGCATAAGTATACAGCAATGTCATGCCCAAATTACTACCCAAGTGTGTGCCAAATGATCTACATGAACACAACTGTGCCACTCAGCAGGTGGGTTGGTTTGGAGCTATGAGGGAAATTACCAAACAGGTCCCAGCCATAAAAAAATGTTTCAGACTTGCTAAGGAAAAATGTCATTGTGACTGTTTTTGCTACCATTGGTTGACACAAATTAGAAATATATTACATTATTTCTTTTACTCGAAATTGAGGTTCATCAGAGTCTTTTTAAAGTCCCAAATGACTGCCCAATTAATGAGCCACAGTGGAATAGTACGTTTCTCATAACTGAAGCTATCAGGGAGGTTGTGCTATAAACTCGTCCTAAATGACCAAAAAACATTTTAATAAGGTCCGACTTGAAAGATAGACGCTTTAATTCATGCAATTATTGCAGCGGAATAATCCATTTTTTTTACAAAAACCCTGCAATGTTTCTAAATCTTGAAGAAAGACAGTTGATTAATTCCTCTTTCATTATCAAACCGCAACGACAAAGTGTATTGAAAATGTAATATACTGACTAAGCTACTGTAGATATCATAAAAATGTTGGTGTAGCTTTAATTAATCATTTTCTTTATCTTTGATGTTGAAGTTGATCTATTCTTCACATTATTTTGTAATCATGAACACTTTAGCATATGTCTCTCGTGAATAGAGCCTGTCCAGGCCTGAAGCTTATCTGGATGCACAATGTCCCTCTGTTGCAGACTTCTAAGATTTCCAAATGGGAAGTCATTACGTTTGACGAGAAAATATCACTATCATTTCCCTTTCAAAGCAGTCCCTTGAACGCAAAACAAACAAGCCATCACAATATACGAGGCATCATGGGAAGAGAAGATTATGTTCTCTTGACAAGTCTTATTTAGATGTGTGCACTAGAACACATTAGGCTCTTTATTTACTCTCTCTCAAGACATTAGAAACACTTAGCCCAGAGTGCCTGCCAGATCTATGCTGATGCATGTTTTAAAATTGTACGCTGGAAGTGAGTTCAATTTTTGTTTCAAATCAGATGATTGCCAATTTGAGGATACATACGTAAACAACATTATCTTTGTTTTTTTTTTTTAAAGTTTATGTGAACACTACCTCAACGTCATATCCCTTTCGAATATAAAAAAAAAAAAAAAAAAAAAAATCGCTGATTATAAGATGTTAGATTTACGAGATGAATAGCGCGTGAAACTCTCCCACGCTCTTCAAAGAGGAGTGAGGACGAGGGAGACGGGATGGTTTTGTACCAGGCAGATCTCATATTGCTTCTGTTTAAAGTCATGTAAAGTACATATATCTGAGTGGAAGCAAATAATCTACAGCTACACAAAGCACCTCTGGCAGCACACCACTCTCCTGGTAACAGATAGCGCTGGGGTGTTCAATCAGCAGTCAGGAGTGTAACAAGAGTGAAATCCTTTCCTGTGGTGTTTAATAGCATAAGTCCCTCCGTCACAAACATGGGAGGGAGTCAGGGGCAAAGGTGATTCCGCCTCTCATGATATCAGCACCCCGGTGACAGATCTTCAGCAGATGTGTGTGTGTGTAGAATACAAAAATAGCTTGGATTTAATGACAGTGGCACGCCTCCAAAAATGTGTCCCTCTCTGTGTCTATGAACTGTGAAAGTTATCTGACTGGGGGAGAGCTGCTCTCTCCTGCACCCCCAGTCAATTTGTGTCTTGAGTCAGGTCCTTTACAGATCAAGCTGTTTGATACGGCTCTGTTGGCACCGTCGTCTGCTCCAAGTCCATAAGCAGGTATGGCCTATTGACCGAGGCAGCTGTGTCGCCCGCACCAGCCAATGTCGTAAAATATCCATTCAGCTCATCTCAGAGTTTGCAGGGGGAAAAAAAGAAGCTTTGGCTCTGGAAATAAGAACATGTCAACATTGATTCAGGTCAAAAAAACGATTGTATCCTCGTCCCTGATGAGGCTGTGTGTCCGTGAGTGTGTGTTTCTGCCAGTGTGTGTTAGTTCTCACACACTGTCCATTGCATTGATATTTTGCCACTGGTTTTATATCACAAAAGCCAAGCGTTGCACTGTATGACTAAAGCAAAAACTCCCTTTGAATTCTATACATATGAACATAATAACTTTTTCATAAACAATACAATGATATAATAAAAGAAAAACCTGGACAATGATTATACAAAGCTACATATTTTCCTCTGATCAACAGATTTGAACAGTGGAAAAAAAGCATCTTCGTACATTTACACCTGTACTGTATTTAAGGAGACAGAGCTTTATGCTACTTACTACTTCTGCTCCACTACATTTCAAAAGGGAAATGTACTTTTTACTCCACTAAATTTATTTGATAAATATAAACTCAGTTGCCAGCTTTTTAAGTACACCTTGTTAAAAACAAAGTACTCTAATACAAACAGCCATGCAATATATCTTAACGTCACGAAGGTTAGTTTGCGGTGCTGTTGAACTGTATGGCATCATACAGGAGAGATGTGTCTGTTATTTAGTTTACCCTTATGGATATAAATGGGGTGGACATAATAAAAGAGTCACATTGCTGTTTTTGCTTTAAACCTTGATATGCTAATGAGATGATAGCTTTCACAGGCAACAAATTGCACAATAGAAGTGGGATTAGCTGTTGACAAAATGATGGGTCCTTTTTAATCAGCAAAAAGAAAAAATATCTAACCCCCCCTTATAATTTTCAGTCCCTTAGAGGAGCAGACACTAAAATTAGAAACAAAGTAAATTGAATTTCTGAGAATGATGCTTTTCCAATTTGGGGGACATCTTGACGTTCTATAACAAAAAGCCAACAAAGCGTTGACAGCAGATCAAATATTTGACAAAGGCACGTTGGAGGAGAGATAATTAGAGATTTATTTGTAATGTGTTTGAATCAATACGAACAACACTATTCAAACATTCAAACAAACAAAGTTAATATTCAAACAAGGAATCTGAAGCAATCCGAGATGACGTTATCTGAAAAATGAAAAAATGAATAAAAAATGCCTTGAGGAGCGTAAGAATAAAATCCCACATAAACTTTCAGGTAAACTCAGATTGGACATGGACTTGGACTGACTATAACAGGCTATGTCAATCATAATCCATAAAAAAAGAAACAATGATCTATGATTAGAGTGAGCATTATAGTTTAATTGTGCCAATTACATGTCATCTGCCTTTGAATCATTTCAATTAAGCAACAACAGTGATCCAGTGTTGTCTTTAGGTTGCTGATTGCTTTTGTAACAATATACTGTTGCAGTGGGCACTAGAATGTGCACACCGTCAAGACGACGAGTGGTGATAAATGCAAGTAATTGTCTTTCAAAACAACAAGTAACACCAAATAAAATGAGTTTACGAGGGTTGAAACTATTTTGATGTTGCACAAAGAGACAAAGAAATGAGGGAAGAAGAGAAAGTAAGGCAAGGGGAAGAGAGAGTTTATGTTTCTATGTATTTTTTCTGTTTGTGGGATGCATCACAGGAGGCCTTGGCATACATTGCACTTAACATGAATGCCAGATGATCAAAAGGATGAATTCTACAGTGAATGTTACTGTGCTTTAATACACCGTTTGAACATTCGCAGTATTTTCAATAAATTAACATTCTTCTTTGGTCCGGCGGTGCTTTGAATCGGCAGTCAATGCCCTGACAAGCATATTGTGATAGTATTCATAATTTGTTACAAAGGATCTGAGACTCAGGTGGGAGAAACAACTTCTGTGCTACACATTTGTGCAGCAGGTCAAGACAGAAAACAGGTATCCTCTGACTGCTTTTCAAAGTTGCTTTTTTTGGAAGATATATTCCACGTGTACATGAAACACAGAGAGAAACCAAGCAGTCAATCCCTAACTGTAACTAAGGGGTTATTGTTGTAACCATGACGGCAAAGGTTTCCCCTAACCTTAACGTAAGTTATTATTAAACCATTTGACACAATAAATTGTATTTCCCTTTTAACTTTGGACTATATTTCTGCACAGAACGAGAAATGTGGATTTGTATCCCCCCCCATCACTCACATTGGAAGCATATTTGAAGTTTGAGACTTGAAAAAAGGTGAACTTATCCTTTAAGTTTGCCACAGTATTTAGTGAAATGTAACGCGTCAAGCAACACAAGACAATTATTAAAACAAATTCTCGCACTATACAGATAATAATAATAAATAATGTAACATTAAATGTGTAGAGGAGGGAGCAGAGGTAGTGCAGTGTGTGATAATCCTGATGTCTTGGTTACTCTGTAAGTTTTTTTGTTTTTTGTTTTTTATGCTGTGAGAACCACAAAGACAAGTCAAGTCAGTTTTACACTCGCAAAAGAAATTTCATTCGCCTCAAATGGGGTGGCGTCTAAAATCTCTTGAAGGTAAATAATACCAAAACTATCTGTATAGACACCAACGGAGGCAAGTGAAAACATATGATTTTGTACTTTAGATGAACCGAACATTTAGTATGAATTAACCATGTACCCAAGTTAATGAAGTCTTTAGGGACATTTAGAGCCATTATTCATAGTAGCTTATTTGAGGGAGCGCATGTTCAATAATTCTTTAGAAAAAAGTTCTCCAACGTGCACAACTCTCCATATTCAATACATACGAGGGAAATAGGCCTACAGTAGGCTACGCTAGGAGTAGATATGAGGAGAATGAAATTGTATAAGAAATAGAGGCAGTACTCATCTGCCCAGAGATTGCAGGGCATACTGACATTTTGATTTCTTTCCTGCAAGTTTGATGTTAATGATTTGGCTTTGGATGGGGGACCTTCATAGAGTCTGAGCCATATGAGGGCAATTTCCGTCCTGGGGATGAAAGCACATCGATTGCCCTCTGATGGTTTTTACGGGGGGCTGCTTTCATCCAGACAGAGACATTATTGAACTCTGTTCACCATTAATGCAGGACTGATTCTGTGTAACTACATCAAAAGGAGTCCAGCAAACATTCAATATGTTATACTTGTATGATGCAGCTACTATGCTACGGCATAAGAAGCTCTTTGTTTTTGAGTGGATATGCAAATATCAAAATGAAGTGGGTTTGTTTCATGTTCTTACAATGCAGCACAAACCTCATATGATACATTGAATAACGACTACAGGAAGTCAGCACGCCAGCCGCCCATCGTAGGCATACAAATTAGCTTTTTATTCTCTGTAATTGATTAATATTGCAATTAGACTTTGCAATCGGCAAACCCTTCTGTATTCACATTAGGGAATTTTATCCCTGCTGTGCAGTCGGGAGGATGCTGTAGGAGCCTTTCTGTCTTTATGAATCCCTCTCCCAGTGTCTGGTTGGATTAAGGAATCATCCACAGCAGCCTCTACTGCGCTGATGGGGTTTATGCTCGGGTTAAACGCTGAAATGTGCTCAAGTGATCCCCTTATAGTCCAAACCTTGCTGAATTGACCCACAAAGACACGGAGGAATGGAACTGTCTAAATGAATACGTGCAGACAAAAGCTTCTAGTGAAGACATAACGCACACGCAATGAAGCTGCCTTCATTTTGTTTGTAGTGCTACAGGAACTACAAACATTTTTTACAGTAATACAGCTATATCAGTAATACCCCAGGGAGCATGCTTCACCTTTAATGTGATATGGCATGATATAGTTAAAAGGTAGCTCATTAAAACTACAGTAAAATAAGACTCAAAGAAATGATGGCTTTTATTGAGTTGTTGCTGAGCCATCTGTGCTTTCATTAGTCGTCTTCATCAGAAGTTATATTTATGTTGAAAAGACAACGATGGTAAAAATGTTAACTCTCAGTTGTCTGTGAAAAAAGGCATTTTGTAAAGCATGGCTAAATGTGCCTTCCTGCCTCTGAAAGCATGAGCAAACATTCAATATTGAATCAATGTTGCTGCTTGGCCGAAGGGAACGGTTGAGTAATGACTGATGTCCTTACTCTTTAAGTCGAAAATCCCCAGTTTGACTACAATTTAAACCAGTAAAAAGGAACACCTGATGATATTTAGTACCCAACACAAGACTGCAGAGCCTGCGTATTTGCCTGGAGGGGAGATATTGACCTCTGCTCTTTTTACTTAATTTACTGTCAAAATATAAATATGGAACGTAGAAGACTCACCTTTGCACAGCACAAGGTGCGCTAAAGGGCAGGGGTGATTTTAGAAGTCAGGTGTGTTTGCATTACTGTGGTATAAGACACACCCATATGCATGTTGAGAGGTCCAATTAAGTCCTTCCTTTCCAATACGTGGCTGTATGCGAAACGGACACAGCTGATTTAGAAAGTGTGACTTTCGCCTAAATAATGACCAGGAATCAGAAGGCGACGCTGCCCACAAACAATGCAGTAATGCTGTTCCTCCTTGATGGTCTAAGATCTGCTTATCCTTTCTCTACTGCACCTAATAGTCTGGGGTTAAGGAAGCACGACCGATTGTTGGTCCAACCTGAACAACATGTTACACAAAAGCCAGCGCACCCAAAGGACACTTGCATCTCATCCAATCCAATTTGCAGTTTTGTTCTTTAGCCTGCTCAGTCCTCTTTTTTGGTTTCTCTTTTTCTCTCTCTCAACTAAGACCCACAATCCCTTCAGATCTCAAGAGGCTTAATCAGTGTCTGTGTCAAACTACTTCATGGCAGCCTTTGGCCACAGCGGATATTATCCATCTTTTCCTTCTAACAAATCTGTCAATCCACTCAACGGGAAATGAAACTTCTCCTTTTTGCAGACAACCTAACTGTTTGTCTGCAGCAACACAGTAGCAAAAAAATAAAAAATGAGAAAGCAGAGCAACATGAATTCAACATTAAATACAAAACAAACAGAGCTCAGAGGTGATGTGAAAGTGGCACAGGCTCGGTGAAAAAGAATATCAGGAATAAAATATTGGTCTCAAATTCACAATGTATGCAAAGAGGTAACCAACCAAGGGAAAGCTTGCTTTGATTTGACTCAATTTGCATAAACCCTCCCAACTATGCTTTTAATAAGTGATCTTCACCCAGGGAGTTGCCGGTGCATAGCAGATTAGCATATTCCAGACAACATAACCACCGGTTGGTGTAGGAAAAAAAAAGAAAGAGAGAGGAAGAAAAAAAAAAGAAAGGGAGAAAAAAAGTGGTATGAGGGCGAATCGGAGGAATAGCTGGGGAGAATGAAGGAAAAATGTTTCAAACAGACCTGTTTGTTTTGAATTTCATTTTCAGTAACACAGCAACAAACAGCTACTGCCGGAGAAATAACCATCCCTTATGACTCCCCTGCTAATTTGGTATTGGCTGGGTTGTTTCATAGTGCCCCCTAGTGGTTTGACAGAGCATATTTCTGAAATGCTGGAGGACTTGGTTGATCAGAAAAGCAAATGTATGCAACAGCGGAGTAAGGCCAGCAGAGACTGTTGAGCTGCTGAGGGCAGAAATTGACTATGGAGGGGGGGGGGGTATGAGGGAAAACACACAGCCAAGATGCAAACATGACTTTAAAATGATATTTTAATCCTTTAAAAAGAGCAATTCTCTGTAGTTTCTCTGTTTGTAGCTTGTTACAAATGCTGCAATATTTGAATAATAAACTGAAACCGTCTGATGCATGTATGATGTATGAGTGGACGAGGACCTTGTAGGCAGGAGTCTCCTACGTGATCATTTCTTTACACACTAGAGGGGGCTAGATCATTGGGAGGAAGTTATGTTAAATGCAAGCTGATTATGATTACAGAAAGTGCTCTGGACATGTATTTCACACCATTTTTACATCTATATTAACATTATATTGCTCCCTCTCTCCCTCTCTCTCTCTCTCTGAGCTGCAGAGACATACATTTGTAATTTTTCTTGGTCTCACATAACAGATAAACAGCTACATCAGTGTCAGCTGAATCAGATATTACGATTTAGGTCAGGTTAATACCCTTCCCATCATATTACCCTTGAGAACGAACTGACTTTGACTGGAGGATGAAATAATGACAAAATAAAAAGATATAGTAGCTGTGGGTCCACACTTCAGTGCTCGGGATAAGCTGGAAAGCCAGTTAATTTGCTGCAACTTTAATTTGCATGTATTTGAAAAGACAGACAGTAATTGGTGTTAGATAGTTGTGTGTTGATAAAGGAGAACTGTCAGAATATTGGCGGGGACGGGAACACAGGGTCCATTGTTTAATTGCCTTCCAGAGGGAGCAAAATCTCATTAATTGACGGAGCGAAATGTGAGTTAATAATAAAATCCACTTAAAAAAGACATCATGTTCAGATTTTGAACACATATTTAGCAAAGATTCAATGCCAGCATGAGAGGCTGTAATCACGCTTATTGCGATGTGTTTACTCAGCTCACATCATTATGAGTCACAGTTTCTTTCACAGATGTGAGTCGTCTGTGCCTGTGACACACACACACACACACAATTCACCAGTCATGAATTATTCTATACCCACACTCACAGCAATATCTTATCCCTAAAGTGACTGTTTAATGGAAGCAATATCACAGCTGCGAAAGTTTTCAGTTGCATGAAGAATATTTCTCACAGACTTTATTCATGGTGCTTTCTTAATGTATCAGATCAATTGTTTTTGTCTAATATTCATATTCAGGTTGCACTTGATTATGAAACATGTCATACACTTTATTATAGGACTTTGACAGTATAAGGTTAAGAAATATAGGAAAGCTGGTGGTAACTACATCTATAGATTCTTGCAAGTGGTAATACATCTGTTGATGTATTATTTTTTTCGTTACTGTAAAAGATACTAAATATGTTTAGACTTCTACAAGCTGCAAAGAAATTCTTATGGTTCTAATTTATTGGTATTACTGTAATTCACATGTCATAGAACTTGACACCAAGAAAATACAGTATAAAGGTGCCTATTCTTACTAAATAAATAAAATAATATTTCATGAAGCTGTATCTTTGTAGATACTTGTGGTACTGTAAGATATAATGTGGTGTTTCCATTAAATTCATCAATATTTGCATTTTATTCCCAATAGCATACAATAACCATATCGATGTGGTCCTAACTGTTAGATTTAAACATCATGCCAGTAAAAAGGAATTAGAGGATGAAGATTGTGTCTCTCAAGGTTTCCATGTGCTGCATGTATGGTTTTGGTCAGCAGATTACTGTGAGCTTGCAAGGCCACCCAGCCAATTCTGACCAGTTTCCTTGACAACAGAGTGCAACATCTCAACCATTTCTTTTTATCTGTATCCTTGGTGATTAAGCCCAACTCTTATTAGTGTAATTTATGTGGAACAAGGTTAAAAATATATCTATATATATATATTTTTTAAAACATTGCGAAAAATTGGTCCCATTTGGTTGCAGCCTGAAAGACAGAGACGATATTGTGTTTGCTTTTTTTCCCCGCTGACCGTCGATGTGCCTGCTCTGGGCCTGCATCCTGGATCATGTCTGTTGTTTCAAACAGATGTCTGCTGTTGATTTTGATTGATTTACCCCCTCCTCCATCTGCATGCTCTAAAAGTGTGTTCAGGGCCTTTGCTGGGGGGAGAGTGTGTGCGTGTGTGTGCGTGGGTTTCCATGTGTGTAGATGATGTCAGCTCTACAGTGTGAGTAGAGACAGATGTGTTGAAGACAGATTGTGTCATGAGTACAGACACAGTCAGGAGAAACACTGTGCTGCACAAAAGACTACACATTTTGCATTTACACACTAACTCTTTAAATTGTCACTTTAATTCAAAATGAGTAAGGTTTTAGCCACTTGACAGCAGTGTCAAATTACTATAAAATCATGCATATTGCCATCGCCTTCTAAACTCACTTCCAGAAAAAGAATGATCTGAAGCTTTGGAATTTAAAGCGAGGCAATGTAACAAATGACAAAGAAATCACATTAGCGGGGCGACATGGCTCACCGTCACTCTCCAGAGAGTGTCGAGTGCCTCTGCCAACAGTGTATGAAAATGTGTTATTGGGTGGAGGTTGGCATGTGTTGTTAAGCCCTTTGAGTGGTGGGTAGACTAGAAAAAGTGCTATATAAATGCAGTTCATCCTCCTACAAATAAAGAGTTAAACGAGGAAGAAATTAAAAAAAAAAAAGTAAAATAAATAATACACACCACTGGCAAATTCAATACACTACAGCATAATGTGAGAAAATTTTATTTTGCTGTGTGGTTACTTAGTCAGTCCCCTGACTTAAAGCCACTGAAATCATGATGCCAAATCTAGCCAATATTCATGACCGAATAATAATAATCTCAAACTTTGAGACACTTTGAGGTCCAGGTGCATGCCGGCATTTTAAAACAACGACGCCAAGAGTTACTCTACTTTGGCCTGCTGCTCATTATCTCCACAAATAAACGTCCATGAATCCACGTGGAAATCAGAACTTGCAAAGCTCATGACGCAAACTTCCTTGCACAAAATCTTGCAAGGTGTCACAGTAGTGAACCCCAACATCCTCGGGATTTAAAGCATCCACATGTAAACACTCTAACACATTGGATGAGAACGTCCAATCCCTTATCTGATAAAGTAAAGTACATACCAAGGCCTGGTGATGAATCAGAAGGTTAACCACTGAAAAAGTACTTTAATCTGCCTTGTTGTTGAAATGTGCTATATAAATAAACTTGCCTTGCCTACATCAGTGGATACAATGCAGACAGGGACTATGATTTGCAAATATAAGATTAAAACAGGGCTCCAGTTATAGCGCACAGCTCACTCATTGACCCCATGAAGACATTATACTTCCTGTTTGCAAGCAGGGGTTTTGGTTCAAAACGCCATTTGAATGTCAGTATTTTGTTCATGCTGGGCTTAAAAACCTGATCTATAATGACACTCTCTGTCTCTCTGTCATACTGTACTTAACACGATTGGACACAATTAAATTCAATAGGAATCATCAAAGTAAAGTTGTGATGTTTTCTTATTGCTGAGCTACTATAATCAGCCGGTAGGTTAAGTGTACATTTAAAAACTGTATTGTGTATAGGGGGAAATAAATAGAAATATAATATTAAAAAAAAACAATGGATTGGATGGGAACATTCTGTAATATCCCAGTCAAAATCATCTTAAAACAATCGGCTCTTTTTTCAAAAGGGTATTTGTCATTGATACTGGTAAACACTGAACTTGATTAACCTTATTCAAATGTCATCTTTGTCTGATTGAATAAAAGAAGATCCAACCTTGTCATCACTTGCCTTTGCCTTTGGGGCATGTGCCAGATGAAAGAATTTTAATAAACACCATCAAATCCTGGGTCAGATTAAACGGGCCTTTCATGTCTCAACTAGAAGCTCTCCTCTCCATAGACACCAACCCCGACCTCAACCCTTCAGGTCTTGATGGTTGTTTTCTAGCATGAAGCAAATCAGTTATTCTAACATCATCAGCCATCTATTCCATTTGACAGAGTGTTAGGGCCATTAAAGGTTTAAAATAAAAATGGAGCCAGGGAAGGGGGGTAATATTCAGAGAAAAAAACTCACAAATGTATTCTTAATAGGCCCAATTCACGGCAATGTCTCTTCAAAGTCCGGATGCTTGTGACAATATGGTGATTGTGGGCTAAAATCACAAGAATTAATTTAGTGCTAAATCCGATCACAAAGTAGGCTATCATAGTATTAGGTCTGCAGGTACAATACAAGCGTCTGTGGTGTGTTGATCCAACGTGGCAAAGTGAAGCAATGTGGTTCCTTGAAAAAAAACACTTTTTCTCGGAAATGTACAACTTTATCTTGCAAATTCTAAATTTATTCTCAGAATATTATTGTCCTCCCACGGCTTCGTAAGATTTTTTTTGATTTTTTTAATTTTATTGCATTGGCCTCAATAGACCGTCGTACTTCAATAGGGTATTGTCATGTAATTTTACCAGGTGGGATAGAGGCGTTTGAGCCGGGGCTCTGACCTTCATCAGAGAGCAGCTGATTCTATCTATGTTTGTATGATTCTTCTGAGCACAGACCATGTTATTATGAGTCGCTGTACCAGATGACACTCAGATGTTCTGAATTATAGAAGAGCCTTATTAGTGAACGGCAAACAATCCACACCGGTCTGGTACACAGACGGGCATTGATCTGCAAAAGCCCTCCCTGATAGCAAAATCGTAATGATGGCTGAAGTGCAGCAGTATAAAGATAACTCGATAAGAGGACAAGGTAACTGAATTAGCAAGAGACTTCATATGAGCTTAATGTTTTACAGCGATGTCATTTTTTGGATAAAAACCAGATGTGAATAAACACACACATATTACTGGTTTACTGGCAAGCTGAATGTACAACACATTTCCAGAAAAGAGCCCACTGGCATATGTTCAGGAGCAAGCAGGCGCACACACACATTGCACACACTCATGAAAGCTATCATGGTGAATGACAGCTTCTACATCGACATTCTTTGAATGGGGACCATGGAGTGACAGTGCGTAACTCCCATTGCTCAGCCAAGTATAAAGAGATTTGATGAAGCATCTGTTTGGAGAGCACAGAAACAACAGGCGGAACAAGTGTGTAAATCTGGCCCATAGAGTCTGCACATTGTCGTGCAGCTTCAAATCATAACCCATAATAGACACAACAATGGAAAATCATGTGCACACAAACAGAAGACTTAAAGTAATAAAATCAACACATTATGCGATATGAATATGCTTCCTTAAGACATCTTGTATTATTGACGAACCCTGAAATGATTTGCAGCAGCTGTTTCAAACGTGTAGCTCTGTATGTCTGCGTACCGAGAAGGCAGGAAGGGGAAGAAATGAAAATCCATTTGTATCTATAGGAGACGAGCTGTCATTCAGTTATAACATAGCCTTCACCTTGTTGTCAACTTAATATGATTGTGAGTCACAGTCAATGACAGAGCATTTGTTTGTGGCAGGGAGGAATCAATACTCTGGAGTGAAGCATCGTTTATCTCGTTACGCACCGAAAATAAAAGCACTGGTTCGTTCTGAATGTGAGGAAAAAGGGAATGATACAAAGGGGCACTGTGTTAGGTCTATGTTAAATTGTGTACTGATATTTTTTTCATTTTTGGGCTGGTGTTTACATCTTCGTATGTATTGTTATTTAAAATGTGCTTTCATGCATGATTTGTACTGTGGTAATGCAACTTAATCAAACATGTGAGTACTTCTTCCAACACTAATTACTAGTAAAAAGTGAACTTACAGAAAGAACGATCAACAAAATGTACTTGAGTTGCGATGGGTTTTCTCAAGACTCTGCAGAAAAGATTACCAATTGTTTTTATGATTTCGGACACTTTAGCGTAGATTAAGTAAAAGGAGTCAGAACCGTCAGAAGTGATAAAAAATCATTTAAAATACTTCAAACCCATTATATCATCAATACCTATACAGGCAATGCGTAAATACTTCGTCTGCAGAAGAATCATTTTGAGGACACAGTGAGATTGACTTTCCAGGGATGTTGACATATCTGGACTAGAACTGTAGATACATGTCCATTTTCAGTGTATATCCTCTGTGACAATAATAAATGTTCTGAGCTCATAAAGTCAGTTTCCAGGTGTGTTTGCCAGTAAGTTCCAGAAAGTGCGTGGAAAAAAGTTTAAAGTTTGTATACTAGACGCCTTGTAAACCTGTCTGATAGATGACACGGTTGTGCTCCTTGTTCCATTAGCCCCCCCCTCCCCCACACACACTCCGTCTTGCTGTGATTTACGTACTGTAGGAGCGGAAAGAGTGCAGTCTCGCAATTTGTGTCCACTGCATATCTCACCCGAGTGGTCCAAGTATTTAAGACGTCGGTAAAATAAGACGCTAATGCCTCCTCTATAAAAAAGCAGCCATCTCTACATTGGCCTATCATTGGATTTATTTATATAATGTCAAGAGTACATTTTGATTCTTCATTCACAGTGTAGTGTAGAATATAGGTATGAGTGGCGCAAAACATATTTTTTGAAACATCTACAAACCCTCGTCTTCCCACAAATACTTGCTCACAAACATACAACGGACATTGATTTAATCCTCAATGTTATTGATAACATTTTTGTTAATGAGATGTTAAAAAATGTTGCACAGTGCACAATTTACTTGTCTATGATGTAAACTTTAGAATGCAAAAAAAAAAATGAATGTTTGATTTTGAAAAAAAGTCATTTAAAAAGTATACTTATAGGTAAAGTAAGTATTATAAGTATAAGTAAACTGAACAAACATGGGAGCAAATGGGCGCCGTTCTTCCCACCATCCTTTATCATCACTCTGTAGCTGGTATCAAGAACATGTTTGGCTAATAGCTTCCATAGTTCTCTAAAAATAATACTGCTTTCTTCTTTTTTTCAATATATAAAGCTTAAAAAGAAAAGGTCAATAATTCAAAAGGCTTTCCAAGTTACATCTTGTTGCCAAACATCTGTGATTCTCACCAGATGGCATTAAATCAGTGTATTACCTCAAGAGAAATGACCAAAGCCATCAGTGGATCTCTCTGCATTACTGAGCAGTCTGGGAAAACTTCAGTTTTGTTTGAACTTTTTGTTCTAAACTTAAGGCCTCCTTTTTGTCCACAATGCTTATGCAAATCAGTTTGTCGCTGTTTTGTTCTTCAGCCCTTTGACCAGTTTTCTCAGAGAAGGACAAGTCAATGGAAATCTCAGTCTACAACAGAAACAAATATGAGCTCCGCTTTCCTCCTTGGCTCAACTATTCATGGGCTGATCTACTGATCTTCAAATGCATCAGAAAAGTGCCTCGCCAGAACACTGGTACAGTGCAGGTGCTGTGCAGGTGCTGGTACAATAAGTAGATCATGTGTACATTTAGAAACTGTATTATTATTATTATGTTGGGGAAAATATAGAAATATGAGATAAAAAAGGATGGATTGGATGGGAATATACTGTAAAATAGCAGTTTAAAACAACCGTCTCGTTGAGTATTTGTCATTAAAACATTAAACTTGATTAACTTTATTCAAAGTTTATCTTTATCTGATTGAATAAAAGAAACGCCGACCTTGTCATCACTTGCCTTTTTCCTTTGGGGCATGTGCTATGTGAAGAAATTCAATAAATACCATAAAATCTGGGGTCAGATAAAACAGGCAAAGAAAGTCTTTTGGCACCTCCATAGTTACTAAACACAGCAAGTCAAATATTCTAACAATCAACAGTCTCAGCTGCTAAATTATAAGGGGTTTGAAATAAGTATTTACATTACATCAGTAAAATGAATTTCATGACACACGCAAAATCCTGGGGAAATTGTCACAAATGTGCATTTTGTAATGTAACATTTTCACCACTAGATTTTGTCCAGAGTTCTAAAAATAAGTATGGCAATCATAACATTTAATTATACTTTGATTTAATTTAATTATACTGCGGCACAAAGTGCATTTTATGGCACAGAATGTATTTTCTGCATAAATGCAGTGCATTCATTCTTGGCACCACCAAATTCTTTTACATTGGATTAAGAAAAAATAAGTTTTGTCAGTGATATGATCAGTTATTTTTTGAGTAGGCTTGAGACTTTAAATATTTAAATAAACTGTTGACATTTACAGCGGTCATTCATGCTCCTCAGAGAAACAAAGCATTTTCACCACTCAATAAATGTGAGTATGCATGCTGTTATGATGACTCTCTGACCTAGTTTCTTCTAGCGCCACCATCAGGCTACAATATTCACTCATACAGAAGAAATATCAATTATTTTCTTCTTTTTTTTTGTCAGGCAAAAAGCATTTTGTTTTTTATAGCAGGGACAGAAAGACTAGAAAGGATGAGAGAGAGAGAGATGCAGCAAAGGGCTGCAGGTTGGATTTGAACCCGGGGCCACTGCGGTATGGATGGTGCCTTGTTACATCGTGCACCAGCTTGACCAGGTGAGCCCACGGGGCACTCCAAAAATATCAAATCTAATAGGAAAAATCTAATAGTAAGATTTCCAGGAAATATATTGAACGCATATATGTTCCCCAGAGGATGAACCATTTTGCATTTTGTGACCCACATGTCTTCCTCTGAAATGCCATCATTTCATATTGTTGCACGTAATAAACAAGATCAGACTAAGTTCAGCTTTACTGTCATTATTCAACAGAAAATTCCACACTGACATGCAGTCGAAAGCTGTTCTACGTTCCCTATAGTTGAGCAGCGGTATAAGATCAATGTTACACCTCATAAGCAAATACAGGCAGCGTTTGTGTTAAGTCCTCGTTTGTAATTACATCATTATAAATGTATGTTAAGTGCTTTAATTATGCATTAGGCCAAAGGACTGGAAGGACCACCTTAAATATTTATTGATTACAAATGTCATATTTCATTGTAAAATTGCTTTATTCACGCTTGGTTTACTCTTTGCTTCAGTTAAAATTCCAGCATGTTTGCCGTCACACTCGGCTCCAGCAATGCTTTACAGGCAATATATTAGTGAAGGTTTAAACAGTTTATAATATAGTGCTAACAATGGTAGAAAGACTGTAAACAGCTGTACTGCGCGACAGCATTTTCTTCATACTGCAGCAGGGCTTAGATGTTCAAGGGTTTCAATGCAGAAAACATGCACTTTGAAAAAGACAACTCACCGTAATTATATAACCAAACTACAATAGTAGGTAACTGAAATAAGGGGCGCTGAGACTTTTCCCGGCCTTGCTTTATTAGCATCTATTCAGTTTCTTCTCAGCTGAGCTTTTTTTTTTTTTTTTTTTAAAGATGAGAAAACAATGCTGCGGTGAATTCCTTTGTTTTGCCGTGTTGCATCAAATGAAGCACAAATTGAGCAGATGTAGAATGGATGGTTCTTGATTTCAACTACAGCTACTGCAGTGATCCTAGGATGTGAGCGCACAATAAAAAAAATATATATAAAAAAAAGAGCTAATTAGTAATCTCTCTGTTCTTCAGCACTGTCTGCTTTGCCTTTTTAATATGTATGGATTTCTAGGTCAGAATACATTATTATGTTTCACAATGAAATAATACCCATTGTTCTTGATATTCGTTCACATTTGTATGGGAAACTGTACGGAATTAAACTATGGATATGTGATGAAAATCACACTGGCATTTGAACCATGTCTACAGTGATCCTGGTTCTATAATAATGAGTATTTTTTTCCCCCCCTTTGGCTTGGATTTAATCCTCTCTGGAGGAAAATCAATTGTAATCATCTGAACTCTCCATAGTAATGAAAGAGATGGAAGGCCCGCTTTCAGATGCTGTTTTCACAACCGCCAATAAATGTTCCGTAACTATCATATCTGGTAATTGATAAGGACATCAGATAATGACAAACATCCACTGTCCCAAACAATGCGCAATATAATTCTACAGACTCACTGTCAGCAGCTATTACAACACTTATCACATGGGCCTCACATAGTAACTGCCAGTATTATCTGTATATGTAGGTTTTTCTTCTATAAACCCAAAGATATGAACAATCTATTTTTAAATGAGGTGCTTGTGACTGCGGAATATGATATAATTAGAATATGACAATAAAAAAAAATCTAATAATCTTTTAAACATTTTTGGATCCATTTTCCAAAATTTGATCTATACTTTTTAACATTATTGCTCCATTTAGCCCCGGGCCCTCGTAAACAGCTCAACAAATATTTCTTTATTATAAATTTATGATAATTGCTTACAAACATGATTTTGATCTGATGAATGCTTCAGAAGTGATGCATTACTTCCTTCAGTTATGAAACGAGGTTAAGTACAATAGATTATCAAATTACCCCAAATAAGTCTATTAATTATTATGAAACATGTTTTTATTTTGGTGTAATAAAAAAGCTGTTTACTTTCAACTTCATCAAGTAATCAGGAGAAAAAGAAAGAAACGGATGAAATAGCAATCTTATTTTCTTTCTTTTTTAAGTCTCTATTTTTTCAATCTTATTATTATTTTTTACACATACAGCTGTGGGTCTTTGGGATACCAAACCATTAGGAAGTAAAACTAATCTTAACAAAAGCCAGGGATTACAGTAAATCGATAAAGAAAAATATTGTTCCTAAGCTAAAACCAAAGGTAAAACTAAAGACCGTCTTGCGACAGGATCACAAAAGCCGCAATGTCAAATCGGGCCATGAGCGTAAAGTTGGGCCACTTTTCCAGCGCCCTTGCTCGAACAACACCCATTTTGGAAATCTGCCTTCATTTTGATCTCAACTACACACTTCACGGAGTTGCAACGCTATTGCTGTCCACAGACACACAGACAAAAACTTAAACACCTGGCGAAGTACATAAAAGCGCTTCTGTGTTAGCTTCCCTTACAGTGGGCGTCTCCAAGACCACGTTTTGCCATGACGATGATTTTTGTGGTCAGCCACACGCTGTTGCGTCTGGTAACAAGCTATTAACAGTATCTGCACTATGTAAACATGCATACAGAGAAAGCTGAAGGAAAAAGAACAAGAATGCATTTTGTTTGTAGATATTGCGTTTTCCCTTGATTCCCCAAACATAGAGTGCATATCTAAAACATTTCTTAGGTTTTATGAAAGGTCCATGACAATGATTAATAATCAGCTTTAAAAAGTACAACATCAAGGTTTTACACTGTTTTTATCTGATAAACAGTTTGGTTAACAGCGTTCAAAACCCTTTTTTTCTCCTCTACTGTAAGTTACTGCTCTCTGTCTTTGTTTAGTGGCATAGTGGGGGCCTTCCTCTGAGCACAAATACAGTGCAATAAAGTACTTTACGATATACTGTATGTACACAAAGTTAACTACAGGAAAACATCTTTTTTCCAGAATGAAATCTGTAATTTTCTACTCACCTCATACCAGTCAGAACTCAGAAGAAGTTTTGACTGAGGCCAGGCGAGTCGGTCACCAACATCTCCCAAACAGCTGATGTTCAGAAAGAGAAAGAAAAAAAAACAAAAACATAAATTGTCCGTCAAATACCTCATTATTTTCCTCACCAGCGGTGACGCGGTTTGGTGTAAATGTCGGTGCCTATTACAACAAAGTATATTCACTTAGGAAAATAGAGGGGATAATGACTGGACCCGCAACTGTTTGGCTACAAACACCTGATTATGGTGCATGAGAGATGTGATGGATATTTCATAGTGTAAAAGGACGGCTCCTTTAACTTCAGCACTGTGGGAGAAGGCTGCGATGGAGCTGTGGGGGGCTCAATCAATGTGCGTCTAACAGTTATTTAAATGTCACTGGAGTTTTGAATAACATGGGTGAGTAAATAGACTAATGATGAATTTATTTTATAGTAAAGCAAATGATGAATACAAACAATAGAAAATGACTTTTACATAACCATTAATCACTACTAACAAATGGTGCATTCTTTTTGGGACAAGTCTAATTGAAGTCTATTGACTTTCTGGTGCAGTGTTAGATGTTAGTTAGAGTGTTAGAGTTAACAGATTGGTTCTGTCCAACGGCAACACAAACCTGTACAGTACTGAATATTCTCTATCACATTCGGATAAGGAAAAACTCCTAAAAAAGCCTTTTCCCGATAGAGAAACCAAAGAGTGCAAACTTTAGGACCTGGACCACACAACCTCAATTCTACCACCGGAGAGAGGACAAACTACACATACGTACAAGAGGCAATTTTACAGTACCTGGCCTAAATTTGAGACTTAAACCTTGAATGTATTTTCTTTTAGGTGTTAAGTCAAGCCAGATCTTAAGAGAGTCACATAAGTTAGGGCTCCTTGCAGTCAAGTCCAAGTCACGTCTCCAGTCTTCATTTTTGTGTCTTACGCAGATTTGAGTTGTCTTGCTTGCCGGGACAAACTCAAAACAGAATGGCAACAATAAAACCATACCCGTGTGGTGCAAATGTACATTAATTCAAAATGTATTTAATTCCAATCATTTCATTTAATCGTCATTTAAAGTGATTAATGTTGCTAACCATGAAGTTCCTTAACTTCTGCGCAGAATTACCCATTAAACGACAGTAACACTGAAAACACTGTTAACAATTAAATATATTCTCTCCAAATTTTTTTTGACATCACTACCTACATCTACCCTGTGGTCCTGCCTCTCAGTTACCTTACACGGAAAAAATGTATCCTGAATAAGGAATCGATGTCAAGCTGTGCTGTTGGGCGTGTTTATCCGTCTTGGTCACATGTCAATAGCAATTACCCTCAGAGGAATACATGGCAACACTGCGCTATATGGTAATATAGCCTGTAAAGTATAGTAAATAATTATTGAATGATCAGAAAGATAACTGTACGTTGAGCTTTATTATTTAACACGATACAGTGAGATCAGTGAGTCAATTCATAGTCCCTCAGGTCTTTAAACGCATCGTAATCGCAATGATGATCCTTTAGTTCCACAGTCTCTGGATCACTGCACACCGCTGAACGCCAGGCTAAATAAAATCCAAACCAAGCTCATAATGCTGTTATGTTCTTCTTGTTAGATCGACAACCCTTTGCTCAAAAACAGCTGAAGCCTCTGGACAACCGTCGATAAAATTGGGAAAGTAGAGATTTAAGGAAATGCAAACTGGGACAATGAACTACAGTGAACTTTTGTCTACCTATTTGCTTCATCCAGCTAAATGTGTTTGTTTGTCTGCACACTTTGGCATTGCGCACAATGCGAGCCTCTAACAAGTCAAACATTTTCTGCGAGCATACTTAAACTGGATTAAGCCAATAAATAAACTGGATTCCGGTAATTCTAGATGATTGTTGTGTGCAAGTCCCTTCTAGCTACACTTTGCCTGATGATCTCATGTCATGATCAATAAACTTTCCCCCAGTGTCTTCCTTATGTCACTGTCACTTTTCAATGCTATGTGACAACTTGATTTCACCTCTGATACGTGCCTGCCGGGTGGAGTTCCTTTTCTGCTAACGCGCCCCTGTCGAGGATCATATGATGCTCTTGTGTTGCTTTGTAATGTTTTGCATATGGCTGCGGGGCGAGGGTCCAAACTCTGTGTTGAATGGTGTTTTTGTTCAACATCATCATCCCCGAAGAGAGTAAGCGCGCACACGGCTGCCTCAAACAAGGTTGTCAAGATGTCCACAGAGGCCCCACGCCAGCGCACCCCAGCAGGCAGCTGCTGCCTGCCGGGCGCCCATCTACAAATAATCTACTGTGGGAGGAGGTGTCAGTCTGTTCTGTCAGGGCACACAGTGTATATCCAATCCGGAGTGAAAGGTTCAAAGCTATTACATAACGAACTTGATAATAATAATAATTCTAATGGTGCTGAGCATATAGTAGTGTTTGAATTAAAGCAAATTGAGCCGGTTTTGAAACTGGAGCCCAACATTGCGACTTTCATGCGTGGATGGCTTGCTGAACTGACCTATTGGCCACTGGCCCAAGGGCCCTGTGGCCTCCTGACCCCGTGGGCCTGTGCCCAGTTTACATATCTTGTTAATTGGTAAATCAAATGACTACAAAGAGACGCAAAGTGGCAATGACGAGAAGCAATATGACAACAAAAAGACACAAAACAACCACAAAGAGATGCAAACTGACTGCAAAACGACAACAAAAAGACACAGAAAGGCAACAAGGAGAGGCAAAACGAACGACTACAAAGAGGCCGGTCTCATTTCCAGGGTGTAAAATAAAGACATTGTCTCACAGCCCTCAGCGTCTGATAATGACGCACAAGGCACACTTCAGCGTCTGTATGAGACCCACCAGGCTTTCAAGCAACCACAATTCAATCCCATCTACACTCTTGATCAAGTGCTCTGGAAGTCCGATGTCGTAGCATAAAGACTGATAAAAGTCTGCTTACGGTGGGAGGAGAGGATGGATGGGTCAAACAAACACAGGGTTTGCACCCAGAAGACTGCCGTTTGTGTCCTGTGCGAAATCAAAACGCAAGATCGAGCTATTTTAAGTTACGTCACGTTACTTACTTAACCCCAAACCACCATCTTTTCCTCTACCAAACCAAGTGTTTTTGTTTGAACTCACAGCGTTAACCATGTGTTTACTGCGACTGTAGTGAAGTGTCATAGTTTGAAGCGTAGGGCTACGCAATGCGTTAGAAAGTCACGCTAAGGGGTCCTGGCCAAGAGTCCGTATGTTAAATAACCACCAATAGATACAAAATGACTGCAAATGATGCGTCATTGTAGAATGATGCACTGTATCTACACACTCATCAGAAATGTGATGACAGTTATTGTTCTGGTGTGACGCGATACAAGAGCACATTCATGGCCAATTTTGGTTAAAATATTTAGTGTTTTGTTATTTCACAATTGTTAGATATTTGGCAACCTTCCTTAGTGCATGATTAGTGGCATGCCGCTTTGATATTACTGTGGGACACAAGGCATCATGTTTTATCACTTCATGGTGAACAACACTTCTCTTTGAATTACAGAACAGCCATTCAGATTTTGACAGCCCAGTGATCAGGTGGCATGTCAAACTCCATTAAGCGTGACTATGGTGGCTGCAGGGTCCATGCCACAAATTCCTAAATGTTCTGTTCACACCTTTTGCTTTGATATTTCTAGTTCATCTCAATTTCCTGTGAGAGATGTAATCAGTTAGACCACCGTTCATAGAAAATCACTATGTAAAATGCTGCATGAAAACCCCCCCCAGTCGTGCGGCTTTACCCTCGTTGCAAATTGCTTACAGACAGTCGAGTAAACCGCAATCAGTTTGTATAAACAACATGAGAATATAGCTCATGCTACCAAGCCAATACAGTGTCTCACAGGCCTGGCTGCCGACACAAGTTATGTAAACGCTTGGGCGACAAGGCAGATCCTGAGAGGTGCCCGCTGGGTACCAGGACCATCACGCCAATTCTGAACCTCTGGACAAGTTGCTCCTTTACTTTAAAGGAAAAAGGGGAAGGACATAAAACTCTGTTTAAGAGGTAAGTTTATTTGATGGGAGATTTTATTGCATTCATGGCATAGTTTCTCAAAGTCCCGCCCACGGGGCCAATAGCTGTCCTCAGTAACATTTTGTGAATCAACTCTCACGTCGTACTAAATGACTGGTTTTGCAATTATTTTGTATTATGTGTGCATTTTTCCTGTGCAGCCCTCGATCATGCTGCCTTGCTAAACTGGCATGCAGTCATCAAAGCAGGAGAACCCCTGAAGTAAAGAGCTAATTTGGCAGATATGCTACTAAACACCAATTATCAACCTTTATGAAATTAAAACTGAAGTTAATTTACTACAGAGTCTTACTGTTCAGGTCCAATTTCTCAGCTCCAGTATCACATTCAGCCTGAAGCCAGTGGTTTCTTTGCCTGGTCATCTGTTTACTGTAATCAACAGCCAGCAGTGTGACATCTCTGGATTATCGGTCAGTTTCCAGATGGGCCCTTGAAAACTGTTTCAGTCGGTTTCTGCCAAAATAACTATACGTTTTAGAATATTTTCCTTCCCTGCACTTTTACTGCGGGAGTGATTCTGGGAATGAGCTCTTCATAGAAACGTAGATAAACACTAAACTAGTTTAAAAGTGAAAGAGAACTTTGAAGTAGGTGGAGGCAGCCAACAGGTAAATCCGCTCAACAGGTGTGTGTGTGTGTGTGGGGGGGGACCCCAATAACATCTGTTTTATGAAGACTGTGCATATTCAGGAAAAGACTACAGGAATTGGGGGGAAATGAGGACATTCACGAGTGGTGATAAACCTGAGAGTATTAATAAAACATGTTAAATATAAAAAGGTAGAAAAGTTAATAAAAAACGGATCTTGTGAGTCCCTACAGAGGTACACAATGTATCTTACAGGGAGATAAGTGTCCTCTATGAGTCCAAAGGAATATGATGGTGATGTATTTCTTGTAGAGGCTCTTGAGGTCCCCTCTTTGGTAGTTACAGCGTTAATAGTCCCGGGAAGCCCCACCTCCACTACCACCTTTTATGTTAATTTCAGCGTGATCTCCACACGGACTGGAGAGCTGGATCTGCTGCCCGCTGCTTCACGTCGGTGAGGCTTTGGACAGACACAACCTGCCGCTGAATCACTGTCGGGACTTTTTTTTTTTTTTTCTTTTTTGGTGAAGCGGCATCGTGTCCGTATAATGTCGCGGCTGAGGACGCGCAGCTGAATGTGAATCTTGGTGGAGCAGCCGGTACTTAGAGGAAGGTGAACGCACCTTGCATCCAGCCATGGGAGGTCAGATCACCAGGAATACCTTCTACGGTAAGGACATCAGGCATCACGGGTATTGATTCTTTATAATTAATGAATCCAGTGATTATTATAAAACAAAGACGATGTAATCGAGTTGGAAGCGTGCTTGTGCAGCCTCAAGCCTGTGTGCAGGAGAATTGTAGGCGTCCTGGTTGCCTAAAAATAAATGAGAAGTGAAAGTGGCCAAGTTTTACCACCTTCTGTAAGTCACGACTGGCTTTGAATAAGAGGAAACATGGACAGGAAATGTATTTATTTATTTTTGAACAATTTTGAGCATCGTATTATAAAGAAATCCAAGAGATGCAAGTTTCTCATTCCTGTTCTGCTTCTTCTTGAAACCTGCCTACAGTAGCCTATAATTATAAATTAATCAAACAGGATAAACTGGTGCATAACTTTTCTCACCTGGCTTGTTTCTTTGTTTGAAAGTGATACACACTTGGCAAACAGTGGCACAACTTTATGTCCTTTTGTATCGTTCTGCTCATGTGGCTATCAATTGACCATTTATACAACGTCTCAGGCAGGTGCTTTGGATGCTTTTATTTAGCATTTTTTTTCACATAAAAATGTATTTCAGTAGCTTTCGACCTAACTACTTACTGTAGTTGTTTTCATTTGCTTTCTGAAAGTGATACGTGCACACAGCATACATAATTAAACATATTTAGTATAATGCAATTTAAATGTGCTAAACACTATAAATACATTTAACCAAAGCATTAATGTAAAGTGTATTGACTCATTGTCATATTCTGACAACTTAAAAGTTTCCACGATTAAAAAATGGTGTATCAAAGGAATATTGATCATATTAATTGTAGAGTTGCAACAATAAGTAAATTAACTACTAAATTGTAATTGGGAGCTATCTAAATCTATAGCAGCTTTCTCAACTACAGTACAATGACAATAATAGTTCAGTTAGCCCTAATTGATAAAATTGTAGTATTTCATTACATTTTGAGGGATTTTGGGATGATTTATGAATGTTGCATTTTATGAAGTTGGAAGTGGCTTTCATTCCCCAGATGAACATGTGCCAACCCAAATAGTCCTTTTTTCAATTTCCACTGTTAAGGGCTACTGGTGTGAAATACCGATATACGAGGTGCCGGCAGGGACACTACTAGAAATGATTGGCCCTCTGACAAGAGCTCAGTAGGGGCCCTAAATATATGTAATCGCTGTCATGTTGCAGGGCCCCTGTCCAGCTCATAAAACATTCAGCTCTCCCTATATGCCAAACCGGCCTGACTGTATTACTGAAGCTTAGATATTACAGTGTGTCGTTAAGCTAAGAGGTTAAACCATTTTTCAAGAAAGACAAAAGTTTTATGTGTTGAGTGTTTTAAAATGACTTAAAAAAGAGATTTCAAGTAAAATCCGGACTGTTGGTCGGACAAAACAGGACATTGGAAGACGTCACTTTGGACCAAACGATCAAGATAATAACAGATTATTCTATGATAAATTGTTAATTGAAGCCCTAAACGTACATTGCATCACAATATATGCATTGTGCATGCTGTACCTGCTGGTCAGAGCTTGGAGGATAAAGCAGTCTCTGCTTCAAGTCTCTTAGGTGATATTAAAGAGATTTGTTTCACCTAACATAAAACATTTTTCAACAGATTTGTGCAGTCACGCCCCCAACAGGGACATTTATTGTGGTAACCATATGACCCACACTTTTCCCACCCATAAAATTGTCTCCTATCATTCACAATGTACAATATTGCGTGTGAAGGAAACAGCCAACTGGGGAGACTATCAGGCCAACATCTTTTCTATTCTAGGGTATAATTCATAACGTGTCACCAAATGAAAAATGAACAGCATTGTAAAAGTAAAAGGACCGACTCAGAGTGACACTTACGGGAAGGGGTTTTAAAATGTTATCGGTTGTGTAAAATCACTCTTGTTTACCTCTTCCTGGAACTCCACACGCTATGACATATTTACAAAAGCTAAAAACATACATGTGCCCTGTGGCTCTTTAGGATGCTGCCTGTGAGTGCATGTCTTGTGAGAGAGGGCCACCAAGCTCCACACTAACGTCACACCACATTAGGGCCTCTGTTGGGGCTTCTTGGTGAAACCGAGCCTGGGGATAAAACACAGAGTAAGAGCGTAAGAGGCCAGGTGACACTGACCAGGGCCACTCTTTGTCTCTGCACTGTTTGTCCTTTACAATTAATGACAGCGAAGGCAGTCACGTTGTGTGCGGTGGTGCATTAAGTAACATTATCCTTCCTTAAATTGCTCATCTGACATCCGTCATGGCGCCTCTGTTTTATCATGACAGGGCTCTGCTCACTGTTTACCCTGACGTCTCCGTCAGGTTGCATGACTTTTTTAAACACACTTCAACAGCCACTGTATCATCAGCACGCTTGGCTCTAACCTGCTGTCATTTACAGTAAATCAAATGTGGTATTTTTATTTATCCATTTATTTACTTGTTCGACGTTATTCATAGTTGATATACAGTAGTTTTTCTGTGTGCTCTGAATGCTGTAAACAAGTACCGGGAGGTGAAAATAAAAAGCACACTGGAGAATTCAATCCCACAGCAGCAGAAATGATATTAATGTAGTGATAATGAAAGAAAATATTGGATTCATGGTTAGGCGGTAGAGAATGAGGCCTGTGAGGTGTTGCTCCTGTTTTCAGACCCAACAGGAAATACTCTATTCACTCTTGGGCCTGGTTACTGATGGAGTACAGTACAGTCCTGTTTTGTTTTCCCGAAGACATCACGTCTGAAATGACATCATGGATGCAATATGGTTGAAGGATTTGTTATGACTTCATTTAAGACCACTGTTATGCACAGAGCACAATTCAACATTGTTCTGCAGCGACGAGAGCATGCGAAGAGCCTAACAAATACACTGTACTGAGCCCAGAACACTTGGCAGAGCCTCTCTGATTGTGACGTGACGGGAACGACTCTTTCTAGTTCAACAAATTAGAAGTTTTAACCTCCCTCAAACGTCTATCTCTGCCCTGAAATCAGAACACAAATGATGTTAGAACAGACCTGGTATCAGAAGTCACATGATTAGTCATTTTCAATCCTGAGGGTGTCGATTGATTTGTCTCCAGGGTACATTATAAACCTCTCGACCTTCCAGGGTCAGTCAGAGGAAAGCAAGAATAGCTGTCTTTTTCAGCAGTGGCTCATATAGTCTACTTCTCACACGGACAAACACAAGCAGCTCCTACACAATCTTCCAAATTTAGGTGTGAAAATACAAGCAGTTCTCAAGGACGAAGACGTGTTGATTAGGCCTGAATTATTTATTTGGCTTCGAGTCTTGGCACATTGGCTGTATTTTGCGGTACTTTAAATGTCATTGTAGAGAGGATTAAAGTATCGTCACTTTACTTTGTCAAATCACCTGGTGAGATTCCATTTGTACACGTTATCAATCAACTATGAATAATCCTGCCGTACATTTAATGAGAACCCAAAGTCTGTGAGAAAATGCTCCAACACAGCAGTGACCTTGGCATTATGCTTTGAAGAGTTGGCCCTAGTGAAAGGGAGTGAGTGTGGAATCCGGCTCCATGATGAGCAAACTCTTTATCAGTCTAAAACCCAAAAAGACAGATGTGATTTTTTATTTTTTTTTAAACCATGTTTTGCTCTGTTATTCGGTTAGTGGGAGCAGTCATGATTCACGCATGTTCACATGGGAAAAAAGTTACAAAACTCTGCTGCATATTATGAGTCAGATGTTCTCCTTTGGGTTTGCTCTTGTTTGGCTACTTCCTCTGACCGGCAATACACAATAAATGTCACTAAATCTCATTTAGCAGAAGTGTTTTTATTTTATTTTACACTCTGATGAGGCAGGTATTTTGACTTTTAGGCATTCATGTTGTGATTGATATGCATTCATTTAAACTCAACACAACTGGAAATATGTAACTGCCATTCCTCGCTATTTTAAGAGTAGCTTTGAATGTACCGTACACGTATCAGCCAGCTGAACATATAGCTAAACGCCGCCTGTAAGATCCCAAAGCTGCTTTTCGTTGCCTTAATTCAGCTGTTAAACTCAGAGAATCATTATTGTTTTCTTTATTTTGTTTTTATACTGATTATATTGTACAAATGTGCGCCAGCACGGTGAGAAACAAACTGGTAAAACACAAACCAGTTTATGATCTCGTAAGAATAAGAAGGACAACAAAAAGTTATGGGTGTTACTGCAAATGACCATTTACTAAATATTAGAGCATTTTGTTTGAACGTCTCACAGCTCCTTTGTTCTCCTTAATGACGTAACCAAGGGAGTAATTCTGTCCTTGTATTTTTCCTTTCAAGGACAATTTTGCATGTCATTTATCTTGCACTTTGTTCTTCCATGTCTACAGTAGGTGTGTGGTGGCACTGTGTTACCTTGAGAAGCTAAAAACAGAGTATTAGATTATTTTAATGTATTATTTTTTTTTTTTTTACTGAATTTGATGTTACAGGAGCAGGTGAGATATGTGAGAGGAAATTACATGTGACAGCGGGTCACAACCTGGACTCTGCTTCACGATGTTAGTACATTAAATTCAAAGTGAAGCCTGTGGTGGTGCGGACTGTATAATCTGATATTCTAAGCTAAAACTTGGGTATTTCAATGTAAATTGTGCCCCAAGCAGAATTTAGTCAGTAATATATTCTATTCTCCCCATCTGTGAACCAAACTAAGCAACCACTTTTATTTCCTCCACATACTGTAGATTCTCTGAACGGGCCATTTCCTGCCACATCGCACCGATGCCACCACAAGCCAAAGCGCTGCCTGCCCATCCAGCCGTGTGGAAGTCTGTCCTCCTTCCCTCTGCTCTTCCACCCCAGCACCAAGGGCTCGCAGATTGTCATGGACATGTCCCAACGCACCGTCAAGAGACAGGCCAGCTTCTGTAACGCCATCACCTTCAGCAACAGACCCACCGCTGTGTACGAGCAAGTTCGACTGAAGGTGAAAAACACACTAGCTGTGTCCCAGTTGCATAATATAGCATTTGCTCAATCTGACCCGATTTCATAAGATGATCGGAACAATGGAAAATAACAATAGAAGGTCAACTGAAAGATCCCAGCATGCTTAACTATAATAAAAACCAAATACATTTCTGAGTGGGGCATTAATGTAAACGATTGTGACATGATGCGGCACACAAATTTAGGAAGTACTCATAATAGAAACTAGTTCAACGGCTATGACGACACCTCAAAAAATTAAAAATACACTAATAGACCAGTTTTACCAAACGTTCAACATGAACGCTGCAATTTGCAACATGAGATCTCTTCCTCGCTTTGACTAATCAAAACAAACGTCATACTTGAAGCATTAGCATGCAAGAGCCCTTTAGGAGTCGCCAATATATCTTCAATAAGTACCAATCATTTGTGAGGCGTGACGCTGCCACCGTTTGTGACCTGCGTGTGAAACGAGCTGGAGGTTTACAGCACGACCAACATTAGTCACCCCGATGGCTTCCACCATTTCCTGTAAGAAATCTTACTTTAAAAAAAACATACAGCGCACCAATTGCTTGTATACTTCTACCAAGAACACTATAAGTGTGAGTATATACTTTATTTTGTTCTATTCGTATGCACAGTACAGTGATAGCTCAAGACAATAATTGTGACTGTGATAAAAAGGCCTCTCTCTCGTTCTCTTTCATTTCCTCTTTTTCACTTTTTATTTTTCTTCTCCCTCCCAGTCGTTCCCTTCATCCCCCTTCTTTGCTCTCCTGTTTTGATTTTCTCTCTTTTCTCTCTCTGCTCTTGTGTGGGCCAAAGCAGCAGCAGCTTAGAACAAGTTTCCACTTCACCTATCAGGCCATCTATGTCTCGAAAGTGAGAGAGCAGGGCAAGCATTGCCATGTGAGGAATACTGTTATCTGGCACAGTAAATGCAAAGTAAATAGAGGTTCAAAATAAGACAAAAATCGTTTGCAGGTGATAAACATACCAAGGTAACTCTTAGTTTGCTTAAAACTGATTTTAGCCACGCTAGCGGTTTGATGCTATGGATGTTGATGTTGGTCTGTGTATCATATCTCGGCAGCTATTGGATGAAATGACATGAAATTTGGTACAGAAGTTGAAGTTTCCCTACGGAGCACAGGAGTGGCCACAGAGAGAAAAAAATTAGTCAATATAGTTTTCTATCTTTGACCACTACCGGGCTACATATCCCCCTCAGGATTAAATGTAAACACTTTAAACCATTAATGTTTCATCTTGCAAGGTCAAAAGCGTTATTTCCTGGCAAATAATTTAGATATATGACCAAATACTTGCAAATATAATGACAATCATCATCAGCCTCAGTTGCACTTTGCGTTTAGTGCTAATTAGCAAATGTTAGCAGGCTAACACACTAAAATAATATAATGTATATATGGTAATTATTAATTACACCTGCTAAACATCAGCATGTTATCATTACCAACATCTTCATTAATTAAAAATATGTACTCTCCAGATCACCAAAAAGCAGTGCTGCTGGAGTGGCGCTCTGCGTCTTGGTTTTACATCCAAAGACCCATCGAGGATAAATCCAGACAGCTTGCCAAAGTACGCCTGCCCCGATCTGGTCTCCCAGAGCGGCTTCTGGGCAAAAGCCCTGCCAGAGGAGCTCTCCAATGAGGGAAACGTCATCTCCTTCTGGGTGGACAAGAAGGGCCGGGTGTTTTACAGAATCAACGACTCCAGCCCAATGCTGTTTTTCAGCGGGGTACATGTCTCTGAACCTCTCTGGGCACTCATAGATGTCTACGGCCTCACCAGGGGGGTCCAGCTGCTAGGTGAGTCATGCGTTAAGGACTAGACACAATGACGCTGTTTGAATTGTGAACTTAGCACTAGAATTGGGCATCCTTTTCTAGGGACTAAGTGGTTTGTCTGTCGGCCCAGACTGAAATATTTCAACAACTTTGATGGATTTCCTGGTCCCCAGAGGACGAATGCTAATGACTTTGGTGTTCCTCTGAATTACAATTCGTCCAATATATTGGTTCACGACCAAATCTCTGCAAAACCATTGACATTCCCATTAGCCTCAGCTGTACTTTCTGTTAAGCGCTAAATATGTTGGCATACTAACATGTTAAGCATGCTAAGCTACGATGGTAAACATGACAAACGGTATATAGCTTAACATCCCCGTGTTAATGTCAGCATAGTAAGTACAACCACAAAGACCTCACAGAGTCTTGTTACGATAATGCTTCACCACTGGAAACCATTCTGCCTCTGATGTTTTTTTTCAGTGTGAGTGGTTAAAAGGTGATGTTACATACAGCTGCTCTACTTTTCCCACACCCACCAAATAGCTCAGTGGAAAAAGATGGTGGGAGATTAGGTAGATTGTATAGTTACCACGGTTGTTAGAATCAAAGAAATTTCCCTAAAGGGGGAATTTAAAATTGTCTGAAATCCTTTGTAACAAGTTCTCCGTGCTGTTTAAAGGGTCATTACATCAAAGAAATTAAGAGCAAACAGGTCCTCTGCAATCATTAAAAGCAGTTTTCACCGCACTGAATCATCTGAAGTATGTTTGGACTGTAGATTAAGATGCATTTATGAAACACATCATGCATCAAAAACAGCTGTCTCCAATTTTTGAAAACAATACAAAACTATGCAAAATAGATAAATAGGAATCCTTGTGGACGCCTCAGTACTTATTTATAACCATTTCCAAGAATTGTGCTGCCTCTCTCCAAAGAATAGAGGCTGTCAGCGCCGTTAATAAAAATAGAAAAGGTTCCCATATTGTGTAGATAGTGCCATTTAACCTCATTTCTCCCGGTGTGGTTGACAGCGAGAGGCGTGCTATCTCGTGATGGGCTGTTTGGTATCCAGCGCCAGAGTGCCACTATCTGGGGTTCACTGGCCTTGTGGTGCTGACCAGCACACAGCTCTTGTCGAAGAACAAGAGTAGTGTGTTGGTCATCCCAAGAGGACAGACAAAGAGGAGGGTGATGTCAGGTAATGACATGTCTGGGGTGTTTTTTCCAAGACAATCAAACCGCAGGAATGTCTCACTCTGTGGATCCAAGTCTGAAATCGATTTCCATCGCCCCTAACACAGTTTCATATGTTTAAATAAGAGGCCTGTTCACCAAACTGTATAGTACAATAACAGAATATATCTATTTTACAATTAAAATGAAGATTTTCCCCAATCTATAGTCCTAGTTCATGTAATTTGTGCCTGTGAATGAGGCCAGCAGCTCTAAATCCCACCGTTTCTACTCTGGTTTTCCCACATCGATCACCTTTATCCCCACATTGATGGTTTAAACCGAAAAGCCTCGACCCTCAGTCAGCTGAAGGATCACTTGGCTATCAGCTTTCCTCTATAGCCCGAGAGCGTCACCACTCGAGAGCATGGTATATCTCAAAGGCCCAGTATTGTCTCCGCAGTTGGCTGCAGTTCAGCAAACACTTAGTCTCTGAAATATGGGCGGACACATCAAAGTCTGGTGTTGTGGACTGGCACATGTGTGTATTTTCCTTCAACAGAAGGGTGCATTTTGATTCTTAATGATGCTTACACTTGGGTCTGAAATTTATGCTGCACCAGCTGATAAATTGAGCCAAATTTCACCTGTTCTGGGCTTGTTATCACACAATCTGTCCAGGTGGGAGTTACAAATCTGCTGCAGTTGTTTTCTTTTACAGAAAACAAATGGAGCGTGGAGCTGTGAATAAGCTCTGGAGTGTAGAGAATTGCTTGGTAAGGTGACCTTGATTTGGCTTGAGATAAATGCGCAAGACAGTAAAAATATAAGAGAAAATAAGTTGTGATAAACCTGTTGACTTAAGTGATATGGATTGCTGTGTCTGTGAGATAATGTGTTTCAGGAGCTCTAGGTTTATGAAAGTCCACCAGTTGTACACATGGGGATCAGTTTACTTGTCGCTAAGAGTACTACTCCGTCTGTGGGACTGTTTGTATAACCTCTTCTTGTAGCTCTGAAGGGAGCTTTTCAAAAGAGTACTCCACCCGATTTAGCATTAGCATTGCTCCCCTATAACGTTGTTGGAGTCATGATGGACAGTTTGTCAGAAGAACTACAGATATCGTCTTTTTTATTCCACACATTTTTCATCCTTATCAAAAGCTGGCGCCTACATTACCCACAATGCAACTTGACAGCCAACAATTTGGTCAGAGATTCAATGAGGAGCGGGCTACAGAGGTACGGTAACTCCACACCCGCAGATGTTTTCCCTTTCCACACTTGAATTCTTCAGACCTAGCCGACGTTGACGTCTAATGAAAGAGGGTATTGAGTTGCATTATGGGAAGTGTAGGATTAAAACATTTTGTAGGTTGACCCATACTAGAGACTGAAAGTCAGGATATCAGATTTAACTTTATGAAAGAGCGAAATCGTTGGAGAACCACTTTGAGTTTATGTTGATAAAATAAATGCATAGGAGTAGTGGTGGTAACAGATCTCTACTTCCTGAAAACATTTAACCATTGTTACTATAAACTGAACCATTCTGGTGACATGACCTCATTCCCCAGCTAACACAGCCGTCAGCTCAGACCAATCAGCCCTCACTCTCTTATTTTAGGACCCATGTAGTGAGCATAACTGTATCTGATCACATCCTTTCCGTGAATAGCTTCCTCTTCCCTTTAATATTTCATGGATTAATTATGGAAGTGTCCCTGCTCCCATGTCAGCACACATTAACGTAAGTGTCACGCTTTTTCTACCGCCACCTGAGTATAAACGTCTACTGAAGACAGTGTTACAGGCACAATGCGTCATTGCTATTCTGATTAAATCTTTTGGTGGTTTGATTATTTTGCTTCAGCTTGTAGTTCCTGTGATCTTCTCCTTGGGTTAATATTTCTATAAAACCTATAATGAATGCGATCCATTTTAGCAGGGCTACAGTAAAAAGTTTGTTGTTTTTATCACAAAGATAATCTGCATCAAACACTGTTGTGTCTGTTTAATCTTTTATAACGTTACACACTGTATTAAAGGAATTCATCAAAGCCGCTATCCATTGGTGCCTTTTCACTTCTCTCAATACAGCCTGCTGCCAAACAGCTTTTCTGCCATCAGGTCTTATTCTGATGTTTAAGGATCTTTTCAAGAGTGGTGTTGTTTCCTCTCTAAGCTTTTATCAAGGGAGCGCAGTTCAGCAGCTAGCCACCCATGCAAGGAGTCAAAGGTGATCCTGAGATCAGTGAGACAGCTTGAAAGCTGAGATGGTGTTGCATAAGAGAGGAAGCTAAATTAATCTGCTGAAATCAAACTGAGCCTCAGGGGTTCTGCAGACCAACAATGCTGTCCATGCAATTTAAGAAAGATCTGTTACATCACCACACTTGTCCTACTCACGCTGCTATCAATAAAGACTGAAGTGCGTTGCTTGGGTTTTGTACAGAA
This sequence comes from Bovichtus variegatus, assembly GCA_943593645.1. NCBI lineage: Eukaryota > Metazoa > Chordata > Actinopteri > Perciformes > Bovichtidae > Bovichtus > Bovichtus variegatus. Next base: position 8,834,725 of record CALSCE010009347.1, read on the forward strand.
TGGCCTGTGCTACACTAAGACATTAGGTCTTAGAGCGACTGACAAAAGGTTTCTTCAGGTGTATATTTCTCAAGCAACATAACCATTTCCAAAGCACAAAAGGTCTCCATTTACTATTATTATTTCTCCAAACAGCATTCTAAGAAACCTGGCTTTAGATACAACTTTGTTAAATACATAAAAAAATATATATATATATTTCCAAACAGACACTGTATTTCAAAATGTAAACTTGGAAAGACTTTTTTTCTGTCGTCAACTTTTCAACATGACACTTACATTTTTATCAAGTTTGTTGCTGAAGCTCCAGAAATCAGGTCACAAATAACTTGCAAGTGTTTTCAGTTTCATTTCTCTGAAGCGAGACACATATGGGAATGCTATATCATTCTGCAGTCAAAAAAAGTAACTGCGCCGCCTGTACATGTACGTCTGCATTGTTAACACAATGTGTTTGTTTATGGGACGACTCCCAAGAGACCGCACAGCATCTACTGTTTTGTACAGGTATGATGGATTCCTTCCAAGTTAGATAAGCGGAGCGAGTCAAAGGCATCTTTTGATGGATGCAAGATGCTCTACTGGGGGTTTGTTTACTAGCGGTAGATGAGTCACTTAATCACTGACAGACTGGTAGTGATCCGTGAGACCGGCGTCAGCTAACATCATCTGCAACCTGTCTCTCTAGTCATTAGAGAAGAATCCAAAATGGCTGCCAAACTGTCAACAGGCTGCATACATCTCAGGTGATGAAGAGGAGGGTGTTGACATCAATCATGTCTGTACATGACGTTGCAATGCATTAGGCCTGTAGAGCATCATCGTGTGGAAAACCTCGTGCTGTATGCTTTTCATGCTTACGCACATTCTGAGAGACATAATGTATGTTTCCAGCTCGGGGGACAGAGGGAGGAGCTTTGAAAGAAGGACTTTGTGTTTTTTTTTTTTTTTTTTCAAATACAGTTTGCATGGATGTAGATTTTTAGCCATGTTAGTGAATTGGCTCTATGCATGGGAATGTGATTCTGTTAGTCTATATCTACTAAACGTAAGATGGATTTCCACGAAACTTTGCACAGACACCGTACGTATTACAAGAAAAAATCTCCAAAACCTCCACCTTAGTCCTGTCGGTCAACTCTTTCTCTCGTCACGTGATCCGACTCCTGCTCCTCTGTGCTGTGACTCTGATTTTTCTGCTGCAAAGTAGCAGACACTTTCACTTTATAATTGTAGCCTCAGTAGACCAACTAGTATTAATAACACGCTTTACAAATTATTACTTATTACATTTTTATTTACTTTTTTATGAACGTGGGCGCCGATAGCCTACGTGAAAATGACTTAAATAGGTTTTATTTCTATTTTTGAAAAAAGCAAATGACAGTGAGGGCGGAGAGGGCGGAGAGCAAATAATGTAATCAGTTTAACACCGACGACCGTAGCAGCTTACTTTGGTGGTTCCCTCACTTTTCATTAGTGCCAGCAGATCAGATTAGGACTTTGCTGATCCCTGGACGTTTTCTCCAGCGGCACTATGTCGTTTTGTGTGAACTGTCTCGACAACTACTGGATGGGTTTACATAAAATATGTTGGCCCCCCCTCATCTAGCACCTTCAGGTCAAAATTAAGAAGGTGAGCATGGTGAACTTTACACCTGCTAAACATTAGCATTAGAGTACCACTTGTGATTATTTTCATTATCTATTAATCTGTTGATTAGTATCTCAATGAATCAATTTATTGTTTAAAAATTTGTGAAAAATGCCCCCCCCCACCATAATTTTCCCTAAGCCTAAAGTGATGACGTCACATTTCTCTTTTTCCCCTGAACAACTCTCCAAAAACGACAAATATTCAGTTTACTATGAAATAGGATAAAGAAAAGCAGCAAAAATATCACAATTAAGAAGCTTAAGAAGAACTAGATAACATTTGGCATGGCTGTAGACTCTTAGTCTTGTTTTAAATTCATCGGTGCACATTTGCAATATTTTACCGTTTCGTCTGAAACCATTCAAAGCTCTTGTTATCATGTGGACCTCGTGTTATTTTAATCAGAGTCTAAACCGTCTGTTAGCAGTGAAAGATCGCTCTACCTGTGACTCATACCTGTTTTGTCGACGGATAAAGAGATACGAGTGTGTAAATGCTGAAAAGCTCTGTGCTGCACAAACATGTTGGGTTGAACGCGATTGTTCTGTACTTTCCTTTCTTTGTGTCTATTTTTGTCCGTGTTCTCTCAGTGCGCTTAACGCTCACACTTCCTTGCCACAGATCTCACTTATTGTTTCACTTGTCAACATAGATTATGTGGAGTTTCACAGGGTTTTGATTTGTGGATGAAATAGTTTTAAATATAGAGAGGTCAGATAGGTGCAACCTGACACGAGTGGCCAGAAAAACAGCGTAGGGTCAGCCTGGTGACAATGCAGGTAACAATGGTTCAGAATGAGCGGGTGATGAACAAAATGTGGGCCATAAATCATCAAATATAAGTAAAACTTTCAGTTCAGTGTTAAACTGTTTCTTTAATCACATTTATTACACTGTGGTCCTTAGTTGTTTCCAAAGGCCTTCACAGAGGAGCAGAGCCAAACTCTTGTTAATTTTGATTGATGAAGACATGATAGGCCTGAAGTACTACAAATGGATGTTGCACTAATACCGTAAGTTCAATTTTTAGGTCGCTGCTTACAGCCAAATCCTCCAAAAAACAATAAACTGGAAATGCAGCATGCAATAATATGCAAAGTCATCCGTCAAGTCACTTTCCTGCCAGATGGAAAACCGCAGACAGTGAGGGAGAAAGGCAAAGAGAGATGCTAAATGTCTCCATATAATCAACGTTTAGTAATTCCCTTGCGCTGAATTATTTTGAAATTAGACTAGAATCATGAATCATACTCCAGCCTGTTGCTTTCTTTCTTTCTTACTCTCGCTGTATGCTGATCACACCAATAAATCATATGAAAAGTGATTTTTTTTTTTTTTTTGAAGGGACTGGATATTTAAACCTGATTATAGTTGCATTAAGATTGTGCAGGACTATAGACCCTGTTTCAAGTTCTCCTCTTTTGGAGATTACTGAAGGCTGCAATTTATGTTCGGGTCAAAAGAACCAGCTAGGACCATGTTGATACCTTTTTTGGGTAAAAAATTGTAAGGCTGGAAATGATTGTGGTTGAAGGCTGTGGTAACCATGTCTATTTCTAAGTAGGTTCAACGTTCCTCTTAGCTTTCCCACCATTTTCGATTCTGAAGCTGTAGCTATGCTCCTCGGCATTCAGCCAATCACAAGTCCCCAGTACCTTCCCAAGGGCAGCATTAACATAGCATTACGTGCTAAGTGTAGCAATTTTTGGATCTACACTACTTAGTACTTTCACATTCATTCTGTAAAAAGTAAGTGTACTTAGAAAAACAACATTCGTGCCACAATCACATGCTTTTTGATGATATCCTTTTTATTTCAATTGCAATGTTTTAATTGCTAATTGTGAGGTTTTTCAAATTTGTAGTTGCTGGTAGTATAGTTTCATCTTGATTGGCAGCTGCACACTTGGCACTATATTCTGATAATAGAGATAAGATACTTAATTATAGTGCATGAGTCACCTTATTTGTATATTAACTGCCAAACCAATATACTACAAGGATTAGAGTGTAGTATTTATACATGTGTTGGATTGGGATGCAGATAACTTAGATAGCCTAAATTCTAGTGCAGTGGTCCCTTGTTTAATACAGTTATTTCTAGACTAGTGTTCTAAGAAACAAAGCGGCAACACGAACAAGTATTAAAAGATATAAAGATTAACACTTTCTGTGGGCAGGACTGAACAAGGCACGGCCAAGAAAATAGAAGAGAAAAAGATTTTTATCACAAAATTTGAAACATTAACAATACGTGATGATAGCAGTTCACCTTGCCCAAGATAATAAACCTTCTTAATCTGCAGTGTATTGGATGTAATCGGCAACGGAAAAAAATGTTGGATGAAGGCAACCATGGTAACGGTGCCTCTGAGGCTGGTGTGAGTCAAGAGAAGAGCAAAGCGCCAAGAAATAAAGAATAAATAAGAGATTCACAGACTCCGTGAAATATGAGAGGGAGAATTGTCTTTGCCACGGCATTTTCATTAGGATGTGGGCTAAAAGAAAATCCGAAGCCAGCATACAAGGCACATTTGCAGTTGCTGGTCTTTGGGTAGATCACGGTGAATTGTGATCGGGTGAATGCTGAGGGGCCTGAAGAGATCTTCCATGCTGTATAGCTGCAGTCGACCTTAAAGCTGAATGATGCTAAAAAAAAACTTCCATAGAGCTGAGAGGGACTGCAGAGCCACGTGATAATTATCTGTGGGTTCATTTCACTTTACAGTCAGTTGATCCATTGCTCATATTGAAAAGTAGAATATAGCCGCTTTATGTATAACTCACTTTTCTCAGTTCTCTTACTTTTAACCTTATAACTAAACCAAACACAGCTCCTTTTCCCCATTGCAAATGTTGTAATTGATCTTTTTTTATTATTTTTTTTTATTATTCCTTTACTTCTCCTCTGGTTATTATAACTGAAGTAAAGTCATTCTGTCAGACAGTTGGTTACAATGAAATAAGAGGTCTGGTATAAACTAAAATGTCCTTTGACCTAACATCTGCCAGCATGTACACATCGGGATTAGGGTCTATGTATTTATGTGAGCTCTGTTTCAAGTGATCTCAGTGCTTGGAATTTATTTGATTTGTTGAATCAAAATATATGCCTCTGGACAGGCTATTGTGCCTCAGCTGGGATTTAATCGACCCAGATGGAATCGAACAGATTTGCGGAGAAATCAAAATAGAAATCGTAATTGAGCCTGTCAGGTTTGGATCCTGGGAGCTGGGTTGTACAAGGGGAATCCTTCGGAGAGGAAGCTAATCACTTTCAGATGAGTCTAGTCCCAGTGAAGATGTGAATGTGTACTTTGTATTCTGTGTGTATTTAGTGTGCAAATGTTTTCATCTGTGCGGTTTTCATTGAGGTTGTCTTGACCTGAACAATGAGATGAATCTATAATTGGAGAAATGTGTCTGAGATCAGATTGAAACAGCCAATGGACACTTTGAAGACACTGAGGAAAAGTATTTGGTTGGAAAGAAAAAAAAAACTGATTCAAAACAGTACTGTGTGAAAGTGCGTGGTGTTTTATGCATGTGGAGACACTTTAGTTAAGGTTTTAAATGGCCTCGGAAACACTGTGCCCTTGTGACATCCCTTAAGTGGGGAGCGTCATTTTCACTGCCTGGGAATTCTCACCTTTCTTCCACGATCAAAGTCCAAAACTCAGAAACGACTGGCACTAAACCAGAGACTCGGCTTGTTCTCTCAAAACCGCCACATATGCGTCTCCTATTGCACATGGCATCTCAGATACTCAAACTGTGCGGCTTCTCCTTGTGTATCGATATCGTTGTGCTCTCTAGCCTTTTAGCCCCTCCTGCTTCACCCTCATATACTTGTGCCATTATCTTGAGTGGGATACCACTCCTTAAAAGCTCATCAATGCAGATTTCCCCTCTGAGCCCGTTCTCTTTTTTGTTTTGCCTTTGATAAGCGAAAGCCCTTCCCTCTCCTTTTTGGGACAGACACACAACCCCCTTCCCTCCTGCAGTCTTTCTCATGACAGATGACTTCACTCACTCATTCTAGACAGAGCCTTGGATAGGCCCCCTCGGCATGCATACTTAGGGCAAATCCCCAAACACACACACACACACACGCACACTCACACACACACACACACAATTGGTGTGGCTGACCTTGTATAGAGGTTGCAGCTTCAATAAAGCCCCCAAAAGCCTCCTAATCCTGTTCCACCGGGCCGAGGAATCAACTGAACCCTCCCTCGTCTATTCAGTGCCATGCCATTGTCTGACAGAGCTGTTCAAGTCTAAAAAAAATAAAAAAAGGCACACATAAAAATTGAATTGAATGATATAAATAAAAAACGACTATACTGTTATACACGCAGGCCTCTAAAATGCATTGCAAGGTGAGGTGGAGTCAGACTGTTTGTGTTAGCAGGGTAGTACCTTCAACAGCTTTTTAACCGCAGTACGTCAGTTGTCATTCTGTTATGTGTTCCCATTGAAGCAGGAGCCAGTTTTTCAGTTATATCCTGGACGTTCACGTTCCTTCTAACGGGTTTTTCCAGATTGCGTTTGGAGTTGTTGTTCCTTAGGGTTGCAACTTGTTTGATTAAGTAACACGAAACAGGTGGAGGGATTTTCTGCAGGTGTATGTTTTGGTGTGGGTGTGTTCTTACTTCAACAAGACCCAGACATTTCTCCCTAATGTTCCAGCAAGTTTTTTTTCTCACAGCTACGCTTAATAAAAAGACAAGAGGTCGGCCACTGACCCCGCAGTACAGTGTCAGTCTGGTATGTGTTCCTTTTATATAATCAGAGCTTTCCTCCTGAGGTTGAGTAGCTGGAGCTGTTCAAGGACCCCTAATTTTACTTGGACAATTTCAGCCATGCACTTAATCACGTCTGTATTGTTTTCGTGTCTGAAAAGAAGTGATTTAGACTTGGCCTTGGCTATTCAAAAAGTTTCAAGGACTTGAATTAAAAATTTCAAAGTTTAATATAAATCACCACTACTGTATGTTCATTGCATGCCATTATAAAACCACTGGAGCATCGCCAAATGTAATAAATTAAGCTAAGCTGCAGTGAATTTTGTGTGAGTACCCATTCTTAATTTTATAACATAATTCAGAGGACAAAAGACAAGTCTGCACCTGTCTGTGTGTGAGTGACATTTTAATGAGCGAGCAGTCCGAGAGGAAGACCTGGCTCCACATCAAGAGTAACAACAAAGCGTGTTTACACACCTGCTACAAAAAGATGAATAATTATTTGTTATTTGAACATCTAAAGTAAGTAGTTCCAAACTTTTTTTCTTTTTTTTTGTTAGATGTACCAAGTTCCCCTTTACCATCATGGTCCAAATGTGTTCATTTGAATATGATAAACTGGATATCAGTTAATTATTCATGATATAAAAGTGGATATTGTGCAATAACAATGTCGGGTTGATTACGTTTGTACCATTTGGATTGGCAGAAGCTGGACATATCAACAATTTAACAATTATTTTAATGAATTAGCCAGTTCCCTTAGCCATTTCAAACATATTCAGGCAACCGTTTCAAGTTCGGTGCTCAATTGCTAATAGTTTAATAACTTTTATAGCAGACTCTCTATGCAAGAGTACACCGGTTGGTTATCACTGTCATGAATGATATAGAAAGTGTGCACCAGTTGAACAGTTCCAGTCATATCTCTGTGTGTGTATGTGTGTGTGTTTGGTTTGGGAGCAGTGCAATTTGGTGTACACACATCTTCATCATTGGACACTGAAGATAATTGTCAGCAGTTTTTAAGTTTAAAATTATATCCCAGACTCCTACGAGACCAAATCAAGGAAAAGATCATACATATTTATTTGGCTCACGTCTTTTATCTTTTCATTGTTTTCCTTTTGATATTTTCTATATCTTGTTTTTCCACAATAGGAAGAAACTTACTGGTAATGTTGCTATTCTCCTCACAACTTGTTTTGACTGCTGCGCCACTCAAACTGTGAACTGTGGGAAGCCGCAATAGCAAGAATAGAAATTATCTCTTGTAGCCCAAAGTCGGCTGACTTTGCCTTGAAGAAGATAAGGCTGCTAATAATAAGAGCCTCATGCTTGGTTGTGGACACTCTTGACTGAGGAAGTAATTAAGTTCAAGCAGTTTATCAGTGGCTGGCCGGAACTGTGCTGTCTTTGTGTGATAAAGAGGAGCTAGTGAGGTACGCCCTTTCTCTCAAGTGTCCACCCCACCCTTTTTTCATCCTCTCATTCCCTGTCGTACCCTCCTGCTCCATCCACTTCCCATAGGGGAAGCCCAAAGCAGATTGAGGTTAAGAGCCACACAACTCAGCCATCATGTCATTCATCCCTCGGCCTGTCCCTCCCCGCTCTCCTCAAATGTCCAATCAGGCTAATTTTAGCCCGTGTTGGAGGGCCATGTTAAATTTGGCAGTGTGCCCCTAAGCGTGCCACGATGCAGATCCGTTTGTACCGGCTGTGTGCGCGGAAAGATACGCTCTTTCAGTTTTGCCCTGATGTTCCCATGTGGTTTCTAGTTTACAGCGTGCAGAATTAGCATAGGAAGGGCTATTTGTGAGAGAGACATGTGATACAGTTTTTAGAATGCCTCTCCCTTTCAATGATCGGAAAGAAAAAAAAGCTGCTTTTAGCATTCAGACACATAACTTAAAATGTTAACAGTGTACAGAGGTAGAATACAGTACATCAAGTATCTGCTGCTTAGACAGTTTGCTATGTAAACAGCCAGGACTCTTGGCGTCTCATTACAGCTATTTGACACCCTCTGTATACTATACATACATATTTAGTCCTTGACAAAGACTCACGGTGAACTGGCTTTATTAGAGTTTTTAAATTCCAATCTTGATTGGATTTAATCACTTATAATTATGTCTGCATTTTCACACCTTAGGCTTGATTGCGGTAAAAATGTGAAAATAATAATAATAATAATAAAAGTAAGAAATGTGTCTCATTATTACAGGACTCCGAGCTAAAGACGGAGCAGGAGGCTCAAACACAGCTGAGCCTTATAGTCTTTCAGTGGCTTCATGTGCATCTCTTATCCTTCAACGTTACATAAAGCTGTTACGTCTCTTTAACTGTGATGTAGCCATTGGCCTGCAGCCACAGTATGCTCCCACTTAAAGTCCTGATATGTTTCTGAGTATGTAAAGGTTGACGTATTTGTTCATATTCTTGAGCCTTAGCACAGAGAGTGCATTAGAATGAATACGTCATAAAGCAGAGAAGCCGGAAGGCACCATTTGTTGACAGTGACAGATATGATGTATGAACATTGCACAGTTAATGTAAAACAGACCAGTGTTGTACGTGGGAATATGCAGAACACTAAGTGGGCCGGTAAATGAAATTTGGTTCTGTGGACCCTTGAAGAGACAGGAAATTAAGATTTTTTATGACCGTATTAGCCTCAGACAGTGTGTTTGTTCAGATTGAAATGTTCCCTTGAAAACACCACAAACAAGCCATTATATAACATTCCTGTGTGGGTTTTTTCTTTTTCTTTTTTTTTTTCCACAGACAGCGAGATGGTCCCCCTGGATTGCATGCGTCCTCGTTCTTTTGCTGCAGCCCACCGGACCTCCATTCAGCGAAGCGGCGATGACCCTCGCCTTTCCATCAGCCTGTGTGACCTGAGCCTGCAGCAGCAGGACACACATCTGGAGGAAGATGATGAGGAAGAGGAACGGCTACAACGCTTAAGCTCCGCCTCCTGCCATGTGCCCCAAAACTCTCAAAACTCGCAGCAATGCTCGCTGCTGCCCAGCCACATGGACACTGATCTGCACTTCCACTCGGTGCATGGCGTCCACGTTACCGCTCTGGATAAGCACACGGTGGCGCGGCTGGATCACCGCGGTGACGAGAGGACCCTGGTGTTCACTAGCCGTCCGATGCGCTGCTCAGAGACTGTGTTTGTGAAGGTGAAGGCAGGTGTCACACGGCCTGGGTCTCTATCTTACGGTGTGACATCATGTGACCCGGCCACCCTGAGGCAAAGTGACCTCCCGTCAAACCCAGAGTCCCTGGTTGACCGCAAGGAATTCTGGGCCGTGTGTCGTGTGGCAGTGCCGCTCCACAGTGGAGATATCTTGGGCTTTGTGGTGAACGCAGAAGGGGAGGTCATGATGAGCCATAACGGCGTCAGTGCAGGGATGCAGCTGTGCGTCGATAACTCCAGACCACTCTGGATGGTCTACGGTCTGCACGGCACCATCACACAACTCAGGATTTTAGGTACGCTCGCGCCACTATATATTACTGTATATTAACGGCCTAAAAAACAGCTTTACGATCTTAAAATCAGTTTGGGAATGTCAACATTCATCTCATCTCTATCTCTATTATTCAGAAAAAAACTAGTCTTCACATAATTACTAACTTTCATTCATTTCCAGTGTCTTATTCCTATTCAGTCGGGTGTGATGTCCTCTATGTTCTTGGACTTTGGAAGGAAAGCCATAATTTGTTTAAAAAAGGGGAAGACACAACCGATTTGGTCCAAGCAAAAAGACAAATATACCTACACAGATCAACAGTTTCTTATTGGCATTAGCAAAAGTTGAACTATTAATTCAAAACAAGAGTAAAAGGAATTGTAACATGTTCCATAGATCTTTACACAATGAATCAGAGGTTAAAGTCTGTGATTCTTGAATGACCTTTGGAGGCTGAATTCCCACTCAGCCGAGTCATGAAATACTTTCCCCCTACTTTTCTGTCTGGGCTGCTCTGACTTTTTATCAACTCAAACATTACTTGAGAATTTATGTTCTACACTCTCACAGTTTGCAAGTGAATTTTAACTTTGCATCCTCAGAATTCCTGTCATCGCCGTTTGAGTCAGGCAGATTTCCCACAGTGATACCACAACGTTACCTGAGGTCACGCCTGGTGTTGATATTCTGGCTCTCTGTATGTGGGGACTGCATGCACAGTTTAGGACACTTTCACTCACAATTAGCAGAATTAGAACATATAATGGCTAACAGGTTTGGTATAATTCTCCAAAAACGACTTGTTTTTAAAAAAAAATGAAACCATGCATGTTACAAACCTTGCTGTGGTAATGATCACAGGCTGAAGGTATGCTTTTGATGACGTGCGGAGAAACTTCGTTTTCGGGTTTGAGTCGATAGTTTGTTTGCTTCCAAGTGAAGATCTTCAGATCAGTTTATAGTCTAATTGTTCGGGACATATTATTTGTATGTTGTAGCAATTTTCACCTCGTGTGGAGAATAAAAAATCTCTGTTATTGCCAAGAGATAATTTTCTAGGACATTAAACACACAGCACACATCTTTCGGCAAAGAGGTAAATAAGTGTCGCCACATTTTGTGCAAATCCAATTTAAGTTTGAAATATTTAGTATGACGTGCTCAGTTTTAGGAATTCTGCACTTGAAGGATTTTAAATGATCTATTTTTCATAAGACGGAGCTCTAGCATGCTTGGACTTAGTGTATTATTATGATGCGTCTGTGAAATACTGCAGAGTGCAGCAAACAACTGAGTGCTTTTGATTTGTTTACAGTCGCTGCAGATGAAGACATTCATCTTCATTCCTTGAAAACAATCTCAATTGTCTTCTGGCTAAGTTGATAATGACTCTGTCCTCGCCGGTTAGCCTTCTTTTCACAGGAAATGTATATATTATTAAGAGGCAAAGTTTCTGTCCCGTTATTCATTTCTGGACAACAGTTTCTCTTCTCCTCTCTTTCATGTAGTCAGTCAGACCAGGGCTGAGGAGGTTATTTCTGTCTTGCGTGGGCTCCCAGCAGCCAGCATTATGTATCAGGAGGCGGCCCATGATAGCTCCTTATGATGCCCTCCATATGCATTATTAAACTGTAATTGCGTGGAGGTCTGAGATGCTGGGTTTTCTACCCACAGCTCGTTCCCTTAACACAGGTCCTCCAATCATCTCTTCCTTCTTCACTCGCGCATCCCCCCTCCCCCACCCACCCACCCCCATCCATACATTGTGATTCTTTGGGGTATGAGTGTTGTTCGTGTCATTTCCCACTCCAGCTGTGGGGAGTGCATTTGTGACGTCTCTGCTCACCCACTCGCTGGAGCCGCATGCCACACGTTGCCATGGAAATATCTAGCCGCTGAGGCAATTGACAGTTTGTCATGGCTGGGTGTCGTCAAGCCTGTGAAATGAAACAGATGGGAGTCTGTTGCTCTCACATGGTCATTTTGTCCGTGTGATCTTTATAATTTCATGTGAGATATTAAGAATCAATTATGACCTTTAGCTGTCATTTCCTAATTACAGATGTCTTGCTGGGGGTTTACATAAGTCTCATAAGCTCATCTATAATCCTAAAGCTGCAAAAAAAAAAAAAAGAAAGTATATTAACAATTGATCAAGCGATTGTGTGCATGTAAAAGCGGGCGCTCTTAGTGACA
>CALSCE010009347.1:8855825-8888584 GCA_943593645.1 Bovichtus variegatus
CACACACACACACACACACACACACACACACACACACACACACACACCTGCTCTGTAGATCACGTGCACTGTGTTCTTATTCGAGGCAAGACTATATCAGAAAACGAAAGGGAGACATTTATGTTTTCAAGTGTCATGAAGGCTACACCATGCCATAGAGTTTGAACAACAATCAACATTAGCTTTCCTGCTAAAGTCTCCTTATTTAACTTTAAACAATAAACTTGGACACATCTTGACCTGCACCTTAGCTTGTTGAACGAGCCACCAAACAAACATTCATCTGGAAAAAGTGCACAGCTGAAGTCAGTTTGCAGCAGGCTGTTTAGTTCTCTTCATAGCACTAAATGTATTCATCCATGCTAACAACACGCTTTCTGCCCAAGACTGAGTGGCAGCCTGTCAGCTGCTGTCAATCAAACATTGACTCTGACATGCACCTCCAGAAAAGGAGCATTTCTGATATTTGGTAAGACCTTTGTTCTTCCTATTATTAATGACAAGCTATTAACCAGACACGTGAAAAAACACGTTCATATTTTTATTTTTTTTTTTTACTACAAAAAGGGATAACTACATGTCATTTGAATTGGACCTAAAAAAATTTTTTAAAAACTTGAAAATACACTTTTCACTTGTTTTGTTTTTACCAGATATGCAATCAGTTTGGGTTTTTATGAAATAATAATTAACATATAGAGACAATATTTGACTCACCACTAACAGAAATACAAAAAAATATATACATTTTAAAAGCTATTTCTGGCTCTTATTTTGATAGCAGTAAAGTGAAAACGAGAAGGAATCACATGCAATAATTGGGTCCTCAGCCTTGGCTTGAACTGGGGAAATTGCGATTACATAGTCACCAAAAATATATACATATACCACTGGGGAAACTAGTTGAACTTAGTAAACTATATTTATTTATTGTAAATAGCATGAATGTATGTATGCTTTTAATGTGATAGCTAAAATAAAGGGAACAGTTGACACTTCCAGGATCTCCCACAAGTGGTACAAATTAATGTCCCCTTTTATATAATAAATATTGTTAAATAACATCTGGGTTACAATCCATTCTTAAGAACATATTTGGAACATGATGGGTGGTGGTGCTGAAGGGGAATTTAAATTAATCTGACAGGACTGTGGGAGTGCAGAAAAGGAAGAGGACCAAACCTGGTGTGTGGACAAACAGTAATATGTTAAATATTAAGAGAGAAAAAAAGAAAGTACTAATGATTGTTCAAAAGTGCATTTATTTAATTCATTCTTTTGGCACTTCAATTATCATCACTGGTCACACAGTTAACATAAAACAAAAGTGAGCATCCCAGTACTGCTGCAGTTGAAGAGTTATGTCAAATTTACTGCCCAGCAGAAATTCAAAATGTTATTATTAATAGAGCAGTTCTTAGAAATGTTTAAGCGGTTGAGATTTTTTTAATGAGTACATTTCTTAGAATAATAATAATAATAATAATAACAATAATAAAATAAGTAATAATATGATTTTTAAGTAATGAATAAATATAATTTTCACTGACGTTAGGGAAGTTTTAATTTTGGACAATTAACCCCTGAAATGAAAAGAAAAATACATTTTAAGGGGAGATCATCGGGAACTGTTTTTACATTTAAGTATAAGAGATAATCAGAGATGCTCACAAATTGTTTTGTTAGGACAATATTACACAATTAAATGGATAAAATATTTCACATAAAAAGGTGACAGTATAAAGAGATATAAAAAAAAAAACATGCAAACAGACAGCACCATGGTGAGAATAACACAAAGCAGCTTTGGCAACAACTGAGATTTTCTTTACAGAAAGGAGGAGAAAAGGGTTTAACTTCAACAGCTCAAGGCATAGTCAGTATAATGAATCACTTCAAACATGCAGTAAGCTTTAAATGCTTAAAAAGATTTTTTTAAAATTACATTATAAACTTACAGAAAAAGGTTCAAGGATTGGACACAAAATGATATCTTAGTTCAAGTTAAAGGTAATCACTGAAGAATATCATTCAATCATTCTCCCGCTCTCTGGTGTTCTCTTTGGCTGTGTCACTAAGTCTCCATATATTGCTCCTAATGCAACATTTTAGGCACTGTATCATGTAGACTCATTTTACCAGATGTCTCATTTCATTTCAAAGTCACAATTTGATTTGGCTGTTCATTTTGGCAAAGGTACCGGGTAAGATTTCAATCCTTACTTAACGTCTTAGGGTTTCAGTCTGTTTGAGTAGTCTTTACACGCACGTTCAGAGTTCTGCCAGCTCCACATGATTGCTAGTGCTTTTTCTCGAGGTAATTTGATGGAACCCATCCTTTCCTTGGTCTGCCATTGTCCAGAATCTTGCAGTACCACCATCCATTGGGGTTTCTGTCCAGGACCTCCAGACTCGTCCCCTCAGGAAATCCCATGGTCTCCTCGTCGCCATGATAATCTGCTATGGAGACAAACACCTCTCTGAGGTTGTTGTGAATGATGTGGGGCTTGGGTTTTACTGTGGATACAGGGAGGGCATTCTTCTGAGAGCTGAGTCCAAGAGATTCAGAGCTACCGGTACCGGATCTGTTCCTGTTGGGTAATGCTATGTTGTTTGGCGGCAGGCTGCGTGGCACAGTGCCGAAGGAGGCGTTGCGTCGCACTGTGGGGCTGGCACGAGGGTGGTCCGTGGAGTTGAGGGACTCGTTTCTCCTGAGAGAGCCAACAGGGCTGGGACTGTCCCTGATTGGGGCTGATATGAAGACGGACTGAGGCCTGACAACCTGCTGCTGTTTGGTGCTATTCTGCTTTCGTAAACCAAACAAGCCGATGGGTTTGGAGAGGCCACCTGGAGGCTTGGAGGGGATGGGTGGGGTGACCTTCTTTAAGTTTTGGTTGATGTTGTTCAACGCCTGCACCCTTTGTTCATTCTTCTCTAGGCTGTTAGACTTGCTGAGGCTTCCAGGTTTAGTTGGGGTACCATCAGATTCAGACCCTGCCATGTCATCTTGTTGCCTGACAGGCTCCAAGAAGTAAGTCGGAGCCCAACCCTCTGTGTCTCCCCAACGGATATACCACCAGCCACTCTCCTGCTTATCCAGCACTTCCACCTCCACCCTAGCAGGGAAGCTGACCTCAGACTCTTGGACTTTCTCATAGGGATCAGTGGTGCGATACAGGCTGCCGCCTTCCAGGTCAGAGTCTCCCCGACTGCCTTTAGAATAGATGGAAGAGAGATCGGACGTGCTCTGAGAAGAGAAGGAGTCCTCTGAGGAGATGACTGAAGCGGTCTCAGAGTCCTCACCTTTAGTTTTGGAGCCATTCTTCAGCTGCCCTGTTGGCCGCAGCTGTCTTCTCAAGGTGCTGATGTCCATCTTCTCAGCACTGGACGCCTTGGCTAGTTGTGGTTTAGGCCTCACCACTGGCTTTAGTTTAGAGGAAGACTTGAGGGAACAGGATGCCTTGCTTTCCTCTTGGTCTTTCTTAGTTCTGGACAGATCTGGGGTGGACTCAGCGGAGGCAGATTTAGGACTAGATGCCTCCTCAGCTTTGGTGGAAAATGGGCTCCCATTCAAGTCTATCTTGAGCTTGTTACCTGCAGGTCTCCACCCACCTGATGTTGGGTTTGCAGTCTTGCCAGTTTCTGACAAGACACTTGTCTTGGAGGAATTTGAGTCCCTGCTGCACTGCCGTTCTGGCGTCTCCCTGAAGGGCAGGAAGCCGTCATTCTCATAGATACACTCTCCCTCTCCCTCTGCCTCCCCCTCCGCCTCGTGGCTATCTTCAAATGACTCGCACATCTTGAAGGATGCACTGTGGAGCGACGAAGCCGGAGAAGGCTTGGAGGACAGGTGGGATCCCTTCTCGGAGGAAGTGTCCTCATTTTTTATATCCACCAAGGAACCTTCTCCCCTCAGAAACTCAAACTCAGACTCCATGTCCAGATCGCCAATGGCAGGGACATCATATTCTGGCTCTTCATACACCGGCCTTCCAGGTGACACAGGGGACTCTGGAGCTTCAAACCCGGGGCTGCTGGGAGGTGCAGTCTCCACAGAGTCTTGTTTTTTGACAGGTGGAGCTGGGGGTGGAACTTTTGGGCGGCACAGAGTGCTTGTTCTACGATTCAGGTTGGGCTTTTTACGTTTGTCAATGTAGGAGCAGGGAGCCCAGCCCTCCTTCTCTCCTATGTGGACATACCACCAACCACCAGAGTTCTTCTCAATGACCTAAAATACAAATTCAAAAGAAGAGTTTAGTCTTTTTATGACGCCATTTTTATACATTTTAATTAGATTTATATTTTCTCTAAGAGTTGTTACGAAGCTACGATGAATACATTGATACAGCAAGAGATATATGGTTGGTACCCACATTTATGATTGACTTGTTAATGAAGTTAACCTTTAAAAAAAAAAAGAGTGCTTACTTCTGCTTTCTGTCCTCCATTGAAAGTAATACCATCAGATATACAGGACTGGAAATCTGCAATGGTATAATACTCTGCTTCAACTGTAGGGGGCTCTGGTGGGGAGGGCAACTGAAATCCCTGAGCACAAAAGAAATCGGCAATGTTAACAAAAAATGTGTGGAGTAAAAAGTACAATATTACGTCTGACAGCTGTAGTTAATAGTTACTTTTAAATCAACATTTTACATTTGAAAGCATATGATAACATTTAGACCAGTTTTCCAACCTTATTGACTTGGGGCCCCTTGTAACATTTCAGATGTTTACAGTTATGAGCTGTTGGCATTTTTACCAAAGACACATTTCACCTTTTTAAATCTCAGAAGGTTTCATTTAAATAATTGCTCAAGCAACATTTTATAACTTTAATCTTCTTTTCTACCCTGTTAATCATCCCACGGCCGGATTTAAATTGTGAGAGTGGGCCTGACCAGTAGGTTGGAAACCACAGGACTAAAATACCTAATTTTAGATAAAGATGTAAAAACTAGCTCCATCTCGACGAGCTACTGAAGTAAAATCCTGCAAATATACTGATGCATTGGTAACAACTTTTACTTGTAATGACATATTAGACATAGACAGCCACGGATATCAAAGTCCTGTGCATGACCATTTATCGGCAAGATGGTTTACTATACTAGAGGGATGGATGGATGGCAAAATATCCCACACTTACCAGGGTTGCATCTCTTCGAGGAGGAGGTTTTTGCCTGAGAACTGGGGATCCTGTGAAACAATCATAGAGAAAAAAACATACATGACTGTTTGGTCACTTAAAAGAATAGACATTTATGACAGAAATTCAAGTTATGAAATTCATACATTCGAAGTGAAATGACTAACCAATTTCCACACGATGAGGGGCGATGCGGGCTATAGCTGGTGAGGCAGGCTCTGCTTTACTTTTTCCATCCTGTGGGGTATTAACAGGGATGGAGTCAGCACAAGGGATTGGTAGGCTGATCTCCTTCTTGGCCACTTGGGGGCTCTCTGGGACTCCTTCAATCTGCACATCTTTCTCACTCAAGGCTTTCTTGTTAAGCAGGTTACTGATCTCCATGATGTTTCCAATAATCTCGACTGGGCCAGTCACAGTCTTCTTGCGGGGAGAGAGATCATCCTTCATCTTCTTCAGGTAAGAGGCTGGAGCCCAGCCCTCTTTATCCCGGTACCTGTAAAGTAGGTGGGTAGAGATAAATAAAATAGAAGCATCCTCTTTTTGTAAAGAAAGACTTGAAGAATGCCTGAAGCAAGTGAACAGAGGGTTACCTGATAAACCACCAGCCTTCCAGGTTCTTCTGAATCACCTCCACAATGACTCCTTTCTCAAAAGCAATTTCATCCTTGCCCTGGCTGGTGTAGGGCTGCACGGTTACGTACTTCTCTTCTGCAAAAGCAAGAGCAGAGAATGACAACAAAGCTAAGATTTTGGGCTGTGAAAACAAAATAATGATTGGAGAAAAAAAACAATAGTTATAGGAAATAAGGGCTAACGAATATACAATGATAGATTCTCTTGTGATTCATTGTCACCAATTTTGCAATACGATACTGGAGCAGAGGTGTATCTTTTTCTTTAATAGAGACTGGAACTGTTCTGCTCTCTGGCAGTTGGTTTAGCTGAGAGTAGATAATATAATGTAGTGAATATCTACAAAACATAGTTAATTCTTGCATTTAGAAAACATAATTTGCCGTACGTTTTCCTCTGAAGTTACACAGATGTGACGTACTGTATATTAAATTATTGTTTTGTTATATTTTGCATGGAAATAAATCAAGGGTGGACAAATCAATCTTCACGCCCAAATGATATTAAATGATTTAAATTGTCTCAACAGTCGTAACGCATGGACGACCATAAAGCCCAACATCCACGTTTGCGTCGTTCCCTTTCTCTCTCCCACCTCATTTTATAGCATCTCTATACCACCAACTGCACAATAAAGTCCATACAAAATGACTAGTACCCATGCGTTTTCCTCAAAACGTGATCAAATGTAGTGGCTCTTAGTTTTAACCACTTTAACATAACTACATTTCACTGGTATTCATTAAGGGTGTTGACCAAGGGGAACTAGAGCACATGGGGCTGGTTTGAGTCCCAACAGTGTCCTCGGCCTATTGGCATCTCCAAAATCAGCACATAATAGACAGCAGAGGCTTCATGCTGATTTATGCATTCCCATGATGCCAAGGGGCAGAGCAAAGGCATCATTTCCTGTCATTACAGCAATTCCTTACTAAATACAGGGAGAAGAGGTGTGTTTAAAAGTAGAAGAGCACATAATAAAGCACTGTCTATGCTGTCCTCCCCGGTTGGTAAACAGGAAGCAACATTCTGGTGACAAATTATTCCATTTTCCTTTTCTCCATCCCGTTTTCCAAGTTGTGTAGGAGTAGAAAGGGTGTGGGATAGTAAATCCCTTAACTTGCAAAAACTACAGTAGGCTCCCCGGGTAAAACATATTTCCGTCCGCTTTATTTTCCTTTTGCCTGTTTCTTCCGGCCTCTTTGTGTTGGGGCTGGTAAAACGTTTTCCTCTCACCAACCTCTTTCAAACAATATCCAGCAGTGCAATAAAGGGAAACTCTGAATCAGATGTTATGTTAACCACAACATGCATCAGTGTTTTAAATTATTCTTGTGGACTCAGCAAAATATCTGTCTTTTTCTTTTTTAAACACAAAGCAGGATTTCAGTCCTAGGGTGGAAACAACTCTCTCTCTCCGCTCCAGAGAGCAGCTTCCACTGCCAAGTGTTAAGTTTGGGCTGAACTCAATAGCTTATCCCCACTCCACTGTCAGCAATCCAAATGCATCTCCTGTAAAAAAAAAAACCCTTAGCCTTGGTAAGAAGAACATGTGCAAGTTTGTGATTGAGAATGTCTTGCTTAATAAGTTAGAAATGAATAAGGCTCTTTGTTTATCTGTCAATATTGGTTGCTATCTCCCCCACAGCAGGATAAATATCTGTTTCTACCACACTTCGGTAGAACACAGATGCATTAAAAAAATACATTCACGCTTCATTTACTCATAAAAAAAGCAAAATATAGCTCCAAAATGCAGCATAAGGCATTCCAAAGTCTATTACGCAACTACTTTCAGATGAGTGCGTAGTTGTTTTCTGTGACTCTGGGAAGATCGGTTTTGGCACACAGTGCTTAATTATAAACGAAAATGCTTACTTGGAGCAATTTTGTAACATCATTTGAGTTTAGCATCAATAATTGGTGCAATATAAAGTTGATGATTTCACCTTTGCTTTCGAGGCTCATTTCATATTAAAGTCAGTTGCGGTTAGTCGTGGTGGATTGTGGCTCATGATAAATGCATTTGCTGGAAGACAATATGGGATGAAAGACTGAACAAATGTGTGCAGAGGGAAGAGATGAGCCATGTGATAAGACACGATAAGTAAGACAGGGTGGGAGGAACAATAACAAAGGGAGGAAGGTGATGCAGCGTCTGTCTCAGTTCACCTCGGCTCTGTTGCCGGCTGATGACACCCCCCAACGTCCATCTCCGGTCCAGCCTCTTCAGATGAGCCTTATGCCGCTTAGTAACTGACAGACACACATGGTGACCAGACGACCACGACAAACAAACAAACACGGGAGACATGAAGAGCAAGCACAAATGTTACACAAACACACAGCACACAAATGACATGGAGCCTCATTATTAGCTACATGGAAGACATGAAAACAAGACCACAAAGCAAAACATGGTGGACAGTTAGAGTGGGATGGATGGAGGTTACAGAGGAAGTGTTAAACCCAAGACTCCTTCTCTGTGGCTTGTAATTAGGAGATTGTTAGCAGGGTTTTCCCATCCTGTTGCGTTAGAGCATCTGGGACACACATTGCAGCTGCAAGAATGTCATCCAATTAATAATGCAGCCGAGAGTGCCGCGGGTTGGAGCTGTACGCTTTAGAAGATCTTTATTTCCCTATGCCTTTTGAAGGTAAAACAGTGGAGATGGAAATTATTTCTGCCAACTGCGAGATCTTGTGTCACGTGCCAAAATGATATAAATTTTTTTTTTTAAAAAAACATAGCTCCTGCAAATTATCTTGTGTAGAAAGAAGAAAATCCTTTCCATCACTTAAAGACTCTTCTTAAATTTCCAATGATAGGAAGTCAAAGTACACGTCAAATACATTTTTTCCCAAAGATGATTTTTGTGAATTTAGGTACTTCTTATCATGCAGATGTTAATTTTTTCGGATTAGTTTGGTTTTAATTAGTTTTTTGATACTATGAAAAGAGGGTGAAATGTTATGATTGACGGCTGCTCTGAGTGAAGTAGCCACAAATGCCACTAAAGATCAAGAATGAATAAGTTATATCTTATTTGTTGAATTCATACAGAAACCAGCGCGTAAAACCGACAATCTACCATTTTACGGGGGTTATGTACCAGACAATTTCTTGTCTCTGAGCAGTTTGCAATCAACCAGTCTTCTTGGAGACTCCAAGAAGTAACTAGTACTAGCAAAACTATTTAGATATAACATGTTCATTTGTGAGTTTCAAAGGTGTTGGGAGGTGGATTGTATAACCTTTGGACAGCTTGGCTAGCTCTTTCCCCCGTTTCCACTCTAAATGCTAAGCTAACCGGTTGCTCGCATTAGTTTCATATTTACCGAAACAAAAGGAGGAGGATGTGTATTCACGTCCATCAGTGGGTAAACTCACATCTCATGGTGCCTGAGCTTTCAACATGTCTGTTGTTTTTGGCTTTTTGATAGAATAATTATGTATTCCAAATCCAGTGTTTCAAGGAATATGTGCTTTTTTTTTTTTATGTGACAATGCGGTGTCACACTGCTGAAGACCACAGGAGTGACAAAGAGATGCTTTATGAGTTTTATGCCATTCCCATGACTGAGTAGACACATAAACACTAATTACACTGACAGATTGTCCTTCCAGAAAGCCCCTGGCAGCGATCTCCAGCTATCTCTGACAGAGCAGATAGGAGTGTTGGGTGTAGACGTTTGCATTTGCGTCTGTGTGTGTGGTCATACATTTGTGGTATGCATATATGTTGAAATCTTCTGTTGATAAATCTGTACTCTGCAAGTCTAAATGGGGAGTAAAATGTAAACATATTTAACCGATTGTGAAACAGTAACACTGTTTAGCCTCATGTGTTCTCTGTCTCCCTCCACCCTTGAGTCATAAGATATACTACACCGAGGGGATCCTGGGTCCCATTGTTACAGCAATTTTACTGCAAAATATGTTTTTTGGCCTGAGTGCTTGAAGATCCTGATGTTTTTTTGGAAGTGTAATTCGCAACTTAATTATTTCCGTGCCTCCAGTTTGTTGGGTTTCCTCTAACACAAAGCTGCATACATCTTTACAAAGAAGCTGCAGTTGTTCCACTACCTGTCAAAGTATCAAAGTCTGAGGACGTGACACTAATTGAGCTCTATTGCTCTGAGATTAAAAGGTTTTCTCCACTAACATTGAAAATGCTTGAAGAATGAGACGATGGGCTTGGTAAGCGTATCTGACATCAAGAAGATTGCACGATTGGACGGCGTCTTCAGCGTCACATTAGATTGCGTCAAACCACACTCCACATAGGCGTGTTTCTTATCAGGCCTTTGGATCCCCCTCTGACTCCAGTATGCTCACAAAATGTAACATCAACACTCGTCTACTGTACTGTAATTTATCTGCAATCCACAATGATACACAGACATTGCATGAAATGGCATATTTCATGTCGGAGCTTTTATTAAATTTACGATAACCATAATCTAAAGAGCATGGCTCGTTAAACACTCTCATGTTGTATTCCCTACTGCTGAAAGAAACACATGCCTCTTTCATGAGCTCACGCCATGGTGGTCATATCGCCTAATATTGCGCTGCATCTTTACTGTACAGTGCATTACTGTGCAGCACATCACTTCAGTGGTTGTGGTCTGGTCTCTCCTGGCAATCCTCCTTGCTGTTTACCCAGGCCTGAATCTACACTCTGTTCAAGCCTGCTTATGATGGCAGGCAGACAGAGAAGTGTTCACGCCGGCGGCGTCAGCCGTTAGCGTAGGCCGGCAGTGGTGAAGTAAGGGCCGAGTTTGCTCCATTTTGTCACAGATCAAAGACTGAGGATTGAGGGCAGAGGTGGTGTCTGTGTGTGGGTATATAACAGAGTGTGTGAGGTTGTGTTTGTGTGTGCTTGTGGGTGGGCAGAGGAAGCAGACAGTGACTTACCTTCCCCGGCTTTAGAGGCGCCCAGCTCCAAGTCATCCCGTGTGCCACTGTGAGAGTTGAGATAGGTAGCAGGGACCCAACCCTGCTCCTCTGCGGTGCTGACAAACCACCAACCTGTGGAAGAATACAGAATCTGCAGATTAATATTTTTGGTGTATAAAATATCAGAACATCGAAATGTCCATCCTGGTTTCTCAAAGACCAAGGGGGATGTCTTTACATGTCTTGTCTTGTCAGTCCAAACCCATAAGAAATTCAGTTTAGTCTGATATAAAACAGAGAAAAGCAGGAAGTCTCCAAATTTGAGAGGCTTAAAAACAGCAAGATAAGATGATTTGGGTTTTTTTTTGCAGATGAATTTTGACCCGTGAGAAGATTCCCACCTAAAAAAAAATACACAACAAATCTCTACAAACAGAGATCCCATCTGCTGATGTGACCATAGATCTAGTCCAGCTTAGCTCCCGTGAAATCACTTGTCTTTGTTCTAGTCATTCACCCCTGATTTGATCAGATAACCCAAATCGCAGGGATAAGCTTTGAATGGACATGAACATGAGGAACTTAATTGTGTTGCGACCAGAAACTATAGTTATGATCAGGGCCAAGAACATCAGAGGGATCGCCGCCTGACTGTAGCTCAATTTGTTTCATTGGGATCCGTCACGAGGGCATTTCCGAAGTGCTGTTTCTAGCCAAAATGTACAAAGGCAACGTTGCAACTGATTAGACTATGTTCCTCTGGGTATGACAGCATTGCTCCAACAACTGCTTTATGACAAATGCCTCGGCTGGAAAGGTGCACTTACAAAGTACACTTTCAAAAATGTGATCCCAATAAAGTGAGTGGAGTACAGTGATCCATTGTGTTAGATAGGATGTGCTGTATAGGGCCTTGTGGTAAATGTAAAGAACATATGTACAGTAATCACATCGTTTTTAACTTTAAATTCACCCACAAATGTATGAGGCCGAGTCAGTTCTTAACAGGAGACCAATGTGACAAAGCTGGCACAAAAACTGTCCTGTGAGGTATGCCACACATACGCTATTTGTTGTGGTAACGGGAATACAATATGGCTGACAGCTGTCTGGATAGCCCATAAAGAGGATAGGGGTGTTCCATCACACTTTCACAGCTGGCCAGAACATTCAGTGTACATTTTACTACAGAAATGGTGAGTTATGAGGTAATTTAGTTGCACACGATTAACAAAAAGAAGCAGAACGTAGTATGATAAGCGGGAACAGTTAGAAGATGTACTACTTAATTAATGATATGGTAAACAATGAGGCAAAACTATAGGATACCAACATGGAAATAACAAACAGATGGTAGACCCCGATATTAGGCAATGATGATTCATCTGCCTTTAGTGAAATATGTTGTGGTTGTCCATCATTTTGCAGTCATTCATCACAATTAGATAGGTTGCAATTCAAGGTTGCTCAAGATTAGAAGACGTTGGATCTGCTTTATGTGGAGAAATTATTTTGTTAAGTTAGAGAGATTTAAAAAAAATGACAATACCCAACGCTCTGTCAACACTGAACAAGTCCTCAGCCTGCCGTTATAAGACGTCATTGCTTTTAGTATAATTTATTAATTTTTTCAAGAATGCCCATAGGATTTGGTATTGGTCCCTTTCTAAGGCAGTTTCATACCGTAGTTAAACTAATAATTAAATCTCAAATTCTGATGACTAACATAAATCTGCCCACCAAATGTATCTGGAATCCAGAGGCAACAGAGAAATGACGCTGATGGTCTTAATTACTTCCTTAGTGGAGGAAATAACAAAGAAAACCTTTCCAGACTTTTTTGTAACTTACGCATGCAATCTCTGTGATTCCTATAACGGATGATTTATTTAATAGATGAAATTGCTCAGATACACAACAAAAAACATCATCAGCTGCACCGTGGGGGTGTTTTGCACAGAGTTAGGGCGGATCCAGAGAGGAGGATGCTGTTAGTGCCTGGCTCTGAACAACATGCTGGCTAGTGCTCTGGTACGCAACAAGCCATGTAATGTGCTCAGTCTTTGCTGTGGCTTGAACAAAACCTCATGCCAATGCATCAGACAAAAACAAAATGGTGTCTGCATTATTCAGGACTCAAAATACACTCTCTCTTCCCACAGTGGAGCTGAAAGCTTGTGAGAATATTCAAGTATTGTTACATCCGCCAAGGAGCCAAGGAGGTTATGATTTAGGTTTGGTTTGTTTGTCGGCAGGATAACAGAAACACTACTGGCTCATTTTTCATGAAACTTGGTGGACCCTTTAAAATGTGTAGGGTATCCAAATCATGTGGTGGATACAAGCAATATTTTCACTTATGGAAACCGGGGTCTGTGCTCTCCGTGTGCCCTTCTAGTTTAACACTAATTTGACTCACATCCCAATTTTAAATGAGTTGATTATACCAAAATTGTACTTACTATACATACTATATCTCATTGGGGCGCTGAAAACATTTAAGCAACTCGTAAGTGCTGTGTTTAATGACCAGCAAAGGGCAACACAAACTAAATTAATGGTACATTAAATTAAACTGGCCATTATAAAGAAAGGTCAGCTTGGCAGGAGTAACAAAGACCTGTGTCAGCTCAATAAAAAAAAAAAAAAAAACCTTACATTTGAAAATTGCCATTTTCACACCGACTAGCCTGCTTGGGGGAAATGTCATTCTCACCTCAGCAAACCAACACTTATAGAAATGTAAGCAACTATATAAGAATAAGCTGTGGGAATGTACTTTCATTGAGAGAACTTGGCTGTAAGTCGGAATATATACATACGCAGCAAAGCCATTTAAAAAGGCCTGAGTAAATATAAGCTGTTATTGATGGCTAGGGCTTCCTTGTCTGTACTTTTCAACCTTAGGCTTAGGCTGAGTTCACCCAACCTCAAAAGAAGCAATAAAAGTACTTTTAAAAATGCACACACAAGTTTCCCTGGCCACTGCAGGTTTATATCAAGCAGGTTGCAATTATGTGAAGTGTCGAAAAAAAAAACACACTTACTAAATGAGAAACGTGCTTCATGTCTTTCATCGCAGGTATTCATTCACAGAGTGACTGCAATTCAATCCTGCACAAAACCAGCTCCATAAATCCATGTACAGGCAGCGCAAAATGACAACTTCCAGAATAAATGTAGTAGACATGAACTCATTCAATCTGGAAGTTATGTTTAGGGCTTCAGATTTTAAACGAAACTCACATATGATTCTCACGTATCGTCACCTTCTTAAACGAATGGCCTAAGTCATATTTTAAAGTTTTTCAAAAAACAGAAAAAACTGAACCAAATATAGAATATATTCTATTCTATATTTGGTTCAGTTTTTTAAATTTTTTTATCAAAAAAACTGAACCAAATAGAGAATATATTCTATTCTCTATTTGGTTCAGTTTTTTGAAAATCTTTAAAATATGGCTTAGGCCATAAATTTAAGAATAATTCTTCTGGTATGTGTCCATAAAGACTGGGAGGGAAATGTGATTTTTAACATTTGGATAATGTCAACCCAGGGTTATCATTTGCACATTCGTCAAGATGACACAAACCTTAAACTGAGGTCACTACAATAGAAACAGCTGTTTTCTGGGTCTGCTGTTGCCAAGACAGTCATTTTGCTGAACGTGAAAATGTTGGAAGTAAAGCTCCTTTGAGGTGAGTGACAGAAGTTATGGACTCGGATGATGAAAGACGAAACGGAAATAAGATTAAGAGAAGAACATTTTCTCTCTTTCTTGTTTCCGGATGGCAGGGATTATCTGTACAGATGTGGGAGGAACAAAGGTGAAGGAAGCATACCTTGTGTCTGGAAATATGTGTGTGGGTGTGTGTCGTGCGAGTACAAAGAGAGAACACACACACATTACAAAGAAAGCTGCTCTGTATCTTTCTCTGGGCTTTTTTTTTTTATCATCTCTTTCTGTTTTTGAGTCTATATCACACCCTTCTTTTCTTCATGTCTCTCTGCCTCGCTATTCACATTAGGAAAAGTCAAAATTCTTGGAAAGCTCCGGCAGAGTTTCAACCGCAAAGGAAAAAAAAGAACACAGCCAAATGCTGACTGGCACTACACTTTGCTAAACATTATTCAATATTACGATTATAGATACTCAGTCAACATCCTGAGTAAAGAAGCTTTTTAAAACATTTGAGCAGAGCTTAGTTTTGTAACCCCCACAGTTTGGGGGTCAGTGGTTGCATAAGACAATCGCTAAACCCACAACCCTCTGGTGGAGATGTCATATAACACCATCACACCATAGGACCATGACCACAGACGCCAACCTCAAATGTCACAGCCTCGGAAAGGAAGAAATCAAGCAGTTTGTCTTGACAACACTGTTGTATTGCGCTACAAGGACATGATGAAAAGCTGGATGTTTTAAGCAGAGCTTAGGGCAAGCTGTAACTCAGTTTATGCCTCCGCAGCCTGCTGTGAGCTGCAAACCTCGGGTCGTATTAACGTGACTGCTTGATTCCAATTATTTCAGTAATAAAAAATAAATTAAAAAAAGGAAATTTATGATGTCAGCCTAATTTAGACAGCATGAAAAATACAGATCCAGATTCAAAGCAAAAATTGGACGTTTTGGATAATAAATTGCTCTCTCGCGGAGAAAGTCAGTTTTCACTTCTGAAGCTCAAGTTATCTCGTAACTTTTTGTAATCTCCGATGGTTGCCTGGAAACTGGTCCCAGCCAACAAATAGTTATAGTAAAATGGCAAATTGGCATATTTATGCTTTGATTGTGGTTAGGGCTGCCACAATATCAGACTTTCACAACACAAATGACCTTGGCAAACACAATTCCCAATAACGATATTATCGTGATATTGATAGAAAATGTGTAGAAAAAATAGATCTTTAACTTTTGTCTCTTTTTACACCATATTATCATATGTGCATTTATTTACATGATATCAATATTTAATTTTCATAAATATTACAGTAATGGTCAATACCGGTAAATCGTGACACCCCTAGTGGTGGTACGGATTAAACAAAAAAAGGGTTAGTGTCAGACAGAGCCAGGCTAGCTGTTTCCTACTGTTTCCAGTCTTTGTGCTAAGCTAAGCCAAGCGACTGCTGGCTGTAGCTCCATATTGAATAGACAGATATGAGAGTGGTGTCGACCTTCTCGTCTAACATTTTGCCAGAAAGTGAATTGGCACATTTCCAAAAATGTCATACTATTCTTTAAACTACGAGTAACGCATTTAAAAAAAACAACTATTGATTGTATAAAGAAGACAAATCAATGTTGGTTATGTAAGATGAATGTTTTGTAGCACTTTGACAATGCCAGATGTAAAAATGCAACCGAAAGTAAGACTTTTATAGAGTCGTCATACTTAAATTGCATTTTATACTGTGGATAGACACAGAGTGAGAGTGAGCAGCATTTCTGAGCTGTGTCTCTCATACAGTATCTGGCATCTGGGAACTCTATCAGCTTTAAGACCCGGGCTTCATTTTTACTGTAATCAACAACAGATTCTCAGCTGCAACAAGAAACTACATGCATGTCATTTTGGTGACTGGATGACTTATAAAAACAGAACCGCAATCTATGTATACAATCAATCACCCTAAGACATGGCGTACATAACACACGGTGACATTATAATACTCACCAAGGATTTCTACACATCTAGCTGGAGTATGAGAACCACAGATTCAGCAGCACAAGGAGGATTTTTTTTCACGACCTGAAATGATGAGGAATGCAGTGGCTCAGCAGCCCTGCAGATATCTGACACCACTGTCGAGTAGCGTAGGAGAAAACTCCATTCATTTCCAGCTTCTGTATTCATTAACAGTGGATGCAGTATCAGAGCACAAGGAGGAAGGTATTCAGCCCAATATACACACACATTTATAGTTTTCATATAACACTGGGTTTCAATTACCTGGGTGCCTCTGGTATGAGGGGAGGGCGAAAAAATTGCACAACACAACTTTCAAGAGCTGATGTTGACCTAAGGAACAACCTTCTCTCCATCCCAGCCTCTGAAAGGATCCCCTCATGGTCTGAACTAAAGCTGTGTGCTCTCTAGGCTCCACTGATTTGGAGACACAGCAGTCCTTGAGTGTCTGAAAGACCACCCCTTAAAATGCCGGTGTAGCTCAATGGTCATTTCTTGAGTCAGACACAGAGGCACCTTTTTGGCTCCACAGACTGATGTCTGTGCACTATTATTACCACTATTTTATGTATTCTTAAATACTGTTGATGCTCCTGTTCTAAATCTCCTCTGCCTGTATCGCTCTGCGACTAGGTGCAAGAAAACAAAGCAGTAGATGCCTACAGTATGTTGAAAAGCCAGTTAAAAACCTCCCATTTAAGTTTCCATATCTAAAAATACAGGATAAGGTTAATTTCTAGAGACGGTCATTAGAACTTCCTATGGTAAGCTGAAAGAATGTGGTAGATGGGGATCACTATGAGTGGATAATGTGTCTTCCATCTGCTGCTGCAAATTCTACTTAAAAAAGACACTTAACACTTGGCAAGTGTGCTGTATCATGTCTTTGGTGGTTCACTGACAAGACTTATAGGGTTTTTCCTCTTTTATACAAGGAAACATGTTCTTGCTGAAACTGCACATACCAAACTGTATAAACTAAGAGTTTGAGCACGAGCAGCACGGTGCTGACCTTGCCCTTAATCCTCCTGCATATCAGAGACAGAACATTTGGAACAGGCAGCTGTCAAACTTGCAAAAACTTGTGATGCTTGAAAAAAGTCATTTCAGTTCTCTCATTAAGTATTATCGCAACACACCATTTGGTGCGATTTTCTAGGTACAGAAGAAAGTCAGCTGTAAGCTCTAATAAATTGCAGTATGAGGACTTAGCATTGTGTCCCGGGTGAAACAATAAATACTGTAGACTGAGGGCTTAAAGGAGACACCAAATGTATTACCTTTATCGCAGTTATGTCCTTCCTGTTTGTTTTTGTTTCTGCATGATAGCTCAAACAAGAATCTATGTTAGCAGCTCTTTGAGGCTGTACTTAGAAACAGCAGTACTTTGAGCTAGCTGCTAGCGTTGCTTAAAACAATTAAAAAAACTAAAGCTAACCGATTGCCAAACAAATTAATTCACTAAACTCTAGTAGTCGTCTGGATTTGGATTCGTTTGCCATGACACACATACTGCCTTGTAAAGTGTTATAGATAACTTTCCATTTTACGGGAATAATCCTTCGAAGAGAAACAGAAAGTCTGTGCCCTTACAGTAAACTCAAAAAGAATCTGCCCCTCTGAACATCGAGCTCCTGTTGAGCTGTGAGCGCTGAGATCATCTTTCTTCCAGCCTGAAGACAGAGAGCGGAGACATTATTGTATTGGTAGGTACATTTTTTTTCATGTGAAGGTAAAGAAGACATCCAACACATCCATCATGCCCCGCTGAGGGCTAAACCTGACTAATCTGTAAGGATCAGACTCAAGCAGTCTCTTTGTGCTTTCAGCCTGGAAGTCAAACATCACCTGCAGGATACAGATGTTATCTTCCAGCTTCTATGGCTCACATTCATCAAACTTCAAATCGTGTGTGTTAGTGAGGACAAAAAGGGCAATTCTATATAGATAAGATTACTGTGACCCTTCTAGCTCTTCTTGAAATTCCACTCACTCCGCCTTGCTTGAGTAAGCTGGGTGGAGTAGTAAAGAGTCAATACATGGGTGGTGCCAGGGGGTCTTTGGGGAACCGGAGGGACTGACGGATGTGAGCTGGCCTCTCAAAAACAGACAGGCATTCCTGGAGTTTATTTGGCAGATTGTAATTCATAGAGGCTGATGCAGACTTGGAATGGAGACAAGTTAAACCCTGACTGGTCCACAGAGAGAGATTTTTTACACAGGACTGGGCACAATGTGCCTAACGCTGCCCTTGAGGTGTCGGCAAACCAGCTGCAATAAGTACAATATTTACAGAAGTGACTGCAAATTATTTTTTCCTTTTCCTACATACTAGTCCATTAAAGGGCAAAGTTTAAACCACTGAATACAGAGCATTTGGACTGACCAACAAGGCTGCTAGCTTAGCTTTGGTTAACATCTCTCCAATATAGTGTAAACTGAGGAGGCATCCTGGAGGATCCATTAAGCCATTATAATGAACCAACCTCTCTGAACCACTAACTTTGGCAGGAAATGGCTTTTTCCATTTTCTCCCTGCACTACTCTCTCCTCCTGGGCCAGCATCTCCCCCTGGCAAACTGTCATAAAATAGACAAATAAAATTGCTGCAGAGGGAATGAGGACAGAATCAAAAAACTAATTTTTTGTTGTTTTGACAATACTAAATTGTAATTTCTATAACATTTGCTCCTTTGGATTAAGCCATGCATTTCTTTTTAACGGTTTTAGCCAATAGTAGGTCCTGTGTGACTCACAGTGTGAGTATTATTCCTGAAAACCTGTATGCTACAACGGAACATCAAGCAGTCATTGGTCTACCCTGATGATTTACAGCATACTGCCCCTACATCAAACCCAACAGAAATCAATACAAAATACTGTATCAACTGAAACAAAAGCCAAGACACAAACTGTATCGTCAAGTCACTGTAATGGAAAATACTGCCTTGGCTCGCAACAGCAGGCTGGAAGAATAGAGAAAGCTGAGCTACCTTATAGGTCTGACCTAGATTCACTGCCCTGTCAAAGGCATATATTATCTAATCCAAGGTAAGGAAAAGTCGATAACTGCACTGGGCAGCAGTCACAGACAAAGTCTATGGTACAGTAGCTTTAACAGCAGGACTTCTGTTGAAGGACTGGGGTTAATGGCAAAAAATAATACAAAGCTGTAGTTTTCCCTTTCTACTGTACATCTGTCACTGTTACACTCTCAGTCTCACACCTTCGCGTAAAAAACCAGCCAGACACACGATGCTGAAACAAACTCAGATGGCAATATGACAGCATACAGATATTTTCCACTCACTGCATCCAAAGACTCTGCAGGGGGAACCTACGCTGGTTTAAACGTACACGG
Source organism: Bovichtus variegatus (assembly GCA_943593645.1). Classification (NCBI taxonomy): domain Eukaryota; kingdom Metazoa; phylum Chordata; class Actinopteri; order Perciformes; family Bovichtidae; genus Bovichtus; species Bovichtus variegatus. Next base: position 8,875,566 of record CALSCE010009347.1, read on the forward strand.
CTTTAAAGGAAAATATGTGACTATAGCTGGAGGCTCAATAAAAGTAAATTCAAAGCTTTAATCATTACAAATGTAATAGACACCTTTTAGTACCTCTAACGCAGCATATTTACTACTTAGCTCTGTAACACACAGATCAATCTGTCAGAACCCATTAAAGGGTTTTGTACTTATCCTGCAAGGGAATGGATGCTAAATCAAATGAGCTCTGAAATCTTCTTAGCACACACCTGGTCTTGTTAGTATTGGCAAAGGGAAATGGAGTGATGTCACCCAGCCAAATGGAGCAGATTTAGCTGACTTCCATTGCAGGAGGTGTTGAGATTTCAGTTAAATGCTAGCTGTGCTGCTGGAAACAGTCTCTATAGCAAGATGTAGGGGGGGAGGGGGGTATTTACCTCAGATCTCTGTGAAAGTGTCCGTCAGTGCATAATATAACTGTCAGATAGCCTTAGGATGTGTTTTAAGGAGCCTGGAGTCTACTGTTTTGCTTTCTAGAAACTCATGACAATTCCAACCAAACCAGAGATGAATGAATGAGCTGGAGTGAGAGCTGCAACATAATATAGCCTCTGCATCAGAGAGGAGGCTGAAACAAAGCAATAATAACATGGAAACTAAGCTAGGCTAATAACACTGGAAATCATAAATCTGCATTAAGACCATTGAAGTGCAGAAGTTTAACATTCTGCATGGATCATCAACACACACATCAACCGCCATAACTTTGCCCATCGACCAGCTGAAATACAAAAGTGAAGGGGCCTCTACTTAAAAGCACAGGACCATGCAGTTCAACTTCATGGAGGAAAGCTCTCATATAAGGCCCCCCGATAAAAGGACTTCAAGGTGTTGGAATATCCGCCTGACTGTGGCTCCCCATTGGGTTGAAATCCTACTGGAGCAGGGAGTGAAAACAAATACATGAACCTGAAGGCAGGACACGTGACACTTCAAAGCAATCCTACTCTACAGACCCTCTTCCTTAAGGCCAGAGTGGCATGGCGTTTCACTCACACCCATCATGAAACCTAAGTCCAATTGCCTTCCTGGTCACCATTTCCTCCATCCCCATCCACCCGCTGAAGAACACATGAGTCCCATTACTGTTTTACTGTCTCAGCACACCATTAAAGCTCAACATCAGAGCCTGTTACTGGGCCTATACCTCTCCGGTCACTGTTGTGCTCCGAATGGCAAATTCCCTCCAAAATAAAAGTGATTTGGGCAGGTGCTTAGATATTGGTGTCAGTAATAGTTGCCAGTTTTATTTATATTTACCTCAGACACATGATTTGATACTCTTGATATTGACAGCACATAACATGCAACAACAGTAGTTTTTCTGGTGTCATTGTGTCATACAATGTACCAAACTATCTCACCAGTTTTATTTTTACTGCTTTATAAATATAGATATTATATATTGTATGTTAGTTGAATCATATACATTTGCTGAAACAATAATGATGGTGGTTTTGTGTCTTCTTTCACCCAAAAATGATGCAAGTTCCTTGGTTCCTTGAAGAATAGCAGCATATTCACAGAATATCATGAAGCTGTACTTTACATCAGCATGCTACTGCCTCATTAAACATTAAATATTGTCAAACTGAGTCATATTTATCCTAAAACATGATATTGGCCCTGTTTGCTAGCTCTTTCCAGAGGTTAAACAGCTGACTAAGGACTCTCTGCAGCTGGCATTTGTAAATCCGGCATAGTGAGGTGGAATAATTAATACGAGTCTGGAAGACATTCCTCTTGCTAGAGGCAACATTCTGGCCCCCGGCCTAAACCAACAGTGGGAAAAAACAGGGCTGACTGCAGGCCAAAGTGAGCCTCCAGATGGGGCTAAATAACAGCTAGCTGTGGACAAAGGAGGTGAGAGGGTTGAGTTAGGGAAACGCCAACAGTCAGCATGTTTGAGGAACTATGGACTCCATCATGAAAGAGTTTGTTTGTGTCCGACATGCATGCTGCCTTTTCTTGCTCAACATGTCTGTGCTGTGCTTTTGTTTTGATTACTCACCACTCTCGCTCTTTTCAATGACGTCGACCACCTCGCCCGCTTGAAGGCTGATTTCTGCAGGCTCTTGTTTCTCGTAACTGGCCACCACCACATACTGTTCCAGGACCATGGGATCCGAAGCATCCAGACCTGGAGTTGATGGGAAAAAACATGCTGTCAGCCAGCTGCCAGCCATAGGTCCACGAGAACGACTGTTGGGCACTCGTTGTGCCATAGGCCACTTTGTCTGTAGAGCTCAGCCAATCACAATATTCACAGGGCTCAGTGCATCTTCCTGAGAGTCTAGCCATAGAGCTGCATCCCCCTCCAGCCCAACAACAAGGGCAATGGAGACGCTGAAAGTCTAGGAAAGGAATCTCCCATCCAAAAACTGAAGGATCAAGCAGTCAAGTGCAGAAAATCCATTCTGTGTTACTGAAGGGGCCTCATCCTGATTGTCCGACAAAGCTGGGACCAGGTCAGTAGATGCAGGTAGGCACATTAACACAGTGGAAAGAGGAACAGCAGTGAGAAAGCAGAAGGAGCTGTAGTAGTGATAGAAAAGTGAGCTTAAGCCAGCTGAGGACAGGACAGTAGAGTGGGAGAAAGAAATGGTTTCCCTTGGAAAATAAACCATCTGCTAAAAAGCCTCCTTCTCCTCAGTTGGGGCTGAGCTGGAGGGAGAGTAGGGGGATGTGTACGCCAATCATAAGAGTCGGCACTAGAGGCCTTAAATAGAACCAGATGAAGGGGCTGGAGCTGAGCTCAGAGGGATGGCCCTCTGTCTCCATGAAACACTAGAGCTTTGACTACAGCGTGCAGCCCAGCCAATGGAAACCTTCCTTTCTGTACTTCACTGAGTTAACCATGTAAACACCAGCAGTGACTTAGTTTTTTCACAGTTTGTGCCTGCTTGCATAACTTGGCCATGTCCACTACTTAACCAAAGTTTGGTCACTCACTAACTACAGGAATACCTTGTTAAAGACAAAAACATATGATTTCATTTGTGAATATGTATTAAAAGAATAAAGCATATTTTGCTCGGTACATTACAAGCATCTACAAAATGTTTCGCCCCACATGAGTAAGGCTGCATCAACGCAGCCCAGCTGAAGGCTTAAATCGTGAAGAATCCTTGAAACAAGCATAGCTGAATGCCCTAAAGCAGATCCAACAAGCGTCAGCTGGAATCCAGACAAAACCACAGCTGACATTGAGTTCACACATTAACAAGAACTTGGGCTGACCACTGAGTTCAAAGCTTCAGACAGAAGGGAGCTACTGTCAGCACACTTTAGATGATATCTGTTTGCACTAAAAACGCTGCTACATAGGATATACAATGTACTTTTATGGTGTGTTTGACTAACAAGATCTGCAAACACAGTAGCGATCACAATCTCTATTTATGGTCACATGCTGCTTCTACTAAGTGCCATCAGTTACTGTAGTGTAAAATGAAATATGTGAGCTCTTGACTCACATAATCAACAAATATTTCAAGCAAAAATAATGTCACAAGAAGAAGAGAAGAGCCACGTTTTTTCAAGATGTGGTATAGATAGTTTCTGGAAATAGGAAATCACTTAATCGTGAGGATGGAAAATAAGAACAATTCAGTCCAATAGATGGAAGGTTTGAAGCCTAGATAAGGAATGATTGAGACAACTTGGATTAAACTGTCATTTCTCCAACCTGACCTGGTGACAGTCCTTCAGACTGAAGATTAACATTTCTCTCTCAGGATAATATTTAGCAATCAATTTGGGAGCAACATTTAAATGTCAAGGAGCTCATAACTTATGAAGATGAACTCAGCACCATTAGCATCTCGAATGCTAAAACTGCCAAAGAGTCTGACACTGGATTACTGTGGTTGGGCTGTGGTTAAATAAGCGTCACGTTATCTGTGCAAGATGCCTTGCCGAACCACAAAGTTGGGTGCAGAAAGACTAAAAAGAACATATTATTTTAAATTCTGGGTATGGCCTTCTTGTTCTTTAAGTATAATACGTCGGCGATGACTTTAGTTACGGCGAACAGTGACACTCTTCTTGGTAATGTGTGGTTTGTTTCAAATCACGGATCAATAAACGCTGATCAATAATAATTACAGCTCAACAAGGACATATGAGGACTGACTTAAACATGTTTAAACACACCCACACACACACACACACGTCAACAATGTAATTTAAAGACAGATGCACATAAAACTCAGCAGGTCATGATCTCATAAAACCATAATCTATATAAAATGATGTGAATGGATGTTTCGACAACCAATAATTAATTAATTCCATGAGTGAACTGTAAATCTGAGACCTGAGGTGAGTGAGTAAAGACTTTGTCAGCAAAGTCAATATGCCTGAAAAACAAAAGCTAATATTTCAGCCTCATTCAGGAAATGAAATGTTTTGCAACAGCAGGAAGACAGAGCCAGAACAAGGAGAGCGTGTGTGAGGAAAATGGGGTGAAAAAGTCTTGGACAGGACAGGTCTAATTTCAAATGAACTGTGTAAAGAGGGCTATAAAGTAAAGAGTATAAAATGAGCAACATCAATTACTGTGAACAAATCAAGGTCTCAATGAAAAGCATTAGCCCAGTAAAGTTAAAGTACTTCAATCAGTCACTTCCTGAAAAAGCTGATTTCAAACAGTATTCAGTGTTATAGAGCTCTGATTTCCAACCACGAGCACTACATAAATTGCAATTATGATTTCATTAAAAGTAAATGCAGAATATATCCACATAGAGTCAGCTCAAAATACCTGCATGAAAACTAGAAGAGACGAAGGTTTAAACAGCTAGTAACATAAAAGGTTGAAATAGTTACCTAAAGTAATGGATAGATGGTTGAAATAGTTCACTAAAAAGGGGCAGTTGTTCGAATACAAACTTAGCCAAACCAATCTTTACATTGACAGTTCAATTGTACGCTACAAATACTGTAAAATATTCACTTTTACATCAGATGATATGGAATTCGTTACATGATTGGTGGTGTTGATGAAGAGGTACTCGAGTCCATCTGATAGGGCTGTGGGGGTACGTCTGACAAAAAAGGTTGGGAACCATTATAGAGCGTGTGTAAGCTTGCATGTGTGTTCATATATCATACAGCATGTGTAGTATGTGTGTAGATGTTAAGTATTTATGAGCTTTGAAAAGAAAAGTATTTTCTTCTTGGCTTCCATCAGATAGCCCTATTAGACACTCACTGTGTTTATATCTCTCTCCTCACTCAGATTTATACATGTGCTTCCTGCTCCCACCCTTGCACTCCCAGACGTCCTAACTCTATCCAACCCCCACCCCCACCCCCACTCGCCCATCATCAACTCCATCCAAAGATGATGACAGTTCGGAACTTTGCAATAATTCATCACCAAGTGGAGGAAAACAGGGAGTCTAGTCTACCCATTTATACCAGGAACCTTTTCTACGTGAGAGATTTTTCAGGATCAAGCATTTTGGTTGATAGCATAGTTGGCATTGGCCTCTATGTCTTAGTGCCATATTTTGAACCCTGGGGTAGCGTTATGAGAGCAGAACTGGGTTGAGAGGAGTACAATTTGGCTAAGTGGAGGGCCTTTGTTTGGCTCATCAGCAGCAGATGTGCAGTTGGATTAGAAAAAGGACACAGGACTGCTGTTCAATGTAGTACAGATGCACTCATGTCATTGAATCAGTATGTGGCCCTGAGGGAGAAAGGGCAGACCACAAACAAATAGTACAGAAACTTCTCACAAAAATCTTACAGTAAGACAGCCTTCACAAGGCTGTTAAAAAACGTTGAATATCTTAATTATCTTCACTCGATCGGCTGAGTATTTTAGCTCTAGATAAAAGTGTATATGTCATAGAAGTCAAAAGAAAAAAGTACAACAAAAAGGTGCATTAGATAGAAGGAACATTTTCAATTGCCTAGGTTTGGAAAAATGTAAAACCTACATTGCTTATGTCCATGTTTACACTTCTTCTTTGTTGCCTTTATTGCCGCATTGCTCCATTAGTTGAAAGGTTACCGCCACCAACTGTAACCACCGTGCATGTGCGGTTACAGTTGGTGGTGATAAAAGACAGGGGACTCGTAAAACATCACTCCATAGCGCTACTCGAGGTAAGTAACTCCACAGGGAACCTTTAACTTTAGTAGTTACATTCACACTCGACGTTGCAGATGAAGATGGTTTCCAAAAAAGTCTGGAATCAGAGGGCAACTGCTAATAAAGTAAGTGGCACTTCAAACCAAGTCTCCACTTCATCAGGTTTTCCATTAGAAAATCTGACGCCTTTAACACTTTTAACAACCGCTGTAATGTGTGAAGCGAAAGCTAGTCCATCAAAGACAAACGTTAACTTATCCATATGACTGGACCTACACAACATTACAAATAAGTAAATAAACAAACATGTCTGATCTCATTCATTACCCAACATTTTCTGGCTTGAACATGGTGTTTTGAGCAAAGAGCTCACAGTAAGTTCCGCCTCCAGGGTGGAAGTCCACTGTGACAAATAGTCACTTATCAGAAACAGAGAGGCCTCTATTGGATCTGCTCTCTGCTGGAGTGGGGGGAGCTTCCACCCTGCCAGTTAAGTTGTAACTTTAGGACTGATGTTAAAGCTGTGTCCATGAAATGAACATCAATATCCATGACTTTGAAAATAAAAAATAAAAATAAAAAGCAAAATGAAGCATTTGATTTAAACCTGGTTTAACCCACACAATGAATCTTTCGGGCTACTGTGAGACTCATTGCGCACGGGAGAGTGGGGGCTGTTCATTGAGGAAGAAGCTGCAGACACAGTGTACGGTTGTTAAAGTGATTTGGAAGTGCTCATTGGCCTTAATGATTTCCTATGCCCGTTTAAAATCGCATCCATCTGCAAATACAAACACACACACACATACCTCTTGACCCACCCCACTGTCTAACTCGTGAACCCATTAACCCTTTTCCTCCCAACAAACATACACGTAGCCACATACAGTATGTAAACACCCGCTAAGACACAACCTCATGCACACGTACACACTCCCTACAGGCCCCCGGAGACCCGCAGCTCAAATAAAGACAGCAAGTCTGCACACATAAACACACTCCCTCAGTCTGTGTGCAACACTGAAATGGTTTCCACTTGCCACGTAAACCTCCTCTCCTCTCCAGCTGCTTTTCACATGCACTACACCCCTGAGCGCTGCGTTTCTTTTCTCTTTCTCCTACTAAATTTCTAACTGCTCATCTCACTTTCTTTTTAAATATACAGATTACCTTTGATGATTTAAAGAGGATCTGAATCTCCTGAACCTCAACGTTCTAAAAAAAAAAAAAAAAGTAAGCAGCAGTTGATCCTACAATCTGAGATAATTTGATTCAGATTGTTTTCTTTAACAGTTGCTCTTTTCTTTCTTCCCTGTGCCTGGATAACACATCATTTATTTCACCACCATGGTATCTTGTCAATTAAAGATATTTCCTTTAGGGTTTAGTTGTGGCAACATGTCTTTTCATCAGTCCCAGTTATCTGACGGTGATTTATGCTGACTAGCCCGGTATCTGCAGTCAATCATAACAACTCCATTGTTAGACAGAAGATACAAGATTAATGATGCAGGCTTCAACGTAATGCTGTGAAAAGTCCCAGTTGGAGGACAATAAAATTGAATATGGGCCAAAATCTTACTGAAAACATATGAGAGATGAAATCCCTAAGTATACTGTATAACACAATTCCCTTTTAAAATACTTTTTTTCCCTCCCACTGGTCTCTATCACCTAGTATCCGTCCTATAAACAAAGATAAATCACTAATGAAGTGCACTACGGACAATGAAAAGTTAGATAAGATAAGGCTACAGAGCGAGACAAAAAACAACGACCATGATGGTGACAAAAATGATGACAATATCGTCGTGACGGAAAAAGATGATAAGAAGAACAGCGAGTGCGTAAACATCAGACGTTCGTCTAATTTATTCTGCCTGCCAGGTAAACACAGTTCCTAGAACCTCTAACCGCTAGCAGTTTTGTGGCGAAGGACGACATTCTCCTGTTCAGGGGCAGGGGCTCAGTACACTCTTATGGGAGATCAGCACTATGTAATTATGGAAACCATAAGCTGCAGCTACAGCACAAATTCACCACAGACTCACTGCACTTTATCTGGTGTCCTGCTTCAAAAGAGAAAGATCAATCTTTCAGCTGCGTTAACCACTAATGTCCAGCATGGGGACTGTGGTGAAGGTTTAGGAAACAAGTATGGAGGGCTTGTAAGGTATGTGCACCATGTTGATTGTGAATATTAAGTCATCATGAGCACCAGACATAAAGTGTGTTATTATTGTTTTCACTGGTAGTCTTGATCCCATCAAAATGATTGATTGTAAGCATAAATACAAGCACAGCCGATAAAATATTTCATATCAAGCCAAACCATTCAGAATGAAACAGCTGAAACTGTGCATGCAAACGTCAGGCTCCATATGACGAACTTTCCAGACAGCCGATATGAATATAACTGGAAACTGATCTAATATCTTGCACAGACTGAATGTAGGATACTTGTAGGACACACACACACACACACACACACACACACACACACACACACACACACACACACACACACACACACACACACACACACACACACACACACACACACACACACACACACACACACACACACACACAGCTGAAATAAGACAATTTTTCCATTTCGCTATGTAGCTGGAATTCCCTGTTACGTAAAGCCTCAATACCATGGAACATATAATGAAATTAGATTGGGGTCTTATTTCGTTTGGTGGCAACTCCGGCACAGCTTTTCCTCAGAGTGCGTCGCCCACAGAAAATTAACTTACAGGTCATTTACTGAGACTTTCAAAGCCTAGCTATGTCATACGTAACTGCGGCAGATTGCAGGAAGGATGGCCACAGCAACTTTACATCTGATTGCAGGGCTAGCATATAATTATGTAATGCACGTGGGTATTCTGAGACTGCATGCATGCAAATGCACGCGCACACAAATACACAACACTTGCACAGCTGTTCACTAAACCCTTCTCATGCCTTTCCTGCTGCCTCCTACGCCTGTATCCCCATGCTCAGCTGAGTCACTGAGTCTCTCGGTCTTTCTTACACGCTCTCACATACAAACATAGAGCCAACAGCCTACCCTGGGAGGGCAAATTTACAGAAGCCCAAACAGGTGGTCTATTTCTCACACCTAACACTCTTTTCTTAACCATTTCAACACAAAACAGTCATCTAACAAAGTGATCCAAGTGTTGGATCAGGATGTGTTTGAAGAGCATGTACCGCTGTGGCATTGCACTCCTATAACATTGTCAATGAAAAAAGTATCAAAATCAATCCAGCAGAACCAGAGATGTCATCATTTTTATTCCAAACTAGGGCTGCAACATTTTCATTATCGATTAATCTGCAGGTTGTTTGATCAATTAGTCGTTTGGTCTATTTTTTTTTTTAAACTGTGAAAAAATGCCATTCACAATTTCTCAGACCCTGGTGATGTCCTAAAACTGTCCAAAATCAAAAGATATTCAATTTACATTCATATGTGATGAAGAAAAGCAGCAAATCCTCTCGTTTGAAAACTGGAACCAGAGAACATTTGTAATTTTTGCTTTACAAATAACTGCTGATTAATTTATCTGTCAAATCGACAGATATTGTTGCAACTCTATTCCAAACATTCTTCTTCCTCGTCATAACCTGGTGCCTACGTTACCCACAATGCAACCTGACCACCAACAGTTTGGTCAAAAGATTTGGGTGTGTTATGCTAGCCTCGAGGTGCTAGCCCACAGATGTTCCCCACATATTTTTCATTTTCAAACATGTAGTCAAAATCACAATGTCATTCATGTAACCAGTAAATAGAGTAAAGACACAATACAAATGAATGAAGCATAGAACAACTGTAACACAGATTATCCTGACGGAGGTAAAAAGATTTCATATCCTTACCTGATTTACGTTTGCCGGAGCCTCCACAGTCTCTGAAAAGAAGGCAACACCAGAGGAGCATGGTCAGTATGAGTGTGTGCGCAAGAGTACTCTGAACATTAATACGTTTTGACCAATCCAGTAAGTGGTTACAGCTAAATCTCTGCCTGCATGGGACCATCTGAATGCAGTTGGCACACAAGTAGCAGCCAAACCCTTGTTGAGAATGCATGCAGAACTTGACCCGCCACTACCAGAGGGAGGGAGACAGGGTGGGATACAACATACAGTACGGGTGTGTCTGGAGCACTACAGTAAGTGTGTCAAGGACAGTAACAAAACAAATCAGCAAATCTTTTAGCCAAATACTGCCGTGCGTGTGTGTATCTGTTCAAGACATGGTGTATACGAGGGTTGATGCAGCTGCCCCTGTTTAACAGAACAGCATTTATTTACTTGACAACAGTATCATATCCCCTAGATAAGCCCCATTCATGTTTAGATGTGAAAGCGTCTTTCTGTTCCAAAGCACAAAACACTGAATGGATGAGCGTTAGTGTCAATGAACCCACTCTGTGCTTTCACGCTCATCGGGGTCACAGAGCACCAATTTGCCACTGACTGCGAGCACATTTACTGTACACGTCTGTGTGCTCCTTTTTGTTTGGTTTGGTTTATTTCTATTTAGAGTGGAACACATCATTTGCATAATCGTAAACCCGTCACTGTTGCTGCATCCAGCTAGAGAAAATATGAAGCCATTACTTCAGTTTGACAGAAATTTGTCATTTAGAAGCAAAGACCAAACAAACCAAATGGCACGGTGAACACAGTATGAATACATTTAGATTCATTCATTAAATTGGTGTCAGTTCAATTTGAATGCTCATGCTTCATTCACTGTAACGCAGGTACATAAGTGATGATACTTCACATAATCACTTAATCCAGTTTGATGAGAATTTGTTATAAAATGGAAACTGCATAAACATTTTTTTTTTTTTTTTTTTTCTTTTTTGAAAAGACCGACATTTCTAAATCTGGGTCTTTATGTGTATGTGTGGTTTGTAGCTTGTTGGCTGACTGCACTTCCTCGTTTAGTGAACTGAGCTGCAGAGAGAGCACGCTGAGGAGAACCAGAGGTTTGACGCAGATGGGAACCGACACCTGGCTCTCTGTAGAGGCCAGCAGCAGGACTGGAGCCATTGCCAGTTATGGATATGAGTACATGTTTGGATAAACCTTGTCCAACATTTGCCAGGTTACAGCTTGTTCATCAATCCTCTGTGTTTCATTGATTCCATTTAACAAGAAAAGTAGAATTGTAACTATTTCTGAAGTATTTTATACCGTACTAGAAAGAAGCTGTTTCACACTTAGGAGGACAATAACACACATGTAAATTAACATTGAAACTGTAATTCATTGTTTGGCAGTTATCCTCGAAGGATTGCCTTTGTTCAAGATAAGCAACACTTCTTGCTTAATCCATTATTACCAATAACTGTATTCCTCTATTACTTAATATAAAGTCATTTCTGGCACAAGTCATCTCCGTTTCCAGATGCATGAACACGTACGAGTTACTTCTAATCACACATGTAATAGTTTACAGCTCAATTCCTTAATTTTGAAATAAAAGAACACGTTCAATTGGATTGCGACAGTGAAAAACAAAGTTCATATTGACTCTTCAAGCAATGTTCATGCTGTGGAAATGCATTTCCTAACTTTCTATATAATATGATGGGGCAGAAAACACAATAAACATTTGTGCCGAGCCAACCTAAAGAGATTTGTAGTTCATAAAAAAAATAAGCACAGTCAAAACAGATGAAGCACAAAGTACCACTGCGAAGAAAGCAAATGTGTTTTAAAAATCAAATCGGCACGCACATCATATACGCTGTGAATAGCTCACAGATTATTTTCAGGACGAAAAAGCGAGCATGGTGAGTGGTAGTATTTCTTTAGGTAATGTAGCATAAACGTGGGTATACATTACAGCAGCATGTTAATGGTGATGGTTTCAGACATCAAGAAAGCATGTGAGACAAATTCATTGTAATACATGTTGAACATTTCTGAAGTATATCATGACGTGTTTATTTTGCCAAAATCTGGTGGGGTGGAGATGAAACTTGAGGGAAGCACTGTACTGTAGAGGTTTGGGGAGAAATGATGGGGATAAACTGGATGCTTGACCTGCACTGCTGGCTTGTGACCCTTCCAGCCCAGAGCTGGAATAATATTCTTCCCAGGAGGAGACTGAGCACACAACTCTGGCTCTGTTCGCTTTCCTCCTATCACTAATAAAATCTAATAAACGAGGAGAAGGTAAGGGGAGCAAAAATTTGTCTAAACATTATTAAATGCTTAAGACTTTGCGCCTGTGTTTGTAAGGTATACATTTTAACCCTGACAGCAGTAAGTTAACCAATAGAGAGTCACAGAAGTTGGAAGATAGTCTTTGCTGTTTTGTACACACCCATGCCAGTAGATGCATGGGATGAACACGTCATTAAAAAATCCAAACCCGTGAGAGTCCATCCTAAACTTGAGTTGAGAATAGCCATCTGTTTGCACATAACTGCAGCTCTCTCTTTGTAGGTGGGCCTATTAGAGATGGAATGCGTGAGACGTTAGTCCTTTGCTCACGTTTCTCATCCAAGTCAGTGGACTGAAGTGTCTGCCCTGATTCATGTTTACAATACACAGACACTCCTGCCTCACCTAAGATTAACCTCCGCAGGAGTGATCTCCAGCTCAGGGGTCAATAGGTCAACTTCATTGAACAAGAAATCATTATGATTATGAGCAGAGGTCTGATTTGAACAGAGAAATGGTGTCGTAGGTCGTCTTTCTGGTCTATATCCTTCAGATATGCAGCGATGATGCAAATCACACACACACACACACACACACACACACACACACACACACACACACACACACACACACACACACACACACACACACACACACACACACACACACACACACACACACACACACACACACA
>CALSCE010009347.1:8891060-8902900 GCA_943593645.1 Bovichtus variegatus
ACACACACACACACACACACACACACACACACACACAAATCTAATGTGAAACTAATGTCATTAATCAAAATTGGAGAGAAACATCTTACAGTTTTGCAAGCCTATTGCATGGCTCCCTCTTGCGATGGAGCAACGTTACATCCTTTTAAAACATTATTTTACAGATGTGCAGTGACATCTGTCGACCATTAGATGGCAGTAGCAGACGAGGGCTTGACAAACAACATTGCCTCGCTCGCTGCTGATGCCAACAGAGCCCAACTACTGGCAGAAATACCAGTTTATTGGTGGAGAAAATATTACCTGTATGACTGGCCTCATTAATCATTACTGCAATTGTAATAGAGGCGTATTGGATTGATTGATATATCTCTTTGTTGTTGCTTTGTTCATCCTTTTCTTTGTTTTTGTCATTTATTTAATGTCCTTGTAACCCTCAACCCCATTGACACCCTTCAATGGTTTGTAGAGCAAAAATAAAAGTTGAATGTATAAAACTGCTTTTTACATCCTGTACTCTACTGACAGGGAGAGCTGAACAAAGAATTTATAATTATCTCCAATACATTTTCTTTATTTTGTTCAAAATGTGACGGACGTAGCTCTACATTTCACTTTATTTATTCAACTATGGCTGTAAACAGTCATTTTCCCGACCTATAACAATTTAACACTGACAATAAATGTTTCTTCATCAGACCTCACTCATCATTTTATGGCATCACAAGATTACCTTTTTTGTGGTATTACCAAATTGTGAAACAAAAGAATAACACCATAAGAGGCATTTTGAAACGCCGCCAGTAGTGAACCGAGCACTTGGGTGGCATGGCTTCCAGACCTCAACCTCTCAATTTAAATTGAGACCCTCCAAGGCTGGAGGAGGATCTCGCTTTGAAGTGGGATTAACATGAATGGGCAGTGGGGGTTAGAGGTGCAGGGTCTGGTAGTGGTGGAGAGACCGCTCAAGAGGTTACGCGACCACACCTCGAGTGTGTTGGGATGTGCACGAACAAAAGACAAAAAGAGTTTAAATGTATATCTTTGTGAGGAAAAAATACTATCGCAGATGTACCTCAATTAAACATAAACCGAAACGCAAGAATATAATTCAAACAAGAAGATATCTAGCAGCCAGTCTGTAATTACTCCCACTCTGACTTTGAAGCGAGTATGAGAAATGACTAGCCCGAGAGCCTTATCTGCTCCCAGACTTCAACTCAGCCCCACTCTCATGACACCGCTGACCCCACACATCTGTTTTGCGGATCAGGTGTCACCTCCCTGAAATCATTATTAATAATACAACAAAGTGCATCTCAACCACAAGCCATCAATCATCTCTGAGACACACAGCAAGGCATCTGGATCACGTTGGGTCAGTGCGGGTGAAAGGCCTCTGAACCACACACAGTCTGCTGCTGTAACCTGTGTTAACAACCCACCAGAGGGCAATGTTTGGTATCCAACAGCTCATATAAGAGAGATGATGCTAATGCTCTATGATAGCTTATGATTTATAAAGCACGCAGTGAAAGTTACTCACTCTGTGGGAGGGTTGAGGTCCTCTGACTTTGTCTCAAAGAACTTAAGGACCTCTTCGCTTTGGGAAATGTGGGTGGGAAGCTTCATCAGAGCCTGCGGGCGAGAAAGGAGGGAGAAAGCTGGTTGTGACAAAAACACATATTAAAAAAAGGTTGTAAGTGTTGTTAAAAGTCCGGGAATTTGTCAATGAGTAACCAGTTTATAACACTTAGTCATTGTACAGTCAGTTGGAATAGAAGACCAGGCGGAGATGTGGAGGGTGTGGAGGGGAAGGAAGAAGGCTCTGAGCCCGGAGTGAGTGTTAAAACAAAGGGAAACACACATAGGTGATATAGGATAACAACTACCTGTCTCAGCTGCATAGGCGTTCAAAATGAGAGACTTCAGCCCATTGAAGGCATCCTTAAAGGAATAATATTAAAAAGAAATCTTTAAGCTTCTTTGTCTTCACAGCAAATCTTGCTTATTTCCTTTAAATGAAAACTGTTGCCACACTTGGCAACGCACCTGCCCCACATTCCCTCCTCTGACCTGATGAATACAAGCGAGTCAGGTAGCTTTCTGCGCTCATACTACAGTTTAAGTCTGCCGATTCGTTCTTATTCTTTGGAATTCTGTTTTACCCCTGTGTGCCCCCATTTCCCTCGTTTCCTTTATAGGCTGCCTATTTACATTGGTGACAGGAAATGACCAGTGCAGATAGAGCCGTTGTTTTCCTGTTGAGGCTGGTGGGGGAGATAAATGTTGAGGCCTGCTTTGAAAATGCTGTGGCAAATGTTCGGGGAGAGGAGCATTGTCATAGATAAAGTGCCGTTCCAACCAACACGCACACCAAACATGAGTAGTCATCCTTTATCTTCCGAGAAGACGTGTTGTGTAAACAATAGACAGAGTGATACTATGGACTCAGGGAGGACATTATGACACATACTGTAGAGCCTTTGTCTTACTTTGCAGTAATTATCCAGGTGCTTCAGCCTTTTGACAGCTACATCTCTTATGTGGCTTCGGCGAAACAAGACTTTACCTGAAGGAAAAACAGAGCACTGTCAGTTGTTGGAAACATTCAAATTTCAGATGACCAAGCGCGCTTATTAAAAAGTTGGCTATTTGTTATGCATTTATAAAAAACACAAATATGTCATTGGAGATCCCTCTACTGCAAAGTGGATTCAGACTGTTCCCGCTCTTTTTTTTTACTCGTTGTAGGAAGTAAAGTGTGTTCGCCTTCTTTTTACATGACGTGCTAAAGACACAAGTAGCATACATGGAATACGTGTTTTTAAATCTTTAAAAGATACAGCCTTGATTCTAAAAACAGAAGAACTCCAAAGGGTCTTTTAATCCGTAAATGCATGAGAGCAGCTGTGAAAAGTTACTAATCCTCACTTAAGAACCCACTAAGGAGAACTAACTAAGGAGGCTGACTGCTAATAACAGTGTTTCTATGCATGAAGCCCACCAAAACAGTAAGATTGTGCATGATATTGGTGTGGGTAAGGGAATACAGTTCCCCCAATGTTGCCATTACAGAGAGCACTGATCAGACGTGAGCTGTACAGCTTGTCTAACAAAGGATCTCTTCACTGCTCTCCTCTGCTCTGACTCACAATGAGTTTATGAGATTAGACAAATCCCTCTCTGCTACCAAGGCACACCACAAATTCATTTAGCTTGGATGGAGTATGGCAGTTAATAAAACAATGCAATGTGGTGGGCCAGTCTGTGGAGTATGTAGGCGTGCTGACAATGACTGACGGCCTTTCTTTTGACTGAACACTGCAGCCTCTTGGATTCAACGAAAAATTGATGCGACAGTGATATCAGTGTTGTGCATGCTATGATGTGTTTACCACCTGGCAAAAAAGGAATAATCCTCTTTTTGGGGTCCTTCTGTCCTCCTTCGATTGGGAATTGGTCGAGGATTCGCATCTGCAACAGTGGGGGGGGGGGGAGTAAAGAGTCAACTCAAAAACATGCCCGTTTGACTGCCACGAAAATCAGAAAGATGGCGATGTAAATGGCAAGCAAGCATTAACTTGTAACCGTTTGATGCTTAAACCACATTAACTGCCTTTTATCTACCACAAGCTTATCAGTCAAAGTTGAAAGTGGAAGAATCTGAGAGGAGAAAAGAAACAAAAAAAAAAGAAAAAAAGGGGGTCGCAAACAGGAACAGTCAACCTTTTTGTTACGGTACATGAGCTCAACATGGGGTGTAATTACTTATCGTCCGAAAAGCTGCTGTGCTGTGAAACTACATAGCGGTTTCACTTTGATCTCCGGGGCAGCAGACAAGGTTACGTCACCCACACAAAAAAAAAAAAAAAAAACATCAAAAGCCATTTCCACTTAAGAAGCTTAAAAAGCCATCAGAGGGGATAATTAACACTTTGATGTTAACACTTCATACATGAAAAAAATGATAGAAAGCATGCTGCGTCAGCTCTTTCATGACGACAGCTCACTACTATTTCCTTCTATGTGTGGCTCACCATGCGTCTGCTCGGATATACTTATACATGCGTGTGTCTGTCCCATGTGAACAACGAACATGTGCTGTTGTGAATGATGCTTGAAGGTTGTTTAGTGAGTGCTAAAAAAAAAAAAAAAATAACTTTAAAAAAATATGCGTGCATGTGTCTGTATCACGGACAAAAGTTTCTGGTTTCCTGTTTGAATAAATCACAATACCATGAAAACACATGAGAGCCTCCTACAGTAACGGCAAGAAAATCCAGATACAGCCCCGCCTTTTTTCGCTCTGCTTTGCCTTGTTCCAGATGTGCTCTGTTAAACAGCAAAGACTCTGAGCGTCAAGCTAAAAGCACACTCAACATGGGCGGAGGAGACCGGGAGTTTTGGTCTAAACCGGGCCAAGAAGAACCAGGTGGACAAACAGAATCTCGCTCGGAGGGTGAAGTGGGATCCACTCTGTCTGCGCCTGCAGGAGTTGCTTGTAGGACTTCTGCAGTAAGAAAGTGGTTTGGTTTCTCTTCTTGTGGTTTTTTTTTTTTTCCTTTCTTGCACTCTTCAGCTGCCTTTGCTAAATCCCTACTCTTCAGGGCATGGCATTTCCCCTCTCCTCCGAAATATAGACAGCCAGCAAGAAATGGTTTCTTTTGAAAAGGCCAGCCGTCATTATTGTGTTTGAAGGGAAAAGTAAAAGGGCTGAGTACAAAGAACAGCTCTGGTTAACCACACCAGCGCACAAACACTATATGGTAAGATTGCTGATCTTACTAGACTTTTATGCCACTCAATCTAAAAAAGCAAGACATCAAATATGTAGACAAACCAGAAAAAAAAAAAGGCAACAATACAATTTTACAGTAAGGGCAAGCCCAGTCACGATAATTACGTTATTGGTATATCGTACGATATATGCACATGAAGTGTGTTGCTCTATGAAAGGGTGTACTTGCATTATTATGCTATTATATTATCATTATATCAGTGGCATAAAATGGTCTTAAAATGAAAATAATATCATTTATCACAATTATTTTCCTGGGACAATATAACAACAAACAAAAGTAGTCATGGTGACAGGCCCAGTAAGGGCTGTAACCTCCAAAAATCCCAGTTTTTGTAACTGTGCACTAGCAGCTGTATTGTTTGTCTGACACACTCGTCATGTTATCAGCCTCCCAGCTGGATGTGGCCATACACTCCCTCTAAGATGAGTGTTGTTCACTCAGCGCCTTCAGAATATCACCTCGCCCGACAGAGAGGCGTTTCACCTAGAAGCGATGATGACCTCACCCCCCCTGCCAGGATACACTTACAGCTCTATGGGACAGGTGTGAAAGCCGTTTCTATGGCAACAGCCGCACAACTTGGAACAAAACTCTGGGGGAAAACATTTCTCACATTACAGGGACTTGGCCCGGAGATGCTGTATTTACTCTATGTTGTTTTTGTAATACGTCAGCGTATTAAGCTGCAGTGTCAACGAAGTGTTCCCGCTGGGGAAATGAAGCATGTAGCAACAGGTGCATTGATGTAATCACGTTTCCCGCTCTCTTTTTACACACTTAATAATCAGCGTTGTGAATAAATGAGAAAAAAGAAAGTGCAATAAACTGTCAATCGTCTCTATTTCGGCATCAATTCAGCACGTGAAGTGATGGACATGAGTCAAGGCGACGGGAGGATCCCAAACAGCTTCTGTAAACTGTAATGAAAGTCATAGAATCAATTCTAACGTAATTCCACAGACAAGAGTGGAGAGTGAGGAAGAGACAAAGAGACACTGCTTTGTGCAACAGACAAAGAAACTGTTCTGAGAGGAATCTCAGACGGGGGATGTTTGGAGGAATGTTTGAGTAGGAAACAATATGATTCCATCTCTGGGTTGGGTTTGACATCTACTTGTTGTTTACTGTAGAGAGATTATGATGCAACAGCCCTCTTGGTCTGAAACTGTCTCAGATTTATAGTGCATGTTGTTACAAAGGCCGCATTGTCATCATTATCAGAAACAACTAATATAAAATCACATGTTATGCCTCTTCTGGCAATAACAAATTAAAAAGTGTTAAATCTTTGGGCTGTTCAGCGCCGGTTGGGTCTGAGGACTACAAGGAACTGAAAAGGAAGAATTCTGGTGGTGTGGAGTTAAAAAGAAGTGACCAGACCTCTGTAGCCCGCTCCTCATCTCTGCTTTAGGCTAGAAGCTCGAGGCCACATTTGCTGCTGATAGCATAACAGACCAAAATCTTTTGATTTGCATTGTGGGTAATGTAGGCCTCAGGTTTTGACAATTGAATAAAAAAGATGACATCTTTGTTGCTTCGACTTTATTTTTAAATCCATGCCCATTGTGAGTCAGACAGCGTTATACTGTCGAAGTGAAATACTAAAATCGGTTAAGTATTCTTCTAAATAATAATAATCTTTAACTTTGGACTATTCTCACCCATTAGTTTGTCTTCCCTCAAATGCCTGCAAAGTACTCCAGGTTTGACAAAATAACCTTGTTAGTCCCATCTTGTGTCAGTAAAGTAGGCCAGATAAATTATAATGCAGACAGAGTAGAGTTGACCCCGGTCCAATTCCCCAATCCAAAAATAATGACGACTAAGGGATTTTTGGAGAAGTTTCTGTCCAAAAAGAAACCAGGCCAGCTTGCACACTCCACAATTCCCCTGAGGAATGCTGTGACCCATGTGCTCTGTCCGCTGTGGTTGAAGGGTGTGGAGGGGGGAGGCTAACCGTTCGACACACTGACCATTTCTGCTCACCTCAAAACATATGCGGGTGAAAAACATAACACCAGAGACTGCATTTGGTGGAATTCAGGCTCAGCTGTATGCGGCATGAAAGCAAACGTCTTTAAAACGAGGCATCGTTGTGCTTAACTCCGCATGTGCATGACAAAGACTTCACTTTAGGTCAGACCTCAAAAGACAAAGAGAGAAGGAAACAGCAAAAAAAAAAAAAAGGAGATCCTACTAATTTATGATCATTGCTTACCAGAGGAGCAGTTAAAAGTTATGTTTAGTGCACCGGAGAGGTTTGAAACATTAGCGGTGAGTGCACCTTTGGACATCCATTTGGTAACGAAAATGGAAACCTCATCTTTAAAAGACAAACAGCTAAATCTGCCTGTTGTTGACGGGGGGGTTTATATGAGCAGCTGTACAGTGCTGGCTGATGTTATAATATGAATGATCAGCCACTGTCTAAAAGGCTTTTCTTGTTCTGTGACCTTGCTTAGCTTTTCTGAATTCTGAAATAATGGTTATCTGATGAGATCATGGTCACATTTGTCAGGCCAAGGGTGTCAAATGCATTTTTTTCTCTGTCAGCTACTAGTGAGGATAAAACACCCAATTGTGCTATGAAGACAGAGAACTGTGCAGAGCTGGGGAAGGACTGTAGGTGTCAGTTGGCAGACACACAAACACAAGCTCAGTTTCTCCCTGGAGAAAAGACAAATATTTTAGTAAAGGCGGTAGAAAACGAGATTATAGGTACACTCGACATTATTGAAATCATAAGGAGACATGGATTAGTTGAATAGCAGGCTTCTCTAAACTTCCAAGGGAAGGCATTTTCCTTTCTTATTACCCCAACCCCCAACCTTTTCCTGACCGCAACTTCCTCTTTATTTCTTCCATAGCATTCTGGGATTGGTCCTTGCATTACCCAGACTACATCCTCATTCTGTAAGTAGCCTAATAGCTTAGCTTAGTTACTGTTTGTAAGTACTAAGTAAGTAAGTACTGTAGTACTGTAAGTACTTTTAATAATGGTGCAATTTTTGAAGCACCCGTCGACATGATATCTTACCTAGTAGTGAGAAAATGCTTTTGTCTTTTTTCTTTGCACCCGCTCGGTCCAACACTAACAGATTGTCGGCAACTTCCCGTGTGCTTCACTCTCGTCACTTCATCTTTCAGCTACCCGACCATGTTCATATCCAGACAATTAAAACATACTATCCCCACCCAATTTTGTATGGACAGCTGGAGACTGTTGTTCTTCACGGATTACCGTAGCCAGACAAACGCACCCCGGCAGCAGGGATCTATGGACAAGACTAATGTTTACAGAGACAGGAGAGAAGCTCTGTTTCCATCAAACAGATCCGGGCAGCATTTTCCTGGCTATTAGCAAGAGACCAGAGAACAAAGAGTTTCCTCTGCTGCCTCCAATACAGCCAGCCCACCAGAGCCACAGCACTGGAGAGTGCAGTCTGGCAGAAAGAGTTAGAAGAAGAGCCAGAGACAGTCTTTTACAAGAGAATTGCTTGATAAAAAGGTATGCAGTGATTTAGGTTTAAACCCTTCACACAGTTGCTCAGGCTACTTAGATGTTTCAATATGTCTAACAAACAAACAAACTGTGCATATAGACAATTCAGCACTGTGCGGTTAAAATGTAAACTTGAGTCACTGTAAGATAATGGAGACATTTCCCTGGATGCTACTGGATCCCTAAAAAAATCCTGAGCCATAACTGCCCCATGTTGTTTTCTCCATGCATCGGCTGACTGGATTTCCCCCTATTTCCTCTATTTCCTTTTTTTCCAAGCCGGCTCCAGAAGTCTTAAATGAGACCTTTCACTGAGCATACTGCCTTCTAGCAGCTGAAAAAAAAAGACATGACCAAAAAGGTCAAACTGACCTCGCAGAGTTTAATACGTAGACATTTTCAACGCACAATTTAAAGGTTTCGAACTAAAGCTGCTCATGTATTAGGCGACAGTGGAAGTATTCAGTTCATTTACGAGTACAACATACCTGTAGTTCAAAGAATTTACTGTATCTCCTGTAGATGACATGGGAAGTGGAGTCCGAGTAAGTGACGTTGATGAGGTACACCTAGTGAGAGAAGCACAAACAAGAGAGACCCATTAGGAGCAAAGTCACTTTGTCAGAGACACCACGGCACCGCTTTAGCTTGCCGTGGCCTAATGACACAAAGTGCATTCTCTCCTGACTTAACTTCAAGAGGTCGTCAAAGGTCAAATAAACTCATTAACTTTGTCTGTTTCCGTCGCACATTGGAAAGACATCAGGGGTCAATGAGAGGGCCAATAGATTTTAAGCATTATGTCATTAAAACCAATCATAATGAATTACATTTGTGTTTTTGATTGGAGCTGATTGACTGCGGATCTGATTTCAGTGTTTTTTTTTTATATTTCAGAACAAGTTTAAGTCTCAATTTTACTAATTACATTTACAATAACAAGCTTTGAGGCAGTCGTTTCAGGTCTGCAAACAGGATCTTGCATGATTGTTCTTATGATATCAAAAAAAGTTGCCTTGTGTAAATAACAAGTTTGCATTTTACTTTTACAATATCCACCTGAGTCCACTGTCTGAGGGAACAGATGATGCGCCCATTATGTCAACAACTTCCAGCACTGATATCTATCATCAGGAATAATGACAGGGGAGGAGTGTTTACTCCAACAGAAGCTGAAATGGGAATCACATTTCCTTGGCAGACATCAGTCATTTACAGAACAAAACACCGTTGCCGGAAGTTTTCCCAAAATAAGTTCTCCATTTGCCTCAACAATAAAGGGCCCACAAACAATTGTGCGCGCCCTGAGGTTCGGAAACAGATGGCTGCACCCAATGCATTTCCATCTTAGCGCATGGCACAGAGTGTTTACAAAAGCAGCATTTACACATATGGTGGCAATCTACAAGGACAGCAGTTACGAGTTTGAAACGCAGTCTTCAGTCTGCACACAGTTCATTACGGCAAGAGTGTGCAGCGAGGCGGAACGAGTTGTCCAGCAGCTCGCTAATTAGATACAGACAGCATGACCAAACCCTCTGCATTTAGGCAACGGCATGGCTCAAAGTGAGGGTGTGGGAGGTCCCAAAAGAACCAAGAACCATGTTTATTTTTGAACAAGACAATACAACTTATGCAACAGAAAACAATCTGAAATTAACACATTGCTAAGAATTCATTAATGTGCAACTTGGACTTGATGGTGAGGGTTACAGCCAACGTAACGGACACATCATGAGCCTCATATGGTAATTTAATGCGAGAGAACTTCATATCTGCACAGCAGATTCAAATCAAGTCAACACAAATGGTTTCACATTGGCAGAATGTGTGGGCTCATCTGCATTCAATTACCATGTATATGTAGCTGACAGGCACATTTTTAGTCTAAATAATAAAGGCTGTATAAAACAAGGGTGTTCATGCAGTAAACTGCACAAACTGAAGGTTGGCAATTGGATCTCCTCTCTCCTGAAATGATCCCCCTCTGGCAATGTATGTAAACAAGGATTAGTTGCCATGCACTCTCTGGCTCCAGTGCCATGAGTCCCTGGAAGGAAGTCACACTTGAACAGTGGGGACAAAAGACAAAGGGTTGCTTCTTTCCTCTCTCAAACCGGATAAGCATTTCCAGTTGCTTAGCTCATAGATAATGAGATTTTATTTTTCTTCTTCCCTCGTGGGGACTTCCCAGTCGACCCTCACCTCCGGCTTCAATCCCAAGGGAAAGTCTGTGCCCTGCGTTTAATGGCCTCCGGGAGTCTCCCTCAGCAGGAGATGGATGATGCAATTGATCCTAACTCTCAGGTTGATTAATCCAATTGTACCTGATGGACTAATAGATTTGTTGCAGTCCCACTGAGCCATGTCTTATGGCTCATTCGATTTGATTACTCAAGTCAGTAAAATAATCCCAGGACCAGACCATGGAGTCAAACGAGACGAGGACTCGAAAACCACTCTAGCATATTTGACCCATCACTTTCGCTATTCATGCAGTTTAGCATTTAGTATCTCCTTTTCTGTCTTCATGCTAAGCTAAGGAAACCAGGAAATCCAATTAAATTTCAGTGAATAAGGCCAATTCGAAAAATGGCAAAAATATATCCATCCAAGATCCATCAGTACATGGCTGAGCTAAGAAAGAAAGTGTTGAACATAGTCACATTTTTTTAAATTTATTTAAACCTGCCCATTTTGTTTGACTGGTAGCCTATCCCAACAATCCTAGGCAGGATGGATGGATAGATAGATGAATAGATGGACTCAAATAAAATCGATTTGATATTTGCTAAGATAGTTCAGTCTCTATGTCTACAAGAATCTAAGAATCAACCCTGGCTCTTCTAGATATACAAGAACCTGAATGACTGAGAAATAACACACTTCCAAACACCAGCCATTGTTTGCAGAGGGCTCAGTGAAAAAGACCTGAAAATGCTACATAAGTTGTTTTCTCACAACATCTGCATGGCGCACACTAGAGGATTTTCACATCTTAAGATGTAGAGGCGGACTGTCGTCGTCGGATGGTTGCACTTTTTGGCTTCATTACAGCACCAAGCTGTAACTGAACTCGACTAAGCTACATTACCTCTTTTCAAGCGCAATAATGCAATTATTCTCACCACTGTGACTGTTCCCTATTTATTTTACCCCCTCACCCCTCCAGGGCATCAATCTCTTCTATGCGGTAACCAACCATACAGCACTACTGGCTCAACTTGCTTCCAACACTTGACAATATTCTTTACTAGACATGTGACGTTGTTTTCTCAGGCAGCTTTTATTTTTACACATATCTAGTTTCCTCATCGACTAAACTCTTGCCCTAACTCTCCGAGCGATGTGCACAGGCTGACTACTGACTATCAAAGGGATGCTCTACCACACACTCACACTGATCTAACAATATGTTCGGGTTTAATTGTGTGCTAAATGTTTCTGTGATTGTTTTTATTTGTCTACAAACAATTGATTGAATTGCTCTTATATATAAAATATGTAGCTGCTATTTTTTTTTTTTTTTTTTT
>CALSCE010009347.1:8907900-8934986 GCA_943593645.1 Bovichtus variegatus
TTTTAAAAACAGGTTTAATTAAAAGTTCCATTTAATTAGTTCCACACAAAATAGCACCACATCAATTCCTCCCTCCACCCTCCTATGTTTCCGTCTTTTAATCACGACCACAAACTTCCCTAATCTTAACCAAGCCGGGGTTTTTTTTTTTTTTAAATAATAACTGATTGGTCTTTTGTATATTGATTTATTTCAGATTAAAAAACTGTTTTATTTTTCACCGCAGAGGAAGGAAGATAAACATCAGAGCAGAAACTTGCGTGCTGTTCTGAGCTTTTTGTCTTGGTTGCTTATCTCTGTACAGATTGTATTGGCCACAAAACGATTCATCTACAAGGCGTGAAAAAGGACGGCAGTCAAAATGAAGGCACCCCCCCCCCAAAAAAAACAACAAAATGTGGGCCCTGCCAAAATCCAAGACTTCAGGTTTTTAAGTGTTGAGTTTCAAGACTTTCTCTACTATCACCACTGTGTCCACTTCCCTATGCTACTGGACTTTCCTGGCAAATGTGGAGGAGCTCATGAATCTGCAGAGATCTTCCTTCTGTTGGTCATAAAAAGCTCCACTGGGAACTACGATCGGCGAGAGGTGCTGCACAAAACCTGGGCTAAAGAGAGCTTACACAATGGAGTATGGCTTTGAAGGATCTTCATCACAGGAAGTATAGATGCTGGTTTGGAGAGAGAGAGAGAATGAACAAACTCCTCGAACTGGAGCAGCGCGAGTACAATGGCACCCTCCAATGGGACTTCAAGGATTCATTCTTTAACCTCACCTTGAAGCAGATACTCTTCCTTGAATGTAAGTCGCTTTGGACAAAAGCGTCAGCGAGATGAAATGTAATAATGAATGGTCGGAAAGAATCTGTCAACGCGCTCGCTTCCTGCTAAATGGTGATGATGACGTCGTTGCCAACACGGGCAACATGGTTGGGTATCTCCAAAGCCTCAAGGGTAACGGTGGAAGTAAACGCCTCTTCATTGGCCATCTGATCACATATTCAGCTCCCTTTAGATCGTCATGGAGCAAGTATTGTGTTCCAGTACAGGTGAACAAGGACAGACTCAGAAAAGTCTACATGACCCCAATCTGAAATGTGGCACCTCTAAGAAAGTGCTTAAGAAGAACTAAAGTGTAGCTTTCAGATGGTAAAAGAGCTTTTTGGTACTTCGCTCATTGCACATAACCCTCTTTATTCTAGCATGAGACAAAAAAATGGAACTGTTCTGCTGCAGATTCTCTGTGGGTGTTCGGGAGAGTGGGAGGGTATGTTTTTTGTGTATTACATATTTACATAACTGCTTTCAACTTGATGTTGTGTTAGTGTTGTGAGTGACTAGGGCAGGTATTAATCTGCAATACTTTCTGACTACAAACTCAAATATGTCCATAGCATATAATCCCAACTCCAACTGAAATTAAATTGCATATTTGTTCCTTTCTATAGCATAGGCTACATATATTTTCTGGGGGAAAAAAATGGAAACCAAATTATAAATTTCCCATTTTTTCATTAATTTGCCAGAATACCATCAGTTCTCCGTCTACATAGATGGGGAACTTGTTTACATACAGCCAATAAAATGACTTCACTTTCAAACCATAGTTGGATGAAGCAGTATTAACACTTTAGACTACTATCATAGACAGATGGCACCACTGACTACAGCCAGACAAGCAGTCTGCCACACAACACAATTAAGAGCCGCAGACTTTGAACAACAACATTACAGATTAGCTTTCCTGCTAAAGGCTCCTTGTTATCCATCTTTACAAAACACGGACACATCTTGCCCTGCACCTTGGAGGGACCAAACAGTCAACAGGGGGAAAGTACACTGCTGATGTCACTTTGTAGGCCTATTAGCTAATTAGCTGGTCAGCTGTAGCACATTAAAAAGCATGTAAAACATAACGGCTGGCTTGTAAACTACAGCCAAACTTTGTTGGCTTGTTCTCGCATCGTCTGTCACTCAGCCTGCCAGACACTGACACGTCCCTCCACCAGCCACCAAAAGCGAGTATTTCTGATAATTACCCAACTACCTTTTTATTCCTTTTAATAACACTACTAATACTAAACTATTAGCAATTAAATGTACAACCCCTTGGCAATAGTTTGGACTGCAAAGGGGTTGACTACGTGTGACTTCAGTTGGTCTTTGTAGTCTACAGCTATGCTTCTCACCCACGTCAAAGCTCATCCATCCACATTTCACTCAAATGTGAATTCACGGGGAGGACAAGAGGACGATTCAGGAGCTCAGCAAAATCGTCGGGATTTATCCTCTGGACTCTATAGATGTCTGCGCTAAACTTCAAGACACATCAATCCAACCGTTTTTCAGATATTTCAGTCCGGACCAAAGTGGTTGACCGAGCTGCTAGCGCGGCTAAAGTGTCAAGATATGGTTTCCGACATGAGAGCAGAGGCACAGAGAGAAGGAGACAACTTACATAGTGTTTGGAGGGATTCCGTCTCTTCTGCACGTCCACGACATTAGGGTCAAGGACGGTTCGGAGCTGCATCTTGACACACAAAAATGGGATTCGCACCAAGAAATACTATAAAACCTTACAAAAGAAGATGTTCAGCCATTACAACGATATTGAATATTTTTTTTGGGGGGGGGAAACCACAGGAGAATTGCCTTGAAATGACGGCAAAGTTAGTAGAAGGAGAGAGAAAAAGGGGGAAAAAAAAGTCTCCGCGTTCAAACTTCGGGTGCATCCGTGAAACGATGGTGCCAGTCGGTCCCGGAGCTTCTGAACTCCTTGTGAAACATGACAACGCAATAAAAGTGGCGTTCAATCAGTCTTCCCCTCCCTCAAGGGGGGCTGGACTGCCGCAGCAAAGTACGGACAGCGGGGCAGTGCATGCCAGTGTGCACGGGGCGGTCCCGCCTCGGCTGGGTGGACACACCGCACGGGACCCTTTGAAGAAGTGTTCGACTTGTTTCTCACGTGCAACATTGAGCGAAACTCTTGTGCTGAAAAACCGTTGAGTTTTGGAGACACATTTCAGACAGCCTACATGAGGACAATCCCATTTTCCTGTGCAATTAAAGTGGATGAGAAAAGAGAATAGTGTTGTTGCCTAAAATGTTCCTGATACTTCCTAGCCTAAAAAGAAAGTAGGCACAACTGTGGAATAAAGGCATAACTATGGGAGAGCACTGATGTTTGAAGTTTTTCCTTGCTTTTGCTACATCTTTGTGACAATAAACTCTAGCTGTCTGCATATGCCTACAGATGTTGTATTTTTGAACTTCAAGAAAGCTGCTTGTACAGTCAAACACGCATGACCAACTACATATAAGTATACAATGTGTCTGCTTAGCTGACAATCACGTAACATATCGCTTACACCGTCCACTTTGTTGTTAGTTTCAAAGTCAGAGGGATTTCCGACAGCACTTAAACACGGCATATGGCAAATTACTTTGCTTCCTCCTTGTGGATGAGGCATGAGCATGAAGGTGAAGAGGAGAGTAAAACACTTCGTTCATTTTACCACACGGGGGCGCTACACAACACAAATGGATCTCCCCTTCTTAATGAAGTGGTGCATTTGATGTTTTTTGTAGAAATGGAGAGTACAATTACAACAAAATATGATAAAGCTAAAAAAAAACTTTAAAATAAAATAACAATAGACTTTACACATTATATGGTCAGTTTATAGTATGATCATTTGTTACAAAATGATCTACGCAACAGTTTATAAAGTAGTTTACATTTAGTGTAAAATAATCTAAAGGGTTATATTATTTTAGTATATTATAGATATATTACTTTAACTTGGGATACTTGAGTACATTTTGCTGATGACACTTCTGTACTTTTTAATTAATTTGTACATTTATATTGCAGAACTTTTTTATTTCAATTGAGTATTTTTTACATTGTTTAGTATCACAACTTCTAAAGGAGATGAATACTGCTCTCAATAAAGTGATGTGTTCACTGTGAAGTTATGTACTACTAAAGAACAGTTCAATCTGAAAGACACAAAACGAGTAGGCCATTTTACAACAAGTTATGATCCAATGATGATTACAATGATGTGTGAGACTTTGAATTAGAACCCAAGGCAAACATGAACTCAATAAATAGTTCCATCTATTAAAACTGTATATATAGGCAGAATTGGGTACTTTTGACTCGGGTCCCACCAATACATTGGTATTTTTAAAAAGCACTGATCAAATCTAAAACAGAAAAAAACAATGATATGAAGTCATTAGGAACATATTGATCGAAACACTCGTGTAAAAATTTAATTCACCTGTAATATATGACAAAAATGACAGGGGTCTGCATAGGCTACCACAGTTGGTTGGATAAAGATTAAGATAGTTTATATTGTTGTACCCTGGATAATGTATTCAAATGGCGATCTACTTTTACTGTGAATTATTATACAAGTAAAACTAAACTAAATAAATCCGTTAAGGTTATGCATGATCTGTTGCTAAACGTGTAGGTTGGCACAGCTCACAACAGTCCCCACCTATGACTTAATTACTGCGAATTAGCTGGAACAGGTCCGTTTGCCTCCATCATCTAACTCCATAATAACATAATTTGGGTTTGAACAAAACAACTTCTACCATTTTTTTTCCTTTTTATGACGACAGGCACGCAAGTAGCATGCGTGGTAGAGCCGAGGGGCTGAGTCCTGAGCGGCTACGTCCTGCCGAGGTGATCCAGGAAACAGATACAGCTAACTAACTGCGTCAAGCTGTCCACCGACAGACCAACTGACAGCGGAAACATCTACATTTAGCTTCCGAAGTAAAAGCAGTTAGCGGACAATAACCATAACCATACAGTATAATGATGATAACGTTACATTACACATTTTCATTCAGCAAAACAGTTCTAATGTATCTTACAAAATAGAAACACATGTGAAAATATAAATAGGAATAAATAACATAATAAATAAGTGTATTAGAAAAATGTGGAAATATGTAGGTAAATAATTAATGAGTAAATAAAAAGAAATTTTAATGTAGCCTGGAAATAAATAAAAGGATAAAATAAATGTGGAAATATACAGCCTTTTAACACAATATGATAATATAAGTAGAATTAAAGCATTTGCATTCATTTTCATATATATTTTATTTCTGTATATATTTATTTATATATTTAAATATATTTAATTTCTGTATATATTTATTTATATATTTAAATATATTTAATTTCTGTATATATTTATTTATATATTTTAAATATATTTTATTATTATTAGGTTTTTGATATTATATACATATGTCTTTATTTATTTGTATCCTTTTATTTTTTCCCTTATTCTCTCCCCAATGATTTTGTTTTGCCCTATTGCTTTTACTGTTCCTTGAAGTACTTATTTATTATATTATTTCTTCCTATTTTATTTCCAGATTTATTTCCTTATTCTTTTGCAAATGTATTCTCTCTTTTTTTTTGGCATTCCTCTGACTCCAGAAGATTACTCCATTAAAAAACCACCATAAAAGACAGCTAATATCACATTGTTTGTCAGGTTTGTTTGTTTCACAAGTATGTTGTCTGGCTGTTCGTTAATAACGCTTTTATTTTTGTAACGTGTTTTAACGGAAGTACAACTACGTAGGTTCGTTAGCTTGACCCTGGTCCGCTAACTTCTGTGTGCTCAGCCAACCGAAGCATGGGGTCCTTTGACTCTCCTTTTTTAAATCGCTAACGTTAAATGATGCAAATGCCGCACCGAGTGTGATGACAGGGTCGATATTTGCTGTTTAATTTAATTTAACTGTTTTTTTAAACGGAAATACTAGCGTGTGCGTAACGGCGAACTCTTCTCTGTATCCTCATCTCCTCGACCAGCGTCCTGTGAACACTGCTAGCTATGATGTGATTATGAATAACAGCCGTCGAGGGAAGTTATAATTGGCATTATCATAGCTGAATGGCTACAATAGCAGCTTGTCTGCCTTCGTTCAACGCCCGCATGCTGTTATTTCGATAGCCAATCGCGTCGGGAGGAACCGCTAAGCTATATATTCTTGGCGGAAATAGCCGAAGAGACCGCATCCACAGCGCTGTAGTTCACGTCCGAAAAGATGTCCTTCTTCAATTTTCGGAAGATATTCAAGTTGGGCCCTGATAAGAAGAAGAAGCAGTATGAACATGTGCACAGAGACGTTAACCCAGAGGAAATATGGGATATCATCGGGGAGCTGGGAGATGGAGCGTTTGGGAAAGTGTTCAAGGTAATGTCTTACATCCGCCTCGGGGTTTTCTAGCTAACCCGTTTCTCATGACACTCTCTTCCCTTGTGTTTCATGGTGTTGCATGCGGGTCGCAAGAAATAACGTTACAAATGACAGCGCGATCCTCGTCCTGGACATATCCTCCAGGCCACTAGACCGAGAATATTATTACATACTGCGTGTCAAGCATGCTATGACAGTTTACTTACACCGTATACAGTAGGCTACTTTAACTACTGCATCTTCCTGTTGAGGATATGTACAGACATGAGACCTTAGCGACAGCTGGAACTCACCTCCTAAGTGTGTCTGTGGGCTATTTCTCACTGTGGATGTTTAAAGTAGGCCCTGCTACATTATCATGTTGTAATTATGACTTTGCCTTGTCATTGAGTTGCACTTGGCCTCAGTGGAAAAAAAAACTGTTCGAGGTTTGGCTCCCCACCACAGAATAAACATGGCCTCACAAATGACAAAGTGGATTGTTTAAGGTTGCTCTGAAAAAGGATCAGAAAAGAAAAGAAATCACTCCTGAGAGCAGATGCCCTTAAGAGTCTAATGTGTAACTCCCAGTTCAAGGAGGTTGTTAATACCACCACAGGGGCAGGTGCACAGGTGTGTATGTAAATGTGTGTAGTGGTAAACAGTTTGTCACGTCAGGTCTATTTTTGTTTCACCAAGGCATACTGTACATTATACATGAGGTGGACACAATACCCGTGACACCAGTACAGTACAGTACAATGCTATGTAATGAAATATCCTCAAAACAATGCTCGGGGAGTTTTTTTTAAGGTTCAGTTATTTCTGAGGCTGTAGTTTGCAGGATTGGATTATATCGTGAGGTACTCATGGTTTTGTGTCCACACCTGTAATCTCTCCGTACCTCTCCAGGTTATCTTTGTGTGAATTTGTATTGGGCTGTGAACACCCGCTGAAAAAGGTCAACAACACGAAAGAAATGCAACTCTATCCATATACGTACCTGTATATGTCTTTGTGTGGAGGTTAAATGCTGGGAGCAGAAATGCTGAGAATATCGTTTGAATACGACCTCTTATCAACCAACTTCAAGAAATTAACTGAGGCGTGTAATGCAAGTCGGACACAGACATCTATCAGATGATGAATGGATGTAGTTTAGTGGAAATTAATGTGACATCAAGCTCCATCTCTTTATCAATTCAGGACTCTATTTTTGTAACCTCAGCTTTCACTGTCTTTCTCTGTGACGTATGTTCTCCCTTCCTGGAACTCTTGTGATCAAATAATTCAGCTAATGGTGCAGAAAATCTTCATCTGCAAGTCTTATCAGCCGATTGACTAAGCGCGATGAAAGCCAGAAGACCAGCATGCTTTGTCAGACTTAAGTTGTGGACAAATATCCACTTCACAATGTATTGACTCCCTGTTCTCACACGTATAGAGGGGTGGGGAGGACTTGCCTTCATCAGGTCACATTACTATCAACGCAGACTACGTATTTCACCAGTTATTTCACAGGCCTTTGATGGCTGCCTCATTTGGGCGGGGTGACAAATATAGCCAGCAAAGTGTGAATCAGCTGTTTTAGAGAGTGAATGAGAACTCGTATGCACATCAGCACATACGCACAGGTTGTATTGCGCCTTTTAAATTGTGAAGAGGCGTGCCATTTGTTTGGAAAAACGGCTTACATAATTCTGGTGGCACAGCCTGTCGGTTCACATAGCTAGATTGGCATACATGTCTTATAATATGAGAGACAAATACTTTTCATTGAATCCCTCCCAACACGATTGCAGAGAGCTCATCCTAATTTGTTATAAGTGTCATGTACATAATGACTGAAGGCCACAGGCTCCACTTGAAATACTCAATGGCGGACAAATTACCGCTGCCCTCTCCATCATGGGGCTGATATTGTGCATATATATTAGTGATGGCCTGTGCTAGACAGGCGTCGGCCACCACAAAGGGGAAGAGGCAGGGAGTGTGTCAGGTCAGAACTGTGTAAATATAGTGTGTGACACACTGCAGGAGTTGGTCCTAACACTCCCTCCCTTTTCTTTTTCCTCAACTCCCCGAGATTGTGTTTGTGTCCATAAACATTAAACCCAAAGTTGGCCTTAAAATAACTCCTCAGCTACTCGTTTGACAGCGTGTCTGCAAATCTGTCTTTTCACTATAGCCTAAACGGGAATGAAGATTACTGGGGTTTATGTGTAAACAACGTAGACAAGCATAAGCCGTTTCCTCACTAAGTCTATTAAGTCATTGATGTATTTGCCATAATCTCTAAATGACTGCCAGTGTAAATGCACATGTGACTTTAGAGTAAGTGTATAAAAGTAAAAGGAAAGAAAAGAAAGAGTAAGAAGTGAGCGAGCGCAGCGTGTGTCAGAGTAGGTCAGAAGATGATTGGGTGTATTGTAAATATTTTGACCTCGAATGGTTGCTGTGGGTTTTTCTACAGTCATTTTCCTTTCCAATATATAACAACATGTTATCATAAAGTCTCCATAAAAATGTATTTATAGAGATGTGATCCTCTAGGTGCTACACAAGCCATAAAGCGCGGCAGTGTTTATTGCTCCAGCGAAATGGCTTTTGTCTAAAATGAAATTGTTAACGTTGATGGATGTTTTTACACAATAGCCAGTCTACAGCACTGCCCCAGCAAAGTCAGCCAAAAATGTTCTGTAGTGCAGCCAGCAATGTCAGACATGCATTGAACAGCGTACTGAATTGATACAAGCCTTTGTCGTCAATGTTTCTTTTAGGCTCAGAACAAGCAGAATGGGACCCTCGCTGCTGCCAAGGTTATTGACACAAAGACGGAGGATGAATTGGAGGATTACATGGTAGAGATCGACATTCTGGCCTCCTGCAACCACCATCACATCGTCAAATTGCTGGATGCCTTCTATTTTGAAGGCAAACTTTGGGTAAGTAAGCGAGCGCCTCACCGAGAGAACGGTTGTGTTTCTCTGTCTTGTGTGTTGCTCTTGATTTGAAGCCAAAGAGACAAAAACGGCAGTCACGCATGGAGACACACAAATGAATCACAAGCCGCTATTCATTAAGCTGTTTCTCAAAGGACTCTTATATCGCTCGATTAAAGGATGATAGAAATACATGTTTTACCTGTTGCCTACATTTGAAGAGTTTAAAAGCGGCCACGTGGCACAGTCAGAGACTACGTACAAGGCTAGGACGGCATGTGCAGGATTGCCTGACCTCTCAGAAGCCATAGGTCATAATCCTCCAGCTGAAGTCACAGGCACACTCCCCATTGTGACCGCCTACGCAGTGAATGTTGTTTTCTTTATAGTGATACGAGAGTTGAATCGTCCAAACCCATTTTCCTCTGTGAGCAGAGAGTTGAGTCACATTGCAGTTTAAATACACGGTCAGTAGATCTCATTCTGTGTGCAGTAAGAGGCCCCAGAGCAATTAGGCCCTGGCAGGTGGTGTCATGTGACCGTCCCTTGTGGACCGGCCACATCTATGAGAAGATAATGGAGTGGTTTTGGTGGCTGGAGAAAGTGCCTGAATAATTCAGAGCTGCATGCAGGTTGTCCCTCCGGCCCCCGCCTTTAAGCAGCATGACGAATGTGTAACTGCTTCTGCTTTGCACGTTTTGGGTGTGGAGTTAATGTTTGATATTTTTGCTACAAAAGAATTAATCGAGGAAAATATGTTTCTTTTAAAAAAAAAAAAAAAAAAAAATTAAAAAAAAAGAGAATTTTTTTGCTTGCACGTTCAAAGATCAACACCTTTCAGAATCATAACAATGTAAAGTACAAGCGAGATTCCCATAGCACGATACATTGTTATGCATCACAGGAACAAGTATTAGTTTCTCCTCTTTGTTTGAGTCCCTGAACAGAAGGCGTTGGTCGGTTGTGGCTTTGATTGATTTTTGTCTATCATCTGATACATTATGTATGAAATGTGCTATATAAATAAAGTTGAATTGACTCGATACCATGAGCTGCCAACTAGCTGGTAAGTGGCAAAATATATGAAGTGGTGGTCGGGTGCATTACAACTGGGGTCAGTTTTACATCTCAATAACGGTATTAGGGAGGGGTGTTATGTTCATCTAATGCACTGCGGTTTCACAGAGCTGTTCCATAAACTGGTGAATCCATAGTAATCTTATTATTAGAGAGCAGGTGATTTGGTTTGATTACGTCAGAGGATTTGTTGAAGGCACGGCATCATTATGCTCAAGCCTTAACTTTTACTGTAGCTTTAAGTTCGATATTATTATTATAAGAGTGTGAAAGTAAAATTAAAGTTGCTATGGTTTTTAACTCCCTAGCTTATTTCATCAATACAATTCCTTTCACATCTCCCCTGAAATATATAGTATGGTTTCAATATGTAGAACATTTGTCTGTGGCAAAAATGAAGGTATTGGCTTCTCGTTGACCCAAATGAGGAAATTGCCTTTTTTTCATCAGAATAATGATGAAATATCCTGGATGTGAGTCATATGTAGACAAGCACAAAGCATTTACACTCAAATAACACTCTAATATTCTAGTAAGAGTTTATCTTGTAGAACATGTTCGAACAGGATGACACTCCTTTCGCATAAAAAATAGTGCTGTGGACTGCATTTATATAGCAGTCTTTGGTGCAATGTAAAGAAACCACGAGGAGAGGATCCCAGAACCTTTACTGATGTTTACAACATAAAGATTGTCCTGAAATGGAAAATAAAAATAAACGTCAATAGCGGACGCTCGTGGCTGTTTAGTGTCTGATCGATAGGCTTCTTGGAATGTCTCCACAGCGTAATCAATAACATATAAAAGGGGTTCTGATGTCTTTCCTGTAAAGGTCATGTTGTTCACCTACCTTGGATAACACAAGTGTATATGCTTTCTCCTTCAAGCAATTGCTGTGAGAGGAGTTCAGTTGGGGCTTCGTTGCACAACAGTACCCGTGACTTATTTTTCCACGTTGTTTTACAATTTCAGATTCTGATTGAGTTCTGTGCGGGTGGTGCAGTGGATGCCATCATGCTGGGTAAGTCCCTCATTCATTGCAGGAAACAGAAAAATGCTTTAAAGTTCTGGAGCCTTTTCTTTGCTCCATCCTCAAGTGCCAACTCTTTTTTTTTTTTTTTTTTTTTTTCTTCTTCTTTCTTTTTTTATTCCATCCAGAAACCTCCTGTGGGATTTTTTTCCTTCTCCCCAGTTGGAGTTGGCCATTCCAACTGTGTAATTATTGCAGCTCAGGTTTCAAGGAGTGGTTAGTCCACTTCTAATGCCTGCAGTTTCTCCCTATTATTTTGAAGCTTGAAGAAACACCTCCCCACTTTCTCTTACGTGTGAATTACAAAGAGGATACCAATTCACTGCTTCACTGTTGGACGTTGATGCGCTCTGCCCTGTGGTCTGACTCACCTAAGACAAACTCCTTCCCCCAGATGTGTCCAGTCATACATGCTGGCTGGTGTCAGGGTAGAATCTTACCCTACAGTTGCTATTGCATTGCATCAGGCCATCACCTTTGATTTTAATATACCTAAATATCCCAGTCAGTTCAGTTTATTCACAAAACAGTACGATCATAAAACATAATGGAGATATGTGACATGGGATAAGCTGGGATAGCTGACACGCTACCTGAAGCTTGAGAATAGAGGCCCGGACACGAAGCAGATAGTATTTAAAATATATATTTACTAAAACATTATCTAGATTTGAAAAAGTTCATGTATTATACGGTGACATTTACAACCTACATTGCCCCAAAGACCCTAAACACTAACTAGCATAACCCTAAATACTAAATGGTCCGAAAGCATTTATTCCATCAGTCTAAACATTAGTTAAATCTATTAGATACAATAAATAGAGACATAAGGCAAGTGGAGATAACAGTACAATTTAAATGGGTATCAGAGTAGAGTAACTAGTTCTAGTAACTAGACCATGATCACTTATGAATTAATTGTGTGCATGTTTTTCCGCAGAACTGGAGAGGCCCCTGACAGAGCCCCAGATCCGCGTGGTGTGTCGGCAGACCTTGGAGGCCTTGTCTTACCTCCACGAGAACAAAGTCATCCACAGAGACTTGAAAGCCGGGAACATTCTCCTCTCCTTGGAGGGAGAAGTGAAACTGGGTAAAGAAAATCTGTCATCTTTTGCCGCTGCATTTGCCGTCGTAATATTTCTCTAAATGTGAAGGATTCTTCAGTCATGTTCCAGCTAAGCCCACGTTAAGGACTCACTCCAGAATACTTCACAGCACAATAGATGCCCTTGGTGGACACTCTGAACCTTCCTGCGGGGTCAGAAATAATAGGCTTAAAAGGGGTAATTAGTAAAGTCAATCGTGGATTCCTTTGCCATCAGTGCAGTGGCAACCAGCTGAGCTATGTGACTTTAGGGATAGTGGTGCACAGCACTGTGTTTACATTTCATAAAACTGGAATGACTCATTCATGCGGTGTCAAGTATATATAAAAAAAAAAAAAAAGAGTTACAAAACAAAGTGATGTGTTTTCTGTAGCCCCAAAGAAGATCACTTTTTTTTTTTAAAAACACCACTTATGTGCTGGAGTTGGTGCTACTTTGAATTGGTTACATAATATTCCAGAGGTAAAAGTCTTCATGTTGCTGTTGCAGCATCTAAAGCTGCTGGCTCCCTGATGATGATTCATGTTCTGTAGGCAGAGGGTCATGGCGGAGCCTGGCAAACAATAATTATCAAGCAGTCACCAGGGACTTAATGATAGATCTCTCTTTCCCTGTAATGTGTGCGTACTGTAAGTGATGGGAGAAAAAGGGAGCAGGCTGAACTAGTTTCACAGGTAACGGCACTGCTGGGAGTGATGAGAAAAAAAAGGGAGATTGAGACTTTTCAGTCCCACTTCTGGGGTTCATATTTAAATCTATCGCTATTATCTTGAAGCAGGTTAGTAAGAAATGTGCTTATTTTATATCGTTTATGGATTCACTGTTCAACACCAAGTGCCATTTAACCGTTTCATTCACAGATGAAAAGAATCTTAATTAATTTCTACTTTCAGCTGACTTCGGGGTGTCTGCTAAAAATACCAAGACGTTACAGAGAAGAGATTCTTTCATCGGCACTCCGTATTGGTGAGTCATGCAGCCTGCTGACGAGAGGACATTCACCCCTTTTACATCTGATAAAT
Organism: Bovichtus variegatus; assembly: GCA_943593645.1. NCBI lineage: Eukaryota > Metazoa > Chordata > Actinopteri > Perciformes > Bovichtidae > Bovichtus > Bovichtus variegatus. The sequence continues at coordinate 8,921,306 of CALSCE010009347.1, forward strand.
GTCCAAGCGTGTCTCACAGCTGTGACTTTTCTATGCGGTAGCACTAAAGCTGTCCTGGAGTGTGGAAACGGGAAAAGTCACCATTCAGCAATTTAGATGCACAGTGTTGGATGACCTCAGCTTTAAATACTGAATAGGCTTCCTATCGTTCCAAGTGCAGACCAAGATGCACACGCACACTATTTTATTGTCTTTTTACCCTGTGAAGAGAATGAACCTTCGGGGATCAGAAATATATCAAACAACACATTTCATTCGCGGTCCGAAATTAGCTTCATGCTAATTACAAACCCACTGACTTCTAATTTTGCAGGATGGCCCCAGAGGTGGTAATGTGCGAAACTTCCAAGGACCGTCCGTACGACTACAAGGCCGACATCTGGTCCCTCGGGGTAACCCTGATAGAGCTGGCGCAGGTTGAGCCACCCAACCACGAGATGAATCCCATGAGAGTGCTGCTGAAAATAGCCAAGGCCGAGCCGCCCACACTCATGCATCCCTCTCGCTGGTGAGCTGGAGCGCGAGTGATAACTAGAGAGGTGGCACTGGAATGTTTCCGGATTGGAGATAAGGATATGTTGACTGTTGAATGTGTGAAAGCTCGGCCACAGGGAGAAGAACGGTATACATGTTTTCCAAAGCAAAGCAGGAGCGACAAACTGATTCTGTTGTGTTTGTTCTTGAAAGGTCACCAGAATTCAACGACTTTCTGCGGAAAGCACTCGATAAGAATGTTGACAATAGGTGGAGCACACTACAGCTGCTACAGGTGAGCTGCCCTCCATTCATTCCCGACTGTTGGCTCACAGTACACAACCCTCTACACAGCCTGCAACATAGCACAAAAAATGCACACAGTACACACTCGAGTCAAGAAGTCTGAATGTGTCATTTCCTGTTTTGCTGTTTGTTTTTAGATTTAATTCAGTTTGTGAAGGATAAAGATGTATATTTCTTGTGTCTCCTGTCCGTCTATGTAGCATCCTTTTGTCACCAGTGTAACTAATAGCAGACCTGTCCGAGAGCTCATAGCCGAGGCCAAAGCTGAAGTCACAGAGGAGATTGAGGATAGCAAAGAGGAAGAGGAGGAGGAAGAGCCTGATACACCTCTGGTATGTTGTGTTATCGGTGTATGTATATAACAAGTATAAAAGTACTCAATAAAATATGTTATATCTTGATATCTTCTTGAAAAACATATTGTTGTTTTCATATTTTTTCTCAGGCGGCTCCTGGGCACAAGCGAGCGCCATCAGATGCCAGTGTGGCCAGCTCCGAGGACGACAAACTCCCAGCAACTCCCTCCACGCTGGAATCCGTTACAGAAAAGACGGAGGCCGAGCCTGCTGAGGACCGGACCAGTGATAAGCTCTCTGATGAAGGACTTGGAACAAGTGAGGTCGACAAGACTGAGGAGGAGAAACTAAACGAGGTGTCTGATGCCAGTAATGAAGACCTGGCCTCTGGGCTAATAGAGCCCACCAAGGACTTTATCTCACAAGGTCCTACAGAGTCGACTAAACCAGAAGAAGGTCAAGCTGAAGAGATCCCTGCTGAGCCTGTAGTATCGCAGCCAGACAAACCTGTAGATACAGCGGATACACAAGAACTTGTCAAAGACGGGGAAGAAGCAGAGAAAGAACAGAAGGAGACACAAGAAGAGAAAACAGAGGATGAACCTACCCAAGTCATAGAAGAAGAAGAAGGAGAGCCCGAGGAGGTGAAAGAAGAGGAAGAAAAAGACGCTGGTACAGAAGAGTCCAGAGAATCACAACAGAAACCTGAAGATACACCAGATCCAAAATTCATATCAGAAGAAGTGGCACAGGCCGAAGAAGAAAGCAAAGAGCCGGATGAGGAGACGCCTCAACATGAAGTGACAGAGGACAGAATAGAAGACACATCTAATGGCAAAGATGTAAATATGGACACAGAGAATATAGACTTAAATGTAGTGGACACAAACATAAATGGAGACACAGACACAAAGTCGAGCGTGGATGAGTCCCCCGCTGAGGTTGTGTGTGAAAAGGAGGCCGTAGAGGTGAAGCCAGAGGTGAAGCCAGAGGTGAAGCCAGAGGAGGAGCCAGAGGTGGAGCCAGAGGTGGAGCCAGAGGTGGAGCCAGAGGTGGAGCCAGAGGTGAAGCCAGAGGAGGAGCCAGAGGTGAAGCCAGAGGTGAAGCCAGAGGTGAAGCCAGAGGTGAAGCCAGAGGTGAAGCCAGAGGAGGCAGAGCAGCCTGAAGAAGAGAATCAGACCAAGGGGGAGGTTGATCTGGAGGAACAGGCCCCAACTAAATCCACAAATGGCGTCAGCGATGAAGTCAAAGACACCGCTGAGGATTCAGAACAATTGGTCCCATGTCAAGATGCGAAGGAAGGTGAGGAGAAAGCTCCTCCCGCAGATGAGAGCACTTCTCAAGATGCTGTCTCTGTCCCGGAGAGTGAAACGGATTCAGAAAGCAAGATTGAGCATGGAAGCCCCGCTGTGATCAAGCCAGATTTGGAGAAGGACTCTGACTCTGGAAGCAGCTCTGCTGCTGATAGCAACAGCCTTGACCTCAATCTGTCCATCTCCAGCTTCCTGTCCAAGAGTAAAGAAGGGGGCTCAGTGTCTATGCAGGTAATTTAATCTGTGCCTTACTTACAACCTCAATTGTTACATCATCAACACTGTTTTTTTTTTTTTTTTATGATTTGAGCCCCCAAAACCTCCCTGTTTCCTTTGTAGGAGTCAAAACGTCAGAAGAAGACTCTGAAGAAGACACGTAAGTTCATGGTAGATGGTGTGGAGGTCAGCGTGACGACATCAAAGATAGTGACGGATAACGACACCAAGAGTGAAGAGATGAGGTTCCTGAGGTACGTCTGTATGCAACCTGCCTACTGAACTGTGTGAATATCTCCCACAGAGTTTTACAAATGCCCGATGGGTTATCTCACGCGATGAATGCTGCATTTTGTTAAAGACAAGAGACATGCTGCTCTGAATGTTTGCTGTTGGGTTCATGTGATGGTAACATCAATTTAACAACTGCTGATTCAGTAATGAGGAGACCAGGCCCATCAAAGCAGCTATTAAATATTAATGGGAGACTAATATTGTAAACAATCTCAAAATGCAGATAAGAAATTAAACAAACCTTGAAATCCAAAGTCACAAAATGAAAGATTTAAATGTTTTGTGAATAAATGACTATTTTATCAATAACAAAGTATTGAATTTGAGACGAGTAAATATGGTGGCCCCCTGTGTTGTTTCCTCAGGCGGCAGGAGTTGAGAGAGCTGCGCCTCTTGCAGAAAGAGGAGCAGAGGGCCCAGCAGCAGCTGAGCAACAAGCTGCAGCAGCAGAGAGAGCAGATCTACCGGCGCTTTGAACAGGAAACTGCTGTATGTTCGTACCGCAGCAGTGTGATGTGTGATTTTTTTTTTTTTTTCATTTGGCCATATCCTAGGAAACGAGCTGCTTCATCTCAAAGCAGCTCTAAATCTGACTTGCATGACGGAGCCAGGCACTAGTCTGTTTTTTTTTTTATCGCTTCCTGCAGCATTTAGCATTTATACTGTGAAGTGGTAATCCTCTTTAATCAGTGATGCTCACAATATTAGAAAGTTTAATTTGATTCTGTCTTAGTGTCTTATGACACCATAATGATGTCTTTCACTGTTAAATGTACCCTCCTCCTAAGCAATAAAGGCCTGTATCTAACTATATCCAGTCCCATGATATTGGATCACATATAAACACTTATAGTCATCATGTCAGGCTGATGCCAGTTTCGGCTTATTCTGTCCGTGCAGGCTAAGAAGCGTCAATATGACCAAGAAGTGGAGAACCTTGAGAAGAAGCAGAAGCAGACCATCGAGCGACTGGAACAGGATCACACCAGCCGGCTCCGAGACGAAGCCAAGCGCATCAAAGCGGATCAAGACAAGGAGCTCTCCAAGTTCCAAAACATGCTGAAGAACCGGAAGAAAGAGGTACGGCGGTGCATGATTGTTCCTGCTTGGGAGGGCCTTCAGTGGGCTGATTAGCTGATTAACTGTGGAAGCTCGGGTTTGTAAGCATTTGCATGTCATAGATACGAGCCGTATAACGGGGCATGTGTTTAACAACTGAGCCGGTGGCAGACTTGGCTGTGTCATATTAATCCTGTGGGAGTGGTGTGCCGTGCTGTTCTGCCTAGTACTGTATCTGTGCAAATGATGGCAACAGACAGACTGTGCTATCTTTCTCCTCGATGCTGCTAGCTCCATGTTAATACAAGTTCAGTCTTAGTGCTAAACATAAAACCTTATCATGCTGGTGTGCTGGGCTTGTACTAAAAATATAGTTAAGGTTGTTTTTTTTTGTCTAGTCTTTTTTTGCCTCTTTCTCTGCTTGGCAGCCTTAAATGCTTCGTTGTTAGTTTTTGGTGTGTTTTTGTGCTCCGCTTTATGCAGCTTTTTTATATCAACAGTGCTGATTGGCATCCATTGTGTATTTATGATGCCTGGCGGGGGCTGTGCTGCTCGTAATTTGCTTTCTGGGCAACTTAGAGTGTATTTTTTATTATACTTAGAAATATTGTTGCAGGTTGGCTTAAAGTGGTTGCTTCAGTTCTCAGCTATGTACTTTGTTGTGGTTTGTTTAGCTGCAAAAATATAAGCTATTGCCTATTAATGAAGTGCATATTTTTGAATACTTTTTTGATGTTTGCAATGTTGTGTTCTTTATTCAAAATGTACTGTTATTGTGTATTTAACTAACCATGTCTCTTGTATGACTGTGTGAGGTGGCTTTGGTCATGGGATGGCCGACTTATGAAGATTTTTTCTCAGTGGTGTTGGGCTCATTTGGGGAAATGGTTAAAAGCCGTGCATCAGAGTAACTGATATGGAATCATCTTAAACGTGTATATTCAAGGATTTATCATGCCACAAATGCCTTTTCATACATAAACGTCCTCTGGCTGCTCTCCCATCCACATGTTCATAGTATACACAGTATACAGTTGCTATCACACAATACAAAGTAGACTTGAATGAATAGAACAGAAAACACAGGTTAGTGGTAGGAAAAGGAAGCTGTCTTTAGAGCGAGAGCTGTGCGCCTTTGATGCTACAATTTAGCTTTCTCGGATCGTCGCAGTGAAAATAAGCGAAGTGTCAGTGACCTGTAATCTGCATTCAGTTATAAACGGCAAGCTTCTGAGCAGTCCACACGTCAGGACTGTTAAACATTCAAAGGTCGTAGTCGTAGATGATTCCAACTCAGTTACTCTTTTTTTTTTAAATTTCTAGAGGCAAAGTAATCATCGTGATGGCTGTGGGATGTAATTGAATGCAAAGAAATACAGGGGGAGCTGTATTTGAGGACTAACATCTTCTGCCAAATCTTTCTTTGACTGGATTGTGACTCGTACAGTTCAAACTTACATTCTTGCTATTTATAAAAAATTTTTTTAAAAATGACTGGCTAGTTAAAGAACATCACACGGGGAGTTAAGCATGTTGACTTTAAATCAGCTGGTGGCCGGGTGCAGTATCTCTCCTCTCAAAGTGGGCCGTGCATGTCTTCTACTGTTGTTGGCCAGCTTTGTTAGATTTTCAGAATATAAAGCATCAACCAGTTTCTGCACATACACTTTAGGCCATACAGGAAGTCGGACAGTCACCCAAACATATGAGAAAAGAGCTCATGAAACGCATAAAGGAGGACCTATCGTTCCTTAAGACTGCTGAGGTAAACTGTCACCTGCTGCCTCTTACTCTGTGAAGAAGTACGATTTCTCTCTCTTTCTCCTTTCCCCTCGCTCCCTCTAACCTTATTCATTCTTGTAAAGTATTCACATGCACACAAACACAAGAATGACTTGGTCTGTAATCACTCCGTATTTGCTACCCAGTGAACTGTAAGAGCTTTCAGACATTTTATTCGAGTGTCTGAATTTGGGTATGTATAGCGATGACGATACATATAAATTGAGGTGGGACTATGGAAACTGTGCTAAGCCATTATGGGCAAAGATGCAAATAAATGAGCGGAGCCGCTTTACTATGGCTATATTGGATTCACAGAATAGTTTCATCAATGTGATGAAGTTACAACTTTTTTTTACTGTGAATATTTGCTGTTTTTCTTTGTCCTCTATGATAGTAAAATGTATACCTTTGGTCGCACTAAACAACACATTTTGGAACTCGTGATTGGCATTTTCAAACCAATTTCTGACATTTTATGGACCAAACGATCAATAAAGAAAATAATCAGCAGAATAATTGTAGCAAAATGATACATACTGTGATTCTGCCTTTTCTCCTAAGATTAGTGATGTAGAAATTCCAGTTAAATCACTGCTCACTTGTGATGCAAAACGATGAGTGTCCATCTTGCAGTGCCATAATGAACAATGGAGCGTTTGCAGACACAGCTTTTGTTTCCACAGTAGATCTTTGTACTGAAAGCCTTTTCCAAACTTTGTTTCCCTGTGCATCTTTTATGAATTAGACTTGAGTCATGTCCACAAAGGCCTTCCTTTCTTTAAAAGTTAACTCGTAGATTATTAACACTCCATGAGCCAGTAGCATGGAAAGTAACAAAACTGCTTCTTTCTTTTTTTTTTTTTTTTTGCAAGCTGGATTAAACCCAAGTGCCACTTTTCAGCATGAGAAGACGAGAAGAGTATTAATAACTAATTAATTGACTTCCTCCTAACATTCACCCAAAAGCTGTGCTGTGCGCCTTCAACTTACCGATATTCCCAAAGTGGAAAGTCTCTTACATAACTTAGGAAGAAGTGTGTGAGTGCAGTTGTGTGCGTGTGTGTGTGTGTGTGTGTGTGCGTGTGTGTGAGAGAGATCCTCAGCCTTCTGTGTGCTGTCTGTCCCTGATCTGGACGAGTGCGCTGTGTGCTCTCCTCCACAGGCAGTGGCCCAGGTTATGATACAGTCTTTTCAGTTGTCCTCATGCGCACTCTTCAACGCTCAGATGCAGGATGTAAGTTCCCCCCCCCCCCCCCCCCCCCCCTGTTTCCCTCCGTCTCTGGCCCATACTTAGATGTTAAAAGTGACAGGATATTCTGTGATAGTTCAGTTTTAATAATGACACATGTAAGCATGGGCGGTGTTGTTGTTTTTTTTTTGAGTGTCGTCATCACTGTGTTTGTGCAGTGGTTTTCTCTTCCTCTTCTGCTCAGTATTTTTCCTCCACCAATCCAAAAATGTTCTACATCTAGTCTGTTTATTTTATCTGGTATTTATATTGTATTACACGGCTGATTTGAGTCTGGGAGTAAACAGTGCACTTTCCCAGAGGTGGTGTAGTCGTTGATCCCCCTTCTGTCGGGATGCATGTTTGTCTCTGTCAGCCGAGGTCCAAATATAGACTGACTGCCGTACAGGGTGGATGTAAAAGTCACTTGTATTGAGCATAATTTGGTCACCGTATCACATTTTTACCATCTTAATTTGGATTCAGCAGTATATTGTAGGTTTTCTACAGTGAATTCTGTGCAATTATATGATCAGTTATGCCCTAAAAATAGTGAAGTAAGGGCAGTATATAACCTACAATGTTCCACCTGCCAGGTTGATGAAATCTCAATTTAAAATGATGTGTAAAGATAGAAAAGAAAATTAAATTAATAAATAATTCAGGCTGATTATGTAATGAGTCATGCATAATGTATGTTGAGCTCTGGACGGTGTGAACATCAATGTCGATGTTGTCTCGCATAAAAACTGAATCTGAATCTTTACTGAACCTTTAACTTTTCTCTCTTTCTCTCTCACCTCCATTGTGGATCGTTGCCATCCATGATCTCTGAGTGTCTCCTCTGAACTTGAAGTGGATGGCTTGACTAGATTATATAACTAAATTTCAGGCAGTTTTGATACTTAAGAAATGTTATTGTGCTTTCTCTCTCTTGCTCTTTGCTGTCCCTCTGTACGGTCCCCTTGGCTTCCTCTCACTTCTCCTTTTCTCTCTGGCTCCTCAGGAGCAGGAGTTCCTACAGAAGCAGCAGCAAGAGCTGGACGGGGCTCTGAAGAAAATCATCCAGCAGCATAAAGTGGAGATCACCACTATTGAGAAAGACTGCCTGAACCACAAGCAGCAGCTGATGAGAGGTAAGAGATGGAGGGAGAAATACTTGACGCTGGGAATCAACCCTTTAACAACAACAGGCTGCTTACCACCTTCTAAAGCACACCATAATGGTTTCGATTTATGTTCTTTAATTTAATCTGATATGAAACTCTGATTGTACAGACTTGAAACTTGCTCTAAATTGCAGTCATTCATAGGAAAAGCACGGATTGATTTGAAGCATGCCGATGTGATGCGTTCGTGTGCTGGTGAAAAACTGGGTGGTGCTTCTCGTTCTGATGTCCTCACAATACAGCCGAAGGCACCACCTCAGCTGACTTTTGTTATCAATCCGTGCTAAGACTACGTTTCAACTAAATTTGACAAACACGATGTGTCGCGTTAACTCTCAAGCAACCAGCTGAGCACAAACATCCTCTGTGAGTTTCCAGTTTCATAACGGACAGACAGGAAACCAGCAACCGCCTGAGAGGTAGAGAAATAAGTCATTTTGTCTCGACTAGTAAAGGGAATTTCTGCCAGTGACGCGTAAACATGACTGTGACATGTTGCAGCTTGTCCAACTTGCTGACAGTTTTTTTTGTCCGTTTTTTGTTTGTATCGCTCTACTCGTCACCAGATAACATGCATGTACACGTTTGCTAGCTCACGCACACGTGGCCTCACGTGACGTTCTCATGTGTGTGCACATGTGTGTTTTGTAGCTCGAGAGGCCGCCATGTGGGAGTTGGAGGAGCGCCACCTGCAGGAGAAGCACCAGCAGCTGAAGCAGCAGCTGAAAGACCAATACTTCCTGCAGAGACACCAGCTGCTGAAGAGGCATGAGAAAGTGAGAGCTTGGAGAGAAGTCCCCTCAGAGAAATGCACGTGTCTTATTTTAAATAATGCAGCTGATCTCAAAACTGTGTGCATGTGTGTGTGTTTTTATAGGAGATGGAGCAGATGCAGCGCTACAACCAGCGGCTGATAGAGGAGATGAAGAACAAACAGACGCAGGAGAGGGTTCGTCTGCCCAAGATCCAGCGCAGCGAGGCAAAAACCCGCATGGCCATGTTCAAAAAGAGCCTCCGCATCACCGCCACCGCTTCTGTTACGCCTGAGCAGGAGAGAGAGAGGATAAAACAGGTAACAGACACTGTGGACTCATGTTGCTGTAGTTCTACAATTTGTACTCGTCACATTGAAGGAAAAATTACTGAACATGCGTGGTCTTTTTTTAGGGACATTGTGTCATACTGGCATACAGTCACACCAAGGATCTTGCCCAATACAAACTCTTACTTATCCCAGCCCGTCTGGATCTCAGACCAGCAACTTTCCAGTCACCATTTCACAAGCTTCACTGTCTCCGTTGTCCTCTAAAGGCTGTTTAGATTTAGTTTAATTTAGATAAGACCAGTGCAGAATGTCTTAAACATCTTAAACAGTCTCATCATCTACTTCAGCTACGAGGAGTAGATGCTAAAAATAGGCTGTTACAGAAATGTATGATTTTTTTTGTTTTTTTTTGTTTGTTTCAATCAGTGTAGTACATTGGAATCGGACCAGCTCCACACAGATCTACAAATGCATGCTGCGTTTAAGTGCTAGTGGAAAACTGCGACATCTGGGCTTTCTGTGAATTTGTGTGTAAAATTGGGAAACACGTTTTTCTAAATAGACAGAATAGCTCTTCACCCCTCGATTAGAACACATACATTTAATAACTATAGGCTACAGTAGCCTAGAAATGGAAATATATATTTTTTAATATGCTACTGCTAGGTAGACTTGTTCTTCTGCTGGGAAACCCATAGATATAGAAACATAGATGCCTCATTGGCTGCTGTACTGTACGTGCTTGCACGAGCAGACCACCTTTCAAAATATGACCTTTCTGAAAAAAGACAGTTCACTTCATTCGCTTTGTTTGGGTTTGAGTTGCTTTTACAGTTGCACTAATGTTTTTTTTGTCTGCGTGGTCCAGTTTGCTTCTCAGGAAGACAAGAGACAGAAGAACGAGAGGCTCCATCAACACCAGAAACACGAGAACCAGATGAGAGATCTGCAGCTGCAGTGTGACTCAAACATCAGGGAGCTGCAGCAGCTGCAGGTGAGGCCAAACCCCCCCACACACACACACACACTCATACATGCACACACACACACACACACACACACACATTGTGTATGTGTTTTAGACCATAAAGCATTGAGCTTGCGTTCTCATCTAGGAGCACTGGCTTTAATACCTAGATCATAAATAGTGGACTGTGCCTATAAAAGGATCATTAAAAAAATAGTACGAGGAGAGAAATAAAAACACGAGAAAGCTATTTTGATCTCAGGACACCGTGCTGTGAAAAAAAAATGGTCGATTTCAATAATACAAGCAAAGAGACATAAGAATGTTCCAATGCAGATACAGTAAGTAGAGTACAGTATGTGTTATTCATTGATCCAGCATAGTGATCCTGAAGGCACATGCGTTAACCCACATTTTCTTTCAGAATGAGAAATGCCACCTTCTGATTGAACACGAGACCCAAAAGCTGAAGGAGCTGGACGAGGAGCACAGCCAAGAGATAAAGGAGTGGAGAGAGAAGCTAAGACCCAGGAAGAAGGTATATTTAATATCCCTTTGCCCCCTTGTCCTAAGAATGTATGTCTCTTACAGATTTTCTCTTCGTTCAAACTATGAATGGCGATTTTTTTTTTTGGTGAATATGATTCTCACAGTAGTTGACTCCGTTGTTTGTATCTGCTGCCCCCTGCAGGCGTTAGAGGACGAGTTCACACGGAAGCTCCAGGAGCAGGAGGTCTTCTTCAAGATGAGCGGCGAATCCGAATGCCTTAACCCCACCACCCAGAGTCGAGTATCCAAATTTTACCCCATCCCAAACCTGCACAACTCTGGTTTATAGCCTTGTGTCTGTCTGTGCTACGAAACAGACTCCTATCAAACTTGGCTTGCGTTCACTGACTCTTCCTGGTGGAGTGACATAATTTCTCTGACCGTTACGGCAAAAATGTCTTCACCGCTTTGATTCCACCGCTAGTGAGCATGACGTGCCCTGCACGCCGTTCCCTCACTTTATCAAATTGTTCTCATCTTGTTGGGAAATGTCCAATGATAATAATATGCACTTTTTTTGAGCATGTTCAAATTTGAAAAGCCTGCAGTTGGTAGCGAAGGGCCAATCATGTTTATCAGATTGTTGTAGGCACAGCTTGCTGCAGTACGAACGATCTCCAGTGCCTCATACGTTCTTTCTTTTCTGCATTTAAGCCCCTACCTGTGTTTCACAGTAAATAAAGCGCCCCCTGAATGTTATGGCACTTAAATAACTGGTTATCATTTCCACCCACAATCGCGAGATGTTGAGGGATTATTTCTTTAATCAATCCACATAAACGGGTGATCAAGACGACTCTGAGATCTTGTGTTGCTGCATGTAAGGTCGAGCCAGTTGGAGGGAGATATGCTGATGATTTTAAAAGAAAACGTCTGTAGTTGTAGGACTGTTGTGTAGTCTCATGTCAGAGTCATTAACAGTGCCATGTTGGGATCTCAAGGCTGTGAGTTAAAAGGAAAAGGACGTATTGTGTTGTATATGATGCGCTGAGTGAAATGTTACATGTGTGTACCTAGATATGAAGTTCAATCAGATACTGTGCTTGCCATGAGGATTTTACAATTTTAGAACAAGAATATATCTATTGCTTTTGCACATAATTTCATTTCAGTGCTGTACTCCCACTTAGTTAGACACAGAGGTGACCTGTTACTTCCTGGAGAATGATGAACTACTTTTTTATATATATATATAATATATAGAAAATAAATCACGGTGAATGAAAACTAAAGGAATGTAAAGCTTTTGATTTGCACTGTTTTGTTATGAGCTAATGAAAAAAATATGCAGTAGTAAAACTGTCAATGTATTTTTGACAGAGTCACCTTTGTCTCACCCAATCCAATTCAAACTCCAAACTAACTGAATCGTTGAACTTTTTTTTTTATTTTTACTGATAATTTTACTTTTTTTTTTTTTTTTTCAAATATGCCCTTTAGTATTTTATGATCACATATAGTTTTCTAAACATGTAATCCTGATATATCGATGCTGTAATGGCTCTTTTCTGTGAGCTTTTTTGCTCTTGTTGAGAAAAGTGTTGTGTGAGAGGTAAATAATACTGTATCTGTATCTGTATGCGTTTCAATGTGTGAAGAGACGTCCTTCGCTGTATTTCAGGAGCAAAAGTATTGATGGTTCACAAAAAGAGATTTCATGATACCTGATTAGTTTGTGACTGCATATCATCAATGCATGTCATCATTTCTGTATGCTGACATTGACATTAACTGGTGTTTCATCATGAATGCTGGGTTTTTATTGGGGTCTTGTAAGTTACATCATACGCCCCATAGATTTCAAATATTTTTTTATTTTGTTAAGTTACAGCAGTGGGATAAGTTGTCATTCTACCACAATTAATATTATTTTGATGTCAGATCAAATGTATTTAAAGTGTCTTCATAAATCGACATTTTTTTTGTTGTAAAGAAAATATTGTCTTTTTATTTGACATTTGAACTGTGTGGGGGAAAACACCTTTTTATATTTAAATATTTCCAACACTTAGAGATATAAAGAAAGTATACCAATTTCAGTGCTCTCTCATACAACAATATACAATCCAGTCAGTCATTTCACAGTGAGTATCTGTCGTTCAACCATGAGAACTACATCATTTCTTTCTTTTTACAAACCAAAGTTGAAGGTAAATCATCGGTCCTAACTATGCCAACATTTACTGTAACCAAAGGCTCCTCCCTGCTGCAGAAATGACCCTCAATCTCTTAAAAACAGAGCTGCCCCTGGAAAATGAGCAAAGTAAACATAATACACCCACATTTCAGAATGAGTGAAGTCACTGACATCATGTACTGTACACATGACAGCCACTTTCCAAGTCTTTGCCACCACTCAAAGCACTTTTCACTTTTACAAGACGGAATTCACCCACACACACATTCATACACTGGTGGCTCATCAGGAGCGATAAACATTCACACTCACTCACACACCGTTGGCTGTGCCATCGGGAGTCATTTTGGCTTCAGTATCTTGCCCAAGGATGGAGCCGCCCCATGACACTCCATGACTTGTCTTTTTTCATGACCTTTTTATGAAACTATACTAGGACATTTTCTTTTATGACATTCTATACCATGACATTGTTACGACATAGTATACTATGACTTTTTATGACAGTATACTATGACTTTTTTTTTATGTCTATATGACAGTATACTATAACATGTCTATGACTTTTCATTATATACTATACTATGACTTTTTTAGGACTTTTCATGATATACGACTTTTTATGACATTCTACTATGACTTTTTATGACTATATGACAGTATACTATAACATGTCTATGACATACTATGACTTTTTAAGACTATATGACAGTATACTATAACATGTCTATGACATACTATGACTATATGACAGTATACTATAACATGTCTATGACATACTATGACTTTTTATGACTGACAGTATACTATAACATGTCTATGACATACTATGACTTTATGACT
>CALSCE010009347.1:8934996-8982995 GCA_943593645.1 Bovichtus variegatus
ATGACTATGACAGTATACTATAACATGTCTATGACATACTATGACTTCATGATATACTATACTATGACGTTTTATGACTTTTTATGACATATTCTACTATGACTTTATGACGTACTAAACTGACATTTTTATGACATACTATACTATGAATTTTTATGACATACTATACTGGGACTTTTTTTAAATTTAGATGAAATTTTTATTATGACACTATATATACAATGTTATGCTATACTTTGACTTTTTATGGTTAATGATTATAAAATACTATAATACTTTTTAGGATTTTTTGACACAATATACTATGAATATTTTTATGACATACTATACTATGACTTTTTACGACATGCTATCAGTTTTTATAACATACCATACTATGACCTTTTTATGACTCGTACTATACTATGGCTATGACTACACTATGACTTTTCATGACTTATGACGTATTATAATGACTTTATGAGTTTTTTTAAAAATAACATACTTTACTATGACTTTTTATTACACATTATACTTTGACATTTCATATAAGTTGTCATTCTACCACAATTAATATTATATAATATAATATTATTTTGATGATCAAATTATTTTAAGTGTTTTCATTAATTGACATTTATTTTGTTGTAAATAAAATATTGACTGTTTATTTGACACACAACTGGAAAAACACCAAGTTAAATTGTTTTGAATTTAGTCATACAAATATCAAGACTCCCAAGTCCAAAAATAGATTTATTTGTGTGTCTTTCAAATATATTGATCAAATGTCAATAAGTTCAATAATGTAAAACATAATGTGGGAACATTTTATAATTTAATCTTTCCAACACTTAAAAGGTATAAAGAAAATATATCAATTTCAGTGCTCTCTCATACAACAATATACAATCCGGTCAGTCATTTCTTAGTGATCATCTGTCTTTCAACTATGCGAACAATGCCATTTATTCTTTTTTTTTTTTTTTACCAACAAACCTTTCAAGTACATCATCGGTCCTAACTACACAGAAAAAAATTTACTGTAACGAAAGTCCTCTCCCTGCTGCACAAATGACCCTCCCTCTGACTGGTAATGCTGCATTTTTTATATATTAAGATAAAAAAAGAAAGTAAATTGTTTCGGAATTTGTATGGGATGAATGGATAACTTCCAGGCGTCTCAAAGGCTAGAGGTTGGCTTGATTTATGTGGATTACCCAATATATGTAGTATTGAATCATTATGAATCATTGAAGGGTTACTTTGACACAACATTTAACACTTGTATAGTCCTCAGTACAATATAATCCTCAAAATGAATACAAAAAAAGTACACCAGACACACAAGTTACACTAGCAGTGTGAAAAAATATCAGCTACTTATTGCCTAAAAATAGATGCCCCTGGAAAAAAAGGTTGCAAGCTAAGCAAAGTAAACATTATACACCCAGATGTAAAAAATACTGAAGTCTGTGCGACAAAGACACTGACCAGCAGCTAAAATCCAAACCTCTACTGAAGCCTTTTTAAAGAGGCTTATTGCCTTATTTTATTTTCTCAAAATTGTCCTTTGACTCTTCTACAAATGGCAACAATAAGAAGCATTTTGACTACTTGCATTGATACAGTTGAACACCTAAAAAAAAAAAAGATGAGTAAAAATGAAATGTGACATGATCCAGTAGTATGTTTAACCACTGCCGGCGTGACGGCGATGCTGCTGACGATGACGACCGACCACTTTATTGTCTGCAGAGGATGAAAAATATGCAGTTACATGTATGTAATGCTGGACATTTTTTAGGAGATTTACCAACATTCGACTGAAGTTACCTGCATCCCTCTTCTGCACGTTGTGTGGAATTTGGACAGTGTATGAACCTGGGATTCCTGGTAAACCTGGGCGGCCAGGATCACCTGAAAAAAATACAAAAACTCTCAGACTTTGCTTGTCTCAGTCACTCATACTAAAAACATTACTCTGGAAAATATACAGTGTTTCATCAGCTCTGTTTAAATGTACCCTGCTCTCCTCTGGGTCCTGGGTACCCTCTGTCACCCCTTTGTCCAGGGCCTCCTGGAGGGCCGGCGATGGTGCCATAGGCTGCGCAAGAGCAGAAGCACAGATTCAGTCATGATGAGGCAACATTTTCCAACTACACTTACATAAGTCTATTTTTCCATTGCTGTAAGGGAGGGAAACTGAACTTGCTTTGCTTCAGGTCAACTTTTGCAAAATGACAGGAGGCCATTGGCCAGTTAGGACATTCGGAGCTCAGCCCGGAGCTCTATCGAGTGGCTGGGGGGATTCTCCCCTGGCACCAGGGAACCCATCTTTTATAAGGTTTAACTCGATACAGTATGTGTAAAATCATAACTCCGTATTCTCACTTCTGAAGAACTCCATGAGGTCAGCTGTGACGTTGCCGTAGGCACCGATGACGCGGCTCTGACCAGTTGGTCCGACAGGGCCAGGTGGACCAGGGGGGCCTTGAATCGCTCTTACGTTCGCTCTCCAAGGACCTTCAACCAGATACTCCTGCAGCAGGCCTTGATCTATAGGAGGATTGTTATATCAAAGTACTGAAGTGACACTCATCATCGATGTTTTCATCATTGTTAGTCAGAGGAGGAAGTACTCAGATCCTTTACTTAAGTCGGGGGTCTGACACTGTGGGCACGCCCTGAGACAAAGTTGAGAGCTGTGGGATACAACCTGAGCTCTGTTTTTTCGCCCAAATTTGTTTACATTTTGTTAAACTGGCACCATTTAAAGTATGCCGAATTAGCTATAAGCAGTTACTGTTTGCTATGCACCAATGGAAGTACAGACACCTATCACTGCATTACTTTGATACTGAAGAAAACGTAAACTTGATGATTCTCAGGCAAGTTCTGGAGGTGTACTTTTTCTCCGATTTCGAAGCAAATTTATGGATGTTTATTTGCAACAACTGACATAATTGAGCATATTTATAGTTAGAGCATATCCACCATGTATTATTATGCAAATTAGAACTTGAGAATGAATCACATTTTCTTCTCCATTGTCTTTATTATGATGAGTTAAGAATATCTATATTAAATTAAATATCTGTTCAAAATCCAGAAATGTCTTGGTGCGCTGACAAAGACAGAATTAAATGGTTATTTGATTTGAATGTTTATAGGTTAGCTACCTTTTATTCAAAAGCTTGTTTAGTTGTTTAGTATTATTAGTCATGTATGTTGCAGCTCTGGTCTCTCGTTTGTTTTTACTGTGTCTTGTAAGCCTGTTCTGATCAAATCAAAAATAATGTAATGGGGGTTTTTGTGAGAGCCCACAGTGTCAGACTTTGGAAACTGCTGCCTTAGATAACTACAAAATAAATCTTTACGCTTGACGGCTGCGATCGACTCACTCTTGATGTAGTCTGTGACTTTAATGGCGACGGTAGGGTAGTCCAGTGATTCAGTGATCCTGCTGACATCGATGTCCCTGCGCTGAGAGCCGAATCGAGAGTCACCCTGAGCGTAGCTCTGGCTCTGCGTGTAACTCTGGACGAGACCCGGATCTCCACGATCTCCCTTCTGACCCCTCGGCCCCGGAGGCCCCGGAGGTCCAATGATGGCACGTCGAGCAACGTCACCTGAAAGATAAAGTTCATCCGTGTTATCCACGCTCATCTGTGCACACGTCTTTAATCCGTTCATCTGAGATGTCAGGGGCTTACTGGTCAGATACGCCTGAACTTCAGCGTGGATGTTCTCCCGAGGGAAGTTTCCACTGTAGGAAACTGATCCACTGTAACTGCCTGGTGGACCCTGTGGTCCCTGTGGGCCATGAGGACCAGGAGGGCCGGGAAGACCTCTGAAACCAGAACCTGGGAAAGATTCAAGTCAACATTATTGTCATTCTAATTTGTACAAGTGCACAGCAAGATTAGAAAACCTTGTGCAACCCCATTGATGGTAGACTAAATAAATAAGGAGTGGACAAATAAACAACAAAATGGCCATGGAATGATGAACACCTCTCTAACTGAACGTTAAAGGAATAATACACCCACACAATGGCCATTTGTCATATCAATTAATCACCCAGTGTTACCTTGAATTCTTGAAGAAAACGCATGTGGACGAAGAATCAAAAAAAGGCGAAAATAACAGAGAAACGTCTTGATGAATTCAATTCATTAAGACTTTTCTCTGTTATTTGATTCTTTATTCACCATGGAAAGTTTTCCCTTGTTCAGTTAATATTCTCTCAGTTATGAAGATAATTAAAGTTTCGATGAGATAAAATTTTTAAAAAAAGTGTAATTAATAATTTAACTTGAGGGTGCTATAAATTATATATATATATATATATATATATAGATAACATAATTATTCATTCATTATTAATTACCCTTTGCACTGTATACAGTGTAATCACATATATTGTAGGTTGTTGATGGATTAAAATTTAATCAAAATTAAATTAAAGTTATGAAATGAAATGGATCATAATCCACTCGTTTTCTTTGTTGTAAAATGTAATGTTACCATTAAATTACTTTGCAATGTCAATCCAAGCCATACATTTTTTGCCTCCCTCAGGTTATACAGTACATTATGTTCTTGCTCTCTGTCAGACTCACTCTGCAGGTAACGCTGAACGTCCTCAAAGCTGTAGCCACGACCTCCCACCCCGTGCACTGTGGCAGTGGAGACTCCTGCCGGCCCCTGAGGGCCAGGAGGACCAGGCTGACCTGGGACACCCGCAGGACCAGGAGGACCGTGTTGTACGGCAGAGTTAATCCAGGAGCGGAAGTCCGAATCTGAGTAGATGAAGATACAAGTAAGATGATGATTAAAAAAAAGATGAGAACTTTTCACTGTTCAACAACAAGAGGGTGTCTGTCAGTGTAAAAAACACAACTTACTTCTCATTAGAGCAGAATAGTCAATCGTAGCAGTAGTGAAGCCAGAGCCCCGTGCAACAGAAGGCCCGGCAGGACCGGGCGGCCCTGGAGGGCCTCTAGCAATCCCTCTGTCTGAAAATGTCATTAAAATCAATTTAAATTACAGATTAAGTCCAGGCATCACTATTTCTGTTGGTGCAATCTGTTCTTACCATTCATTATTTTGAAGACATATGCAGCTATGTCCTCTATACTGAAACTGCCTGAAAAGCCTCCTGATGCCCCTGGTTGTCCCGCTGGTCCTTGTGGCCCTGGTGGTCCGGACAAGTATCTCCTCACATCGTCTCCTGCACGGATCCCAGCAGAGAGACATAGTTTAGCCCAAAGCTTCCTCTGATAAAGTCCTCAAACTTTTTTTTCTTCACAGTCAAATGAGATGATGTTGAGGAGATAACAAAGACAGTAGAGTGCAGCGTTGATAATATACAAATCTGCTCAAGTACTGTACTTAAGTACAATTTTGAAGTACTTGTACTTTAATTGAAGTACTTCCGTTTTATGCTACTTTTTACTTCACTACATTTATATCATCTCAAGTTACTAGTGACTTTGCAGATTCAGATTATTAATACAAATTGTAAATCAACTAATAAACCCAGCATTATATTAAGTAATTCAAATTAGACGTAAACATTAATACAACACGAATTATAATCCAGTAATATAATATATATGATTCTTAAATGAGCCATTCTTAATAATGAATACTTTTACTTTGGTACTTTGAGTATATTTTGATGCTAATACTTTTATGCTTTTACTTCAGGAAACATTTTAAAACAGGACTTGTAACAGAGTATTTTTACACTTTACTTAAGTAGAAGATCTGAGTGCTTCATCCACAATGTATCTGAGACCATTTGGCTCAGCCAGAATATGTGTTGTACTTACTCTGAAGCATGGCGATGAGACCGCTGACTGTCATGGAACCAGAGCCGGCTCCAGGTGGACCCGGTGGTCCTGGAGGACCCTGAACACCAATGCTGAGGCCTGAGCCCGAGCCTGAAATTGAACGACACAGTTAATGGTAACCCCTATTCTCCTATAATTCTGCCCCATACGTACACACTCCTCACACTATCACTTAGTAATATACATTCTGGGGAGGAGCACAGTCTTACGTTGCAGGTATGCGATGATACGAGTGGAGATGTCATCCATAGAGCCTGAGAAAGTTCCAGGGATTCCTGGAGGCCCAGGTGGACCCGGAGGTCCGGTCACACCAGAATGTCTGCTTCTACCTGCATGGATGAAATCAAACATGTTTATACTCTGTCCCCCGAAAAGCCTGTGAGCGTGCGATGTTGCTTAAGAAAAACTCTTACTCAGGTAATCAGTGATGTACTGCCGCATCTCAGTAGAAGAAGAGAAAGAGCCTGGGTGGCCTGGAGGTCCAGGAGGACCTGCGGGGCCAGGAGGGCCTGAGGTGACCGAGATGGAGCCTGAGGAAAAATTAGATGTTAAAGACCCCGAAGAAAATAAAAATATTTAAAGCCACAGTGAACTATTGGCATTTGCAAGATAAACACTTGACTTTGCGTATTATTGTGAAGTTTATATATTATAAGTTTATATATTTGCGTATTATAAATTGCAAAGTTATTGTAAATTAGGATTCTCTCTACCTCTTGAAGAGCCAGCAAAACCAGGAGCTCCAGTGTCCCCTTAGAAATGATGAAGGAGATAAAAAAGCAACAAAAGCATTATCGTCATGCGTCACAGTATTTACTCTGAAATGCAGACAATAAAAATGTACAGAATTCACAGATTTCTATGTGTTGGTACCTTTAATTCCCTGTGGTCCAGGAAGTCCTGGTGGACCTGGTGGTCCAGGGATCCCGAGACCTCCACCATAAGTGGACACTGTAAGGAAGAAATAAATAAACAGTCAGCGTATATCACACAAGTGCATTAAGCCCCTTAAGTGTGGCTTTCTAATATATATTCTCATGTGATTTTGTATGATTTATGTATGCATAATGACCTCTCTCAGAGCTGCCTGGTCTTCCTTCAGAGCCGGGCACACCTGGCTGGCCTGTCTCACCTTAGACACACATGATGATGCCACAGTTATTTATGCTGGTCACAAATGCCTGGTGCAATAATTTAGTTTTTTTAAAAGATCAACACGTATTAAAGAAAGACAATTACCTTGGTATCCTCTTGGTCCAGGAGAACCTAAAAGATAAATAAAAGATGTTTTAATAACGTATTACTAAAACTAAAAGAGGGGAAGTCTCTTTAAATTAGGCAATATCTGATCACCTGCTGATCCTTTAGGCCCAGAAGGCCCAGGTGGTCCTGGTGGTCCAGTGTAAAACGTTCCTGTAAGAAGAGCAGTGTTGACATGTTTTCTTTTACCGCTAATTATGTGTCAAACCTGCATCGAGACAGAACACATGCTTAGATTTTGGATCATACCAGAGCTGGATGCAAAGCCTGACTCTCCTCTGTCTCCTTTAGGTCCTGGTCTTCCATAACCTAAAAAAAAAAAAAAAGAAGATGATTAAAGATTAATATAAAGAAAGGATGAGCTTCACATAATACCAAACACACTCACCTAAGAGTACATATTTGAAACAGGGGTTTTAATAAGCTTAAATACTTGCCTGGTGGACCTGGAGGCCCAGGCGGTCCTTGTCTTGAATCTCCTGAGGAAGACATTTTTAACAACAGTCAGTGACACCATTTAGAAAATTGTCTTTGATCGTTCTGCAACAGAGCATGTTGTGTTTTATTTACCTGGACGCCCAGGTTGACCCGGTGGGCCGGGTGGGCCGGGTGAGCCAGATTGTGCTGAACCTCCACTGGCACCAAACTGCCCTAAAGTAGAAACAGAAACACATAATTTTAAGTAATGATTAGTAATCTGGTCTGGAGACAGAGACAAACCAGGCTAAAAGCGATCCAGTGTAACTTTGGCTGAACGGCGCCCACTATGGCCACACGATGCCATTACAGGATGATGCTAAATGCTAACATGTAAAACAACAGTAGCACAAGCACAATATATTATGATGTATAACAATCCCAGTCGCAATTTGTCTGCAGGAGTACTTTTACCTTAAATACTTCAAGTACTGATTGTACTATAAGTTACGTTGTCCTTACTTTAAGATAGTGTTACACCACCTCTAAACATTACAGAAAACCATTTTTAAAAAATACTCACTCGAGGTTAATGTTTCAGTCGTTCTCGATGTTATTCCTTGTTCTCCCTGCTCTCCTCTATATCCCCTGTCCCCTTTAGCGCCTGTGAAAACAAACAAAATGCAGCGTCCATGAAACTCTGATGGCCACATATCCAATCCAAAAAAAACGCTTCCTTTGGGAGCAAACAAACATGAAAATATCAACAAAAAAAAAAGTCAAAAATGACCTACCAGGTTGGCCAGGCAGACCAGCAGGGCCAATGGGACCTGAGGAGGTAAACAAGATTTATGAGTATTGTTACAACTCATATAGCACGATGATACGGGGCTAAAATGCAAGAAATGCAGAATGCCAAAAACATAATCTGGCTACTTTTCTTGGCTGTCAAGGGTCAGACCTGATAATCCTGGAGATCCTGCAGGGCCGGGAGGACCAGCAGGCCCAGGGGCTCCTGGGATACTGACAGCATTGGAGCCCGCTGGAAAATAAATTAAAGTGATGGTCAGATATTTCCTGAAACTATAATCACAATATTAATAAATTCAAATATAAGTTTTATCATAATATATTACCTGCATTGATGATTCTTCCTGTTGCACCTGTTTCACCTAAAACAGACACATGCTATGTAAGATTAAGAGCACAGAACACGTGGTATAACAGAGAGCGTGCACTTTCTGCAGCAGATGGCCCCGAAAGGAGCTGAAGTTAACAATAGCTGTACCTTTAGCACCAGGTTGTCCTGGATTCCCTGGTATCCCTAAAAGCAAGATGTAAAATACATTTTTAGTGTTGAGAGCATTAAAAGCAAAGAGAGTTAATAATAAAACTACAATGTGTGTTGTATTAATAGTAGAGGCGTACCTGGTGGTCCTTGAAGCCCAGGTGGTCCTACAGAGGGGAAAATGCCATGAATACATCTCAAATAATCCACTAATAATAAAGTTATTATAGCTGAAGATCAAGTTTCATAATTGCGACACCAGGCTCAGTTTACCTGGAAGTGCAGCATCTCCAGGAGGCCCAGCGGGACCTCTGAGTCCATGGGTACCTTGGTCACCTGAGGGAAGACAAAAATATAATTCATGAAGGTTTGAGGATTTTTTGGGGGGGGTTAAAAACAATGTGTGTCTGAAATACTACATGTTCAGGAAAAGGGAAGAAAAGACCTGTTTTTAGTTTGACATTCTTGTGACAGATCTTGTGTAATCTCTCATTTTAGGTCATATAAACATAATATGTAAATTAGTCTTGTTCTGTAATATAATGACTAATTTTACCAGTTGATCCTTTCAATCCATCGTTTCCAGACAATCCTGATGACATAAAAAGGGAAAAAAATTACTATTATACAATTATATTGAATGTTAATCATGAATTACTTTTAAAAAACAACCTATTCCCTAAATGAACAGTAAAAGGCTTCATATTATATGCTTACCTTAAACTTTTATATGTACACTCTTTATATTTGCAC
Organism: Bovichtus variegatus; assembly: GCA_943593645.1. Classification (NCBI taxonomy): domain Eukaryota; kingdom Metazoa; phylum Chordata; class Actinopteri; order Perciformes; family Bovichtidae; genus Bovichtus; species Bovichtus variegatus. The sequence goes on from CALSCE010009347.1 coordinate 8,944,555, forward strand.
TATTCCCGCTGTGTATTGCTTCTGCTGCACTGCAATTTTCCTCTGAATAAATAAAGTTTTATTTTATCTTTATGAGCAGACTCCTCTCTGCTGCCCCCTGGTGGAGGATGTTATTAATACTCCTGTTACTGCCTCATTGTTGTAATGATTTCACATAACATTAACAATAGCTTGTTAAATTCGAAGAAGGGATACAAATATTTGAGCAATAAAGTTGAACAGATGTTAATGTACAGAATAAAATATTTTTTAGACATAATAAGATTGATTATACACAATCTTAAATTGCTTTTTCCTTTTCTTTCCTTTTCTTTCTCATCGCAATCAAAGTCATATTTAATTAAAAGTTCAACATTTTGAGCAGTTTCCTGTGAATTTGACAGTTTTTATTCAATTTTTATTCACCCAGGAAAGTCATTCAGAACAAAGTCTTATTTACAACGGCAGCATGGCAACCAGCAGAGATTACAGGAAGTTACTGCTTCCAGCCAAGAAATAGTCCGGCACATAACGCTCTTTAAAACTGCAACTGTCATTTTCACTTGTTGTGTTTTTTTTTTTTTTTACGAATTAAACAAACAAGATGTGTTAAATACTGAGCTTTGGAGGCGCTTGTCAGGGAATTTTGCTCCTGTTGGACAGAGCCAGGCTAATCATTTCCCCCTGTTTCCAGTCTTTGTGCTAAGCTAAGCTAACCGGCAGCTAACCGGCAGCTAACCGGCTGCTGGCTCTTGCTTCATATTTATTGGACACAAATGAGAGAGGTATCGATCGTCTCATCTAACTCTCTGCCAGAAAGCGAATAAGCGTATTTCCCAAAATGTCAAACTGTTTTTATATTGAAGCACAATTATCTAAGTGTCTGAGGATGAATTAATTATCTGAGGCTGGAGGTCCTGTGACTCACCTATTGACCCCTTGATTCCTCTCTCTCCAGCTGGCCCTTGCAGACCTGGGAAACCAGCATCACCTGAGGAGTGGGACAACTGGATTAAGAAACTGCATGGGGTACATAACATGCCAATTTGACATCTTCAAATATAGTTGAATTCACAAAGCTGTACTGACCTTTCACACCTCTGAGACCTGTGTCACCAGAGTCACCTAAAATAAACATAAATGAATCTGCGGTTAGAAGAATTCTCTGACCCCACAAGTCCTATAAAAGCCTGATGTAGTTACAACAAACCTTTAACTCCCTGGAGTCCAGCAACCCCTCTGTCACCTGCAGAGTGAGAAGAGTGACTGTGAGTTAATAACTTTATAGTACATTAAATAAACTAGCGATGCATTTCAGTGCGACATACCTTTAGGCCCAGGTAGCCCTGTCTCGCCACGGAAACCCTGAGCACCTGGTTGACCTATAACGAAACAGTTCATGTCAAATGCCAGGGGTTAACTCAATGCACCGCTAACTGAAATGAGTCACTATATTTCTCTATGAATGATAACATGGAGAAACTGACCTGGTGCTCCAGAATGTCCAGGAACGCCAGATGTGCCTAGATTATAGATTTATAGTTATTAAAAAGCAAAAACACTGTTGAACAACAACATTATAACAGCCTTTGGACACCTTAATAATTATGCAAAAACAAACAAACAAAAAACTAATATTGGAATTAATAATTGACACGGACAATAGTTTAAAACTGGGAATTGACATTACAGTAATGTACAAATGTTTTACAAAAGTTTCATTATCCTTGTTGTAATGAAATTGTAGTTTCTCCTTCTTTTATATATATATATATATATTATATACTTTATTGACATTAATGAAATTAATAAATGATATCCAGCCAGGTTCATAACCCCCAATTCATCATATTTCAACTGTTAATGGTGCTATAATGAGAACTCTAATCATCAAAAATATGAATTATTGTACAGTAGTACAACAGAAAATGTGTTTTAAAAAATAAAAAATAAATACATATAGAAATAAAGACTACAGTAGAGTTAATACAGTAAAGCTCTATAAGCATTTACATTAAACTATGAGCTATATGTTCACTTACACATACTGTACATTTACATTTAAATTGGTTACTTTTCCTGTATTAAACAGAAAAAATAATGGAGTTTAATCATCGGAGAAAAACACTTTCACATTAACATTACCATTTGTGAAATGGTATTTTCCAAGAGCAACAGGAACTTAATACAAAATTATAATTCATCATTCACAAAAAATTGCTGGGCATTTTCATTCCTAATCACTGTATGTTTCTACTTCAAGGTAGGTCTTGTTTGCTTTTCACTGAACAATATTGAGTCTTTAATCACAAACTAACTCTATGCTGCCACCTGGTGCCGTTTGTAGTTCATACACCACGAGGCAATAAACTGTTACAAATGCACCTTGTGTCAAGTAAATCCAATGGTATTTTTGATGTTAAAACACACAAGTAGATGTTTTTGCAAGGGACGAGGAGTAATGTTCAATGATCTCACCTTTTGGTCCAGACGGGCCGACCGACCCGAGATCCCCAGTAGAACCTGCATAAACCAAACACATGACATCCTGTAGTGACACAATCAAGATAAGCTAGGTGGTATTAGTATAAACACAGAAGTTATGTTACTGCTGGGAATTTGAGTCATACCTTTGTCACCTTTCAGTCCAAAGCCTTGAGGTCCTGTCTCACCTCTGGGACCAGCCGAGCCCTCGCGACCCCTGATGCCTGGTGCCCCATCCAGTCCGTGATCACCTGAGCAGACATTTTACATACAAATTAAATATCTCACTGTTAATAAGCTAAGAAGCGTACTTGCATCATGTGGTTTGAACTGAAGCACGCTCTGTACCTTGGCTTCCTTTCTGTCCTTTTGGACCTTCAGGGCCTGAATGTCCCATCGAACCTGGAGTACCTGAGGTCAAAGGCGACAGTCAGAAAAATGACATTACGATGCCACGCAATAGTACTAAAACACGTGAAAATATTAGTTGTAATTCCTCACCTGGAATTCCAGGGAAACCAGAATCTCCTGTGAAAAGTAAAATATACATTTGATTATTATGAAAATACACAGTAGCTGACAACAATTAGGATATACAACAGAATAACAAATCTGAAAAAGGTTTCTAGCAGTAAGTGATTTTGTTCTTGACCTTTAGTGCCGGAGTCCCCTGAAAAGAATCAAAAGTAAACATGAATGAGCATACATTAAACACAATTCATGTTGATTATCTTTTAAAAAAAAGGGTATATGTCTAGATTTTATGAAATAAATTATATTTGAATGTCACCTTTAGGTCCAGGCAGCCCTCTCTGTCCCTGCACCGACGATGCTAGAAAAGCTGAGATAGAAATGAACAGTTCCATGAACATTAATGCAGTGTGTGTGTGTGTGTGTGTGTGTGTGTGTTGTGTGTGTATTTCTGTATTCGTGTAGTCTCTATTTATGTGCAGTACCTCTGTATGACTCTGAATGCATTTCAGTTCTTAACATCCGCTGGATCATCATCTGAAAAGCAGCGGTGTCGGTGTGTCCTCCACTCACTCCGGTCCCGAAGCCACCACCACTGCTGAAACTGGTACCACCAGAACTGCCGACACCTCCAGCACTAGCACCGGTGGACCCACTGGTCCCTGCAGATCTGCTTACGTCAAGGCCATTTCCACCATCAGAGGACCCGCCAGCACCAGTTGCAATCCCGATTCGTGTTTTGGAGCCCGAACCTCCAGCTCCAGCTCCACCTCCAGCTCCACCTCCAGCTCCACCCCCAGCTCCACCTCCAGCTCCCAGATGTAGCGTGTTGCCAGTGTGTGAGGTACCTCCAGCTCCAGCTGCACCTCCAGCTGCACCTCCAGCTGTACCGGCCCCATAGGTGTTGATGTCATTTGAAGCCAGCCGGCTGGTACGAGCAGCGGCCACCGAGGACTCGGCCTCCAGCGTAGCCACTCGATTCTTCAGCTTTCTCACGTCCTCAGCTGAGAAAGGGTTAAACATGAACATACAAGGAGCACATGTTTAGACAGCGTTCATAAATGATTCTGTCTTATTTGATGAACTAATAGTGTTTTCCACAGGTTCCGAATGCACCTGTGGAAAACACGCGTCATGTATATTTGTTGAATCTTCTTAGCTAAAGTCAAAGTCAAAGTAACACAACCGATCTCTGGTTCTGCCAGATCACTCAAGAAACTGGGAGAAAAAGAAAAGAAAAAAGTGAGAAAGGTGTGACGACCTTGGTACAACTGCCCAACAGGAAGTATGTTGACATGGATTTAATTAGATGTGGGATACAACCTGAGCCCCAGTTTTTAAAATGGAAATGGAGGAATTAAATCAACTTTTAACACAGCACTGCACACACAGTGAAATGAATTTATTTTGCTGCATTTAACCCATCCTAGTATTAGGAACAGTGGGCAGCTATTATATATACAGCGCCCGGGGAGCAGCGTGGTAGTGCCAATTTTTCCAGGTACCAGTCCACACTCTATATATATATATATATAACTCTCCAATTCCTAAGCTAAGTCCATACAGACTGAGCTACTGCCAAACCAAAGTCTATATTTGTTAACATTTTTGGAAAACTGGCAACACTTAAAGTATGCCAAATTATTGATAAGCAGTTCCTGTTTGCAATGCACGCAAGGATGTACACACAACTATAACTGGATTACTTTGATACTGAAGAAAACTTAAAAACATGATGATTCTCAAGCAGGTTCTGGAGTTACAAAGAGTAAACTGTTACTATTCAATTGAATTTTTTATTATTATGTACTATTGGTTTATGTCACTGAAAAAAATCGAACAAAAACCTTAATATATAGATTTTTGGAATCTACCTTTAACCTGCAACAGAGCAGTTGAACATTGTGTACATTTTATGTACAAAACTGATCCTGAATACAGTAAATATACTGTATGTACTCTACAGGATCTATAGGATCAGATAATCAGTCAGTGCACATGCTTACATGCAAGTTGCAAATGTTATTATCGTTCGCTTTTTATCTAAAAATCCACATCAACAACTCTCCTGCTGCAGGAAAAAACAAACTGGAGTCTCTGATGTCATCAAGCAACAATTTGCTGGAGCTGCTCCACCGACAATGAATGCCAGACCGACTTTATGGCAGTGGGACAGTACCCACAGATCAAATTTCCAGGGAGGGGATAACATTTAGTGTCTCACATCAGCTCTAATGCTCACAAGCCTGTAAAAGCTGAAACACACATTTTATTGGTTTAAAAACAGTCACTCCCAGGCGCTTCGTTGCAGAGCAGCTTCACAGAGTATCTCATGACCTCCTAAGGTTTTATCTTTGGGGAGATTCTTTTTGTTCCCTATTAAATCTCATTATGTTGTATAAGTCAGCTTTACCCAGTGCAATGAGCCCAAATAGGAGTCCCAGTAGGAGCAGGGAGAGGAGGAGAAGACCCAGCAGCCATTTCCACCAGGAGCAACACGAGTCGGAGCAGCAGCAAAATCCTCCGCCTCCTCCGAAGCCCTTGTCCCTGTGAATCTCTGAAGACGGCGAGAAAAGAGTAAAATCCTCACTTTTAAAACGCTAAAATATTCATCATTAATGTAAATATCAACAAACATGCAATCACAAATACCTGCATAGGTGGCTTTGTCTTTCATTACAACTCCAGATGATCCATCTGATGAAGGAATATATGAACATCACTTATTTATTTCTATAATCAAAGTATTTTTTGTTTTTTTTAGAGATGTTTTTAAATGACCACTCACAGTAGGAGTTGCCGGTCTCTGTCTTCAGTGGCGCCGACTCACTGTAGCTGGAAATAAGCTTTTCTTTCTTTATTGAGTCTCCTGATAGTGACCCTGTAAAATTAGAAATATAAAAAAATTTTCAAACACTACTTTTATTGTATTTATTGTGTTTATCGAGCGGAACCGGGAAAAAAAACACAGCTCTTTAAGAACACAATTTTAAAATATAAGAAACAATACATATGATACAATACAATTTGACATTTACACAACAAAACAAAGATCACGAATAAATAGGAATAAAAAGGACAATAAGTATGCACGCAATCAAGGAAATATCTTCAATTTAAAAAGAGAAGAGAGAAGAACGATACAAGAGGGGGGAAATATCAAATAGCAAATTGTCTGTCCCCAAGACTAGGAGAAGGTAAACAAATAAACCCAGATGAAAGTGATAGTTAGTAGTACCTATTTAAAATTGTGTGTAAAAAAAAAAAAAGTGATAGTACCTGATTAAAATTATCTATGAAAGCTAATCATTACAAACACTTTTAAAGGGAAATCAACATTCAGTTAAGGTTAATTAGGCTTCTTCATTAAAAAACAGAAATGTTAGATTGACGTTGAGATGGTTTACAAAATAGTATCACGACGTCACGTCCATTATCAGCCAATGACCAGAAACATCATGGTTTGCTCATAAAATAGGATAGTTACTATGCAGTATGTATACAGTATACTATACTGTATAAGTATGCTTTACAACCTGCTCTACTCATGGGAATTTGGGATGGGGTTGAGAAAAAGTTGAGAAACCCTAATAAATTGTGAAGAGAATTCAGTGTTTTTCTAGAAGGGGGCAGTAAGTAGCAGACTCACCTCCCATCTGAACACTACTGCTGGTGAACTGCTTCCCGCTGTCTTTGGCCAGAATGAGCATTTCTGCGTCTCTCTTGGCTGGAACGTTCTCCTTGTCAGAGATCAGGAACTTATAGTCTTTCTTAAATGAATCATCAGCTTGGGATCTAGTGGCTGAGAACAACAAAAAAAGACAGCAAGGAATCATTCAGGTTTGAGAATTGTTTTTGACTGTGACAACATTTTTTACCAGATTACATGAAACTTGTGGACTTACTTGCAGAGACTCCAGTGGTGACGACACCCCCACCATTTGACAAATTCTTCTGAACGCCATAACCTGTAAATACAAACACGCCCAGATTAACACTCACATAAGAAAGGTTCTGTTTTGTATTATTGTTAAGTGCTAAATGTTTTACAGTGTCAAGATATTGTGGACACTATCAGAGAACATGCTGCTGTACCTCCTAGGTTAGCATGTACGTTGCCTCCACTGGTGGTGAGCACAGCGGGAGAGGAGGGAGCCAGATTATTCTGAAAGCCGTAAACTGTAAACAGAGATGAAGGGTTTGATTTGATTAAAATGACATAAAATCCTAAAATAACACACCAAAAAAATATGCACTTGTTCAAATATTCGCAAAACAAGAAATTTTTTTAAAAAATTTTAAATAAAATAAACATGGACAAACAAAACATTTCAATGAATTAAAAATAAAACACTATTAATATAATAATAGATAATTCTAAGTTGTTTTTTTTCAGAAAAAAAATAAAGTTTTGGCAGGTGATTTTTCAGTGTTTGTTGTTGTAATACTCATTTCAGCCACAAGAGGCGAAGTGCACCATTCACTCTCAACACCATGTATATATATATATATATATATATATATTGTGTGTTAGAGGGTTACGTAACATTCCTGTCATGTTTTGAAATGTATTTCTAGCAGGCACTAATCTGCCGCTTCAGTCCTATTCAGAACATGTGGTAGTCGTGCACTTCAGCCTCTTGTGATCGAAATGAGCATTACAACAAAGTTAGAAAAATACATCCTGGCAAAAAAAATAATCTTTTCACTTGGCAAAACCTTTTTCCCACCTGTCTCACAGATGAAATCTTTTTTTAAGGAACTTAGAAATATGTATTGGCAAAACCTGTTTTTCACCTCATTTTAGGTCATGAGCACAGGAGAGAAAACTATTTAGATTGGACTTAAAAAATGGATCACCAGAATTATTTTGCCTTCACAGAGTTTCCGTAATATACAGTAAACAATATAGTACCAGAGAGACAAAAACATCCCCAAAACATCCCTTACTACATGACAAATAAGACCACATTTCACCCGCAGCTAACAGGTAATATTCAAGGGATGTTTGGTTTCACCTGACAGGGACGAGGGTGAGGTGACGCCGAGCGGCGACGATCCTCCGGACATGTTGTTGTTGCCGGCCTGGTACGCGTAGCTGCTGGTGTTGCCAGCAATCACTGTGGTGGAGGCGGAGGGCAGCGTGGAGGTGGACCAAGAGAAGGTAGGAAGTGTAGCGTCCAGCGTGTCATACTGGCCTGATCTTACACCAGTATCATACTGGGCTGATCTCACACCAGTGTCATACTGGACTGATCTCACACCAGTATCATATTGGGCTGATCTCACACCAGTATCATACTGGGCTGATCTCACACCAGTATCATGCTGCCCTGATTTCAAACTCATGTCGTACTGTCCGGATTTCAGACTAGTATCATACTGGCCCGATTTGACACCAGTACCATATTGGCCTGATTTCAGAGTGACATCGTACTGGCCTGATTTTACACCAGTGTCAAACTGCCCGGACGTCACACCAGTATCATAAAAGCCTGATGTATCAATGGTCTGGAACCCGCCTGATCTAACACCAGAGCCAAATGAAGTTGAACCTGTAGGAGAGAAAAGACAAAAAATCAAGAAAGTGTAAAGTGTCTTTTACTTTTTTGCATAATAACACATTGATATATTCCTTGTGTGCATGGATGGGTTACTGAACGCCCAGAGGCTCAAAGTGTCACCCTGGCCTTTATCTACAAAATGTCACTCAGAGAGACAGGTACCAACCAGGAAGAGAAACAAAATGACTACAAAGAGACTAAAACAACTACAGAGAGATCAAAACAGCTGCAAAGCGACATAAAGAGAAACAAAATGACTACAAAGAGACGCAAAGAAACTACAAAAACAAAAAAAAATCACAGACAAAAAATAACTACAAAAAGACCAAAACAATTACAAAAGTGACACAACATTACCGCAAAGAGACACATAATGATCACAAAGAGACAAAAACAACAACAAAAAGAGGCTAAACAAGTACAAAGTCTGTGTGTCTTGCTCCTACTAAGGAGAGGTGCTGGGGACTTTTGCATGTCTGTGCCTAGGGGCCCATTCGTCTCATAATTCACCCATGCTTGTGTGTTATCCAAAATGAGAAAGACGATACTGTATTTCAGGAATCTGGTAAATACTGTAACTGTCGTATGTGTTAAACGTCCGTGTGGGAAACACATTTATCTTTCAGAAAACCAGCTGTTACTCAAATGTAATGCTAACACAGAAGAGGCACAAACTAAAGGCCATTTTGGGAAGGAGACAAGGTGTCTGTGCATTTGAGCTATGTGCATATGTGCGTATCGGTATGTACCCGATTGAGAGGCCACAGAGATGGTCTTGGTTTCCACGCTGGCCTTTTTAGGGACAGGCAGGGTGATGGAGGTACTGGAGGAGCGAGTGGGGCTGATGCTGCAGGAGCGTCCCTTCAGAAGCTTCTTCACGTCATCCAGCTCGGTCCCTGCAAAACCACAGTCGCACATACAATGTTCACCAAATATATAATACTGCAATATCTCTGAGCAATTCATTTTAGTGCATGAGATTAGTCTGAAAGTCAGTGTTGGAGTGTAAACTTACTCAAGTAGGTCTACTGTACTTCAGTAAAACTGAACCACTAAATGTCAGTATGAAATATTGTTCTTTTTACTCATTAACTGGACAGACATACTTGCCCTGTAGGCAGAAGCATGGACATTCAGAAAAAGGTTTAACACGTCTAGATTGGACGGCAAACTGTGTAACTGATGTTTTCCTTTTATGCCTTTGTAGTCTGATTATTTTACCCTCAAAAAACATTGCCATATAACCTAAATAATTCCTAAAAATACTGATAGCTTACTGTGCTCTGCCTTTGGCTAATCTTCAGGAGAAAATGTTTTATCTATCAACAAAATATGTTCTTTCAGCTTTATTGTTCATTTAAACTAAATGGTTTAAGAAAATAAACTTAATTTTGATTATTTACAGTCCACATAGGAATGTGCGAGATGTCTGTATGTCTGTCTGAGTGCTATTAAAATGTATACTGAAATCAATATAAAGCATGAATTAACAATGTGATTAGTTACATTCCTGATAAGTATTTTCTTACTATTAATACTTGGATGATAATACTTGAATGCAGGAACTTTACTTGTAAAGTGTTTTTACCAATGGTGGAAAAAGTATTGAGGAATTTTACTGAAGTAAAAGTCGTGCATTCATAATTCTACTTATGTAGAAGTACAAAAGTATTAGCAGCAATATGAGCTTGAATCGTAACAGTAAGGTAGAATGGCCGCTGTCAGTGTGATTTGATTAATGGATTATTATTACTGATGCATTACCTTTAATATTGTAGCTGGTGGAAGTGGGACTAATTTGAACTACTTTATATAGGCTACTGCTGGGTAGTTTGATCTGTAAAAATTAATCATAGTCTATGAGCTAATCATGTGTTTTGTGTGTAAAATCTTAAAAGTAAATATTATCAGCCATATAAATGTAATGTATGAGTGCAATAATTGTAAATTGTAGTATAAAGTCGCATTAAATGTTCCTCAACATTGTGCTTATGTACAGTACTAACAACATGACATGCTGGATTACTATTTCTACTAAAGTAAAGGCACTAAATATTTCTTCACCACTGATGAAAGTAGCTGAGGTGGATTAAAAGTGGCAAATAATGACAAAAAATTTTAAAAAAGGGGGATTAAATAATAGAAGTTATGCATTTCAGTCAGCAGGGGGAGCGATCAGCGTCTGTAAAATCCTGGCTCGCCACTGTTTTGCCTCAAAAGGGCAGTGCTGCAAACAGTGACTCATGTGTGCCATTGTTGCCACCACAAATGTGCCCCTTCACTCCTTCCCCACATGAACACAATGCAAACAGAAACCCATGATCCTCGTCGTTTGAATCTCACGCTTTTCTTTGTGCTGATGCACTGCACGCCCTATGTCCGGGGCAACTGCACATGTGTTACTAATTGAGATTTCATGGACATACGCATGCATGTGAGAGGTGGAAGAGAAGGAATATCCTATGCTGAGCCAAAGCATTTCGCAGCAACATAATTCAAAAACACATGCTGCTCTAAAGTGAGCCTGCAGAAAAGGTCTTTTAGCATCCATGTGCTTCTTTGAATGAACACACTGAAATAAAGATGCTCTGTTGCTTCACAAGGAGTTGCATAACTAACAGTGAATAGATCAATGTGTCTCAAGTGGTCTTACATCTGCTGGCGGAGGGAGAGGCACTTTGTAATCTGGCTCTGATCTCGCTCTCTGGAAAAAAATCACACACACAATGGACAAAGGAATCCTGATTCAATAAAAAAGTAAGCCAACACAATTCAGTGTCAGATGGTGCATAAATAATGAAGGGAAGAGGAGGAGGAAAAACTATTATGGAATACCTCTGCTTTCGCTCCTCCCTCTTGTGCCTGGAAAGAAAAAACAGACAGAGAAAAAGGGAAAAAAAACATGAACACACACAGACACATCATGAGGATAAAGCTGGAACATTTTTGACTAATAAGAAAGTATATAGTCCCCCCCAGTACACTTACAATAGATTCCATAATCTTTGCGTGCAAACTCTGGAGAGGAATTAGCACTGGAACTTCCTAGAGAAGAAAACACAATGGCAGCAGAGATATGAACAGCGCCCCCATGCACCACAGTTTCCTTCACTTTCAAGCTTCTGTTTCAGGCACCCCCTGATGCCAACTTCTTTTATTAACAGGATCTTACCGTCATAACCTCCTGAGCGGCTGGATATGTTCTTCCTCTCCCGGAAACCTGGCGACAGGCCTCCTGATGAGCCAGCAGTCTGCGCTCTCCTGGCACCGCCCGATGAGCTGGACCTGACCTTTGACACCGAGCTCACGAGATAACTGCCGCCCCCTCTGCCGCCGCCGCCACCTCCTCCACCTCCTCCTCCTCCTCCTCCTCCTCCTCCTCCACTTCCTCCTCCTCCTCCTCCGCTTACTCCCCCACCTCCTCCTCTTCTGTACCCGTCTACATCCATGAAGATCCCTCCTCCATCACCTCCTGAGGAGTCTCCTCCTAGGTAAACTCCAGAGGAGGAGCTGAAGCTGCTGGTGTTTACTCCTACAGAGGCTGGAGGGATGATGCATGCATGTTATTTTTGCTTTCCTGCAACTGGATCCTCTCCACACAAACAGGAATATGTCTGAGTCACAGGAAGCTGACCTAGAAGTACTTTTACTCACTTGTAATTGACATGAGTACTTTTATTTTGCGTATTTTGTACTTCTACTCCACTACATTTCAAAGGGAAGTATCGCAGCTTTTACTGCATTACAAGATTTTTCATACAAAACCAAACATATGATGATTTTACTGACTACCTTAGTAATGTATTTGATACTATTTTAATGTCTAGTCTTGTGTGTGTAGGGGTGAGTGTATTTGTGCACTGTCCCCATTCAAAAAAAGAACATGACATAACGTATGAAGCTTTGTGCCTTAAACTAACCAACAGTTCACCAAGTGATTAAAATGATTTGTAACGCTTTATTTCACAGGTCAAGTTATTTGCAGCCTGGTAACACCAAAAAAGCAATGAGAACAGAGCGTTAAACATGAAAAGCTAAAAATGTTATTAAACATTATTAAAATTATAATTTTATATGAATTTCCTGGAAGGATCTATAAAGTTTAGTAGAGAGTTGTTTGTGTTTAATTAGTTGTGTCAGGTTTGTCATTGATTTGCAGAGGATAAAGGAGCATTATTAATGACTGATCCATTGAAGCCCAAGTACATGTTGATTTATTATTGGTACCTTTACTCTCCATATATGTTGAACTTTATGCTTACCTGCAGACACATTTGTACATTTTGGCATTTTCTGCTGTGCAGTTTTTGGAAATTTACCAATTCACTACCTTGTCCATTTTCCTTATAATTAGAACCAGTTTCACTCCCTCTTTTGGAAATTACAGGAAGTTATGGGCAGTGGTGGGGCAAGTATTCAGATCCTTTACTTAAGTTAAAGTAGTAATAATACACTATAAAATTACAAGTAAAATGTGACTATTGTACTATTATATTATTATTATGAGGGAAAGTCTGCAAATCCTAACATTTGACAAGCTGGAATCATTAAAGGTTTTCCATTTTTGCATGAAAACTAACTTAACTGATCATCAAAAAGAGTCTCTTAATGTATTTCTGTCAGTGGACTAATTGGTTCATGAACTAATTGTGTCAGCTCTAATTGTGTACACGTTGGGTCTAAAACAAAGCATCATATTCTATAAGCTCTTCATGCATTTGGTATACAAAAATCTTAATTTGTAAAGTAAGTAGCTATATATCAGTCAAACAAATGTAGTGGAGTAAAAAGCGCCCGAAAGTTTTTAAAAACTGCAAGTGATGTGAAACAAAATCAAAATGAGAACTTCTCTTTCTTTCGACTGGAGGTTACATAATTTAACATTCAGCTTCTCTTCTTGTCTGAAGACAAAACCCACAACTTCCCAATTTTGGATCATGAGTGGAAATTCGCTCTCACATGAAGAAAAATAAGTTCCACTGCTGTTCTGGGTTAAGACATTCTTCTCCAAGCCCAGCCCTCCAGCACTGCTGGACATATTCCTGTGATTTGAGCCGCTGGTTCCCTCTAGCAACAAGAAGACACACAGCAAAACAAGGAGAAGCTGTTACTCACCGGGTACTTCCTTTAGAACTGCTTGGCTATAATTATTGCATTATGCGTTTAGTTTATAATTAAAGAAAGCATGACTGGAAGAAAGAGATACTCACTTGGTGGTAGAGATGCCAGTCTGGTTGTGGAGGTTACAGTTTCTGTCACAACTGAGTACATAAAGAAGAAATAAATGATTGCTGTACTGAGGTGTTGCCCGGAGTGTCGAGTGATTTTGTTGCTTCCAGAGTTGAATTAATGTGTCTTTGATTGATAGACAGTGTTGACGGATTTGTCGCCATGTGGCGCTGTAGAAAAACGCTCAGTATTTTCAAAATAGCGTATATGAAAAAAACTAACGGCTTTATTAATGGATAACAAATCATTTCAAAATATTGCTCAATATATCAGTTATAAGCCATTAATACACCAGGTTGGTGTTTATCCTCAACCAGCATGACAGTTCCTTTGGATCATTTGACCTCTAACCTTCTTGAAACAAACTTTAATACATACTTAATGACGTAATATTATCATTATTATATGACCCCTTATTAGGCAGTGAGAAACCTTCAGCCTCTTATTAACTAATTGACAAACTAATATTTTTTTTGTCTAACCAGCAAGTATAACGGCAGACTTGATGGCTTAGAAAGTGTGTTAAAGTTAAGGTTTATTTGAATGATGCAATACATTCTTGTAAAAATAACTCAAAAATCACAAGTTGCAGCCGAGATAAAAAAATTTAAAAAAAGAAGGAAATACAAAAAATTAAACTGACAATATCTGCCATGTCAGTATTTTCTGCGAGTGTTACAGCTTATTTTTACTTTGAGCAAAAAGAGCCTTTAGTCAGATCTCCAAGGTTTCATCTGCAGATAGACTTTGCTCAGTTGTCATGGAGATGATTTAGCTGTTATCATAAACTAAAATAAGTATGGAGTAACAGCTAAACCATCTCCATGATTCCTGTGGAAAATGTCCAGTAAATTGATCTTTGTGCTCAGACCTTTTTTTTTTTTTGTTAAATGACTATTTTCAAGGTCAATAATGAACCTTCAACCTAAGCGTGGCTTTATGTGTTTATGTGTCTGTCCCTCGCCTCTATGTATTACAAGAGTAAATCAAACTCTTCGCTGTAGTTTGTGTGACTCATGTTATGTTAAAGGGAGGTGGGTGAAGATAATTAATCGTGTTAACACCCTCCGTCCACGAGGAGGCGTCTTGTTCTCCAGCTGCAGCCTGTTGAGTTTTAACGGTTACAGATAATGTAAATTCCATTTCAATTTCATGCGGCCTCCTCGCTCCTGTCCTCCTCCACCTCCTTCCTTTTAGGGACTTTTGTCTGTTTCAGAGTCAAGGTTAAAAACTAAAAGGTGATCATGCTTTTGCTGCCGTTGCCCCTCGACTTTGAAACAGCCTCCAACAAAGTCCCGGAGAAGCCAAATCAGTGCACTGAAATCATCTTAAAATCACTTGTTTTGGCTTTTTTTTTCAAACGATCTTCCAACTTTGTATATGGCGTCCAAACCACTTTATCTTGTCTATCTCTTCTTTTTCCTCTATGTCCTTTAAATTATTTTGTAAAGTTCTTTGTAACATCTGGTTTCAAAAGTGACACATGTATAAACTTCACTAAATTTCTCTTAGAAGTGACATATAAATCAAGAGAAGAACATGAGGACACCAGGATGGGTGATTATATGTTTCTCTTAGTTAGAGTCAAACGTAGAATCAGACGTTCCTTGGCGTCGCCATTCTTCTGCGTGTCAAAAGTCATGAGGCCAAAATGAGCCTGTTATGACTGCTGGAGTACACCCTGAGAGCGAGGAGCAGAAATGGAAACCGACACCAGTGAAGTGCATGCCATGTTGTTAGTGATAGCAGGCTACCAAAAAAAGAAAGACAAAAGCATCACCGAAGAAAATAAGTGCGGAAGTGTTTTGGGGGTCTTTAACTACAGAGTTAAAGTACGCCAATCTGTCATTAAACTTTCAAATGAGAAATCCTATTTTTAAATCTTTTGCCACAATGAGCACTGTGTTGTTTGTGGAAAAGTTTCCATTGGGTTTGCGTGGCCAGAGACGTTTGCGTGGCGGATAAATCTAAAACTTTGCAAATAAAACCCAAACTATCTGCATGCAAGTGTGAAATGGGTGTTTTTCTTCTTTTGCTGTTTTGGGTGAACCAACCCTTTACCTCGTGTGTTTTTTTGTTTTTTTTTTACAGTGGACTCGTTTCAAAACTTCAGAAATAAATTCAGAAATCTCACCCCTTTCTCCTGACAAGCCTCCTGAGAAGTCCATGTGTCTTGTTAACTCGTCCATCCCATTTTATCTGGTGAGATGATAAAATGTTGACCACCGTCATGCATGTACTGTGCCAACTGCTGTAAAAAGTCTGTTTACTCCTTGATTGTGGTTTGAATGGCTTTTTAGCAAACATTTGAGGGGAAAAAGCTCAGCCTGGAATGATTTGGGTTAAAGACCAGGCCGCTTGTTGACTGCATCAATTGGAAATTTCATGCCACTGGAGACATAAAATATCACATGAACATATTTTTAAAAAACTGTAATCTAGTTCAATAGACACAGTTTTCCCTTGAACATCCTGCTTTTACTGATCTTGATAAAGACAGAAATTCCACAGTTGGCCCACGATAGATCAGGTATAAGACGTCACCTTTACTTATTTAAAAACTGTTCCTACATGTTTAAATGTGAATAGTGCATACCACAATAAAGGCCCCAGAAGCTATAAAGCATCATTTATACAGTTCAATAGATTTCAATAGTATTCAAAGCTAACAACAGAACAAAAGAGGCCAGTGGATCACTGCACAGCTCTGAAAGACCATCCTCTCACCACACCCTGCCAGCCAAGGACATTTAACAGCATGTGCTTCATTTACCGCACACTTTATTATCACTTTACAAATTAAAAATAGCAGAAATACTCATAGACTTGGTCACTGAAATCACAATTTCTAGCCTGTAGAGTGCATTAATCATTCAAGTTTTGTTCAGTTTCTTCCAGCTCTGAGAAAAGTAAAATATTAGTGAAAGTCAATTAAACAAACATTTCTAAATACATCTACTACTTCTTTTCATTACCAAAACTCATTACTTTATATCCTCCATCTGATCTGATCAGCGAATATAAAAGGCTGGTGTCACATAAAGCTGGTGCTACAGCTAAGTCAGGTCATGTTATATATTTAGAGGGATGTAAATAGCGCAGCAAAAATAAATGTAAAACTATCCTGATATCACTATAACAGACTAATTCTATACCACGGGAAAACGGATCCTAAAAAAAAAACCCCTACTGAGCTTTACAGACAAGTTAAGTTAAGTTTTTAATGGGAATATAGAGGACTTTGCGCAATTCCGTCCAACAAATCCTATAACTATAAAGCCAAAAAGAAAGAGCTCGACAGCCCATCACCAAACACCAAACTCCCAGAGTGCAGTTAGTTAGTGCAGAGATGCAACAGCCAGGTGGGTAGAAACCCCCACACCATCCAGCATAAACAACTTTTTTTTTTTTTTTTTACAGAAAAAAAAAAAAGTATCCAGGTAATTCCAGTACTTGTTAAAATCCATACCTTCAGCCAGCTCGAACAACAAACAATCAAATCCCGACTCCTCTCAAGATGGACCGACTGATCGCGTCCACGGGAGAGATAATGTGTTTATATGAAGTTGACGCGCCGGGGTGGGATGTCCTTAAAATCCTTACTCCTTTTGTGCCTTTTCGCTCAACTTTCCCAGGCAAGTAAAAACAGAGATTTGGGCATAGATCCCAACCGCGCCCATCAGCGCTGTAGCTTGGCAGGCAGGTGTAGCAGACGGCACGAAAGGCAGAATTAAAAAAGAAGAAGATCAGCGCCTGGAGGAACCAATTATCCTGACTCACCTCTCCTTCACTCCCCTCGACAGATAGCGGTGAAAAAGAAAAGTGGTGAACCCCTCCTGTCCTGTGTAGCCACCACTTCTCGAAACTGGGATAGTTTTGTGAGGAGGTGGGAAGGACTAATTTAGGAGGTGTTTTTTTCTTTCTTTCTTTTCTTTTCTTTTCTTTTCTTTTCTTTTCTTTTCTTTATGGATTGCAGCCGTGCAACCATCTCAGGGTCTGTTGCTCTATTGTGTGCTGCAGCTCCATGCCGTTGCAGCTGGAACACATCTGGTGCACACATGGAAGTCGAAACAAAAACATTTAAACTACATGGTTTCAGGCATTTCATACCCAAAAGCGCATTTCACTACACACAAACACATGTTCTGTGCAGGAGTAGCAGGACGCAAAATACTTCAGCTTTAACTGACTTCCAGGTCTTTGCACAAAAGGCTGATCAGCATGTTTGTGCAGCTGTTGAAAGATCAGTTTTCCTTACTACTGAGATTGAGAATTACACCCCCACAGGAGCTGTTTTTAACTCTCTATGATCATTATAAAGTTCCCTATCCATTCATTTGCATTTATACAATTTTGAGCCAAATTGGATGCTTTATTCCTCCACTGGCAGCCACAAGCACCACCAAGATCCCTCACCCACCACACCCTGTGTAGACATCCACCCACCATGCATGACTCACAGGGAGCATGACTCCAATCTGGTCAAGTGATGGAAAACAAATGGCCCCAAGGACAGTGTAACAGAGGAGGAGCTGCTCCACTCACATCTATGTGCGAGCTTGAATATTGCCAAATCTAACGGAAAGGGGCTGGTTTAAAACAACAGAGTCCTGGATGGTGGGGAAGAAAAGGAGTTAACTGTCTAGCGCAGCCCTTTTGTGCTAAAACACACTCGTGTTTGTGTTGAGGATAACAGATTTCCCACATATGGGCTCACACTTTCTCTGGAACAAGAAAGTAGCAGACCAAGAGGTGTCCAAATTAGGTTTACAGGGAGCGCTGTACATAGCAAAGAACTGAATCATTCGAGGTTTATCAAGATTATGTGACATGTACACATTAATGATTCACTGTGGAAGTGAATCTTGACAGTGTGGGTTTTGTAAAGAAACCACCACTTCTTCTCAGGTAAACGAGAAAGCATCACTCATTGTGCTACATTACAGCAACTGATGTAATAGATCATTTTTCGTCATTACTGTGGCTTATGAAGGAGTCTCTGTTATCACAGTGTCTGCTGAAACCTCCTGCAGGCATAGTTTCTCTCCAGTCAGGCAGCATTTGTTTATTGTTAGCTAAAAAGGATAATATAGAAGTGGAAAACTCAACAGACTGGCTCGACTTTGAACAGGTATTTTGGATGTTTTGAGACTTTTAAAGAGACAAAGCTGAGGTTCATCTTTTCATGGATGTCACGCTTTGTTAAATGAAGCTGGTAACCCTCTCTGGTTAAATCTGTTCTCAGAGAGAAAGAACAGCAGATAATAAATTCCAGGAGGGGCTCTCTTTGTGTGTGGTCGCACAAAAGGAGCCAGTTTTAGACCTCAAAGGATTTTATCTGGATTTATTTACCTGGATACTTGGCTGAGAGAAAGTGAGGCGGGCACATTTTTTGAGAGAACATGTAACAATTTTTTATTTATTTTTTCACTTCTTTTCAGTTGAGTTTGTTCCTTTTTAAACTCTCACTTTTCAAACAGTAAACTCACCTTCAACTGAAACAATTAGACCGTGTTGATTGACAGAAAAATAATCAGCAATTATTTTGATAATTGATTAAACATTAGTCATTTCTCAAGGAAAAATGTCAAATATTCCTCAATTACAGATCATAAATTATGAGGATTCGCTGCTTTTTAATCCATAGATTATTTGATTAATGAAAATAATTGTCAGTTGCAGCACTACAAACAAGAACATTAATGATATACTCTTATTATAAAGAAAAAAAACACAAAAATGAATGGACTGAGAGCATAACGGCAGAGAGAATCACTTTTACTATGTGGCAAAGTATAAATGTAATTTCTAAAACGGAAGTTTTGATTTACGTGGTGAACATACAGTACTTTATAATTACTTCACTCTTTGTCCTTAAAAGTAAACAGATCTCTCATTGGGGGATATTCAGAAATCATCCAACTAGAGCAACAATCAGCAGGCTGTAGGTCAGACTGACATTTTGAAAGCACATTAATATATAATAGTTAAATAGGCCTTTGTCACTGAACACATTTGGACATGTCACAGTAAAAAGCACAGGGGTAAATAATGAAATTAATGTTGGCTGAATTCCATTTAGCTACTTCAGTTTCAGGGTCCTGCTGTTGTACTTGCTGACTCACTGTCACACTGTCATGGTTTACTGGGACACTTGAATAAAACAGAGCCTTTGTAAAGGTTTTAGTGACAACTGTGCTTTACATACCTTGACAAGTGAAAATGTATGAGACTTGTGAACAGATCTGATTGTCATGAACCAACCAACATATTTTTCCTAAACTCACATGGTCTCAAATGCAGAGATTAGGTGGACTTTAAAACTGCACAATTATTGTAAATAGTAAAATAAGAACATGCTTTCATATTGTATCCAGAGGTTGTTACAAATTAGAGTCAGTATGACCTAAGAGGAGTTTGCATGTTCACAAAAACAAAGATTAGAACAAATGCAAAACAAAGATTTATAATAGTCAAAGGAGTTCATTTTTGGAATAGTTTTGGACGCCTAATAGATTATTTAAAAATAAGATGACTAAAAAATATAAAACTGAGGTATGTACATTAGTGTGTATATTAATCCTTGCTTGGAACTTTTTGGGATAATATATCTTTCTTTCATTTTCAGTGTACATTTAATGAGAATTGTACAAAATAATTATGTAAAAAAGGGTTGGTGTAATAAGCTTCAGCCTACAACTTTTCAGAAAGTATAAGTTTGCTTTGGTTTGTCACCATTTCAAAAGTAAGGACTTATTATTGTTGATTTATATTTTCCATGTGTATTTGAGTTGTATAAGATGGAAACGACCAAAATAAACTTAACCTAACTATATCAATTAAGGCACATCCTGCATTATTAGATGTTTTTGTGGCTGCTATGGCATGGTAGACAGGTCCTGTGTCACACTACAGTACTACACTAATACTAAAACCGTATTAGATGTAAAGGGGGCAATAGTATCTTACTGCTGACCCATATGTGCATCTTGAGAGGAAATAATAGCCTGCACCAACATATCATGTGGCCTTATGAGCAGCTGGCATACACACCTGGATTATGAAAGAGCTGGCACCCTCACTTAGTGTCTCACATAGCCTCCAGATGCTATAAATGCACACCAGTAACTGTGCTGAGGAGCAAGCACAATATTTCATGTCAACTATTCAAAAGTTGAAAAACATAGAGAACGCTCTCCTGACTCACACATTAATTATCTTTCCCCCCCGCCCTGCGAGATTCATCCATAAAAAATGTTAAAAAGTCCCTATTCCCTGGGGTGTGTAATATTAGACTGCCAAGTACTGATGTTCAAGTCAAGGCAGGCTCACGTTTTAATTCACACCTTTCTGCTCAAGGCTACAGATAAACACAACTAAAATATTTAGGGTATCGCAATCGGGAAAAAACGAGGAATACATCAGTCTGTAGGAGCTTTAAATTAATCCTTTAATAGAGATGAATCAACTGATGAGAAGAGCTAAATCACAAAGTAGTGACGAGTAGCCCAGTAGCCTAACACTGCTTTACCACTGAATCTTACCACAAGCCTATAAAATAACTTTTAAAACTTTTTTTGAGCTCTTTATTTTGTGAAACAGTCCAGTTACTGTAGATCAATGTGTTTATTTTTAATCTCACAATCTCATCCAATACTGCTTTCTGTTTTAAAAATCCTTTAAGTTTTTCTTATTTTCATTTATGATATTATTGACACTATTATTACTATTATTATTATGAAGCATATCAGTATAATACTATTAGACCTACTATTATTATATTTTTTTATAATAAACATAGTAGTAAGTTTATTTTAAGAATGCTCCATCATAACAGCCACTAAAGTAATTTTATTTTTTGTTTTTTATCAAAAGAGAGAGATGATGGAGCCTTGTGGTTGTGATTTGCGGGTTATGTATGAGGAATCACATGGAAATATTTTTTAAATCGTGTTTGGTGCGGTTACTTAACAACTACAGCTCCCAAAATCCTCTTTGCGAATACGTCATCAAATACTGTCCAATCGCCGACTTTGGAGGTTTTCTTGATCCGCAAAACGAAAACAGAAAAAACTCTCACATCGCGTATAAAGTTTTGTATCTTATTTCGCGTTTTGTGTTACAAATGTGTTCTTTGCCCACTACTTATTGTGGAAGCGTTCATCGATACGTTTGGTTGAGAGTTCGTGTTAGTTTTGTTTTTTTACGTGTTTGTTGCTAAGAAGCTATGTGTAAGGTAGCTAATACTCGTTAGGCTAACTCAGAATCACTAACGTGACTTTACGTTACGTTATCCCCAGTACAACAAAGTTAGTTTACATGAGTCAAAGTACGTTTCCCCGATGGACACCACTCCTAAAGCAGACAAATCAAAATATGTGTATTCTTCACCTTGTGATGCAGTGGAGTCAAGCCCCTGTGCATACAATGAAGAAAAGGTAGGTTAAAATGCAATTGCATGTCACTAGTCGGGTAGTGTTAGTCAGCTAATGTCAAAGTGATTCAACGTTATGTCAAATGTAGTTGAACTCAATCTAACGTCTGCTATGATCACACAGTATTCCCAGAAATTCATTCACTGTCATCTCCGCAGCATCAACAAAAGCTGAGTTCCTCTCTGAAGGAGAGGCTAAAGAGATCAAGGCGCTCCTTCACCTCGCCCTTCTCTGTGGCCAAACGCCTTTGTGTTGATGCGGAGGATGGCCAACAAGTTTCAGCAGATTCCCGGGAGACAGTTAGTATCTCTCCACTGATCATGCCCAATGTTGACGTAAACAGAAATGAAGAGCGATCAGGGAGTGAAAGGTTTTCTGGACCCATTCCCGATCCAACACATTCTATTTCCAAAGACTTTGCACAACAACGAGAACAACTGAGGAAAGAGGTTAAAGACAAGATGGAGACTCTGCGCAGACTCAAGATGGTTCAAATGTACAGGAGCAAGGTATCCGCTACCTTTTTAACTTGTCTGGGGTTACTCCTAACATGAACATTATGATTTATTTTTGCGTAACTAGACTGAAAGTGGTCCTTTTGCCTCTCTCCCTAGAATGATTTAACACAGCTCCAAACCTTGATTGACAAGTGGAGGAGTTGTGCTCAGGCTGCACTGTATCAGCTCCAGTCAGAGGTCCCCGTAGATGGACGAAAGGCCAACCTGTCGAGGCTTATTGACCTCTTTGGTCTGGACGATGGCATTCTGCACTTTGACCGCACGGAGGAGGACTTCACTACCTAATACATATGCCTTAAAAATAATCACATTACAAATGTTTTGAGTTAATGAATTGTTTGATTTGTTGCTGCTATACCATTCTTATTCACAGCTTGAGTTGTACATTTAATGTTAAGTTTACTTGCTAAAAGTGGTGTAAATAAAATTGTGTTATCGGTGGAAGAGAAGAGTTTGCTCAGTTGTGTTTCAGCTGATCAAGTGAAGGAAAGTTCTTCATCCTCAAACGCTCGACTTCTGCCCAGAGGAGAACCAGCTCCTCCGCCTGCGCTGTGGCAAAGTCCTCCAAGTTCTTCCTCTGAACGATTTCCTGGTAGCGCTCCTCTGTTTTAGCTGCCTCATTTTCCTCTGAAGCTAAACAACAAACAAGTCACATTATCAGTCAGAAGAGGCTCTAAAAATCTCCCTTAGCATTGAGCCGAAATGATTGTTTTGTTACCCATTGCTTCGTAGATGTGTGTCCTCTCTGCCACAGTCACCTGCATATTAGGAAGCTGCTGTTCTACAATTGCGTTCTTCTCAGCTGTCATTGCTGTCTGCCTGTTAAGCTGTTCAATCTTTTTTATGCGATGCTGCACACTCTGTAGATGAGTCTAAAAGTAGAACATAATGTGTTTATTAATATAACAGTCAGGTAGAGAAAGCACACAACACAGAGCTGATTGATGCGATCACATCGTTACGTTTCTGTTACCTTTTCCTGGAAAGCGATAGTTTTTTCCAGAATGAAAACTTGCTTGGACACACGACTGTCTTGATCTGTCTTGTTTAGATACTGGAAAGAAAGAAAGAAAGAAAAGGGAATAACTGACTTGTGTGAAGTGAGAACTAAAAAATAAAATAAAAACTTCAGGTCTTTTGACAACAGCGTGGTATGTTCAGGATCCCTAAGGGTGGCTTTGTTTATGGTTAAAGTTCTTTCCGCTCAAGGTTCTCGGGGTCCTAAACAATGATAGGAAGCTGCATGCCACGCCACAGCAGACCTACCTGAACCTTTTGCCAGAGGAAACTGCCATTCAGGCCTGGAAACATGTTTCGTTTCGATTGTGCCATGCTCATCTACTTGTTGAAAATATAATGATGGATGACTCATTTATGTATTTTTTTAAAATTTATTGCTCAACCACCACCTTCCTCTTATTTTTTATGTCACTAACTCGTGAAACAACTTGTTTTTTTATAATGTGCACAAGGGGTTAAGGGACTGCAACCAGGAGCAAAGTTAGTCAGCTTTTTGTGGTCTGTTTTTTATTATCCTGCCTGTTAACGCCTTAGATTGACATTTGCTGCTAAATCAGGCAGAGAAGCTTCTCTATTTTCCTAGAATGTGTAATTGCATAAACATGGCTGATATGTTAAAGCAGGAATAAGGAAAGCATATGTATAGTGTACTGTAGTGTAGTTAACCTATTTGGTAACGGTTTTAAAAGATGCAACAACAAGAAAATAGGGTGGGGCCGCTTGCATGAATAGGGTGTGTCTATGATGACAGAAGATCATCCGTCTGTACTCGGGGAATGTAACAATTGTCTGCTCCCAAAACATCTGACGCTGCCAAAACCAAAATACCTGCCTTGATATCAACGAGGTTTGGCCAGAAGTGCACCATAAATGCAGAGACTTCATTGTCATGCTGAACATTTTAAAACCTCTTGACATATAATAACCATGAATTATGTACAAGGTAAAAATCTATTCACTATCCAGTAGCATTATTCCTCAGAAAGTCTATTCATGATATCCAGGTCCCTGATAAAAAGCAAAAAAAAAAAAAAGATTACAATATTTCAGTATCCTGATTACACTCACATCCTGTTGCTCCTCAGAGAGCCGTAACATCTGGATGTCCCTCGCCTTGCTGTTGAGGTCCTCTATCTGCGTCCTCATCATTCTGTGCTCCCACTGCAGCTGGATGATGCCTTTACGGAAGTCTTTGCGCTCCACCATGGAGGCTATCTTCTGCTCTCCGATTGTCTGATCCCACAGGTAATAATCATTTGACACACACAGACATTTCTATAACCGATGTATTTGACCACAACTTGAATTTGGCTCATTTTGGCAGAAAATATTTTTAGAAAATATTTTTGAAGTGTTGTATTTACATTGTAATTCAGTACCCCTTGTGTATTTTTGAATATAGATCGATCATAAGAATTGTATATCCCTGTTTTGCAATAGTTTGCATAGTGTCTGTGTGTCTGGTGTTATAGGCTGACCTTGATGGTTCTGTTGAGGTCCTCCACCACACTCCTGTGGTGAAGTACAGAGTCGGTGTAGTCAGCAGTCAGCTCTGTAGTAGACGCCTCCACCTGGCCCTGTTTGAGTAGGACCTGGACCATGATGTCGGTCAGGAAACGGTTCTTCTCTTTATGCAGACTAAAAGGGAGCAGGACAACAAAAACCTTACAGAGGATCATTCTTCGATAGAGAAATAGAACAAAATGTTTTGTTTGTACTTGTAAAATGTATTTACTTTTTTATTTAATATGTCACCTTTTACAATTGTTACAGGTTACAGAAAATGAGACACATTCTCAAATTCAAGACTCGTGGCTCGAGTGCCATTCTCTCAGGTCATCCCTAATTAGTGACGAGTAAAAATGCAAAAATGAGTGTAACTAAGTACGTTTACTCAAGTACTGTACTTAAGTACAAATTCTTTGCAGTACTTGTACTTTACTTGATTATTTCCATTTCAAGCAACTTTATACTTCCCTGCATCTCAGAGACAAATTGCTCTTTTTACTACACACACATTTGTCTGACAGCTTTAGTTGCTTTTCAGATTACAATTGTTCATCCCTTTCCCGTCCAATGAAAACCATGCACCCTCCAGATGTGTTGATTCTGAACGATTGTGATAAACTGAAGGATGAATTGTTCCTTTATGTGTTGAGAACATTTCTCCTACTCCTTAAGCAAAATAAACTTTTTTAATACCCTCTTGGTTCAGCTGGAAAATGCATCGTCTCAAAGCTGAAAACAGGGCTGTTTTTCTAAACTCATGAAAGGTGGACTTTTTAGACACACAAGGTTCTCACAGGACAGCAACAAAGCTGCAAAAATATTATGATTTTATAGAATATGATGCATTGATGTAGATTAAACTACCCAACAATATATTTTAAATTAGCAAAACCCTCAACATCTACAGCAGTAAAATGCAACACGCTGCTTTACTCCATACTTTGAGAGTACACTTTGCTGATTATACTTACATACTTTTACTTTGGTAAGGTTTTGAATGCAATACTTTTACATGTAGTGGAGAATTTATCACAGTGTGTTATTAGTACTTTTACTCAAGTAAAGGATCTGAATACGTCTTCCGCCACTGGTATTCAAACACAACTGCCTCTAATCAGAAGGGACGACAACATCACAGTCATACCTTTCAAGTTCGTCAGAGAGATTTTTGATTTCCTGTTGAGCAGCGCTAACCTCATCTCTCCTCTTCTGAAGGAACACCTGCATCTCAGCAAGAGTCAAAGCTTTCACTTTTACCTACAAAGCACATGTCAAACAGTGAGAGGACAACTACACACAAGACATCCTAAATATGAAATTGATAAGAAGAATTTGGAAGTGGAATTAAAAAGATTTGAGTTTGTAAACAGAAAATGTTATACTAATTGCATATTTGCAGTGTGAAAAGCCTCTCTAAATATTTTTAGTGGACTAGCTATGTTTGCTATAATTTACTATATTTAACCTGTCCATGTCCTCATTTTACCTTTTGTTCACTCTCTACTTTTGTTCTGCGGACAAGGCAAAACCTCTCCCAGATTGATGGGCTCACAGCTTCTGGTATATTCTCCGGAGCGTCCAGCTCCTCCATGGCCTTCAGCATTTTGCCGAGTGCATCGGGAGCCAGAGAACCGCACAGATCTTTAAACGGGTTGGAGTTGTTGTCGGTCTGGGTCCTCAACTTTTGAACCCTGAGGGCATAAATTAAATCAGAAATCAGAAATCCTTTATTCGTCCCACAGCGGGGAAATGTACAGCGCTACAACAGCAGAGGGACAGTGCAGATAAAAAGGCAAATATTAAATAAGTACAAGTAAGAATAAGAAGACAGCGTGCACCAACTGAGCAGCACATTTACAAATTATAATGTGGATATAAAAGGTATGTAAGTATTACAAACCTGGGTCTACGCTTGAATAATTTATGTAGGACATCAACCACATGGCTTGGTACATCAAAGAACTCCTTACTGAATTCTTTGTCAAGAACCTTGGGGGACATGGATGGATTGTATATCATGTATGTGCATCATCACTTGCAGTCAAAATGATTTCAGTATTTTTACCAGCTGGCTTACTTTGTCCTCAGCTACAATGCTGTCATAGGTCTCGTGAAACAATTCTACTTCTTCTTCGTGTCTCTTCACCTCCTCTCCAACGTTATCCTGTCTGACAAATACAGGTTAATACGACGAGAGCAGCATGTACGGGAATTGACTGACTTGAAATGAGCGTGCACAGGTTAGCTCTTGCAAAACATGCGTGAGTGATGGAAGACATATTATACTAGTTTGGAAGAACATCACTGCCATTCACTCAGGTGTCTCACAAAAAACAGAAATTGAAGCTGCCAATCATAAATTCCTTCAGCATTACTGAGTTTTCTGACCTTGTATGGCAATGCTTTTTCAAGTTTGAGCTTGAGCTCCTGCTCTCGATTTCTCATCTCGTCTTCTATGAGGACTGAATAAACGAGATAGGTAATCTTGAGCTCTTCCTGTAAAACACATCAAAAGAACCCGATTTTTTTCAAGGTGTCACACACACACAAGATATCATATCGCATTATTATCTCAAGGAGGACACCGCAATGAGAACAGAGGAGTCTTCATCATGTGTGAGGAAAAGGAAAAAAGGAAAACAAAAAGGAAATAATGTGATGCAGATTGACTTCACGTGTCCATGTTATGAGTCTTGTCTATGCTTTGCCTACTTGTGTGTGTGTCTGTGTGTGTGTGTGTGTCTGTGTGTGTTGCCTCACCTGATAAATAGCCATTTCACATTGAACTTTCTTTTCAAACAGCTTGGTCAAAGTTTCATCAAACCTTTTGGTTGCCTCCCTGGTGGATGCCTGCAGTTTTTTCATTTCAGTTTCTATTGACTGCAATTACAGAGTTCACAGAGGATTTATATTGACCACCGATTAAATGTTAATCATATTTCTGACAATAGCAAAACAGAATTGTAAATGTTTCCACTGTAATACCTTTTTGTATTTCTCCTTCTCCTCACTCAGGTCTTTGGTTTTCTTTTCAAACTCTTTATAGACTTTTTTCTCCTCCTCACTCCATTGAATGTCAGGTTTAGTCAAAACAAACTCAGGCGGAGGTATTTCCTGTGGAGTCAATTCAATAGAAACTATGTGCATATCACGCCGATTTGTCTAATTCAACTGACACTGCTCAGAAATTCTAGTAGAAAACAACAATCCTAAAACATAATTTGCCTAAAGGGAGAGAATTAACGCTTTCTTGTGTGAGATGTAGGGTTTTCTGTGAGTCATAAGAAATGAATGCAGCAGGTAGGGAAGGGTTTACTCACAATCTTTTGTTCTGTCTTTCTCTCCAAGACAAACATGTTTTTGTGTAAACTCTTTGCATACTCTGTGATCTAACTACATAACAAATTAACATCTACAAATGATGAAAATAAAAATCCAAAAACTACATTCACATAAGGTTTGCAAAAAAACGATTAGTTTGATAGATTAATAGTTTATTTTATAAAATGTCAGGAAACAAAAGCCATAGTTTCCAACAGCCCAATGACAGGAAGTGTCTTGTTTGTCAAATATGACAAAGAAAATCATCGACTCTTCTCGTCTGAGAAGCTAAAGCCTAAACATGCTTGGCATTCTTGCTTGAAAAACGACAATAAATCCATTATCGAAATAGTCTAATACGTCTATTTTGTATATTATTTATATGAAATAATATATTTGGGATCAATGACATTTTTTTAATATTTTGACCCACCATTTTCAAGATGTCCTGCTTTTTCACTTCAAGCACTCCATCCATCATGTCATCAAGAGCTCTGTCTCTAACATTATCGCCCTGCAATAGAAAGATCATTCAATATGACAGAACTGAACTTTTATTTATGTCTACATTGTATACTATAAATAGATATTAGATATTGAATTTATTTTGGGTAAAGGACAGTTAAATGTATTTATTGTATTTATTGTTGTGAATGTTAAAAATATATATAGTTTTTGTCTATGGAAGTATTCAAAGAATTTGTTAAATGGGACAAACAAGATTGCAAAACAAAAACACATTTATTATGGCAGCATACTTTGGCAGCCAAACGTTTTTGCTCTTCCAACTTCTTCCTCTCCTCCTCCTTTTTCTGTTCTGGGGTGAGGTACTTTTCTGATTTTATCTAGAGTGGGACAAAGGTGCATATCAATTTTGGTAATCTGTGAAAAACCATACTATTTCACATTTCAGTAGAAAAACAAACAAACCACAAAGTAGCCCAACATGTAATCTTTGTTTGTTGAACTTCATGGGAACTGTTTAGATGTTTCACAAAGAGGACAGTAACCTCAGAGTCGTCTACAGCGAGCAGCCTCTCTGGCCACTCGCTGTTGCTCAGGCTGGGCTCCCACAGCTTCTCCCCCACGTCCAGCTCCAGCATGATCTCCCTGATGTGTATGTTCCTGTCCCTCGCACGGTTCAGCTCCTGCACCTTCTGCCCGTGCACTGCCTCAAACTCAGTGTTGAAAGCCGTTATGATGCGATAAATCACGTCCTGCATTCGGAGTCGAGTGAAATCCAGGAAAGAAAAAAATTCGATTTATGATCATGACAATAACCATGTATGACTGAGTCACTCGGTTCTTATAAATCACTTATTTTTATGTGCTCTTTATTTGACTTCCTGCATGTTTTAAGAGTGTGACTGTAACAATGCTTAATGTTATAACACAGCATTATGTTATCATTAGACAAAATGTAATAAATTTTCACTTCATTATGTAATATGCATTTTTGTATTAATCTGCCGCATTTTGTAATACACAACGTAAACACAGCAGGTAATACATTTCCCAGAGTTGGACTTTTTTTTCATGAAAATGTAAGCATTAAGTTATAACCATCCAAAATGGGTGTCTTCATTCATAGTAATCGTTTATTTTATGCAATCAAGCATAAATCATACTGACTCAAAATTCATTTTAAAAGATACAATTAGGTCAGATTAGTAGAAACTACATCGAGTGTTATCGTATTCCTTAGCCTTCCTAAAAATATAATCTGTACAGATGAAGACATCAATTTTAGTTAGTTATTATATAATGCATGTATTATTACATTTTCATAAAAGAAATTGCAACTCCTGGATTTTTACTTTAATATGGTTTAATAACCACTGCAATATGTAAAAGTTTATTACAAAATGCGGGGAATTGTATTACATTTTGCATTCAAGCTGTGTATTACAGATAATATAGTACATAATTACATTATTACATACTGTGTTGTTACAGCCACTATTTTGGAAAAGTATCATATAATATAAAGGCATCATTATTACAGTTTTGCTGAGCTCTGAGATGTAGTTTACAGGTTCCAACCTGTAGCAGAATTATCTGGTTGATCCTCTGTTCTGTGGTTTGCAGGCAGAACTGATCGTAGATGTACGGATTTGAATACCCGAAGAGAGCGGAGAAACTTCCCGTTACAGCAGGAGTCTCTGCCTCGGGGCCTTCCTCCCCCTGCTCTTCCTCCTTCGCACTGGTTGGGTCGGAACTTTTCTTTAGGCGGCTCTGCTGCAGTGAAAAAATACTTTCAATGAGAGGGTTGAAATACATTTTAAGGACTGAATCTGTGGCCATATGATTATAAACTTTATCTCAATAATATTGCAGTGAAGGGAGCTATCCTAACAACTATCTCTTGGCTGTTTGTTTCAACACTGGCAGACTGGAATGTATTCAAACATTTAAAAAAGTCACAACAGTAAAAGGTCAGACGTAGGACTATAATTCAAAGCATCAAATTATTTTCCATCTTTAATCCTGTTTTGACTTGAATGGTTTTGCCATAAAATGTATTTCCAAAGAGTGAAAACCCACATACTGAGAATGTTGCATTATCACAGCTTTTAGAAAAATGTTTGCATGCTGTTTCACATAAAAACAGTAAACATATCATCCAATCCATGCTAACTCATCACATGTGCTTATTACAGCGCTAACGAGAATCTACACCACAGACTGCTCAGGCCCTTGGACCTGTTTTACTTACGGTGCAAGCAGCCTTTTCAAACTTCCTCATATGCTCAACCCGGCGAAGGTCCTCCACCTCTTTCTCTGTTCGCTCTCTCAGAGGGTAGTTCTTCACCTTATGTTTGGAGTGAAAGGCCTGTGGTAGACGGCCAGAAGTGATTTCTTAGTATAGATGAGAACATACTGTGATAATTGAGAAACGTAACTTCTCTGTGCTTGTTCCTAAGCCATCTTACCTTAATGGCCTTGCCTTTGACCTTCATAGAATCCCAGCATTCTCTCTTCAGGACATCACAGAGGTAACATTTTGCTAAAATCTCCCATTCGACTTCATTTCTGACCTACAATGTAACTGCGTTAAGAATCACTTTCATCATGACTTCAAAGCAAAATTAAAAATGCCATTGGGTTTCTGTTTGTGTGTGCGTTACCCAAGTAACTTCCTGCTCCACCATGGCCCCCAGTCTCCTCTGCTCCTCAACATGCAGGTTGAACTCCTGTTGTTGAAGGCGCTCGATATCTTGGAGGTTTTCATTTTCACGCATCATCTCCTGGATCTAACCAAAAAGGAAAGACGGTTTAGTCGTCATATTGTTTGTTAGACAAACTTCTCATGAGCAATTTAACATCCCTTTGCGAATTATTTTCTTTTGTATTGTGCACCTACCTTTATTATGAATACCTTAGCTACAGTGTTAAAAACATTAATACGAATGTAACTGTACTTTTCATTATGGACTTCAAGCATACTGCATTTTTTATGTGTTAGAAAATAATAAAACTGGATATGACATAACATATATATATTTTTTTATTCATTCATATATTTATTACCAGAATTTTACATACAGATTTTATCCTTTAACTTATGAGTGCGTTAGTTTTTTTTTTGTTTTGTTTTTTTCCCCCCTTTCATTTATTGTGTGTGTATGTGTTGCCTTGGTAGTGAGCTTCATATAATTACAGGGATAAGTCTTTTGAATTGAAAAGCACTTACCAAACATGTCTAATGATACAGTATGTGTGCT
The DNA here is from genome assembly GCA_943593645.1 of Bovichtus variegatus. Taxonomy (NCBI): domain Eukaryota; kingdom Metazoa; phylum Chordata; class Actinopteri; order Perciformes; family Bovichtidae; genus Bovichtus; species Bovichtus variegatus. The sequence continues at coordinate 8,976,810 of CALSCE010009347.1, forward strand.
TACAATAAACACACATGTAATAAAACTTGCTTACATTGCCACGTAACTCTTTGAAGGTTTTCCTCATGTTGTTCTTTGTCTCAGAATATTGCTCATTGTCTTCTTTTATAACCTGTTCAAAATATACAGATTGAAAACAATTGAGATATTCATAGAATCAGTTTGTATTAAAGTGAATCCACTTATGTCAAGTTCACAAGAATTACAACACCTTCCTACTGAGAAAACATAAATGACTTAATCATGATGAATGTTACAAGAAGGGGGAACAAATATTAATTATTATAAAGAATAATTATACGCTCTCCAACAGTTAACTCACTCCATCACTCAACGTGATGCAGCTTCTTTCAAACACGTGAGACAGATAAGAAGCATGTGATAGCATAAAAGCAGGCTGGAAAGTGCCTCCGCCAGTTTCCCACGTGTGAATGTCTATGAGGTGCAAAATCCACAATTCAAAGAGTGCCACACCTTCAGTGTCAATTTATTGTTATCAAGAAGCTTTTTCAGACGACAAAGTACTGAACATTTGTTTACGAATACTTATCGGCTTTATCGCTCAGTACCACTTTTTAATTGGTTAACTCCTAACTACAATACATGACGATAAATCAAGCTCTGTGCCAAAAGCGACACAGCAAGATATCACACACAGGTGCCAGGGGCACTTTCGAAATTCTCTACCTGCAACATAGTAGAGACACAGGAGAAGAATCTAAACATAGTTAACAGTATCCACATCTTATGCCACCACCGCAAATATTACAGCATGTTAGTCACTTCACCTCTCGCCTGCTTTCCAGCCAGGTGGGGTGAGAAGGTGGTGCAGACAGCAGGCTGTTATAACTCTCGTCCTGCTCCGTCACATCTACAGTCTCTACTCCACCACTGACCTACAGAGTGTTAGCAACACATATAAAAAATATCGCACAGATAATATATAATAATAAATAAAAACATTTGCTTTGACACATTGTTAAAATATTACTCTAGTTAAGTAATGAACAAGGTCTTTACCGCATAACTTAAAATCATAACTTTCATAAAGGCAGAATTTGTTGCAGGGCTGTTGTATTAGAGCCAGTACAGTGTTATGTAATTTACTGCTTAAACAGAATAGAGTAGAATTTACTTCACTTTCCTCTGGCTTTTCAGTGGCAGCATGAGACCCTTGGCCCCACTCAGGCAAGTCAATGAGAATGGGATTCTCGGTATTGAATATGTTTTTCAAGAAATGATCCATTGACTGACTGTACCGAGTAGCTTCATTCACCTTGCCAGCATCCACACTTTTAATTCTGCACGGAGCCATGAAAAACAAAAGATATACACAGTAAGAGAGCAGATATATGAATATATTTCTTGTGAAGGTCTACTGATGGCCAGTTAATCCATAAATCTGAATAAATATAGGAATAACCATTTTATATGATCTTTCAAAAACAAGTCATACTTCCTTTAAAATTGAAATAAAGTGAATTGTAGAGTTACTTGTTTCCTTCTGCCTCATGATGAAATTATTTTTAAATTAAGTAGCCATTTTCTATTTGTAATATAACTCTAATCAAGTGTAAGAGTGGAATGACCTTAACGGATAAGGCTGGCAATATTCAAAATTTTTATTATCATCAACAAATCCCATGAAAAGACCAAAGTAACAGTGCAATTAGTTTGTCACTCTGACTTCCCTACTCTGTCTGTGGCACCAAGCCCATTTGTTCCTACGGAAGACGTAAATCACAAATAAGTACGTTCAAAATTCCTATACTTTCATCAATTTAACCAATCAATGGAATCAACGTATAGTGAACCAACAACAGTGTTCTTACAAGTAGTGAGGCAGGAAGGAAAAAAGAAGAAAATATTTTTTAACTGCAAGCAGAGGAGGCAGATGTGGAACGTATTCTGATTGTGCTGTGAAATTGATCTGATCTTTGTTTCCTGCTGATTTTGAACATCATCCACCTCGACCTACCGCTTCGGTTGTATTTGTTTCGATAAATGACATTATGGTCCCTCAAGGCCAATGCTAAGACAGGAAAAATACTGTTTAATGTGCACTATAGCAAACTGCCTAATCGTGGCATCACTACAGCAAGCAACACTTCCCTCTACTGTTCACAGCTGTGCATTATGTAAGCATGACAGACTGCTTGCTGTTTTACCTGAGATCGATGCACACAAGGGAGCCATCTTTAAGGCCGGCAGTGAGGAGTGTCTGGCTGTCTGCAGAGAAGGACACGCTTCGAACTCCACCCAGGCGGCATGAATGACATTGCAGTTCAATGTACCGCTCCTGTAGGTGCAGCAACAGCATCATAATACACACCACACACAATGAAAACATCAATTGAAGTAGTATTTACTCAAGTACTGTACAATTTTGAGGTACTTTACTTGTGTATTTCCATTTGTTGTAATACTTTAAACTCCTACTCCACTACAATTCAGAGGCAACAATATCTATTTTTTATATTTATTATTTGAATTACTACTTTGCAGATTCAGATTGATAATACATAATGTTGTCAACAAAGAAATGATGATGTAATATTATAAGTTAAGATAAAAACTTTATTGATCCCCGAGGGGGGATTCACAAACTACCCAGCAGATAAAGTATATAAAGTAGTTGAAATTAGCTCCACCTTTACCAGCTGCAACACATGATTGCATGAACACATGATTGCATCAATAATTATAATCCAATAATATAATCAACATTAATCTGAAATGGACTGTAGTTTCTTTTGTCGTGATGTTGTGATGATGATGAAGGAATCTCTGCTGACACCGGATTTGTTGCATATATAAAGTTTATTACAAGTAGCACAGCATCAAACACCAAAAACAGGCGATGTGAGGATCCCAAGCCAAAATGAATCCTCTTCCTTACATCACTCTGTCCCTGTAATTTATAGGGACCGGAGACCTCCTCCTCCTCTAGCAGGTCATCTGGGGTCAAGGTATGGATGAGCAAATATGGACAAACCCACATGTTATCGGGTAAATATAGATGCCCTATTCCCTAGTATGTAGTGGAGAGGCCCCTTCCAACATTCCTCAGGATCCTTTAGGTAAACATGTATCCCAAATAACAACTTCAGTACTCTTCCATGGTAAAGAAACTAACCATTGTATATTGCCAGGTTATACACCACAGGACCATTCGGCATGATGAGTACTTTTACTTTTGGTACTTAGTATATTTGGATGCCAATACTTTTGTGTAAGCATTTGATTGCATGACTTCTACTTGTAACAGAGTATTTTTACACTGTGGTATTGCTACTTTTGCAGCACAAAATCTGAGTACTTATTCCACCACTGTTTAAAGGTTTACAAGAAATGAAAGAAAAAGAGAAAATGAGCTCCTACCATGGAAGCAGCTTCTCGGATGCGTAGGAGGCCATCTCGGCCCACAGAAGCCAGCCATAACTGGTGAGGAGACAGAGTGGGAGAGGCAGGGCCCAGAGGGTGAGCCCTCACTTCCTGCTCTGGTTTGAGCTGGACCACCTGTTGACTGGAGAGACCGTCTGTGTCCTGGACAGAAAAATCAGGGAGCAGGATAATGTGTTAATCACTGTCGCTGTTTCTATATATATCTTTCTATATGTTAGTTATAATATCACTTTTCTCTAATTGTATCAATGATATTTCAGGTGAGGTGGAGGTAGACAGAGAATACAGATCATAATAATAATAATAATCTGTCACATTAGGCAGTAGTAAACCTGGGGAAGTTGAAATCGCTGAAGAGATTTCTTCGTGTGGCAGTAAGCAAAGACCTCACTGACTCCCAGAACACAGGATTTAAGTGGATGAGGCACTTCGTATCTGGACACTTTGAGGATGTGAGAAGACAGACAGCCATGTCGGTCTACACAATCTGGACCTGCAGGTCAGTAGAGGCACATCATCAATGTATTAAAAAAGAAATAATTGGAAACAGTCAGGCTTTTACAATAATAGTGAAGTGAGAGATTCTTCAGTAGTGCGTCTTGGCACAGAATTGCTGAGTCAGTTTAAACATGCAAATAAAATACACCACATATACAAAAGCTTTAAAAACATTGTTATACAATACATCTTAAGATTTATCATCCTCAACTTATTATTACCAAAGTCTTTGTCGTTGGTGATTTTAACTAACATGTAGACAGCACATTAAAAACACACCAGCAGGCATGTTTTTTCGTTGTATAACTCATTTAACTTGTGTGTGGCGCAACTTTTAACTGTGGCCACTCCCTAGGTTTAATGTTTTCACTTTCCTCTGGAGAGCCGTCTGTCTCAAGGTCTGTCTTGTCCAACATAGTTTTACAGGCTGCATAAACAATGGCTGCGTTTTTGTAAACCACTCAGTCGTTTTCTCTCTTTGCAACAGTTTTTGTGACAACATGTCTAAACAATTGGATAAAAATGTCCATTTGAGTACTAATAATCGGCTATGCCAGGGGTTCTCAAACTTTTTCAGACCAAGGACCACTTAACCAATAAAAAAACACTCACGGACACTACGGATCCTACATGCATATGCGACCTAAACGGTAAAATGCTGAAAGATTTTACACATCATGTGAAACGTAGACTACATTTATTACTGAGTTTATGTCCGAGCGAACAGAGCCGCAACTTACTTATGAAAATTAAGGGTTTTTTCACATCCAAGCTTTTTTCATGAAAATTTTAGTATTTTTTCACATTCAAGCTTTTTTCAAGAAAATTTTTTTTTTCCACATCCAAGCTTTTTGCATTAAAAAATTTTGTATTTTTTCACATCCAAGGTTTTTTCATGAAAAAATTTTGTATTTTTTCTCAACCAAGCTTTTTTCATGAAAATTATTATTTTTTTTTACTTAAAGCTTTTTCCGTGAAAATTAAGTATTTTGACATCCAAGCTTTTTTCATGAAAATTCAATTTTTTCAACATCCAAGCTTTTTTCATGAAATTTAAGTTTTTTTTCATATCCAGGCTTTTTTCATGAAAATTAAGTATTTTTTTAAATAATTTTTTTTCCCATGAAAATTAAGTATTTTGACATACAAGCTTTTTTCAGGAAAATTGAGGGGGGTTTTTTTTACATCCAAGCTTTTTACATCAGGTGTGTGATTTTACCAATATACTCACGGACCACTAGGGGTCACTCACGGACCACCAGTGGTCCGCGGACCACTCTTTGAGAAAGACTGGGCTATGCTAATATCTCTGGCTTTGGGTTTCTATTTGGAACTAACTGAAGTCCACTGTTGGAGCATTCTCATGGATGAACAATGACATTCTCAGGCTTAAAACAATAAGAGCATAAGGCCAGTGGAAGTCCTTTATTTACTGCTAAAATATTTTGTAATTTCGAAATAAAGGACGCTACAAGCCAATACTAATTCTTATCGTTTGTTCTATGTTCCAACATCACTCCTACGTTTGTAGTGCAACTCTCTAGCCACTATGATAATTTGTTTCGGTTAATATCATAAATCTTATGAATCACGTGTTGTACATGAGACCCTCATCTTGCGTCTTTGACACTGTCCACTCCAGGCTGATCCGAGAGGTAATGGGAGACACCGGACACCAATCGGTTCTCTATTATTTAAAGTTGACTTTAAAAAATATATACATTTGTGACCAAAAATCCAAAATACCCTTAATATAAAAATTAAAAAAATTGAGAGAGTAGGTAGTGAATGAATCTACTCCATCAGTAATGTACCTGCAAGGTTCCTTGCAGGCAGAGAGAGCACCGTGAGCTCCTGTCCAGTGCACAGTGCGAGAACTTTCACCTGCTCATGGTCCCTGATGCACTGAGTGGAAAGCGACAAAATGGGTCCGGGAACAACTAGAAAAGGATAATTAAATGAGAAAAGGATGCAAGTGAGCTCGCTCCATCTCTTAATATTTAAACACAAATCTACCAAATACCATTGTACAATCATCTTCTATATGGTGATATATAAATTCTAAGCTAAAATTACATTTTCATTGATTTGTACAATATGTATGTCAAATGAATAAATGAAAACTATCTACCTGTGTATCCTATGACTGAAAATCTCTTTGATGGCTTTGCATCTAGTACGTATAGATGTGAATCTGAGGCACCGGTGAGAAGGTAGTGCCCCTCTTGATCAAAACTGTAAAAGAACACACACACACACACACACACACACACACACACACAC
>CALSCE010009347.1:8992995-9054511 GCA_943593645.1 Bovichtus variegatus
TGATGAGATACTTTGTTACAAGTGGAGTGTTAAAGTGAAACTCAGCACAGGGATGGAGGATACTTACACTAGGTGATCCACACGAGTATGGTAGAGATGAACCTGGTGCACCAGGCGAGGCTGCTGCTGCCTGTTCAGGTCAATGAAGAGGACACTTCCTGAAGCCGTTCCAACAGCTGCGTAGTGTGCTATAGGACAGCAGGCCAGACTCGTCACCTAAATAGACACAGACTACAAGTTTGATTCTGCTAAATATCCTTCCTTTACATAACAAATTTATTACTATGACACTACTGATAAGTTCTGAATGTTCATATGTTGTGAATCTGACCTCAGCTTGAAGAGACAGGGAACCGAGGCAAATGCCATCTGCAGACCACAGCTGCATTTCTCCAGAATCTCTCACTGACTGCAACCAACAAAAAAAATAAATAAACATCACAGCTCACTTAAGAGACATTGACCTAAATTACACACGTCATCACGACAAGACACTTTAATTCTTGAGCAACACAAATGTTTTACCACACAAATGTTCTTGTCAGTGTGTGACAAAGCTGCTGCGACGAAGTTGCCGCTGAGAACATCCAGGACCTTCACAATTTTGTCCGACCGGGTTGGGTTCACAACATAGATTTTCCCCTGAGGAACGAGAATCCTGTCATGTTTTCTCAGAATTTCTTTTCAATCTATCTTTTCTCTCAAGTAACATTTGATTATTTGATGGCATATCAAGTGGCTTTATGTACAATAAGCCACACTGTGGTACATTTAAGTGCTTACTGTATTAGAAGAAAAAAGTAATGTTTCATAGTCAGGGGAGTACATCACAGTTGTGACAGGTCCTTCTAATTGCCACGTTTGAGTGATGTTGATCTGAGACGCTTTGATTTGCAGACAGTGCGCCACACTCTCCTGTAAAACATAAGCATTTTAAATTGGAGTAATTACGAATTCCTGATGCCTGAAATTGCAAATCAGATCACCGACTGGCAGAAGAATTCATGTATCATATTTCATTAAATTTGTAATGTGTCACACCCAGTGAGCCAAGTAAATGTTAATGGGTGCATTGTACCTTTCCAACAGCGATCAAACCATTCTTGTTAAGAGTTAAACCTTGAAAGCTGCTCTGCCTGAGTTCAGGGATGGCATCAGCAGCTGAACAAAAGTGAAACACAAATCAGATGTAAAATGTGCTTACTATTGCCAAGTTAAATTAGGCAATACTCCCAGTGACTTTTTTAATATCTACCACGTCCCAGTGTCCTTGTGTGTGTGTTTGTTTACTTGTGGGGTTGAAGAGTACTGAGACAGAGAGGCTCTCTGGGTCAACAACAAGCAGAAAGCCTTCCGCACAGCCCACATAAAGCTCTGATGTGGCTGTCCAGCAGATGGCAATAGGAGTCAGTCTGGCTTTGGCGCAGAGTTTAGTCTGTGAAAACACATGTGGAGTTGGGTAACAGTTTACATGTCATATTAGTTTGTGTGCCTGAAAACAAATAGATTTATAGATCTAAAAATCACAGCTGTATAACCAAAACAAACTTAATTAATTATTTGGTGAAAGTGTATTGTTTGTTTTTTTGTTGATATTAGTGTATGAAGGAGAGCGGGACAATACCATGATGCTTTCTGCCTTGTTTCCCTTGAGCCCTGAGATCGCTATTGGAGGCATTTCAAGACCAAAATAGGGCTGTTTTTCGCTGACAGTATGAGAGGTGGGCACCGATCTCTTAAGAAGGGAACCATCAGTTGCTGGAAGCTCTATCACACTGCAATGCAACAAATATGACAAACGCATACATATTTTTGTTTGACTCTGTCTTATATAGGTGCTGCATGTGTTTTTCAGTCCACATTGCCCTTGCTGCTTGTGGAACGTGAAGTATAAATGCAGATACTGTAATATAGGTTCATTTATCATTTAAATCACAAGCACAACAAATGTAGAGAAAAAGTCATGATCAGATATACATTTAGATTTTTAACTACTTGCTTGTACGGCCATGTCTTCTTTACCTTGGTTTCAGGACATGAAAGCTGTCACTCTTCTCAATATTCCAGACAGTGAGGGATGTAGTGCCCAAAGCACAGAGCTGGAGCCAATTCAGAGGGTTGAACACCAAAGAAATGACATCATGCCCAGCTTGTGGTTGTGTACAAAGAGGCTCACCGTTTTCCCAGTTCCTGCATCAAAGTCATGATTACAGTAACAGAGCTGCTCAGCCAAAATAAACATAACGGAAAATATGAAGTACACAATATAAAATAGTTTGCTGATTTCAATGGCTTACCACACTGTTATGGTGTGGTCTGGAAAAGAGGAGCAACAGCCCAAATAAGGACCAGCATCACTTAATGTCAGAGACCTGTAGTCCAGTTGTGCTGCTCCTGGAAAAAAAATGATCAATGGAAACTATTTAGGATGTGTTTGAGAGAAAATAAATGTAGTAGGGATGCATACAAAAAAACATCCATAACAGTAAACAGTAAAATTATAAATAAAAACAACACCTAGCAGTTAGAAAAGTATGGCAATAACATAGATTTAGCTAGTGGTCTCAGCTGGAAGAGAAAATATCTTACCTTTTAATTCATTCTTCAACTGAAACTCAGGGAAATTGTACACAAATATAGATGGGGATAGCTTTTCCTCGGAGAAAGCTAAAGTCCCATTGTTGCCATTGGCTGTCAATGCACCAATGCCTCTGCCAGGACTCTGAAGCACATTTTGCTTTTTTGTCTCCAGGTTGAGGAAAAAAATATGACAGCCACATGTGTAACATACTGTTTTAGTGTCGACAAACTCTATACTCTTGTTTGTAAAACCTTTTATCCACCTAGAGGGAGCAAAACAAATCCAAACATTAGCTAGCATACATACAGGTCACTGAGGTTAGCGTTCATACTACCCCTCAGTGACCCGTATGTACGCTAATCCATGAGGCACAAACAGGACTAAAAACGTTAAATAAGCAGTGTATATATTGTACTGAAGTAAATATAGATAGGTGTATTGGTAGCAGTGACATACCTGACTTCTAAACTACGAATGTCATCCATTTTAAGATAAGAATACAATTACAAACAGCGAAATTAATCTTTTTTTTCCCCCCACAAACAACAAACACAACCGACAAAAGAAAGGGCAAGTCGTTGCGTATCCCTGGCAACCAGAAACAAACCGGCCCTTTTAATGCTATTGGCTGATACTTTATTGGACGTGCCCATACCGGAAGTAGAATACGCAATAAAAAAATTCTGTCATTTATCGCTTTCGTTCAGTACGATCTCTTCTCGATCATTTACAGACCTTCTCCGTTCCTGTCAAGGCCACTTTCACTACCTGAAGTGTAAAAATGTCTACTGAAAAGTGTTTCGCCAAAGGTAAGACGTAAAGCAATTACTCGGCTAACTGACAAAACATCTTGCAGGCTCCTAACTTAGCTCCAAGCTAAACTACGATTTGCGTAACAGTAACAGTTATTCTTTTTCACCTCCTTAAATCTGTCACGTATATATCAGAGGTTCATGTGTCTTGATTTTTAACTGAAAACCTGTTGTTTGACCATCGATTCATTTCATCCTCTCTCATGATTGTTGTCACGTTACGAAATGTCACAAGCCATGACTGGATGATGATATTTCTGCAGTCACGATGACAATGTATTGTGTAACCTGCTCAGGCGAGCTCGTAAAGCAAACGGTGGTTAACATGAGTGTATTGCATCCCAAATAATTAACTCTCTTTTAACTTGAGTATTAACTGTAACACTGATTTATTATTATTATTTATTTTATTTTTTGTTTACTTTTTAAGAGTAAAAAAGCCTACAGCGACTCTCTGTGGATACTCTGCAGACAACTAAAATATCCAAGAAGTACTTCTACAGACTTCTTTACTGATGTTATAGTCTCTCCTATATGTGACTGTTAAAGGCTGAAAGGATAAAGTTCAGATAGACAGTTTTACATTGGTGAAAGAAGTAAATTACTGAGATTATTTTATTAGGTGACTAGTATTAGTTTAAAGTAAAATACTCCGCTAAAAGTCCTACATTCAAAAAGAACACGGCTATTATCAGCGGAAATAAAATAACCATGGATGAAGCATTTTAATGATGTAGCTGTTTGAGGTGAAGCTAAAAAGGCTTTTTATACTTGTGGGCCGTTTAATCTGTAACAATGAATTATACGTCATAAAATATATAGATTATACATTTGGTATTTAGAATACAATGAAACTAGTAGCTGTAGCGGTCAAATAAATCTAGAGTATAAAGTAATTGTTTTCCTCAGAAATTATTTGAAGTTGAAGCACAAAGTAGCATTAAATGTGAAGCACCATGTTTAGGTAAAAAAAACAGTAACAGAAGTAATTGTCAACGTTTACTTTCATGCAAACATGAATCAACATGTTTTACTAGTTGCACTTTGTCATGTAAAGTTATGGATCATTACAGTTTTTTTTTTTTTTTCTTTCTTTCTTTCAGGAAGTGCCGCACCTGGTCCAGTCCCCAATGGCCAAATCAGACTTTACAGCATGAGATTCTGCCCCTTTGCCCATAGGACCAGATTAGTGCTGACTGCCAAAGGGATCAAGTAAAAACATGTTTTTATTATACTTTTCTTTAAACCATAGATTCCCTAATACCAAAATATTAAATACCTGTAATCTGTGCTTTGGTTAAATATGCAGAACCTGTTTTTGTCTTTCAGGCATGACACCGTCAACATCAACCTGAAAAACAAACCTGAGTGGTTCCTTGAGAGGAATCCTCTTGGGCTTGTCCCAACACTGGAGAACCCTGCTGGTGAGGTGATATATGATTCTCCCATCACCTGTGACTACCTGGATGAAGTTTACCCCGAGAAGAAGCTGCTCCCATCCTCTCCTTTTGGTAAAGCTCAACAGAAGATGATGCTGGAGCATTTTTCCAAGGTATCTTGCATGAATACTTGTATCTAAATCCTGGTTTTGTATACTTGTCTACTGTTACGATCATCAAATAATCCTATTAATGCCACCGTTTTCTACAGGTAACCCCTTACTTCTACAAGATCCCAATGGGGAGAAAGAATGGCGAGGATGTCTCCACACTGGAAGGTGAACTTAAAGAGAAGTTTGCCAAATTAAACGAGGTAGGTTGCAAAGTGGAGTGCTCTAGTTTCTTTACACATTCACCAGACATGTGATTTAGTAGATTGTAAAGTCAATATTGTTCCAACGAATGAGCGTGAACACTACTGTAATTTTACTATAAATTGTAATTAACGTTTAAAGATGATGAATAAAGCGAGATCACCCGTGTTGTTTAGAATTTTTTTAAAACGCAAACCTAATGTTTCTTTTTCAGGACCTAGTTAACAAGAAGACAAAGTTCTTTGGCGGTGATTCCATCACAATGATCGATTACATGATGTGGCCGTGGTTTGAGAGGCTGGAGATCTTTGACCTCAAACGGTAAGTAATAATCTCTCAGGACACTTAAAAATAAATATATTTTATTTGTGGAAGCATTTCAAAACAGTTAAATTCACCATTATAGAGGAGACAAAGTACATATGAGGTAAAGTCCAGAAGTAAGACTTGTACAAGGAAGAGCAGGGATTCTCACCAGAACAGACAAGTGTGACTTATGTTCATATGTTGTAACTTCTTTGGTGAATGATTTGATTCCCGTTGTCTTTTCAGCTGCCTTGACAGCACACCTGAACTGAAGAAGTGGACAGAGCACATGGGTGAGGATATGGCTGTCAAAGCTACCATGCACAGTGTGGACACCTACAAGGCCTTCTACAAGACGTACGTCGAGGGGAAACCCAACTATGACTACGGCCTGTAGAACAGAAGTGATCAAACTCTTTAACCGTCCCGTTTGTTATGCATATCCATTTTGTCTTTTTTTGGAGTTATTCTGTCATGTCTGTTTTTCTAACTTTGCAATAGGAAAATATATTGTAGCAAATGCTATGATATGTTAACATTGACAGGGATACAGTGAATATCTTTTTATTGGAAATTTAAGCCTTGCTTTGTTATTAAAGGAAAAAAATATGAACCATAATGAGGTTTAGTTAGGTAAATATGACTCGAGGTGTTTTCAATGGGGCAGCACTTTTTTTTTTCTAATAAAAATTTGATGTAATGACTCTCGCCTGAATCTGAATTTTCTGTCCGTGTCATAATAAACAAAACTACACGTTTCTCCCCCAGGCTGAACCAGGTGTTCCAATTCAATCAATCTGGCAACTGGACAACACAGTAAAAATGAGAGCGCAAAACTTTGCCTTCCAGTAAGCAATAGAAAAACGGTGAACATTACAAAATGTAATAGCTGCCATCAGTTTTGCAACAGTATGAATGAAAACAAAAACACTGCAATACTGTTTGGAAAATGATTCCCTGTTTTGACCGGCATAATATAAGAGGTATTTCTGTTCAAATATTTCCCCAACTGACAAGTTATTTGGGTTTTTTTCAGGTAAATGATAACTTGTTACTGCTTATTTTAAAGGCAGACAGATGTCTACTGGAAATCTCTCCTCCAGGTTACACCTATAAAACAAGCAATATGACTTCTAAGCGTCAGAGACCATCCTACAGACTGAAATAAAATAACTTTACATAATACATTTAAGTTATAGAGCGCTTTTCTAGGTACTCAAAGACACTTAAAGCATATAAAATCTTTTTAGGACACACACGGTTTTGCCATCAGATTTTTACAAACAACAGAACCTGCTGTTGAAATTCTGCTTATGTATTGTTTGGGGTCCCTTATTCACACTGGTTATGTTGTCACATGAAAAGAAAGCAGCAGCAAAAAAAAAAAAAAAAAAAAAAACACTACAGGATGTCAAGATATATCACAACTAAAATAACTTGTATGTGCACCTTTTCATTTGAGTACTTGTGTATATGACACTGAATGATATTTAAAGACCCGCTGGTGCTATAGTTATGAAGGAAACATGACAAAAGCTCACAAACCTCAATCTAGTCTGTGGTGTGAACCTCCATTTGATAAGAGCGGCGTGAACTCTCGTATGAGCACAGGTGCATTTCTCAACATCTCGTGGAAATGCCTGACTGTTGCTGCATAAAGCTCCCTCTGCAACACCAGAGACCGGAACAGATTGATGGGCTCTGCTTTGCGAAATATCTCAGGAACCTGGACTTCTTCCGGCACCTTACTGTTCCCAATCAGAACGTGATGAAGTCTCTTCTGGTGTAGGCTTCTCTGCAAGAAGCTGAGCACATCCCGAAGCCTGTGCTCCATACTGTCAATGCCCCACACAGAGGGCTTTTTACTCAGCACCATGTGCAACAGGGCAGTCTTTAAGTGGTAGTTAGTGAGCGCGCATTTTCCCGTGAGCCCCGTTTGCTTTCTGTGTAGGAGAGTAACAACCTGAAGGCAGTGTAAATGACAGGAATTTTGTGGGAGGCGTTTAGCGAAATGCTTCAGCAAATTCCTCTCGTAGACGGCAAACGAGAGGGTCCAGTATGGGTCAGGGGAGCTGTCATAATCTGACGGAAAGTGTGAGACGAAATACGCATCTGTATCCTCCAGCTGAACCGCCGGTATGATGTTCAGCACGATGACTTTCCATGAACGGAATCGGATCTTCAGTGCACCGGCGGCATCCAGGTTGCGAAAAGTGACCTCAAAGTCGTATTTGTGAGAGATGCGGGCCCACGCTTTTGTAACAGAGATCTGAAACCACTTCATGACTTGATCTTTGGATAAGAAACGTGTATTCCTAGAGCACAGCAGTTCATCAGGACTAAGGTCCCTGTTCAGTGTGTCATCCCTACCATGCAACAGACAAAGCATGTCCTCTCCCAGGTTAGCAGAGCCACAGACACAGCCCTCCTCGTTCTCCCCAAACCTGATCACCTTTATCTTGCCACAGCCCTGCATGTCTGGAAGCATTTCACTGGAGGGGCTGCACCACAGGTGGGACTGGAAGGTGTACGGATCTGGAGGCGAGAAAGGCACTATAAGGTCGCACATCAGTGGCTTGCACACCTTCCAAGACTCGAACATGCTTCCAATCCCGACAAAGTCCCCGACTTCCATGCCTGCCTCCCTGTGGCATACACTCCTGAGCGATTCCAGCAAGTCATCGGCAAAACCCTCGACAAACTCCCTCACCCTCCGGTTTTCATGGGCTGAAGTGTAGGTGCATTTGTCACAGAAGTTGCTCAGGACGTCCTTATCCAGCACCATCGTCCTGGGGGTGATGGATCCACTCTCAGAAAACATGTCTTCATCCTCCACTGGTCGGATTTCTGAGTCAGAAAGATCCACCTTGCACATCTCGATAGTGAACAAAATGACGAAAGACACAGTGCTCCAAAAGTACCAACTATAACCTTCCTCCGAGCTGGTTTCTTCCTGCTTCGAGTCCAGCTGTGAAAGCTCTTTCTCCAGCCTGGCCTGCTCCATTTTCAGCCTCTCCTCATGCTCCCGCATTCGAGCCATCAGCTCCTCGTCTTGCTCCGGGAGCGTGGTGTTCTCGTGGGGAAAGAGCAAGGGGTGGTTTAATATGGCAGCGGCCACCACCATACACACTCGTGCAATGGCCCCCTGCATCTTCCGCTTGTTTCTAGCATGCATGCATTTAAGCACCTCGCTGACGTACGGGCAGCTGCAGCTCAGATCCTGAAACACAGAGATAGTTGGTTTTATTGAGAAGTGAAGTGGATTCAAGACAAAAATGAGTGTTGGTGTGCTGAATAAAATGTATGAAAATCATGGTGTGTATATATATATATATATATATATATATATATATAAAAAAAACACAATCCAGAAGAAAGAAGATTGGTCCCTTTGGTCGCCCTTCTCTGATAACCCTGTTTCGTTACCAACTTTGTGCCTGTTAGCATTTACATCATGTTAACACTCACATTGACATTATAATCTTCTTTCCTGGGTGTCATCAGACAACCGAGAAGTAATGCAATATACTGTGCAGAAGAGGAAATTACTTAAATCTCTTGCTTATGCTCCAAGCTTTTAGAAGAAGTTTGACAACTAAAGAGACAACTGCACACTGCTCTGGTGAGAATGGAGTGAATTACTTTACCTTATATCATCATTATAATCTTTAAAATAAAAGCATATAATGTGCTTAAAATGGGACCTCCTGCGGCAAATAAGTGAAACAAGAAATAGGAAGTAAGTACACCATGATCTCACTGCAAAATCATGAGATTATGAGCTGTTCCGTCAGACTTGAGCTTTGAAATGACGGCAGTAATGGCGGCGTATGCGAGGCCACAGAGCCTGGGAAACTTCTCATGACCTTTCCTCCGGGCTGTTTTCCAACACTTACATGGCTCAGTCCATCCAAACAAACATCCAGACAGAGAGAGGACTCTGCTGTAGTTCATTAAAAAATCATTTGAGATCATCTGTTGTTACAGAACATGTAGTAGACATAAACAAAGCCGGAATTTTAGCTACACGTTACAACATTAAATACCATGACCACAATATAAAAGTACTGAAGTAAAATTAAAACATGAAAATAATCAGCAGGATGTTGATATTGTTGGATTATTATGCATTAACATGTAAGCAGCATGTTGCAGCTGGTGGGGTTGGAGCTGACTTTGGGTGGTTGCTTCATATTGCATCGTTTTTGTATGACATTCTTTTATATCTATGCTTTATTTACACGTGGAACTTACAACAGGTTTACCTTTTCAACAAAAGGCAACAAAGCAATAAAAACCCTAGGTATGAAAAACAAACAAATCAAATAAAAAAAGGCTCTAGTTTTCACAGCTTTAGAGTGTGAGCAGGGTTTTAAGTAGGACATGAAAACAGTAAGGTTGCGTTTCTGTTTTGCAAATGTGCTGGTATGTATGTGGATTTGTGCTTTAAAAAAATAAAAAAAAGACAATAAGATTGAGAACATACACGTTCCTCCTAAATGTGTAAAGTAAACGTGTTTCCACCACCCACTATGACATGACTGTACTTTTATACAACTTATACAGTGATGACGTTTGCACTCATTGCCAAGGGTTACCTCCTCGGTTGTCCTAGCAACAAAATAGTGAAGGAGCCGATCACCATGGAAATGTCGCGGCAAAAAATAAAAACAGACACACGAGGCACTTTACAGCCAAGACACGAGGCTCTGCGTGCTGATGTGTAAAGTCTGGAAGCAAACAACAACTATGGCCAGATCGTTGTCATCCAGACAATACAGGCAACGGGCATCATCAGGGTGACATGTTGCACGTTTCGCGGCTGGAAACCGCTCTGTGTCGACGTACAGGTTTAGAAAACATAGGGAGGAAAGAAAAGGAGATAAAAAGCCTACCTTTGTGTTGTTATCTGGCTACTTTCATGATGATATACTTGTGCTGTGGGCTCTCCGGTGCACGCAGCCTCATCTGACTCATGTGAACGAGGAAAACTTTTTTTTTTTTTCTTTTTTTCTTACTCATTTCCTGACTGTGATCTCCACCCATAAAGAGAGACACCGCCCAGCTTCCCCTCTTCAACCAAAATAGGCATTTTGAGCTGTGAGGAGGTTCCGGTGTTGTGCAGGAACTTTTTATTTTAGTTAGTGACTCTATTTGTTGATTGTCTTTGTCGCATATGATGGTAAACTGAAACAAACGTGTCACTGTTGCCTGATACCTTTATATGGATCAAATGATGAATCGAGTAATTACAATAGTAATCGTCAGACTATTTATTGAAAGGCACCAGAACAAATATATAGATACAAGGGAAGAAGACAAGAATCATTTGAGAACAATAAGGTCCATTTGTATTTTTTTTACATTTTTTTCAATTACTGGATATTTAATAATGATCTAATTAGGACTAAAACACATTAATGTTATTTTGTTACAAAACAAAAGTGTAAACTAGTGGTAACAATGTAGATACATAAAGAAGTTACAGTTGGCCTTTATTTTAGTTTAGAATTACGATACTTACAAAAAACTGCTTTTAAATGTGAAACTTATCAAATAGCTATAGAGTACAGTTACTGCAACATGCCTAGGAAAAGGGCCGTAAAAGCTTAATAGTTTTTAGAAATGAAGATGTACTGTGGTATTCTGGGAGGGACAGTTTAACTGAAAAATCTGCCGAGCATTAGACGATCAAAACTAGAGCAGTCACAATTTCACAACATATAACAAACCAAAATCCATGTGACTCTTTCCCTGATAATACATTTATTGTGGTATGGCAGAAATGGCACATAGACACTTTCCAGTCTTGAACTACATCACTACATCAACACAAGCATGAAAGAATAATTCAGTGCAAACAATGTAATCTAATCTAATCTTATTGAACACTTTCATATCCAAAACTTGAAGGAAATAGTAGCATGAAACCTCTCAACCCAGTATTTAATAAACTGAGAAGCAGACAACGGGGATTCCTTCCTATAACACCATTGTAGATCACAGCATTTCTCCAAAGTCTAAACTTAAATTACATTTAAGTACAGACAAAGAGACTCATGATAGGAAACATAAAATCTTAAATCAGTATTTACAGATCATGTAAACATCTTAGCTGGTTTCAAAGTAATATTTCCTATAGTAGACAGCACTGCACATATTTAAAAAGTGCTCACAATAGACCGATCAAGCAGGAAGATTTTGTCCATTTAATATAGACATCACTTTCTCTGCTTTCCTTACTTTGTCACTATTTTTTAGGATTCGGATTAAGTTCCTTGAGGCCTCCCTGCCCTGCTTCTCCTCCCAGATCTGTAGTAGTTCGAGTGTCTGCTCCTGCACATTATGAGGGTGATTCAATTGACAAGACTCAATAATAGCGCTTGATATATTGCTGCGCATTGCTACAACCTGCATATCCTTCCATCCAATTTCATCTGCAATGTCAGACAGGTGGGGCTGGAGTTCCACAAGTGGAGCTAATGTGGAAGACAAGAAAAGTGGGGATTAATGTAAGAAGGCCAACACACATCACAACTTTATTGATCTTGCAGGGGCATTTGGATTCCAGCAGACGAAAAAGACCTCACATCTCAATCTTTGCAGTGACTCAAATAAGCCTGGTTTTGCGCTAATTTAAAGCGGTTAGAAAAAGAACCATGCCAATCAGTGCTTTGTAGGCAAGTTTGTGCAAGAGCCACAAAAAAACTACAACCATGAAAAACAGCAACAGGGAAATTGCCACAAAAATGGCAAAAAAACGTAGATAAGACAGGTTGTTGTAATTCGACTGACGGATAATAGCTGGGCATAAATCTCCATATCTCTTAAATTGTCGTGACAAATGAACTGCTTCCTGTCACCACTACTAAAGCTAAGACGTCAAAGAAAAAAATATCCTGGCAGGATATGTCACTCACTAGTGATTGGTAAGGACAAAACTAAATAAAATACATCCCTCCAAAACAAAAGTCAGCTAACATAAACACAGTATCAGTCACTTCAGTGTGATTATCAACTGATCAGCTATTTCATCTAACAAGTTCAAAATATAGAGAAATAGCGATTAAAGTTCTAATATTGAATCAATTAAAAAAAACGTGTTCTGAGGCTTTTCTTTACCTTCAAGAGCCGCCCTCTCCTGAGAAACAGAAAAATAATTAATGTTAATAAACAAATTACAACTCAACAAAAGCTTCAGAAATATGTCACAGCACAATAGGACTGACACAGAGCAGGCACGCTAACATGGACACCAAAGGTTTGAGACAACTAACCTGCACCTCCTATAGAAAGGGGCAGCTATGCCAACATTAGAGGAGAGACAGAAAAGCGTTGATCATACATGCACATGTGTACATGTAGAGGTGAGATAAAACAGGACACAGCCAAACATTTTACAACTTATGAATGGACTAAAGGAGATCACACTGGGGAATAACTTACCTCATCATGAGCTTCACCACTTCCATTTCTTCGTTGGATCGGAATATTTTGTCCCCTCCCTTGTAAGACAACAGGGTGAAGAAAAAAAACAGCGATTAAATCTGAATGTTTGTTTTTTTTTTATTGAATGTGAACGGCACTGCACTCAGAGACTGAAACAAGTCTACACAATGGAATATATGAAGGCAAATGAAGGACAGTTTTCTACAAAGACGTTCTCCAGTTATGTTGCACTTGACTAAATGCTAGGATGTGGACGTGTACTTGGAAAATTAAAAAAAGCAAAGACAAGATAAGCCCTCCGTCAGGGACTGTTTAACAGTGTTTTGATTGTTTTGTTGCGGGTATTGAAATTTAAATAAAACATTTTTTTTAATTGGTATTATTACTTTCCCTTTTTTTATTTTTTTCTTCTGCTGGTCAGATTACACATAGTTGTATAGTAGTAGATATACTCACGGTCACGGTCGTGTTTTCTTTTGAACAATGCAATTCCAAGTACAAGGATAATTACTAATATTAGTAAAGTTATGCCAACTATCATCCCGGTGTTATTTCCCCCTGAAAACACAAAGACATTATATTATAACAAACAAAAGTATGCCATTTCTGTTTATAAATTACAAGACAATATACTAATTGAAGCCACCATAATGCAATATTAATTGACCAAACCATACCTTCAACTTTGTCATTACAGACTGTGTTGTTGTTGACTGTACAGGCTACTTTGATGCCCTCAGTACATCTTGAACCCAAAGAAAAGAAAGTATGAGATCCTAATGAACATCTTTATCATTTCTTATCAATAGGCTGTCAGTCTATAAGGACTAGTCCGTAAACACACTGTGACACTGTTTTGCAGAAGCTATACATACATCTTGTAGTTTACAGATATTTCAAGGAGCAGACCTTACTCTTTACAAGGATAGCAGATTTGACAGGTTTCTGTGCCACTGTTGCAATAGTGATCCTTTTTACATCGACACTTAGCGTTCGTTGCACGAGTACAGGGAACATCCACCTCTAAATTGGCTGAAAGGACAGTAAAACCACAAAACTGACATTAGAAGGACAGACAGACCGTCACGTTGCTTCAAACTATATTTATCTTTAAAAGAAAAAAAAAGAAACGGTGATGTCCCATTATGTGTTTTACCATTGGGATGTGCGCAGGATGTGCAGTGCTCACAGGACTCCTGGTTATTAGCGTGACTGCTGAACATCCCTTCATCACAGCTCTCGCATTTTCGATTTTGGCTCCTAGTGCAGTGCTCCTTTAGGTACATACCTACAATATTAAGACACATGAGCCAGAGGCAGAAGAAATGTTTCAATCAGTTTGGGCCAGTATATGATTTACACACCCGCACAGAGAGCCACATGCAAACATATTCTAAAAGTCAACATTGTACCTCCTTACCTGGCAACACTAGGAAAGGAACTAACAGTTTGAAATGGCCATATTTATCAATATCTGAACAATTACGCTAAAGGTCCGTGTCTAACAGCACACAAGATGTCATTACCATCACAAAAATTGATTTCACACATCTTTTAGAACATAACAGCCTAATGAAGAGTGCCTGCTAGTACAGGGTATCAATTCCACTCATTTGTATGATGTAGAAAAAACTAGACCAGACCTACTCACAGGTTGAACTTACAAGCAAAGACGCTGAGACGTATGATGGTGAGAGATACTGCTTCTGGGACCCAGACCCCAAAGGCCCCAAAAGACCATAGCCTATGCAGAAGGTGCTCTGTGGTCATCTATACGTACACTAAAAAAATCAATTAGTAACTTTTATTCTTGTATTTTATACCTGCCTTTTCTGTTTTAGTTTGTTTAAATGTTCTATTCTCTTGGTTCTTCAATGAATGATTTTGATTGTATTTGAATGTCCTTTTGTGGTGTGTTTTCTTTTTTAATGAAGAAGGCAGCAAATTATCCATTTCATTATTATGATAAACTTGTAAACGGATTTTTATATTGCTATTAAGTTCACAAATAACCACTGACACTTACCAGCACTACACAGACAGCAGATCGTACCGTCATGCTCGTAGGTGCCATCAAGACATGGGGAGCTTGCGCTTTTCCCTTCAGCGGATGAACAGTCCCTGGATATAATGCAAATGTTTATTTCACAAACAAAAATATGTACTTAATCACTACCTATGTTTTCACAGTTTCTCTGACAACTGAATTCTCCACTTAATCACTTAGTTTATTAAACAACACAATAAGCCACAAGCTTTTGGAAAAATATAGAACTTTCCCCCCTGAAACCTCTGACTGAATACGTTTATATCGATGCATGTAATACCGTCTTGTGTTTTATCTCATTTTATTTAAATGTTCTCATGTTATGCTATTCGTATGTATTTGTATCACTTATATCTGCTCTGTATGTTGCCTGAGTCTTTTTGTATATTATCCTTAAATAAATTTTAAAAAGCCCTAGAAATAAGACGGCAACAAAACGAAAGTGAAAGTAAGTTTTACAACATAATACATTAGAAAGAAAAAAAAAAACTATTACTACTAATTACGATTTAAAAAATCGCCTAACATAGGCTACGTATTTTCCTCGTTTGCTCCTCGACGCTTTCCTTACGGTTAGATTTTACGTCGAATTTTGAATTTAGGTGTTGTGGCGAATTCTGTTCCCCTCCTGAACCCCACCTTTTTAGCCCCATCACCACAACCTGTTGTCTAATATGACACTTAATCTTAACCCAACCTCACCCCTAAACCTCAACAGTCATCTATAATTATACACTTAGCGTTAACTAAATTAAATGGTCATGGTTAACCCAGACAGGACACGGAAACACGATCGAGGGGTAGCGTTAGCTAGCTTAACAGACTTCGACATAACACCTGTGCTCACAAACTTCCTATCTGTTGTCTATGAAACTTTACTTACACTGATACGTGGAGGAAAAGCACAACAAAGAAGATAAACCACGCAGGAAACTTGCTTGAATTGGCTGCCATCATACTGTCATACTTTATCAAATGTGGTAGCTGTAGTTAACAGTAAACTCCGGTGCTTTACAGTAACCGCCCTACTGCGCAAACTGCGGAGGCGGGGATTCATGGGGAGGTTTTTTTCTTACTTGCTCTCAGTTTCAGACAATGAATCATGCATTTTTCTATGTCTTTCAATAAAGCCTGAACATGAACAGTTATATAGTTTCTCTACTGTTTCCAACTGTAGCATATGTACTGGTGAAATTTAGTCAAGTACTATAGTCCCACTTAAGTACAATTCTGAGGTTGGCCTACTTGTACTTTATTTGAGTATTTCCATTGTATGCTACTTTATAGGCTACTTCTACTCAGAGGCAAATAAATGTACTTTTTACTCCACTACATTGATTTGATCGTTAGGCCTAATTGTTACTTTGCAGGTTTAGGTTATTAATAAAAAAAAATAGAAATCAATTAATAAATTATATAATATTATACGTGAAGCTACCCAGCAATATAGCCTTCTGTATAAAGTAATTGAAATTTACCAGCTGCAACATCAAAATGATGTAGGCTACACATTAATGCATCTCTAAATAGGCTATAATCCAGTAATATAAAATAGGCCGACATTATCCTGAAATGGGCCAGTTTACATAATGAGTAGGCCTACTCTTATTTCTGGTACTTCAATTATTGATGTATTGATTATTGATGCTAATACTTTATTACTTTTATCCTGCGTAATTAAGATTTTAAATGCATAACTTTTACTTGTAACAGAGTATTTCTACACTGTGATATTGCTACTTTTACTTAAGTAAAATATCTGAATACTTCTTCCACCACTGACTTTAGGCTATGTAACTTAAGGAGGGAGAAGATGGTAGCCTATGTTTTTAAGATAAGATAAAACTTCATTTATCCCGAGGGAAATTGCTCTAATTTGGTTATCGTCATGCCAAGCTATACAATCACTGAGTTTTGGAAACCCCCACATGAACCAACTCTCTGCCAGTGGTGAAAAGCAGGGCCTAATGTTGCTAAAAATATATAATCTCAGTGACCTCAATAGTAGTTATGGCTCTGGTTAGGAGGACTCACACTCTCTCTATCTCTGTGGAAGAATTTACAATAATTGGAAAGCCAGTATCATTTCTATGGTTTGAAGATTGCCTGCATCCATGCATGCTTCTCTGTTAAACTCAAATTGAGCCACTAGGAGGTGTTATTGTTCTTTGTTCAGTATGATGTCTGGAAGGGTTTGCTCCTGCTGATGAGGGTCTATTCAAACAAAGTATTGTTTAAAACATTCAATACAAACAGCAGATTTTTCACATTTACAAAGTGAACCAATATGGCAGGTAAATACAGTATACTGTAAGAGAATTGGTCAAATTGACTGAGAATTGAATGCATTTGAAGTACACAACAACAACCATGATTGTAATGCATTCCTTTTAAAGCATGGCCATAATTACATTGTGTTAACAGCACCTGTTTTTGGGTTACAGATAGCTGGTGATTTATTTATGAAAGTGAAGTTGAAAACATGCATTATTGGAGCAGTTACTGACTCAGTTACTGACTCATATCTGTCACAGCAAATCAGCAAAAATAAAGATAAAAAGAAGGTGCTGCAGGTAAGCAAAGCACTGCACAGCTGGAACCCTTCCACCCTGATGCCACATGAATCAATATAATCTTAAACTCAGTCTTTGATTTATAAACGTCTTGTGGAGTGAATTAATGAAGCTCTTAATGTACTATACAAGCCTTTTCTGTAGCAGGAAATCCTTTCTGTCTGTGCCACTAAGAAATTAATGCCTAACCCCCGCCCCATACGCCCAAAAACACCATATTTGTTTGATCTCTGCCAAGTGTAGTTAACAGCAAATTTATCTTTGAACAAAAGTGAAGAAAAAAGAATTTGGCTGGGGAATAAGAACTTAACTTGAAGGAGAACTCCTCTGGGATTTGGTTGTTTTTGCAAGTGTATCAAATTTCAGCCCTTTGTAGTCCCAGTGAGTCCCAGTGTCAGATTTGTACCAGTCTGCTCCCTGCACATTTGGCCCACTTAGAGAGCAAAATTAACAAGCAGACAGACACATACAGACAGACAGACAGACACACATACACATACACACACACACACACACACACACACACAGGTGTTGTAGAAAATCATGAATTAATATTTTTAGCCACACAAGCAGTCTTTCAGCCGCTCCACCACTTTTGTCCCCAGAGGATGAAGGCTAATGAATTTGGTGATTCCCTGACTTTTCATTTGGTGCCACTGTAAGGTTGACATTTGTGCCCTTGAGTGAAATGTATCAACTGTTGGAGAGACATTACTTTTCAACTAGTGCCATCATCTGGTCAAAATGTTATTTTCTCTTAGTTTATGAACCAATATGTGCAAAACTAACGATAATCCCATCCATCTCAGCTGTATGTTTAAACGTTAGCATGCTAACATGCTAAACTAAGATGGTGAACATGATAAACGTTATACCTGCTAAACATCAGTTTGTTAGCATTGTCATTGTGAGAATGTTAGCATGCTGTTATTAGCATTTAGCTCAAAGGACCACTGTATCTACGTACTTCCTCACAGAGAGCATGGCTGTAGTAAACCTTTCGTATTTTTGGAATTTATTTCTATTCTCATAGTTTAAACAGTTAACATATATTGGATAACAAAAACCTCAAAAAGCATTAGGATTTAGTTTTGAAGCTTTTTTTCATTATCATTCTTTTATCAACGAAAGTAACTGTAAACCCAATAGCCTTCGCCCTTCACTGCTAGCTTTCGGGATAAATAAGTGTATGAGTTGGACATGGTCTTCTTGGCACAAACGCATGTATTTTGGTGCCTCATTCTCTGTTATGAGTGGGCTAATGCTTAATGTAATAACAGGATATAAAACTGTTACCAATAGGCCACAATGAGAGCACGACTCTTCTCCACTCTGCTGTACTGCAACCAAGCCAAAGAGCTGCAAAAAACTACCAGCAGAGAAGTGCAGCTTGTAGATTTCAGCTCTGTGGAAAGACATTATCATCCACTGCCAATGTGTTCCGCCTTCCATCGCCCCCAGGTCATATGCAGAATAAGGCAGAGTAATAGCTCCACTGAGATGGAGGGAAGGGAAAATAAAATAGAATAAGACAATGTTTTTGTTGTTAGGAGGAAGCTGCTGGAAGGGACCGTGTTGCAAAGCCTCCCCCGGGGACACAGAAGAAGGGGGAGGAGATGAGTCGGGGAAGCAGAAGGTAACAGCTCTTCTGTTTGGGTAAAAGAAGCACCAGACAGAAAGACTGGAGACTTCAACGGTTGTGATCGCTTCTGCATGCTGAAGTTCATTAATGCTGTATTGCATTTCGTGCGCTTCATAGATGTAGTTAACTATAATCACGATGCACTGTTTTCTTTTTGGAAATTGGGTCACAGCAGTGTTAACTCCAAACTCTAAATAACAAGCAAAGCAATAAGGTTTTGTAGAAATGTTGCTGCATGCATGTCAGTGCCTCACGGAAATATTCTTTCTAAAGTACACTATGTATTTGTTAATTTCAAATGTCATGCATGTTGAGGACGAGCGCTTCATATTTCATATTTACTTCCTTGAGGTTGAGCTTCTTCTTTAACTTGAGCTGTAGCACTTCTTTTATCGAGCCAAAGCTTTTAGGCCCACAGGTAGTAATCATAATCCATGAATGCATGAATGAGAGTGAATGTGAAAACTATATTTCCAAAAGGGATTGGCTTTGCTCTTTCAATTCAGACGAGCCATACTGCTGCGACTTTGGCCCTGTTCCGACCGGGTATTAACGTTCGTCTTTTGTGATCCGATCAGTGGATAGCTTTAAGTACAGGTGGAAATGAGATCCGATCACAAGTTGTCGCTCAAGACGCATTCTAATGCCAGGTGTGAACAGACGTACTTAAAGCTGTCCACTTGTGATCGGATCACAGAAGACGCATGTTAATGCCAGGTCAGAACAGACTTTTAGATACGGTCTATAGAACAGATGTACACAAAGCTGTCTGCTTGTGACCGGATCACAAAAGACGTTAATGCCAGTTCTGAACAGGGATCTTACCTTCCTCTAAACATAACCACCGTGACAGTTTTCACTTTTTTCCCGCCTCAAAGTGAATATGTGAAACATTCACCTTAAAAAGAACCAGACTGAAGAGACTTGCAGTATTCAGTGCTCATGTTCAGAAGCTGAAGCAGTGGTATTGGATAATTCAGGCAGGGATATCTTTATCTGGAATATCTTGGATGCATTGAGAGTGAAAGATGAAAATACTAACGTAAGGCTAAATGTTTCTATTGCTTACTACTTGTCTGCCTTGTAACTTGTGTCCACTATAGAAGGAACTGGGACTGAGGGGCACAAACCTGGTGCTTCTTCACACACAGAACAGGAAGAGAGTCATGCTGCTCTTCAACGACAGGAAATAACCTCTGTGCTGATGACGCAGGTCTCAGGGGAATGCTCAGCAAGTTCTGTGAATCTGAAGCATACTGTACACTCTTTAACTGAACGTGTGGCTGGGCTGCGCAAAGCCGTGTAACATGTTGCTCCACGGACACGCACATCCACACACATCCAAAAACACACGGTCACACGTTTCTCTGAGTGCTGTTTTGTGCCATACATTAAAAGTAAGGATTGTGTTCATCACTGAATCGTAAATCTCTCCGTCTTTCTCTCCCTCAGCACCAGCTTATACAAATGCACATAAACTAGATGAAAAGACGTAAATCTGTAAAGCTGCCACTAGACGATATGTCTGTGCAAAGAGATTCCCCCCACGTCCAGTGGTCTGCCTAATTAGAGCTGAGCGCATCTGTGGGTAAGGGAGTCTGCCTCTGCACATGGAGGGGGGATTTGGCCGAGAGCATTACTTCATTGGGCTGTCTGGTGGGGAAGACAATGGAGAGGAGTGCAGATTGGATGTCTTGTTCCAAACTGTGCTGAGCGCTTTTCCCCAGCACAGAGGAAAGACAAGCATAATGCCGGTTGAATGTCCCATAGAGATGGATTTATTGGGACTATTGGTATTGGAAAATCCGGTTAGGGACTTAACCAAAGCAGAGCATGCAGGGAGAGACTGAGATGAGCCTGTAGGCCAGGCCAAACTGAGTCCGGCTCTGCCTGTCCTGTCCTTTACCTGTCCTCTCTGTCCTTCGAGTGGGTCCACTGCAGTGCTTTGTACTTTTTTAAAACCATGACATGAAAGGGCATCTGACCTCTAGGACAACATCTCTCTCATTTCTGAGTCCACCTTCATGAATAATATGTTAAAGTTTTTATATGTCTGTGGTCCTCAGAGTCCCTTAAAGGGATAGTTCAGATTTTTTGAAGTGGGGTTGTATGAGGTACTTATCCATAGTCAGTGTATTACCTACAGTAAATTGCGGTCTGCACTCCCCATTTTGGGGAAACAGAAAGGAGCTACCGCACGGGACCAAAGCAATGTACTGCTGAAGCCATTTTATCCATCAATGCTCTCAATGGAGCCACCAGACTCCAAAAATGGTAATTTTACCTTGCATAACACGGGAGTTACTGGTCTACCGCTGCCTCAATTGGGTAGTTTGTTTGTGTTGTTGTGTGACTTTGGTGAATGCGAACTCACTCTTTAAAACACCTTTGAAGAAAGCATAGATAACGGCGTCACTTAAACTGATATCAACTAGCCTACTTTAGGTGGGCCTTTCTTTTAGGTGGATAAAATACGTTTAGCTGCTGCCCCCGTCCACAGCAGTACATTGCTTTGGTCCTCTATTGGTATTCTTTCTGTTTCTCCAAACTGGGGGCATAGTGACCACCATGGACTGTAGGTAATACACTCATTTTATATGTAACCTACCTTACACAACCCCACTTCAGAACATCCAAACGATCCGTTTAACCTAGCATAAACTGTAGCTGTGATCTACATCAGAAATTCCCAACTTGTACCGCAAGGGGTAGAAGTTGTCTACTACTTCTGCAGTTGTCAGGGGAGCGCGTGGTAATAGTGTAGAGAAGCGCACTAATATGAAAAATTAAAAATTTAAATATATATCCACATAGTGAGTCGACCGTAACACTGTAACACACAACTGAGAGTGTGTGAAAGCTAACTTTGAGCCAGCCGCACGGAAACGTCATCAACACGGCCACTCGTTCGCTGTGACGACTCCGGAGAATGAGCGGCTCTATTCACACATGGGCTCAACTGTGCATCTCACGGACTTAGTACTAGGGAGCGATCCGAATAATTGCCATTTGCATTCTCACATATAGCTCCACCGGTTATTGTCGACATCATTTCAAAGTTTGCAGTGCATGTACGATAAGGGCTGTACAGTATATAGCAAGCGGGGAGATAAGTTGAAAGAATTACCTAAAGAAGTCAATAGTAAGTAATGAATAAACGGTTGTAACTGTTTGGTAATGGGTTAAAGGTGGGAATAATTATCTAATTGAATAAAACATTGAAATAGTTAGCTAAAAGTAATCTAATGAAAAGGCTACATGGCTGAAACATCCAACTTTAGTTCCTTTAAGTGGTAGTAGTAGTACAAATGCAAACCAAAACAACCTAAAAGAAACATAATTTTTTATATTACAGTGTAACATCTGTAATATGACGGGTGGTGTCGATGAAGGACAACTCGAGTTAATCTGTACAGGGCTGTGTTGGTACATGACAGAGAAAGTTGTGAAACACTGATCTACATAATCTGACACTGAGCGCATAACTTGCCAAGGCTGCACAATCCTTTCACTTTGATATTGTAATAACAGAAAATGTTCAGAAATCTGGATTAGGATCAAGAGACGGGCGTAGACATTCACAAGACACATGTATCAGGTTTCTTTTCAAGCGCAATAGTTTATGAGAAATTAGTCTCTCTTAATGATAAGAAATCCCTGATAAATTACTATTACATTTTTGTTCTTGGCCTCTTCCTCACAATTTTAAATCTTTTTGAGATTTGAAAACTTTTTAACATAACCAACGAATAAATCTTGTGTAGCTTATTCACTTCAGTGAAATGAATGCACTTTTATGAGAACACAGCAGCATTTTACATGAAACTTTTCTCTCTCACCCACACATTAAATACACAAGTGTGTAATCAAACACACACACACACACAGCACTTACACACGTGAACACACATAGCTATCACCTCCCACCCACCAGCCTGGAAAATATTAACCTTTTCATCTCATGTCACCTTTTCGTCTAACTTCATGCATCACGCTCACATGCCTACAGACACATGCCACGCTGCACACATGCACATTATGAGATTCATACACACGAACATACAGACGCACAAGCGGCTGCAGATCTCTCAGGGGAACTTGAGAGAATTCAGGGAGTGGAGAGTCATTTGGTTAAAGAGGACCAAACTGCAGGAAACAAGAATCATTGACCCTCCCTTGTGACAAAATTTACAATCTGGGCCTGAAATCAGTTGGAGGAAGAAAGTTAGCTGGAGAGGGAAATGTTTGAGCACCTATAAATAGAAGGCCCACATTTGAAATGATTCTGAAAGGCATGCAGCCATTTATTATTCAACTCATATTGCTCCTTGTTTATCACGTAGAACGAGTTTAAGAAAACGTATAAACCTGATATAACTGTTTTGGGATCAGATTTAAAACTAGTGATAGGTTAACTAAATAACCCCTGATTAACATGTGTTGTAGTGCAGCGTGCATTTTTTGAAATAATACAAACTTAAAGAATATGCTGCAGCATCCGCATGCAACCAAACAAAAGGACACGGAGCTGAAGCTTTAAACAAGTAGATCAAATACTGCATTTGCCAAAAGGTTGCTGTTCAGCTCGTCAAATGCATAGCAAGCAATCTAATTGTCTTAGATCAGCACGTATATGCCATCTGCTTTGTGTGCTGTTCGGCTGTCCTCAGACAAAGGGGATTAAAATACTCTGTTAACCTTTATTTAAGATTTTTTTAGCACAACCAACAAGGACGATGGGAAGCTGCTATGAGTGCGAGGCATTAACGAAAACAAACAGTATATTGTGAGCATGAAGAGGAGAAGGCTTTTGCATTGAAGAGGTGCACAGGGCCTCATTCATAATTCAGAGGCGTCGCAGTGATATGAGAGGAGGACGCATCTGTCTGCATTACGCCAGCGTTGCCTCTGCGTTGCATCACCCTCCCGGGTGGTTCGTTTTTCGAGAGTTTAATACGCTCCCTATCAGTTGCGCTCTGGCTGTGGCTAATTTCAGCCTCAGATAAGAGCCTTTATTTGTCACCCAGCTCCTTTGCCCTGTCACACAGCCTAGAAGTGCCTTCTCTGTCTGAAATCTTTGAAGGAGTGCTGACTAGATGAGCGGCTGTTTGTCTTTATGTTACTTTAGTGTGCAGCATCACAAGTAAGGATATTATGAACCCTCAGAGCTAACTGGAAACCCATCCCCCACACACACACACATGTATAGCTGTCTCCCCACACAAAGAGAGGCGCATGTGCCTTATTACACACACACATATACACACACACACACACACACAGCTGGCTGCTGGTCTGTCTGACCTAGTTTATTTCTGTAGGCTGCTCTAATGGAAGGAGCGAGCGTGGTGTATTATCTGACTGCATCTGATTTGCATTTCTGCCCTGTCACTGGCAGATGGCACCAGAGGTCGAGAGCAGAACTTTTTGGAGGCCCTGTCACACACAACACATACTAGCCGTACACACACACACACACACACAAACACAGAAGCTTGACACATAAATACTCAAATGATCAGAAAAGCTGACTTACTACATACTAGATATGTATGATTCATATCAAGTAAAAATAAGCATTATTGTTAGGGTTAGGGTTAGGACAGCTAGGAAAGTCTGGATCGACCAACAACACAACATCTTGTTGACTTATCAGTTTTTGAATTTGTAAAACCGAGTTTCTCCACAAAGAATCATGCAATATCACCACTTTAAATCTTGTGTTTAAAAGAGAGGGGATCATAAGTTATTTGGAAATGCGTCATTCATACTGAAAAAAGCATTAAAATAGGACTAATCGACTAAAGAAATGCTAGCCGACTAAGACCAAAACGACCAATTCATCGACTAAAAGGGCGCAACATCTTTGTATGTAATAGGGATGTGCAGGTGCATGCTATAGTGCAAACGTGCAGAGGGGCGGAGAGTGCGGTGCTCTGAACTGAAGCATTCGGTTTACACCCTCCGCTCTTGCACTGCTCATGCGTAATAGGAAGGAAGTGACAAATCACACTCACTTATTTGTGGTAATGGTGAGTGTTCAAGTACAGATAGGGCCTCTCTTTCTCACTCTATCACACTCTCTCTCTCACACACACACAGACACACACACACACACACACACACACAAAAGCACACTCTCTCTCTAGAAATCACAGAGGAAGTGAAGAGACATGAAACCTCAGCACTTTGTCTTTTTCTATCTGATAGAAGTCTGTCATGGTTGAAATCACTCAGAAAGAACGTGATGCTAGGTTAATTGTGATGATGTAAAATGGCGAGTTTAAGTCTCCTGTATTGCATCAGAACGTGTAACACATCGCAGAGATGAGAGCAGATACTGTGTGCACCTTCTCTGTGTGCGTGATGCTTTTTATTCAGTCTGATCAAATCTGGCTTTGTGTGTTGCAGAATGAATACACGGGGGCTTTAAGGTATGTCCTCTTATCGCGCTTTATCTGACTTGTACTGCAGCTCACGCATTGTCACACGTGATGTGTGTGAGTCCTATACGTATGGAGGCATTGGCTTTTATTTAAATATGTCAGCGTTTTTTTAACATCTCGACTACAGGAGCTGATTGCACATTTCATGTCATGCGTGAGATGTCAAAAATGAAAATGTACACTTAGAGAATGAAGGTATCACACACACACACACACGCACGCACACACACTCATACTGCATTTGTGCACACATGCAAACACAAGCCATCAGTCTTTATTTGGAGACAGGAAACATCAGGGTGTGCTCTCACTCTCTTTACCTCTTTCTCTCTTTCTCTTTTTCAGACACACACGCAACCGTTATTTAAGGGTGTGGGGACATTTTCCATGCGGTTTGAGTGGTTAAGCTTTGCGATTGTAAAGTGTCAAAGAAAAATAAATCTGCCAGATCTGCTCTACGTTAAGACACAAATGGCTAAAGTGAAGTGGGGGTGAGACCAATTAGATTGAGGCTTATTGAAGTGTTGGGCAAGAACTGGCAAACGAAAAAACGCCGCCTTGTCACGCCAGAGAATTCGTTTTCCATGAGTTTTGGTGCTCCTGAGGCTGACTGAGATATAATGACATTGTTGAAATAATTTTATTCTCTGTGTTCAAAATCAAGAGCTAAGGTCAAACAGAATGCTACTTGTGTTTGAAAAACTCCCCCCTTCCTTCTTTTGTCTTTTGCTTTTGCAATTTACTTTCACATGGCCATCTCCTCTCTGACTCATCCTTCAGGTCTCAAGTGTATTGCGGCAAACCGCCGTCGAATTCGCTCAATTTTAATATCCTTTTTCTCTCCCGTATCCATTTCAGCACTCGTGCATGTCTCTCTTTAGCAAAGGTTAAGTTCTAGTTCAGTGTGGATATCTTTAAATAATGCATATTTCCAATTAAATATAAATGAAATAGCTTCTTTTTTTTTTTTTTAAGAAAGTATTGTAAATTACAGAGTATGTCAGTCTTGTGAGAAATAGTTCAATATTTGGACAGAAATGCCAGACGGGGTAGAATCGGGTTCATTCTGCATTCAATGTGGCCTTTGGGTTTTTATAAGCGATAGAGAAGACTAGTCATTAACTCACAGGGAGCTAATTGGTTGGTACTCAAGTTTAAAAGAGCAAATATCTGGCTGGTGTGTTACGTCAGGGTGCTTCAGCTCTTTTAGTACAGGTAATAGAGGTCCACCCAAGGTCAGCAGCGGAGGAGTTTACCGTCTTTTGAACTTTCCTCTGTGATTCTGATGAAAATCGTTCCGTAATTCACTCGTTCATCTGTGCCCTTTATTTTGACAGCATCACAGCAGAGTCTTCACTTCAGGTGGTCTCTGTGACAGCAAAGAAGGCCTCATTGTTTGCTGTCTCTTCATTTATACCTCAAAACCTATTAGCCACGCAACAGTTTGGGCTTTTTGTGTCTTGCTTAATAGCCTGAAATGGATGCAAGTGGAACTGACATAAGCCTGTGAGTTTATCTGTTATTGTCTACGGCTGTGAGCATGTGCTATGGGTGTCCTCTGTGTGTGTTTTTGGATGCTGTGGGTGAGTACATGCATATGCCATGGATGTGGATAACGTGTGTGTGTGTGTGTGTGTGTGTGTGTGTGTGTGCGCTTGCTGTGTGTTCTCATTTGATGGCTGCTTGCTATCAGTGTTTGTTTGGGGTTAAAAGCCCCTGTCTCTGAGGGTGTTAGCGGGGGTCATCTAAACCGGATCTGCAGCAGAATCGCTTGAGAGGCAGAGGCATAATCTGTAGCTGGCTTTGTGCTCCCAGATTAAAGTGATGATGTTTTAAACCTTTCTCACGGCTGCAATATGCCTTTGCTTCCCTCCCTGCTACTCAGTATGTGTGTGACAGCAGATCCACAAGGCCGGGTTCAAGAAAAGGACACCTTCCTCGCTATTTATGAAACGGGTAGCTTTAGCACATTAACTGAGACGACGCACGCATGTTCTATTCATCTATTAATTTGCCATCAGCGTGGTGTAGCTATAGCGTATCTTCTCCAGTGTTTGAGGGGAAACAGCTGCTAATCCTAATCCCCCCCCGTCTCCCCCCACGGGATTCTGTCAAATCACAGGCCCTTTAAAAAGCTCTGGCTGGCTGGTTCCAGGGCTGGTTGAGTGGCTGGCTGACTGGCAGGCTCTAAATGAGAGGATGGACCGCGCTAACCCACTCCCGTGACTGACATCCACTAGGCCTCCAGAAAGTATGTCACTTGTTTGTAGAAGTATGTACATTCACACATCAGAAATGGCAATTTCTCACTGCTTCTCCACAGGCATCGTCCAATACGGTGGAAATAGCTTTAGCCATAAACATTTGCAGACAAGAAGGACGGTTTGTATAAATGCATAGCATACTGTCAAATAGATTAGAAAAAGAGACCTTTTGGTTTACACAAGATGTAGGTTTAGCCAACCCAAAAAACAACCGATCGATATTTTTATCTAATAGCAAACCGGCATAGTGTTTGGGAAACTGTAGCTCAGCCGGTGCAGTGTGTTGACCATTGGTTGGTTGGTGCCGAAGGTTCGGTGGACGACCAGGTTTATTTCCTAAATTTGTTTCCATTGCACTTTTTTGGATTTTTATCGACACACCAACTTTTCTCAGCCAACCTCAGCCAATTCTGAATTGAAAAGGAGCCTAAAAACAGGCAGATTATAGGTTCACTCAAAACTGGAGAATCAATAGCTGAAGACGACCAATTGAGAGTCCCTGTGTTAACAAATAAAAATGAACCACAACTCGAGTATGACCAGATTTTGAGTCATCCACAAGCACTCAAGAATACTGTAAATGCAAAAAAATGAGCTGTAAAACCCTGACTCAATCTTTTTTCTTTGAAACTCTCAAAGTCTGCGGTACCATTTCGAACTTTCACTCTCCAGCACAAACACTAATATCTCTCTAGTCCATCAGCTGCTCTCACATCAGTCATTTCAGATAATGACTCTCAGCTGGTGGAGACGTAGAGCGCAGGGACTCGGGAGGCTGAGCAAAGAGTATCAGCCCTCAGCTTGCGTCTCCCTCCCTTGTTCTTGGTATATAAGGATGAGATGGGGATGAGGAGTGTGCGGGTAACTATCAGTCATCAGCGTTAGGATTAGGGACTGTCATCAGCAGCCGTATGCCTCATATTACCCTCATGGTGACACTAGATGGAGAGAGGGAAGAGAGCGAGGAGGAGGAGTAGGAGGAGGCTCGGGGGAAGGATTACGCCAGCTCTAAGATTTCAGGGTAAAAGTCAGGTAGGGAACAGAGCCTGTCAAAGTAAAGTCTGATAAATGCACAAAAACGGTGGTGTATGAACGTACATTTTCAAATACACACGGATATAAAACAATATGAAACAGAAAATCCCTGCAGCAGGAGCACTTCTCAAGACTGGGTTCCCCAAACACAATGCAGGTTCCTGTTGTAGAAATGTGTGTGTGCATGTATGCTGAGCTGGCTGTATGTGTGTAGAGCTCTATCGTGAAGCTGATATGCGTCTGTCCATGTTTTTTGCCTCTGGCTATGCATGTTGAGTGTTAGTCAGTACAATGGAGACATATGTGCTCTTCATTGATCACATAGAGAGAATAAGCACATGCACAAGCGTGTGTGTGTGTGTGTGTGTGTGCGTGTGCGTGTGAGTGTGTGTGTGTTGAGGAAGGGGAGGGGTCAGCAGCGACAGCAATACTGTAAGTGTTTCCATGTGTTTCTCTTATTCATGAAGACACACATAAACACAGACAGACTGACAAGCATGCTGGCATATCCATGTCAACAAACAAACACACACGCACACACGCACACACACACACACACACACACACACACACAGGAAAACAGAGCCGGTGTGACTCATTAGTTGACTCAGGTCTTGACAGTAAAAATAACATCTGAAAACATTTACCGTATATTCATTAACATTTGGTCCAACTCTTGACGAGAAGCACTTTTAATGGATTTCCATCAAATGCACCTTGCCAGCTCGACTAAATCTGTGCTGCTTCATGAGTACGTACCGTACAGCTACGTGTTTCCAAACATGTCTTTCTTCTTCCTAATTCCACTTCCTCATTCATTCACCATAGTTCCTGTGTGCTGTCGTCGGGGCTATTTTGGTGCATTCACACAAAAAGAGCAAGTTCACAGCAGAGAAAATAATGACAATATTATGAGCTAAAATGTTATACAAGGATAGCGTAGTGATACAATCTAACACCTAATGTATTCTTATTAAGGTTGTACTCACATTTATGCTGTTTGGATGGTACTTTCATAAGCAGGTTTAAAAAAATGTATTTGTGATGCAATGAGTCTTTTGCTGCCTTTGACCATAAAGTATTCATGTTGACCTAAAAGAGATTAATCAAGATTCTTACATGAAAAACAAAAATACAACTACCAAAAAACGAGAATATACTGTATGTTTAATAATATGCAGATGAAAGCAGTACTTGTGTTAATATTCGTCTTAATTTTCTTCAAAAAAGCGCTGGATGAGAGTCCAGCTTTAATGAAGTGGAATCATTTAAAAAAAAAAAAAAAAAATCTGCATGAAGTTTTCTACATCTCTGGCGTCGATGGTTGCGTGATAATCAGAGTGAACGCATAAGCAATCAGAGCCGCTTCTGTTGTCTTTATCTCATTCAAAGTCATTTGTGTTATGAATATAATGTTTGCGTGTCATCTCATAACCAAATGCTCCCATAGCATCATTACACTTGCATGTTCCAAGACTGACTGAGCGTGTTTGCTAGTTTTCCTCAGACCACCATGAATAGGGGAGGCGAGGCAGATAGGCACTTAGCATGT
The DNA here is from genome assembly GCA_943593645.1 of Bovichtus variegatus. Taxonomy (NCBI): domain Eukaryota; kingdom Metazoa; phylum Chordata; class Actinopteri; order Perciformes; family Bovichtidae; genus Bovichtus; species Bovichtus variegatus. The sequence continues at coordinate 9,023,456 of CALSCE010009347.1, forward strand.
AAAAAGACCATATGTGTGAGCATGAGTGTGGGCACAGAGAAATGATATGCCTGTGGTCCTTATGTGATGCCTGGGCTTATGTGAGTCTGTGGGAGGCGTATGACTTTGTTCATACTGTAGTATATTTGTGTGTGCACTGGTCTACGAGTGTGGGTGTGTGCACTTTTTCCACTGGCTGTCACTCGCGCTGCTGCTGATTCTTTGGTAACTTACACTGCCTGTGTGAGTGTGTGTTTCTCTGTGTGTGTTTAAGCTTTTGTTTAATTTCTACTTCCTGTTTTATTCTTGGCCTAATCCAAACGCAACACAGCTGTGCAGTCAGCCAGAGAAAGAGGGCTTGGGGGATGGGTTGCCAGGTCCTGGTGAGTGCAGCCATGCTCTACAACTGCTACCAACAGATGGAAGGGAAATGGGGTTACCAGCTTGGGCTTATCTTCTCTTTGTAGGCCAGACTGACCCCCCCCCCTCATTTGGTCATAATACTATGCTTAAATCTCTATATTTTGGTTTTAGCTTTTTTTTTCTTTCTTCTTTTCACAGCACTTTGATGCATGGACTGTGGAAGGCCATACCCGCCAGCAAAAAACTAAACAAAAGATGAAAGGTTTTACACGATAAATGCTTACGGTCAGTCAATATTATAAGATACGAGGTCACAATTATGAGCCAAAAAAACAACAATCAACCAGAAAGTGGCACAGCAGAATGAATCTGTATGTAGCTTGGTAACGTCCTGACTCGTAACCCTGTTACCATACAACTAAACGGCATTCTCAATGACATATCGAGGGAAACGCAACAAAAAACGTGACAGAACTACTTGGTAAGGTTAAGTAAAACATCATGGTTTGGTTAGCTTGGTAATGCGGGGCTAGTTGGTAAACTGCTGTTAGCTGTGGCGAGCTAACTGCTAACTCGCGTTTCTCTATTTTCTCTCTACTGTTCTGTAAAAACCCAATTAGAAACATCACCTTAGACTTGGACTGGAATGGAAATTTTTCTCAATTTTCGGACATTTTATAGACCAAACGATTAATCAATTAATAGACAATAGATGAATCGATAATGACAATAATTGTTAGTCTCAGCCCTAATTTTGTTCAGCATTGTACACCATTGCGTTCAATGGGACGGTTATTGAAGAGGGAAAATAAAGCGTGACCGCAGTTTATTCAAAACACGTATTTCCACCACTGACTCCCGTCTCGATAGCTACTGTCCGACCAAACATTTTCTTAACGCCATTTTCAGTTATCGAGGCAAAACAACCATTCCACTTTTGATGAGCGGTTACTACTGTGACAGAAGACACAAGTTAATGGTGCGACACAGTTAATATGCTACATATAGCAAAGGTCAAAATAGCCAAGGCAGCTTGCTATTGGTCGATGGCAACATTTGCAGGTCAAAGTTTGCACAAATTCATTTCTGAATAAATTGAATTTGAACATTTCACCACTTTAAATGCGGATGTAACCACGCCTAGTCCATCAGAACTTTGACTTGTCTCATAAGCTTGACATATTATCTCCAGATTTAGACCTGCTGGTCGATCTCATAACTTCAATGAATGGAGAATGAAACATTTATATCGTGTATACCTAAAGTGTCTTTTCCTTTTGGAAATGTGCTTCCATAAATTGAGTCACATCAACAGTCGACAGAGAAGTGGACCCTTTTCACGTCTCACCTTAAAATAGTATTTTTTTGTGGCTGGATGTATAATAGTATCTGACCCACATAAAGGAGGAAACGTCAGATTCAAATATACAAAAGTAAATATTTCTCCATTTTTGTCACACCTCAAGAGAGCTGGTTGATGCAGAAAAATCTAACTTTTAGGGGAGCCAGTGCTCAAGACATACACATGAAGCAGTATATTGATTAGATTAATATTTCAGATGCTGCTGTGTCTGTGTATGTGATGAGGGCAATCAAGAGCTAAAGATGTGGACTCTCAAGCTCGAGCTCCACTGAAGTCAGCCCTCTTCTGTCTCGCCTGCCTGTGGAGAGCCGAGGCATCTCTCTCTGGTCTCTCTCAACACAGCACATTCATTATTAATCTACCAGTCTCTCCCTCCTTCTCAGCTCAGCCAATTACAGTCGGGCCCCTGTGACTGCTGCCTGTCTCATTTGACGCTGCACTGGTTTGGCTTTGATGTCTCTATCAACACGAAAGAGCCGAGGACCGAGTCTTAATAGAGCAGAGGGGGGATTATGTGACTGCCTGCCTCTGGGGGTGGAACATTTTTTTTTTATATATATGTATGTTTAATTCATACTTTATTTTATTATCAGGAGACTTTGGGCCATGCTTTAGCCAGGGTCTCGCCCCTCTCTGCTCTCTTATCACAGTGACATGGTCGTTAATCCTGTTACTCTTTCATTTGGGGAGCCTGCGAGCGGAGCAGGCTCCGTCTACCCGAGGCCTCGCGCTCCTCCCTCCTGGGCTGGTAGCCTTTTACTTCTTCTGCTCATTTCGTGTGGAGAACGCTTTGATTAACCAGCAGCAACCACTCGGCACGCAACACTGGTGGTGTGGTATGAGCTCAGGCTGCTTTTGGCTCATAAATGTTAATGTTTTTTTTTTGTTTTTTTTTAAACCAGAGTTCAGAGGTCAGTTAGCTTTGAAATCAATTCAGGAAATGGAAATGTTACTTGACAAAAAAGATCTAAACAAAGATTCTCCACACAAGTGAAAGCTCAGTTGTGCAAACTTCAATTATCAGTCAAATTTAAATGAACGGCAACTGTTGCTACAACAGTCGAGAGATTAATATGCTTTTCCCTCACCGACATTTACGTACTGTAATGCTCAGCTCCCTGGTTGAGTCACTTATTCATTTGTTGAAGTGGGCTCTTTAGCCTCAGTTGAACTTTTTATAATAATCCTTCCATCACTTCCCTACCTCAGGTCCCACCCGCTATTTGCAGCGCTGACCTTTAAAGCAGGAAGTTACTGTTAACACAACTCCAGCAGCTGCAACGACAACCTGCTTTACAGCATTTTTCTCATCAAGCACAGCGCTTGTGCACATTTTCCTCCACCGACTCACACGCTCAGGTCATGGGTTGCCATGACTTAAACTCATGACTTCAGATGACAGCAATGGTGTCAAGTTAAAAGACTGCATTTGATGACAACTTCATATTGCAAAATTCATCTTCATTCTACATGGATTTTCATTAACGGCAAACAGCAAAGGGAGAATATTACATAAACCTGTGATGTAATTTTCTGAGCATGACTCAAAGCACTGGGGAACCCCACGCAGAAGACACATCTCAAAGCTGGTTTCTTTAAGAAAAGACAACATTGCATACATTTATTAGGGATGGACGCCAATTTCCAATACATGCAAATCACCATTGTCCTTTAAATGTAGTGTTGACATTATTGCAAACACTTGTCTCCCTGCTGTTTTGTGTATTATATTTTTATTATCTTAGGATAAAAAAAAACATTAACAATTACATGGGATGCCTTGTTCTGCATAATTTAACGTATACACAGTGGGAACAGGAATGGCAATGCTTTAGACATCATCACAGCCTCTTCATAACCCCGCCCACCCCAAACCCACTGCCCGCATGCAGTTTGCACTGCACAAAGACCAAAAGTCACGTGAGACAGCCTGCAAAGAGCACAAGAAGCATTCACAGTAAAGGAGGATAGGAAGGAGGATAGGATGGAGGGGAGGGAGAGTAAAAGATGAGAGGAGAAGGAGGGGAGGAGGAGAAGAGAGGGAGTGAAACAAAGTGACTGCAGCACTGGCCTTGGTTTAGACAGGAGAAGGAGCAGCATAGTCCTAGTATTTCATTCTAACTTCTCCCACACTTCAACTCCCGTCTCCTGATTGTGGTACTCTTTCCATTGTCTTTGACACAAAAAAAGTTTGTTTATATATGCATGTATATATGTATATACATATACGTATGTATATAGATATATATAAACACATTTTTTTTTTTATAGCTACAGCACCTTTTCCCATGGGGCAACAGTGTCAATACCTCGCACATGGTTCATGGCCGTGCCAAAGAAAAAAAGAAAAATAAAAAAAACAATATATTGGTCAGGATATTTATCTTTTTTTCCCTAAAATTGGCATTTGACATGATGATATTCTATTGCCGTCTGGGGGAGGGAAGGGACAAAAGGTTCTTCTTTTGAGTTTATATTCAAGTTTTCTCCTTTTTTTCTGGTGTATAATTTCTTCTTTTCCTGTTTAAAAAGAGTTCACACTTTTGTGATTTGCGTGTGCTGCTCTTCATCAAAAGGTTCATTTTCCGGATCAGAGTCAGTGGTGTCAGAGTATCGATAATGGTCTGGCTCATTGTCGCTAACGTCCGGGGTGACGGATGTCGAAGTGCTTGCCTCAGAATTCGAAGGCTCCTCCACGGTTTTCGTAAAATACAACTTCACCTGGAATTGCAAATTATAAAAAACTAACTTCAGTCTGTGCAATAAAAAGAATCATAAAACAAGCCCCATCATTTCTCTTTCAGCAGCAGAGCTTGACAGACTTAAGAGATACTCAAATCAATCAATCAGGCAAAATATCTAAATTAAATCCTTACCTTGAAGTTTGGCGAGAAGTAGCGGTTAGCTTTGTCTTTGTTGGCCTTGTCCAAGTCGTTCTTAGTAAGCGTCAGGATGAGGTAGTCCCTGTCCCTGTCGCTTTCCCTGCCGCTTTCCCTGCAGCTGTCCCTGCACTCGGCGCTCTGTGGCTGGCCCTGGCCCGGTGCCGGTACCCCCTGCTGGCTGTCTGCATTGTTCACCGCCCCGTTCTCCATCTTGTCCCCGCTCTCCTCTGGTCCAGGGATGAAGAAGGTGTTCACCCAGAAGTGAAACATTTTGTCCTGGGGGGGGGCACAGGTGATGAGACACGTAATGAGAAATTTGTCAAAATAGAGTATTTTAAAAGTAAGTTTTCATTACAGCTGGCGTTATTCTATAAACTACCGTTAGTCCATCTAAATGCCTCAATACCCATCTGTGACACTCAGCCTTGAGCCCATTTGTTTCTACTGAAGACGTGAATCTTTAAAAATTGCTCAAATTTTCATTTTATGACCGAGATTTTAGCCACAATTTTTTTAGCAAACAATTCTCAAACATTGGTAAATAAAGCATCTGTTGGGGACTATTTTTCAACTGCGGATTAATACACATTTGCTGAAACAGAATGGGCCCCATTCTGTTTTCTTGTCTTTTAAAAAAAAAAAAAAAAAAAAGTACAATTGTTGGCACCCAGCTAAGTGAGAAAATGCTTTATCAATTGGCTACTTATTGTTCTTTGACCTAGCAGAGTTCATGGCAATTAACAGCTGAAATAAGATATTAATGACAGACAGAATTATTTTTAATTAAGCTACAAATAAAGCCCCTGAACAAACACACACACACACACACACACACACACACACACACACACACACACACTAACCTTCTTCATCATCTTATTCTGTTTATGGAAGAACTCCACTTTGATGTCTCCACAAACTGGCAGCGGCTGGGGGAATTCAAAAAACATGTGCTTGTCCTCGCGCCGTGTGTGACCGGGGTTTGACGTGTGAATCTTCACTTTCAGCTGGTACACCACAAACTGGGGATCTGCAGAAAGAGAGTCAACGTTGCACCGAAGTGAAAACGCAAGAAGAAGAGTGAGTGACAGGAGGAGCAGGCAGTGAATCAAGAAGAGCAAGACAGGATGACCAGTGTTACTGCACGGGTTTGTCAAAAAGAAAGAGCACACCACCTCTCCCCTCTGAATAAGCGCAAAACATTAGAGCTGCAATGATTAATAGACTAACAGATCGACAGAAAAAAAATTGCAAATTATTTTGATAATCGATTAATTGTCAAAAGTAATTTTTTCATGCAAAAATGTCAGAAAATGCTGTTTTCAGCCTCTCAAATATGGAGATGTCCTGCTTTTCTCTGTTTGATATCATTTTAAACTGAATATATTTAAGTTCTGGACTGACGAAACTAAAAAAAAAAAAAAAAAAAAAAAAAAGACATCACCATTGAGAAACTGGGACGGACATTTTTCACTATGCTCTGACATTTTATAGACAAAACGATTTATCAAGAGAAAAAACAGCAGATAAATCGATAAAGATAATCGTTAGTTGCAGCCCTACAAAACATATCAAAATTAAATGCGGGGAAAGGGAAAGACCACTAAATAAAAAAACACCCAAAAAGACCCATTACCAGAGGCATACGACCCTATTCTGATAGACAGTCACGGTTTGGTCCTGGACCAGCGCAACACTTTGCACATAGAGGAATTTTAACCCTTCCTACTTCCTGTCAGGGTGGGTGTGGTGTTGGAGATGACTTCATATACCTTCATATAAACTAATCCTGCTAGGCAACACGTCTACCTCAGACTGCTCCTGCCTGGTGGATCTCTGGGGTCATATAAAAAGGCAAATGAGTGAAATGATAATGATGAAAGGCTCATTTACCCCAATGCCAATTCCCTTTCTTGAAGCCCTGAGGGATCGGCTCGCTCCTGTTTTTAACGGTACTGTCCCCTTAGAGAGAAAGAAGGACATTATCACAAAACGGGACCTGGTGGGCCCGTCAGGGGCGTGACATCACTGCAGGCACAAAACACAAGAGCGCTACACAAATATTTACAGGTATTCTGCATCTACATAGCTTTTCTGGGAAACATCATTCAGTACGTGGCTTTAAAAGTGCAGGTGTGAATCTCAACAAATTTGAGCTGGTGTGTTGTGGGATGCACAAATGTGACGGAGGAAAGAGGGAACTGGAGATCGCCGACAACCACAAAAACAATCAGACTTGTCTTTGGTGAATTTAACGAACAGAAATGTGTGATGTCGAGTTATTTGTAACAGAATTATCAAAGTAGCTTCTCCTATTTTATATCTGTGGTGAGCTAAAAAGCTGGAGCTAGAAAAGGGTGGTGTGTGTGTGTGTGTGTAAAGAATTCTAACTCAGAATAGGGCCTTTTTCAAGGGAGTGTTAGGAGGAAAGAGAAAGTTCAATACAGTCAGTAACTGTTAAGCACAGTCAGGTGTTAAGGGTGAAAAAGCAACAGAAGTTAAAGAAGAGGCGTTTTCTTCTGACCGACAGCTAAAAATGGATAAATTCAGATACAAGAAAGCCAAAACATTTTGTGACTCAGACACATTTTGAGGAGGAAAAACAGGATTGTTTTAGATTTTTTTTCCCACCCTCCTAAAACCATAATACAGAAATATTAAACCTCTTTAACAGTAAAACACACCGCATTAACATGTTGCGAAAGCATGGATATGCACAATAAAAATACATTTCTGCTGAAAAGGGGGCAAAAAGCGTCACCTGCATAGAAATTTTACCCACGGTCTTACAAATGTCCCCACGGGGATGACTTCAGTTGAGTCATTAGTTAGAAGATGTGGAAAGCTAAAATCAGGACTGATACTTTTAAAACTTTTTTTTTCCTTTTTTTAGAAAGCCGAGTTAGACTGCTTTGCGTTAGTGCCACTGAACGCGGGGAACACGTGCCACTGCTTTGCATACACACCATTTTACAAGAAAGTCATACCTCTTAATCTCTTAAACAAACATGCAGTGATATGTAAATACTCATGACTGAGCGACTGAACTCACTACAAAAGACTCCTTTAACACTTGAATGTTAAATACATTTTTTTTTTTTTTTTTTTAAAAATCACTGACCAAAATATTTAATTCCTTTACTGACTTTAAGTTACTTCCTGGTTATGTGCGAGTAAAGCACATAAAAACATACGTGGCTTTTACTGTACTCTCAGTGCGTGCTTTAAGTCCTGTGCTCGGTTTAAACAGGGCATATTGTAATTCCTCTGAATACTGTGCACAAAAAAAAAAGTATGACACAGCAGAAATTAGCAAATGAAAGCAGAACCTGACTAATAAAAGACACTCCACATGAGGAAGCTACAAATATTTTAAAGAGACGCTCAACTTTGCAGGAATTTGAAGGTTTCTTAGATAGTAAAGTTCTTAAAAACACAATCAATTTCTGTTTTCATGCGTTTTCCTTTGAAAAAAGACATCCTATGATCCTAATAACATTTTATAATCTCATTATGAGAAACAGAGAGGATCGTATTTTTTTGTTTTGTTTTTTCTAAGTGGGCAGAGAATGAGTTGGCCTTGTTGCAAGCAGCAACGAGAGGACTCGATCATTAAAAAGCTGCCCTTGTTAGTCAAAAGGTCCAAAAATACGGCAGCGAATTTAAGCCACACTTGTACGGATCGAGTCAACTCTACCAGAGATGACCTGCTCTGTTCTGTGGTGCTAAACTGCAGCGTGGGTGAGCCCTACAGTGCAGAACACATCCAAGGCTCTCGCTCCGTTTGAACAGCGGTGTGCATGCCTACGCCCTAGTTTGGAGTTAAAGTTGAACATGAGCGTGACTCACTGCAGGTGCCCCCGCTGAACATAGGGAGAGTCTCGAACACCATTTTGTGGAAGAGGAGCGCCACTGGCTTGTACTCTAGCTGGTTCTTCAGTAGGTAGCTGTAGTAGTAGACGTAGCGGCGCTGGCTCGGGATCGTTACCCCCTGCAACAAACAACGGTGACAATGTTTAGAGATCCTGAACATACACAAAATGATGCTCTTTCTTCTGTGTTCAAGTGTTAGCAACTAGAGCTGGAAGTAAAAATGACTCGACAACAATTTTGATAATCATTCGAGTCGATTTTAAAGCAACAATGACAAATATTTTCTGAGACCAGCTCAAATACAAGTGAGTATTTTCTCGGTTTTCCATATTTGTTAACTGACTATATGTAGATTTGAATATGTCAATAGACTTTTTCCCAAAATTTCTGACATTAACTGGACAAAAACAATAATTAATCCAGGAAATAATCTGCAGACTAATGGATAATTAATCATTAGGTTTCAATTTACGACCTTTTTAATTATTGAATAATCTGGTGATTATTTTCTAAATTAAACTATTAGTCTATAAACTGTGTCAAAAAATATCCACCCCAGTTTCGGAAAGTTATGTCTTTAAATGTTTCGAATTTTTTAGTCAGTCCAAATCCCAAAATATATTCAGTTTAAAAGGATATAAAACAGAAAAGTAGGTACTCTCCATCTCAGAAAGCCTGAAAACAGCTTTTTTAAACGTATTACATTTCTTCGGGAAAAATTACTTCGACGATTAATCAATTATCACTAGTCGACTAGTTAGTCGACTTACCGCTGCCGCTCTAAATTTGCAACAACTGATCTGAACAGTTGCTTTGTTGAGACATTTCGTCTCAGATTGACAGCTCACCTTCTTGTCCCTTGTCCTGACTTCTCCGTAAAAGTCGAGCGCTTCTTGGGCATCCAGGAATTTGCCGCGATGGAGGAGATAGGCGCAGATCATGACACCAGTGCGGCCCTTCCCGGCCTTACAGTGGATGGCCGCCACGTGATTGTCGTCCTCGCTGAGCCACTGGTCCAGGTCTTCACAAAACGGCTTAATTAGCTCCAGCTGAGGAGGGTTGTGGTCTTCGAAGGGGTACTGTGCAACTGATGCGTGACGGGATGCAGGCCCACGCAAAATTGTAACCAGAGAAGAAGAAAAAAAAATGTGGACACAAAGCAGAAAAGGTCAGAGGAGACAGGACGCAGTAGACATTTCGTGGGATTTTATCGACCTTGTGTCATCAAGCTTTTAGGTCAGTTTTTTTAATTAATTTTTTTATTAAAGATGGAAAGCATGTATGGAACATATAACTCAGCCTACCTCTGCAGTTAAATTTGGCAGCATCGTAGTGTCTTTCTGCACAGCTGAAATTGAAAGAACAAAATTCAGTCAGCAAATACACAGAGGAAGTTATTAAGTGAACAATGAGCAGTTCAGTTATGAACAAAATGTGGAACACTTACAGGTTGTAGATTTTGTAATGGTTTTTATGCTTTGAATCCAAAAACCTGTTTGCAAGAGAGAACAATATACGTATGAGACCAGAGCAAAACGAATGGACACGAATATTCTGTAATAGAACGCTTTTCTCTTATATCAATGATCACAGAGCAACTCACCGTACTACATCGTCTATATTGTTTCTGTACACGCCTTCAAGTCTCTCTGCAGGAAAGCCCATAGCAATGATGTTTGGGTAGATATCTGTTCAGGCAGGGGGGTTAAGGAAATGTACATTGTGCATGACTGTGGAAATCAATCCTTTTCCGAAAACAAGGCATGAAGGCGGCATTACCGAGGCACCCAGCGCCACATCTTTAACTTGAAGAAAAGGTAAGTGTGTCTATGGTAGGTCTTTCAACAGCTATACAACAGACTAAAAATGAAATGCATTTCTTCACTTAAAAGAAATCATAAATCTATAAGAATTTGCTAATAGAGCACATTTACAAGAATGCAGAGGCAGGCAGCAGAGCGTGAAAAAGTTTCAGCCAATGTCAATATGAGGGTGTCATTGTAGTTATGGATAGATGGGAGCACAGAGGAGCGACGCTGATGTGTGTGTGTGTCTGTGTGTGTGTTGTGACAGATGGCCTTGACAGTGAAAAGCAGGCAGAGAAGACGGGAGTAACAGTGCTCCTGCACGAGCCAGGCCCACATGTGGGTGCACGAGGAGAGTCTCCGCTCCCTGACCTGCATTTATTTTTAGAGCACAAAGTTATATTGGGATGATCGCAAATGTTCGGCTTATCTCTCTTTTGAGCTCAGCCGGACCAATTTGTATATCTACGAGATCGAACGCAGGGAACATGAAGAGACGGGTAGGAAAGAAAAAAAAAAACCGCTTCATCAAACAAAACAAAAAAACCTTGTGTTATGACTTGCAAGTTGCACATGCAGCAGAAGGTAGTGGTTGCATTTCTATGATATGCAGCGATGGACAAGACACTTAACAAACCACAAAGACCAGATTCCACTACAACTTCTGGTTGCACCCCTTTGCTCGTGCTACACCTGCCTTTAAAGTCGCCTTACATCATCAAACGGGGCTCCATATTTCAGCGCAGGATAGTGATGGAAAATGTCGTGGCCAATTAAACAGTGACATACATACAATCTTAAAAGGCGCAACTCAGTGTCATGTTGCATATAAAAGAATAATTGAGCTGGCACGCATGTCTTTGAGGCTCGGCTGCAACGCCTACCTGTAACTGAAGTCTGCTTGTCGCCATAAGCTGTGGGATTTCACACTTTAACCACTGACTAAAGGGCAACCTTTTCTTATACTTCCTGTGCCACGGTGTCAAAAATAGAAAAAGCTGAATATTTCTAATTAGATGCCTCATTTTGAGCAGAACTTATTTTTCTAGAGTCAAATCACTTTTTAACTGGTCAGAAAAATTTGACACACACGTCTGACAACTCTGGCTAAGCTAGTGTGTGCACATATACCTGCACGCGTCACACACACACACGAATCCAGTAGACACATATATCCAAGGATTAATGCCATTTCAAACATTTTTAGCTGGAAAAAAATAAACATATGACAATCTTCATTAAACCCCAGTAAAAGGAATTCATTAAGCGCCCTGCAGTTTTATGCAGCTGAGGTATGCTCAACACAGGCCTTGATGCATGAATTCAACAAGCCCAATAGCAAATCTATGGTATTATTTCCATACTGCCAAGCTACTTCCCTGTAGCTCACGACATAGAAGCCTATCTGTGCATACTGTGCCATAATCCCGTTCATTAATGCCTCAAAAGACCTAATTAGGAGCCAAATACATCTTTTCAATGCTATTTGACGGGCTATGCTAACCCTTGGACCTAGTGGCAAAGTGATCCCAGTCAGTCTATTCTAAGTGTTTTTAAAAAGCTCCACAGCTCCCAGGAGAGCCTCAGCCCAGGGCATGGGGGGCTTGGTCTCTGCAGCTGGGAGGAAACGCACATACGGGACCCCCGACGGAAGCTCCAAGTAGGAGGAAAAAAAAGAAAGAAAATCTGCCGTTTCAGGCACGCCTTTTCTTTAAAGCCAGCCCTGCCTCAGCTCTATGCATACGCCAAATCCACAACTGGGAGCATGAGAGAGGGGGGGAAAGAGAGAGTGGGAACCGGCAAGCGCTGAGTGAGGAGGGGGTGGGGAGGACAGGAAAGGAGGAGAGCAGAGGAAAGGGGGCAAGCAGAGGGAGGGAGAATTAGAGTGGGAGTAGTAAAGAAAAAGAGCAAAGGAGAGGTGGTGGGTTGAGAGGGTAAGAGAGGGAGAGAGCACTCAGACAGCAACGCTGATACAAGATCACTGGCAACTCTATTTTAAGGGCAATTCCCAGAACTGTGATACTGCATTACATAACTGCAGAGAGACCATATTGTTTTTAGACACCATGCCAAAAATGATAAAAGGGATGGTTAGAAAGGGCCCACATCAGAACAAGAGGAGACTTCAAGCCAAAAGAAAGAAGTCACTTTTGAGTGGCGTGCCCCCTTCACACACCTGCACAAACCTCTAGAGGCCACAAGTTTTACCACATTAGAAAATCAGGTGAGAAACATCTGATCAAATATTGCGATACACACATTTCAGAATCTGCAGTCATGCATACATCCCAGCCGACACTTCAGTTCAATAAGTTATCTTTGGAGGCAAGAAAACTAGCACTCAGCTTTACCTTTTCCATTCTTCTACAAAAGAAAAAATGTTTTTCAGCAATGTTAAAGTGAATGCAACCATACTGATGATAACCAGAGCAAATTATGTCCATAAATACAAGGCCTGTTCAGATAACATGATGTACGTATCCAGATAGGGCTGCGTCTTAAAATCATTTTCATTATAGGTTAATCTGCCAAAATGCTTTTCTTGATTAGTCAATTAATCAGTCTATAAAGTCTGAAAAATAGGGGAAAAAAATGCCCACCAGTTTGTTGACAACTTCAAATGTCTTGTTGCGTGCGACCAACAGTCCAAAACAAAGAACTATTCAAAATAATATCATAGAAAACCCAGCGCATTTCCACATATAAGAAGCTGGAAGCTGTGCATTTTTGCAACAAACAACAAATTATCAAAATTGAAACCAGAAATATCAAACTTTGGATCAAAAGGCTGAAAAGGTGTTTTGAACTCCTGATACAAAGTCAAGTGTAAATCACACTATAGCCATGACCCACTCTCAGTACTGTCACACATTAGATTTTGCATTTAGTTGTCTATGGTCAACCACATCATCTGCTAATCTAGTTCATCACCAGCCAAAAAAAACAAAGTACCAACTTCAGTACCAGCATCACTGCAGTTAGGGAACCAGGTCAACTATTATCAGTGGTAATAGATGAGAAATGAGTCCTGCAGAGGGGCCTGAAATAGCAAATCTTGAAGCGAGAAATGATTGTAGCTCCATAAAAAAGGGAAAGGAAATGTTAATTAGATTTCCAAAAGATATGTTATTTAAGGTAAAAAGCAAAGTTATTTAGGATCCATCAATGAATACTTACCTATGGAGGACACAGGTGAGGGGATGCAAGGAGGTTAGTCTTTTCAGAAATGTGCATCATAAACCTAGCATATAATGAAATTACATATATTCTAGATGTATGAACATAAAAAAATTTAAAAAAAAAAAAAGACATCCTGAGATAAGACAGCTACCTGCCTTCAAACAATGATTAACTAATAACTAATGATTAGAAAAAAAAGACATAATGCCACCAAGAATTTCACAACCTCAAGCTAGGTCCGGTGGCGACAGGTATGCAAGTTAAAAGCCCTGTCGTTCTATCAAACACACACTAATATGCATTTGAACGGGGTTTTCCAGCTATAATATGACTATGACATTTATGCGTGCTGGTTTGACAGATCCACCATCTTTCAAACATGCTGGGTGACAGCAAAGCTGCGCTGTCTGACCAACTAGCCAGCCAGCTAAGTAGCAGGAAAGCTAACTACCTCACGTTACTGACATTTCTGCTTTTAGTTCTCCTACGTAATGCAACTATTACACATTACTAGTTAACGTTCCGGGTGAAAATAGGAAACACAGGGAAGGATACATGTTAAGTCCAGGTCGAAGCCATCCTCTTGATATCTCCTTTTGTTCCGGCTGACCATTTCTTTTATAATCGCAGCCATTGTAGCAGGTGACAGGAGTCTATATGGGGTAAATGATGAAAACAGGTTTTTCTAGTATTAGCTGTCTGGCCGTGTATGTCGCAGTCAGTGGGTCTGCTCTGAATTTTTGCAGGTCCTCGCAGAGAAGTGCTAGCCAGCAGAGCTAGCAGTGGCTGTCGGAAGGATTAGAAAGGCTTCCTCTGGATCATAAAGACGGGCCTTGCTCTGCTCCTCCGTGCAGGCCCGACTTTGCCGATCCTGCAATTCGTCTTGCAAACAACCCCGAATAAAATACATGCAGCTGTCCTTCAGATGCCAGTCACTGTCCAGGTCGATGGCTCAATCGCAGCCGCCGCGATTGACAGCGAGAGGACAGAGAACTCACCGGTTCCCGAAACCCGTATCCAGTCACTCAGACTGAGCTAGCTCGCTAGCTAACGAGCTAGCTAGCGCTAGCAACAATAGCTAATGCTACCTCCTTTTTCGATCCAAAAGCCTCCTAACGATTCAACATTGTCATCGACTGATTGCCAAGAACACATCTGAAAAAAAGTGACAGGCTCCACCTTAAATGTATATAGACTATACAACGATCAGAAATCTGCACAGATTGGTTTGACAGTTCCGTCCCGGGGAATCATCTTCTTTTCTCGCTCCTCTCTCCAGCTGAACTCTCAGGCTCCCATCATGGCCTCCACCGAAGGAAAAAAAGAAGGTAGAGCAGGCTGGGATTTTAGAACGAATATCCCGCCGCCTTCACTATATAGTCCCACAGTTTCATTAAATTCGGCAAATGGAGCATTAACTCAAATTGTTTCAACAATTAATATTAAATACTGATGAACAACTACTTACATGTGTAATTGTTGTAACCCTAAAAAGCGCAACAACCGAGTTATTTCGTTCATCTGGCGGAAGGATAAAGTGAGTCCGCATGTGACGCTCCCTTCTGTCAAAGTGATCACGTGTGGCTGTAATTAGGGAAGTTTCCAACATAATGTCACTTTTCGCGGTTTAAACTGTCACTTCAGCCTATAGAAAATATATCCTTGTAACATATTAATGCATAAGATATGTATTTACAATGTAAATTAGTATACTTACCAGTACCATGTTTGCCTTCTTCATACAATGTCCTCAAATAAATCCTAAATTATACGTTTTTAATTGCATAGGCCTTAGACTGTAATGTTATTGTTTACATAGTAGTCATTGATGCACAAAAAAACAACAATATTACATCATGCGTTATACAATTAAAGATAGATTCATAGCCTAAGTTGGTATGATACAATTGTTATTAATGTAATAATAATACTACTACTAATAATTATAATAATTATGCTAATCACTTAATAACACTAATACATATTTAACTGGTTACAATTGCGTAAACGTAAACATGTGCGGGTTTCTTATTCCTTTATTATAGTAAATTGAATATCTTTGGTTTTAAATTGTTGTGAGGATGTCACCTCGCGAAATTGTGATGGAAATGTTCCCCTATTTTCTGACATGTTATAGACCAATCGATTAAGTGATTAGTTGTAAAACTAATTGGCAGATCTAAAAAAAGAATCGTTAGTTGCATTTCCACCCTACCAGCAAAAATAACCTTATGTGACTTTGTCCTGCCTTTCAGAAAACGACTATGGAGGCCCACAATTGCTAAAGCCAAACAGCACCAGCGACAGAATGAGAGGGGCTTCACATTCACGATGCAAAATGATTGAGGACACAATCTCTCCTAATAAACTATGTGCAAACATCATCCTACATCTGGAACCAATTAAGCCCTACTCAACCCATGGTCATGCAACATGACAGCTGTGCAAACCATTTCAGATCAAATCTGTTGTCACTAATTGACATTTTTAAGATTTAAATAAACATCCTTTCAAGTCAACCTTCAAGCCCGAGCTGAACACCTGAGTGGAAAAGTGACTTTATCACATTTCTGGGTGTTAAACATGGTTAATCTACATTTAGAAATATTAGGCCTAGATATTTAAACCAGTAGCCGTCCTGGTCATTTCTCAGTGACATGACATGATGTACAGTAATTGGAGAATTTATAAAATACTGAGGGTGCGGTACAGCAGATTTATATGGGGTTACCTGGAACATCGCAGATTAAATGATCTGATCCCATGTGAGGCTAATTAGGAATCTGCTTCTTACAGGGGAGACTTGATTCTCCTCATAGAATAACACTCATCTCATAGCAATGTAAGCCTGTGCAGCTTAATGACTGGCAAAATTAATCAGTCCTTCAAGTTCACTCAACCATCTCTTAAGTATAATTTGAAAGAGTCTCAGGATCTCATTAATCTGTAATAAAAGATCTGTCTGGCAATGCCAAACCAGGGCAAAATCCAGTGTTTTACCATTCAGACAAATGTGCGTAAGATGTTACAGCATTTTAAAGAACATCGACTGCTGTGACTGCTGCTTGTCCAAGTCCTCCCCCCCCCCTCCATTTAACAGAAAGACTGTTTTTGGACAACAGGTACACACACACAGGACAATCTTTGGGTGTGGTGTCAGTGAGAGAAGTTCTCATAATTAGTGCAGTTATCAAGCGTATAAAAGCCCTTTACATTTACAGTTGTACCTCATTCTGTTATTTGAATGTTTTCCTGTACTACTTCTTGCCACCAGATGGCAACACTGCACTTTTGGCTTTGCAGCCCCAGAATGCCACTGCCCGCTAGACTTTAACCTCCAATTGATAAGTATGCTCCCTGTACAGACAAAAGTTAATGTAGAGCTTGTTGCATAACCAGTGGCACAAATCCATTTCATTTAAAGGCATCTTACACAATATCCCAGCATCAGGTAGTCACCAATGATTCATATAATGACACATTTGTTTCTTTATTACTGCATTTGTCTTCTTAAAACTGCAGGTATTTATTACATGAATGCACATGCCCACTTTATAAAATTACACACATCTCAGAGACAGGCAACAATCCCTGTTTTATAGTGTTGACATTTGAGAGAAAGGCAGTTTCACATTATAAAAAACTCTCTGATGTATTTCACAATATCAAACATTAACATGATGAATTAATCAACATCCATACATGTAAAACAAATAGGCACTGTAGGCAGTGATAAAACTGCAAGTAACTTTCATTCAGGTCGTACAAATAACTCGACAGACAGTGATGTAATTGCCATAAAATGCTATACAAAGTTTTTTTTGTCAAGCAGCCCTCAGACATTACATGTGAAAATGATTTCCCTGTCTTGGGATGTGCTCCTAAATTTAAAAAAGAAAGAAAGAATCTCAAGTTACCTTTAATTTATTAAAATACATAGCTTAAGTTAATATGCATATAAACATACAATGGATTCATAAATCACATGGTTTTATAGGAATGTAAAAAATTTAACTGTATAAGAAAAGTCATTTTGATTTGGTGAAGACGGCCACCCCCGACAGAATAATAACGAGTATTTTTGTATAAGATCAAACGAAACTCTATATAAAATACTTGCAGCCCCCTTTAAGAACCAATGCATTTCACTGGTGAGCTGAGTGCTGCTGTTTACTTGTTCTTCTGCAGAGAGGTGTAGTACTCCACCAACACCTTCCAGGCCTTGGGGGCCATGAAACCATCTGGAGGGTTCTCTCCGCTCCGAGCCATGTTCCTCATCTTGGTACCTGAGATAAACTCAAACTCAGCATGTCTGAGAGAATGAGGAATGTGGAAAGGGCAGAATGGAGACATGTTATTAGAAGTGTTGTTGACTATTACAATATTTACAAATCAGTGCCGTGATTACACCTGGACAGAAATACCAAAAGGTGGATGTAAATCTGCGAGAGTGAGCCTCAGAGTTTAGGGAGTTATCTTAATATTTATACTAAAATCTGCTTGCATTGCCACCAAGCTGATATGCAGAGTCACGGAGGGTTTTATGTGAATACAATGTAATGTTTTGCCTTGAGAGATGTGGTCCTTTAAATGTAAATGTAATGCTGCGTCAGAATTTCACAGTGAGTCATAAGAAATGTGCAATAAATCCCACTTTTGCTCCATTTTTTTTTTCTGCACTTGGGTTCACACCAGGACAACCATGTCAGTACATTTACAGGTTTTACATTAAAACACAATTAGACAAAATAAATAATCTGAAGTAGACAACAGCACATGCAACAACAACAAAAAAACAGCAGATTTCTTCTTTTTCTTCACTCACCTCTCTTTGTCGTAGAAGTCCATAGCCTTCTTCATCTTGTTGTAGGCAGCGACCCTGAAGGGGATGATCTCCACAGAGGTGAGGCCCGGCGCCATGGTGAGGACCTTGCTTCCGTGGGTGGGGTCATACAGGTCCTGCTTAGTCTCTGGGTGAGGCAGGCCTGCTGGGTCCCGGCCAACAATGTAGAAGTTTGCTCCGGCGACCATTCTGGCTCTACAGTGCCACTGAACCTGACAACACGTTGAAACATATGCAGGTTAATATTTAATCACACATTTATATTATCAAGGGTAAATGGTTGACTGATCGTAACCTCTGGCTAAACAACAAGCCACCACTCCTTACCTCTGTGGGTCCAGCGTACATCATAGGTGAGGGGAAGATGGCAACAATGGCGCTGGTTGGGTCCAGGACGCCCTCCTCCATCACGGCAGCATGCTGCTTCATCCGCCAGTCCAGAGGCACATCGTCATCTTTGGTCCAGCCGCCGAGCGGGTGCAGCAGGAGGACTGGATTCTTGTAGCCTCGCTCCAGCAGACGGCGCTTGGTGTCCTGCATTAGCAGCGCGTGACCGTTGTGGACCGGGTTGCGCAGCTGGAATGCGAATACCGCGTCTACGGAGGACAACATGGAGGAGTACAACATAAAGTTCACACAGCAGTATTTGTAGCAACAGCAGCAGTGTTATGGCACAGTGGAGTCGTTGAGATGATGATCGCCGCGGTCCAAAATATGTGAAGAATATTGTGCATTTTAAAAAACTGTCGCAGTGAACATGCTCATGATACGTTTCAACTCAAGACTTCGCTTCAGAAATTTGCCATCAAAATTGCAAAAGGATGAGTCTGTTGATATTCTAAGTTTTATTTTTTTCATTGTCAACAAATCCCATGGAAAGACCAAAACCAACAATGACTTGATCTTCCTAACAAGTATGTTGTCGTCTAAGTAAGAGTATCAGCAAAACCTAATATAGTTTATTCTTGTCACGTCATAAAGCTCAACTGTTGTCCAGAAACTATTAAAAACTCATCAATGTTACACTGGGTGACATCATTACCACGAACATGAGCAATGTTGTTAATATTCGGTCTTTAAGCGGGTTTGTTAACAATAAGAAAAAATATATATAACATTATATAACATTTCCAGCATAATGTGTTAAGTGCACATCACAACATGCTTGCATGGGACCAAAGAGCAGCAAAGAATACTGAAAGAAATAAAATGATGTATTGGGGTGCTGATAAATAAGTGACACAATTTTGGACACAGTATCCACATCAAAGTGAGCAAGTAAGTTTAAAAACAGGTGACTTAAATATACTGTATTTTCTCCATTGATCACTGAACACAGATCACAAACATCACCATGCAGCTAAAATTTACCATTTTATTTTTTCATCTGGTCCTTTGTCAAGTTCTTCTGAAAGACAAATGGTGCACTGCTAAATACATTGCTTTTAATGTTTATGTTTATTCATGTTTTTTCACCAGCTGCGATAGATATCTTGTTCATGGAATAGTATTCAATCATGAGTGTCACTTTAGTAGCTACTTACAACTCATTGTACGCCATTTCGTGTTCGCTGGCTGTTACTGTAGTTTTGTGATTAAGTCATTTAGAATTTCTAACCTGCTTTCATGTCTTTGAACTTCTGCTTGAGCTCCTGCGGAGTAAGGCGGTACTGGTCAAGTCCATCGTTCCATTTGATTCGCTCCAGCACCTTCAGGTCACCACCTACCAGCCAATCACCTCCCTCCATAACCATCTGCGCGAGGTGATGAAAAAAAAACGTTTTTTAAGGACTCAAATTCAAGAAAAATCACAAAGCTCAATATTGACACAGTGAAAATCAACAAAGTGCGGCTGCAGGACAAACATGTGGCAGACATTCAAATGATAACTGTGTGCGTGTTGAAGACATTTGATGAGTGTCTCATCACCTTAATGTAAGGGTGCTGTGGACAAGTGGTGCCCCACTGTCTGGCACAGCGTTCCTCCTTGCGGTGAGGGTAGAACTCGGGGTTCCTGAGAATAGCCACACGTGAACCCTGGTACTCCAGAGCTACAGCCGCACTGCCGTCCAGCTCCTGCTTGGTCTCGGCACTGACAGGCAGGACGATGGGAACTGACATGTTGATGGCCCCACCTGAGACAGAAGAGGATGCTGGGAACTCAACCAGTGAACCAAAGCAAATATTATTTCAGAAATGTTACTTACACAATCAATACAATGCACTGCGCATTCATTCCAACCAACGGAAAAACACCGGGGCGCTACTATACTATATACTCTACTATAGTGAAGGTACAGGCACTTTTTTTTTTTCATACCTTACAAAGATTCAAGCCTCTTACGAATTGATGAAGTAGTGCCTGTTAAAAACTTATTCTCCAAGTGAGACAGCCAAACATAATAACATGATTCCACAGTGGCAGTAAGCTTTGAGAAAGAGCTTATATTCTTAAATATATATAGATAAATATTCCTGTAATAGGAACAGATACACTGTACATTCACACTCTGTCTTTGTAGTACGCTGTTAAATTTAAAACAACATTCAAATGCAAAGTTGAATAACTACAGAACTTAAAACACACAAACCTCCTTTATGAATAACAGCTACTTGCTCTGCAATAATGTCATATTTTGTATGTTTCTCTTCAATTATATTAGGGAAGGTGCCTGAAGGACACCGCTGTGTCTACCATTTTCTCGTTCTCCGAGGCAAAGAAGAACAGCCAAGAGAAAAAATGAAAAGCTGATGTTATGATATGGTTTTGTTTGGACATTTATGTAAGATCAATGCAGAACACTCACTGAGAAACTACTTCTATTGTAAAAAAAACAAAGAATGAACAGTTCAGAAGCCTCAGAGGACCGGTCGCTTATTTGCAACGTTGCGACCTCTGAGAATGTGCTGTGCTTATTGTTCAGCCTTATATAGTGTGGCGAAAAAAATAAAAGCACACAGAGTCGGCTGATGGAATGCAACTATTTGCCACTCGATCAGCTGATTGTTTCTTTTTGCCGTAATATACATGCTTCACTTGTGCCTGGGTATTTGCCTGAGGTAGGGCTGCGCAATAAGGACCAAAAAAATCTATCTCTGTATTTTTGGGCGGAATGGCGATACACAATATATACGTCGGTATTTTCTATGACGTGAGATAAATGTTACATTTGTCAAAGCCACGTCACACTTCACAAGCACTTTTACTAAAACAGATATCATATGCTATGACGTGGTTAAGCTTAAGTAATTCAGGACTGCTGATCAATAAATTGTACACTATAATCATGCAACTATTTTTTGTTCTGGATTACTCATCTAAAGGGATATTGTGTAATTAATGTTACTTTGTTAAACAGACCAGACTAGGTTGCATCCCATGAAAGTGATCATGGGTAGTCAGGTGTCGGATCCCCAACAGCTGACTACTATGATCTCATCTGCCTTTGCAACGTCACATAGAAATGATAGCGATCGACAATCAGGTTTGAATGTGAAATATAACATTTTCAGTAAGAATTAAAAGACAAACGGAGTGCAAATACAAATAAAATGGATTGAATTGATGGATTGAATCATCATAGATGAACTCTCAAAGAATATTTTAAATAAAAAGGACATAAAACACAAAAAAGGTGGCCAAGATTTAAAATTTTACAGTAAAAATATTTAGTCAAAAAAAACCCGACAGACTGGGCCTGTGCAAGTGGTAACAGCTAAGCCCAGCACGCTGAAGCTGCATCCCAAGGTCTCTGCAGCTCTCTGGGCACCACGCCACACATGGTGGTCTCAAACTGTGAATATGGGAGGAAAATAAACGAGTGCAATAAATGCTTCAGGTAATAAAAAATATAAAGTTAACTAAAAAGGGTGGCTCAGTTTTCTTTACAGTCTTTAAATATATTTGTGTTGTTGTTGTCCTTTGAAGACTTTGTCTAAACCCAAGTAGTTTGTCCTGGTACTTGTAGTTTTTTATGTTATGTGTAGCAGGCGTGTTGGAGCCTCAGGTGGCCATGACCTCATCAAGGACAGATTCACTGAAAGAAATTAACAACTTGTAACAAATATAAAAGTGTTCTTCTTTCTCAACAGCCATATTCAAGATGATAATATTGCGCTGTCGATAGCAGTGCATATTAGTTACAGTCCCTGCGGACTTCTGTCAATGTCTTAACCATAAATATGCGCACTGTTTGAAACAACAGTGTGGGGAATTATAATCTTTAAATCTTTAAACATTATGCACCGATGCATTTTCACTGATACTCAATTCATAGATATTTGAATATCTTGTTTGGTATCAAATTACAGCATTATATTTTATAACATATATACATAATTGCCTAAAAATGCCGCAATGATAATTACGGCTATGCAAGCCAGAATCAATAAAACATCCATGGTTAGAACAATAATTAGCTACTGTCACATGTAACTTAGCTTGATAACGTTAATTTATTAAAAGGATAATCAAGTGACATCCAAATAAACGACTCGTAACTAAAGTCATGTGAAAATCTAATTTCAGGTTTGCTTGCTGTTACACTGGCCAAACGTCTGCATGTC
Source organism: Bovichtus variegatus (assembly GCA_943593645.1). Taxonomy (NCBI): domain Eukaryota; kingdom Metazoa; phylum Chordata; class Actinopteri; order Perciformes; family Bovichtidae; genus Bovichtus; species Bovichtus variegatus. The sequence goes on from CALSCE010009347.1 coordinate 9,046,310, forward strand.
TCGACAAAATCTAGTGATGCAAATTACCACAATTATATAATTTTAAAAATCTTGAAGCATTTTTTAAGATTGTGCAGTACAATCTCAATAACATAAGTAATTATTTCAAGTTTTGCTGTATAGTTTCAGGTCAACTTACCTTAAGTAAGGTAAGATGGGACACTTGTGTGGTGACCGGTAGCCACAAGATAGTGAAGTTAGCCGTCATGAGTGTGTTTCAGCATACTTTATTAATTCCGGGGGGAAATTAGGTTTCGTCACAATTCTTCCGTTTTAGATTGAAATAAAAGAATTAATAAAAAATAATAAAAAATAAATACAAAAAATGTTTTATATATATATATATATATATATATATATATTTATATATATAAATATAAAAAATAAAAATAAAAATAAAAATAAAACAATAAATAAATAAAATAATTTTTTTTTAAATAAAATAAAATAAAATAAACATAGAGAAGTAAAAGTAATTTAAGCTGCAAGCAACGATGAACGGGTCCTCTCATATCCACGCGCATCAGGGTATGTGTGACGTCACGGACACTATGTTATGCGTACCAGGGACGAGGTAGGATTGTGGAGAGGGGCAATTAATTAAAATATATATAAAATACTCTTTAATATGAAAATATATATCCTTATATTGAGTCAACTTGAACCCCACAAGTTGCAATTGATAGTGCAATAAAAAAAATGGTAGCAAAAAGTAATGACTAAACAGTGCAAATGTAATCTTCAGTCAGCTTGAAAGGGAACGAGCAGTCAGGTTGATGCTACGCGACTGTGCGTGTCCTTCAGGCAGAGTGGTGTAAAGACAGCGTCCTGCCAGGTTATAAGAAGACTATAAACGTGCGTCTGTCACTTACCATCCAGCAGGTTGCCAAAGTGTAAGACCTGGAGGAACTCTCTCTCTCTCATGAAGCCCTTCAGGGGGCTAGCCCAGCCTTCTGACAAGACCTGCACCCACTGTAGATCCAACTGTGGACAAAGAATAATCAGTCATTATAAACAGCATGAAAGACATTTACCACATGGATTTACCTGCACTGATGGTATTCGGTCTATCAACAAGCCCGCAATTACACTATGAATGAAAGAATCAACGAATTGTGGAAGTAAAATTGCTTGTTATCACAAGGTTACACTTGTCTCCATATAAAAGCCTCATTGTGCTGCGCTTAAATAAGGTATTCCTGCTGATGTATTTATAATCAATATATTATCTTCCTTCCTTCTTATTTCAAATACACACATAAAGAGTGAAGTATCCATTTGACTCGGCACACCGAGAAGGTACAATTATAAAAAGTACTTGTATGTAGACGAGGTTTAAGTGCTGCCCTGATTCATTTATCTCTGCACTGCTTTATGTCTGGTAGGCTTTTATGTTTTTATCAGTACCCAGGGACGTTACAGCAGACAATCAGTACACAACATCCTAAACAGTGTGGAAACTTTATGGGCTCCTCATGAGCAGCTCTCTGCCATGTCCAGTATTGACCATTTTCTGTGTGATAAAAAGAAGCCTGTGTACTGGAGCCGTGCATTACCTTGGTGATGCTGATGGTGGGAAGCGTGTCTGCGTCAGCCACAGCAAGATTCAGTTTGTTCTCCGTGACAAAGAGTTCATTCACCTCCTCCATGATCTCGCCTGGTACGATATTCTATATACAAGGAGAAAAGGGGAATATTGTTATCATAGTTCGATACGGTTTGGTAATGTAGGGCTGCAGCTAATAATTATTTTCATCATCGATTCATTTGATTATTAATTTCCCTGATGAATCGATTAATCATGTGGTATATAAAATGGTTAAAAAAATAAGTAGTAAAAAAAAATGGCCGTCACAATTTCCAAGTCCAAAGTGACGTCTTCAGATTCCTTGTTTTGTCCAAGCAACAGTTCAAAACCTTAAGAAATGTCATTTCTATCATATAAGACAAAGAAAAGCAGCATACACTGTATTAATATTTGAGAACGTTCTGCATTTTTGCTTGAAAAATTACTAAAACGATGTGTTTGATCTTTAATCTTGTGAAAGTGCCATCACACGCCGCTGCGTCCCAAACTGGTGCCGAAAAGATTGTTGGCTTTGGCATGTAAGAAGATAAATCTCAGCTCAACTTATGTTTACAACTTTTTTAGATATATATATTTTGTAAAAATTCATTGCACTATTTGTACATTTTGGAATTGTTATACTGTCTCCTACTGTGTATTGCAACTGTTCCAAAACAATTTCCCTCGGGATAAATAAAGTTTCTACTCTTATAAAAAAGGTAATACTCTGATAAGGTACTACGCTGAATCACCGTTCAACATTTCACTCTCACCACTTCATCACATTTCAAAAGAATCGCCATTGTCAAATGAATGTTCAGGCAGAGAGGCAAATCACAGCTCGGTTTGCCAAAGGAGCCTCAGCAAAACTTGAGTCTTGGCAGCAGAAGCTGTTGTGTGTCGTGGCAAAAAATGGCACTGACTGAGTACAAGATAAAACTTTATTTTTATATTTATTCTCATCTTTAAAAGCCGTAAATGTGAATAATGTCCTATAGAGGAGGTTTCTCTGTAGTGTTCCAGAGCACAAGTACTTTAAAATAAGCTAATATTTTAGACCTAATAACCTTTTATTTTGTTTTATATTGTGCGCATGTGCTGTGAGCCATCATTGTTTGCTCTGTGATCAATAGTGTTATCTGCTCTGAGCAACCAACAACCATCTAAAGGTCATTAATGTTCTCTGCCTCTGGCTACTCGTTCCTCACACATTACTCAAACATTTTGTCGGCTTCATGTTGAGTATCTGAAATCACTGTTTGGTTAAAGGAAGCCTGCTTGTGTAGCCCATCCCTGGTTATATTGAACCTGCTTTATGACATAAGACACCTGTTTAAATAGGGTTATAATATTGTGTTTACTGCCAGATTTTAGGTATTAACATTTGACATGTACGTGACTTTTACAGAGGCCTCTGTCACGCCACTCAGTTGAGATCTGCTCAGGTGTCAAAAAACAGTTGTCTTGTACAGAAATGTAAACTGACAATGAAGATGTTACACCCACCTGCTCCCTGAGCAGCTCCAGCACCTGATGGAGGCACTCGTTCACTGAGAGCTCTCCAGTTTTCAGCACAAGCTTTGGCGCCTCAGGACGCTCATAATCGGAGTCAATCCCGGTGAAACCTGACAACAAATTTGAAATCATAAAAAGAAGCGTCATTGAAACCCCATCAGCGTTCATATTCCATTTTTACTTGAATAAGGTAAGTGTGAACTAGTGCTTGGCATTACTTGTATCGCTCATAAAGTGGCAGCCTACCAAACATTGCCACACAGACCTTTGATCTCCCCAGCGCGAGCCTTCTTGTAAAGTCCTTTTACATCCCTGCTCTCACACACCTCGAGAGAGGCATGGACAAACACCTCAAAAAATGGCAGACCGGCACTTGCATGGACCTTCCTCGCCTCATCGCGATCCTGTGGAAGAAAATAGTACACATGTTGGTTTTAGTCTTGTATTAGTCAAAGACAATCTTAACTATTTTAGTACAGTTTAAGTCGATAATAACTGTTGACATGTTAGTCTCTTTTAGTCATCAGATTATATTGAACACTTCAGTAAAATCTAGTTAAAATATGACGTGGTTTATTTCTCCTATACCCTGTCAAATGTTAACTTCAATTTATTTCTCCTATACCCTGTCAAATGTTAACTTCAATTTATTTCTCCTATGCCCTGTCAATTGTTAACTTCAATTTAGGTAAATAAATCCCTCCGAGTCTTCCTGACTGTCTCCTCTTTTTTTGTCAGTGAAAGCTTTATATTTTAAACTACATTTGCGTCTTGTATTTATTCGTCACCCATATAGCATGTTGATATAGTCAAAGAAAAAAAGGTCGGTGGCGCACATATTTAGTCATAGTCATCGTTACCAAAATCAACACCGCATCAGCAGCACGGGACTTTTAACTCTTAATGTTTCTTGACCTTGCCGAAAGGAGAGATGAAACTGGTGACGCACACCATCCCAGCATCGGCAAACAGTTTGGCCACCTCAGCAACACGACGGATGTTCTCCTCGCGGTCTTCGGCAGAGAAGCCCAGATTCTTGTTCAGGCCGTGGCGAATGTTGTCTCCGTCCAGCGAGTAGCAAGGAATAGCGTGGGACACGAGGAATTCTTCAAGGGCAAAACTGATGGTAGTCTTCCCGGCACCTGACAAGCCTAGACAGAAAATGTGATAAAACGTCAAAGTATGCACTTTTTAAAAAAGTATTCCATATCAGATTAACCTCTAGGAGCCACCTCATGACCAATAGAGGGAGATTTACCAGTGAGCCAGATAGTGCAGCCTCTGAAGCCGCCCCTGGTGCCCACGACCTGCCCTCTCTTGCTGCGGCTGACATGGTGGGCCTGGTACACCACATTGGTTGACCTGTTGAGATCCTGAAACAAAAGAACACATGCTCAGACAAAGGCACATTTAAGTGGTTACTTATGACAGCTTGAAGTAGAATATATGCAAATAGGAATGGACTGGTTGCATAACCCATTTTATTGAAGTATAAACATCTGTACGGTCATCTAAAAACGTTACGACGTAGGCCTGATTCTGTTTCCTATAACGCAAACTAACACGACGTGGCATTTTTAGTGATTAGCATAGCATGACTGGTTTTAGGTGCCCTGTCCAAAGTGACTATGTGGAGCATGTTGTGGATAAATGGGGCTGTATTGACTTCTTGAGGGGAGGGGTAGTGGAGGGAGGCATGAAGGGAGGGAGAGGACTGACTGGACAATGTGTCCAGTGTGCTGCCTGCAGCCCAGCGATGATGTGGCAGTGCTCGTTGCCCACACGTTCGCCCTCTGTCCGCCCTGCTGGGTTTAAGGATAACCTCATCTGAGCATTGCTGGTATTAAAAAATAATTAGAAATCACACTAAGTACGATTAATACGTTGAAGAGTTTTTCAAAAATTGCTAACTGAAGTGTGGTAGGATGTAGTGGCTGTACCACGAGCAGCATTTCAAAGTAACCTGCTGCTCCTACTCACAGATAGTAAGCAGTACAAAAGTACTTAAATGCTGTAATGATGGGTATAATATTCCCCAAAGGACACCTAGCCTACAGTTTGTGCGTGCACACACCCACTGCCATAGACGATCAGCACTGTTCTTCCACACAAGGGAAACAATTTCTCTAGCTTTTAACGGTCATGGGAACATGATGTATTTATTTGAGTCTGTGCACTTTCATTGAAAGTCATGGCACTTCATAACCGCGTATTTATCTAAGAGTAACTTCAAGGCCCCCCACTTTAGAAATGCTTTTATGCAAAACCATTACCTCACTTCACATTAATAATCTTATTTCTTTTTTTTGAAGCATTTTTGATCTCTCTCGTTTCATTTCGCTTGCTTTTACGTTTAATTTACCCGTTAACTGTTGTTATTATCAACTTGGAAGCTCTTATGTAACTGTTTTCCTCTTGCTTCAGCTTATATCTGCTTTGTCAGGAGATCAAAAAAGATAAAACTGTGATAACAAAGTGGTTGAAAATTTCTCAACTAAAGGCAAACGTACAATAATTGGAAAAAAAGTAAGGGCGTTTGCTGCAACTAATGATTATTTTCTCAAATAATTCTTTCGTTTTGTAAATGTTTTTGCAAATACTCACATTTAAGAAGCTGGAAGCAGCAAATGTGCTTTGTGACCCAGCCATTACAGTTTGCCTATCAATATAGTGGCTGATACCAAAAAAAGGAGTTGCCATGGTCCATACTTTGAAGGGTGTAACTACACAAGGCAGCATTATGGGACACAACCTCTCCTACTGCGGGACAAAGACAGGTTTGTGTGCATGGAAATTTCCGAGCATACAGTGATAGGTATTTTCCACATATTTACCGTTATTCTCGTTATTATTTATATATTACGACTCTACATATGTTCTCCTAGTTAGCAGCGTTAATGTGAGTGCAGCATCAGACTGCCTTTTTCACAGTGGCCTCTTTCTCCCCCTCACTAACGTTATGAATGGATCAAATTGACATGGGTACGTTACTACAACAGCCGGCCTATTCAGAGTCAAGGCAAGTCCGTAACCATCACACCTTGTACTTTAGTAAACTACAATACAATGCAGGGACACTTTGAAAGGGAGAAATAATAAAACACTTAAAACTCCCTGCCACTGATTTTTATCGGAGTACCGTCTACAAACGAGAACATGCAAAAGTCTTGTTATTGGGTAATAATAAGACTTATTTGACACATCATTACTTGGGAGGAGTTGTACATCTCGGGCGCTGGCGGCTCACACACACACACACACACACACACACACACACACACACACTTGGCTGAACTTTTGACAAACATTTCTGGGCTAATCTGATGACAGCTGTGTCTCCCTCCCCAGTATATCAACATCTACTTACCGTACGAAGCTTTTTCACTCCGGACATTTCGCACGAGCGTTAACACCGCCGACGGACTGCTGAACACCGGGGCTCGGACAGCTTCACACAGACACACGCGCACAGGCCTGGATGAGGGAGTTGTAACCTCCGAAATTTGGTAATCGAAGAAGAAGAGGGGGGTTTAAAAGGAACTTCCAGCTTCCAAGACACGTAGCATTCCGCTGGCCCAGCCTCCAGCCTCCAGCCCTCCTCCTCGGCCTAGACATATGCATGCAGTCTACCAGCCCTACGGACATGACGAGGGCTGAGCACCAAACCCAGCAGGACTGGAACAGAGGTTGAGCATGATATCACCTTACATAATATTAAAGTGCTATATTCAATTACACCGACGCTATTATTTCGAGACTGTCGTCTAATTCAAACACTCAGGTTTACATAAAGCAAATGTTAACGGTGACGAGCTGGAAGCCGTTGAGAAAGCTGTTATTAACGAGCCGGATAACACTTTAAAAAGAAAAGTATTGCCGGCGCATTCACGCTTATTGTTTCGCAGCAGTACGGCAGAAGGTTTATGTTGCCCTCTCGGGGATGTAAACTGTCACACTTCCGTAATGTTTTTGTTTCTGCCGAAGTCACAAAGTCGTTCGCACACAAATGAAGCGACCTACGTTGTTAGTTAAGCGATGTGATGGTAATTGATGGATCATAATTCACTTCTAAAACACCAAAAACATGTAAAGGAACTGGCTGTTCCGATGGCACGAGTGGAAAACTGTCACCAAGGTGTGTTTTTAAAGGGGCAAGCTTTCTATGAAGACCATATCTATAGTGCATTATGAGGTCATTCAGGGTGGATTATTATTGCACTTGAATGCTTCATGCCTACACACATAACTTTCTGATGCACTATAGTACCAGTGAAAAAAAAGACATTTTATTAAGCAAAAATACCCCCCAAAAAAATCTCTAGATCAGATAGATTTGCGTTCTTTTACCATTGTTAACTAAACATATTTCTGGTTTTGGGCTATTAGTTGAACAAAATAAGATGTTTTAACATTTTTCAGATTTTCTAACCTGAAATTTGTAGACTAAACAAAAGAGTAAGCAAAAGAATAATTGATAATCGCCAATTAAAATTATTGTTACAAACAGTGTGTATTGAGACTGCATTGGCATGAAACTAATAATGAAACAATTAATGTCGGAGTTATTACACAAGGGACTACACCACTCTTGTTCCTGTGAAAACAGAAGTTTAAACTTAGACTAGATGACTAGTCTAAAAGTAAGAAAACACTCAGAAAACAGTCAATATTGGGCACAATTGAATCAATAAGGTTAAACATTGTCTGAAAAAGTGTTGCGTATATTATGAGAGGGATTACAACCATGATGTGATGATGAACTCACTTGTTCTCGTCGGCTGCTTTGTTCAGCCGAGAGAATACAGCTCGACTTGCTGTTGATATCATAACCATACGCTCTTTTCCAGAACTGCTTCAGGTCATTTGTGTACTCCTTAACCTGTTAAACCAGACGGTCCAATTAAATGATTGCTCGTGGGAACATGGGTAGGCTTCATGCGCACATCAATATGAATAGTGATTCATCACTCTTTTGATATGCGAGGTGATATTTTTGTCTTTGCTAGGTCAGCCTGTAAAACAAACACTGTGACGTGAATGATGCAAAAAAGTTTCTCAATGAATGAATGCTGCGGCAAAGCAGAGAAAGCATTACCTATTGCTTTTTTTCCCTTCTTCTT
>CALSCE010009347.1:9057555-9068273 GCA_943593645.1 Bovichtus variegatus
TGTCCTCTATGAGATACGGGTTCACTTCCTCATACCTCCCTTTCGTGTTGAAATATTTGGCGATTGTTGGTATGTCCGGATTGTCCTCAGGATTCACATAATTAAGTAGACAGCAGGAGATGATGAGGAAATGAAAGACAGGGAAGTTCCTAAGAAAAGTCAACATGATGCAAATAAGAAAAGGCTTAAAAAGCAGCTGTCCCTACAACTTTTCCAACAAACCCTAAATGAGACTGAGTAGAGTCCAGTCCACTTTGTTTCCACACAGCAGTGTAAAGTAAATATTCAATATGTAAATAACAGCCCTTGATGGACAACCGTGAAAAAAAAAATGTAAACGGTAAGAATGGAAAATTAATCAGAAGTCTTGTCAGATTATCAAGGTATCTAGTGTAACATGATCCCATTTTTTTTTCCCCGTGTAAATGTTTCATTGTTTAAATTATAAAATTGGTTCCACTTTCACAAAAACCATGTGGTTTATGATGCTTTATTATCTCAGTGTCAGTGTTAAGTGGGAGACAGTCTTGTTGGGATGCCTTTTGTTTTATCTATTCTCATACCACAACTTTCTGGTTTGACAACTACTTGTTATCTCAGTTACAGCTGTTACTTCAAGCGCTTTCAGATAAAAGTGGCACAATATAACATCCAGAACTCATCAAGATGCAGCATAATATGGATATTTGAGCAAATTTTTTTGTCCTTATGCACAACATTGTGCAGTGTTGTGCAGGTTCATGGACCTCCGTTTTGTCATTTATTCCCCTATCCACTCTACATGATTGATAAATGACTATGGTGCATTGCGACTATGGTTCTTCCCCCTTGTCTGCAGTTCAGTCTTATAGGTGCACTTAACTTTAGTCTGTCTTTAATTGTTGCTTTTCCAGCCTTAAACATTAAATGTATTTTACATTTCTCTACCTATTGGTAAAAAAAATCAAATGTATTCTATATAATTGAAATACTTAGGCCCTATTATGTGGCTCTTGAATATCAGCATACATTTAGTTGTTTCATGTTACCCCTCAGATTTAATTAAAATGACTACTACTATTACTATTACTTATGGGTAAAAAAAAACAACTAATTTATTGTATATAATTTAAATACTTAGGCCATATTATGGCACTTGGATATCAGCATGCATTTAGTTACTTATTGTAAGTCGCTTTGAACAAAAGCGAAATGTAATGTGGTTGTTTCATGTCAAGATGACATTTAGAATTGTAAGACAGCATGACCCCATTTGACATCATGTATAATTCAATTCTTGCAGTGACTGAAAATGAACTGCTTTAATTTAAATTTCAACTTGAAATTTGACATATCTGCACCTGCAATGTGTCGTTAACTGTTAAATATGGTATATATTAACATACATAGTAGCTAATATCACAGGCATTGAGATACATAATTAAAAAAAAAAAAAGCTTGTATTTTCTTTCATTTCAACATTTTGTCTATAATTACTGATTGTTTAACCAGTATCCCATCCAATTCTACTCGTTATTATGATTCATTAATGGCTGCTCTAGTATATATTATTTGTTATTCAAGTTTCAGTTATGGTTTTGTCACGAAAAGGAACAAAAATCAGACTCTACAGAAATTAAAAGTAAATTCTAAAGTGAAGTGGGAGCCGGTAAATGGAAGTACTGGGAGTACTGAGATGATTTGTTCTGTTTTTTTGTAGCCAATCACACACCTTCTATGCTATCTGTTGGTATAAAAAGGAATTATAAAGGGATTTTACAGAAATTAAGTTAGGACAAAATGCAGGCATGGTTTTAATTGCAAAGCTGGTTTAAAACTGGATAAAGCTCATATTATACTGTTGAAATAATGTTTATGAAAGCTGAGTGAATCCATAGGATAATAAAAGTCGGTTGTAAATATTTCATTTACAACTCATCCTAGTTTTTTATGTTTTTAAGAGGCAGTCACGCAATCATGCTTTACACAGCAAAGAGGCTCTTACAAATGAACCAAATTTTGTCTGAAGTGATGAAGTAAAAGAGATCCGTTATTGATCCATGAAGGAATTACTATCAGTTAAGGCTGATAAGAATTTAAAGTTAACTATAGAGACAGTGAATGCGCTGTCAGACTAAATAGAATAACATTCGCTCAGTAGTTATTCAAGATATGCCAACTTAAATATCCTGTCTTATCAAGCTGTAAGCAGTGGTATCAAAAGTAGTGTAAATGAAAAGCATGAAGTAGTGCAAGTATTCATTGTCAAGCCAACCGATACTTGTTAAGTTCTGACAAAAAACTTCCAATCAGAAATGTTTTATTTTAAGCCTATGGATGTCCTCCCCCACCACTGCCCCACTCAATTCAATACAATAATTGATCAACAATGGAATTATATCATGATAATTTGATCATATGTGTTTTGTTTTTTTACAAGAACCAGTTGTCCAAATAAATTATTTGAAGCATATTGTAATTAAATACTAACAAAATGATTCCTTGACGATTTTGCTTTACACTTATTAAGGGTTGTGTTTGAATGTCATTTATAACAGTGGAACACAGTTGATTGCATTGGATATCAGTTAGATTATTATTTAATGTGTTGTAAAATGTGTGTAATGTGTTTAGTGATTTTATTTTGCTATGTTGTTGGAAAAAAAAAACATTTTGGGTTAATATTGTGATATTGATTTCAACCATATCGCTGCTAGAGCCATTACATTACCCATTTCTCCTCCTGAACTTTGGTAAAATATACAGTGTACTTTCATGTTAGTTTTCTAATCTTATTAGCTAAATAATCAGTACACTGAGACCTTTTAGTTTACATTAAAAACTTTTTTTAAAAATGTTACATTTGGTGTGCTCAGACATTCACCAATAGATGGCTTCAGATGAGTGAGTGGGGTTGGCTCGAGCTCTTCCAACGCTGCATTTTCTTTCGTAGTTGTCACTGTTGCTGCATTCACATGCTCCTCCTGTGCTACAACTTCAGAACATGCATAGTGTAAATATTTGTCTTGTTGTATTCTTTGCCTACATAAATACAAAGACATAAGAAATTAGATGTAGAGTTCATCGTGCTGTTGTTTTGTTTGTGTTTTTGCGACCCACCACACCTTATTCCGTCTTTTTTGTCGTACGGGCACTTAAGTATCCCACAACATTTCGGATGGTGCTTGAAGGCAGCACGGGTGACGGTGTGAAGGGAACTCCCAGCTTCTCTAGTCACAAACCGCCTACCCATGAAAACACCGGAGAGACCCACAGTGGGATTTGTGCCACATTGCGGTGATAGCCACTAGAATTTGAAGAGAAGTCCTTCAACATTTGGACGGCAAGGTAATTACACTCATGTTTACTACTCTTTTTCCGAAAGCAGACAAAGCTATCTGCTGAGTCCTCTCAGCCCTGTGTGGGGTTGGCCAGTTAACACCAAGTCGTGGTAAGGTAACTGTTAGTTAATGTGTTATGCTGTAGCACTAACGGAGTTAAAAAAAAAAAAAAAAAAAAAAAAGCACCGTTGTATTATGTGACACTTCGTTGCTCTCGGTATGCGCTATTTGACAGACCACTTCTTGACGTTGTATTCATCACCAAACGTAACGTTAGCTAGCGTTAACTAATGCTGCTCACTGGCCTTGTGTTAAAACATTTGATCAGTTGTCGACAATCCTCCGGTTATCGTTAATCTTGACCCTACGTGATTGGCAGAGAAACGTTAATCTCGGTTTGCGCCGCATTGAGTTTAACCCAAGCTAAATGTTGAATTGGTTGATATTAAGGCTACCACTACATATCAACATTTCCCAGCCTTGTATTCTACACGCATTTAGCTAACCGTTACCCCAAACCGCGCTAGGAAATCAAGAGCCCAGTGTAGGCTGTTTTTTTAGCTAGCGAGCTAGCTAGCTAAAACACTGAAGACGCCAGCTTGCCTATCTATTTTTAGGTGGCCAGACTCTAAGCTCTTAAACCACAATATACAATGGTTGCCGAGGCCCTAATGTAAATCAAAGCAATGATTTCAGCACATTAAACCACCTGTTTTGAAAACCGCCATGGTTTTGATGTAACGCTATCTCACAGGTGTGCCTACCAACGTTACAGTTGCAGGGAATCGCCAATTATAGTTTCAGCTGCTCTCTCTGTAAATATTAACCTCGAGTTAATAGTGGTTGTCAAACATTTGTTTCTCTTCTGCGCGTCTTGGCAGTGTCATATGAGGTGTTTTGTTTGCCTCGTTCATTCGCCTTAGAGCAGGGTGGAACGGGTGACCTTACTTAGCCACTATTTCCCCTCAAAGTCTTGACACGTCCCTTGCCCTTTAGACGAAAGGGGGGGGGGGGGGGGGCGTGATCACGGATATGTTTGAACAGTTGTGTCGTTGGAAAAAGACACCCCTGCCCTGTTAGCAGGACTTGCTGTGTGTGACTGCTACCCCAAGATCCACTAGGGCCACAGTAAAACTGCCAAGACAGACCTATGAGCCAACAGAGACATTGGTCCAAATGGACAGAGAGATGCCTGTGTAGCGGAAATGGTGAGAAAGCAACTTTTCACAGACATAAACAGTATGACTGCAGTGAGTGTCAAGGGGGCAACATGTTCTAGTGAGTCAATGGGGCTTATTGTTGCCAATGCATCCAGCCCAGTTGCTGAGGAAGCCTCATTGCCAAATCAAAGCATGTCAGACTATCAACAAGTGGAAACAATGAGTTTTATGTTGGCACAGCTATGATTCAGCCTTGGAAAACTCTATATGCTGACAACCAAACATATTGACCAACAGTAGCGTAGATGACGAACTTCCTCTGGAAAAAGTGATTTAATGTTCCTGTTGTCTTTAGAGATTAGGCAAACTCTATTTGTTGGGAAGTGCTTTTCATAAAGTTCTTTTTGTTTTAATTTGGAAGAGAGAAAAAAAAGTTTGTTTCTCAAACTCTGGATGTAACATATACGCCTGCTTCTCTATAGAGTCTGTTTGTTATTTCCATAGGCTGCAGATTACTTAATGGCATTAGAGCGGAGTGTCATTTTTATGAATGAAATCAGCATAGCCTTACTGGATATGAGTGATAAATTAGTCAGAGCTTCAGATAAAAGATTCCATAGCTAACTGGTATTCGCATCCCTCTTAGTGATGTTTGTTTTTATGTGTAACCCATGTTAATGTAAGCTTGTGAACAAATGTCTGATCTTGATTTTGAAGGAGAGAACGGGAGAGAGAGAACACAAAATTATAAGAGACGAATGAGACTCGTACAGCAACTCTGACCAGGAGAGAGAGACATCAACTCAACAGATGACAGAAGATAAAGATGCTAACATTTAGATGAAAATATCAGCTCACAAGTATTAGGCTATACCACAACATCAATTTACTACATTTAAATAAATATTAAGCGACAGCCAACAATGTATATCAAAATTAGATTCTCAATTCAAACAATACAATCTTCTCTTTTCCAGCCTACTCGAGCCTCAATACTCAAACCGCATTTAAGGTATAATGCTATTACATGATGGCCTTGGCCTGTTTGTTATTGTAGTTTATGCTATTACAATCTTGGTGCCAGCCAATAGCCTTTGATCATTTGATTTCCATCATAGGTTTGCCTCTAGAGAAACGATATGAAATGGCTTTAACCTTGTTTCTACCATAATTAGAAACGCATGAAGTTTTACTGCCACTTGCATGATGTCCCAATTTCCTGTGGCCTACAAGTGTTTTTTGAAAATCTAGGCTAGTAGCACATTTCAAAAAAATAAATCATGTCAATGTATAACATGACATTTTAATGACACTTTCGGGTCAAAATGGCAGTGTTTAGGTAGTTTAATAGGTAGTTATCATCTTACTTGGCTGGGCTCTGTTGGAATAAATGATGGTGCCAAACAGAGTTTAAGCGAATTTGGCACAGTTGTGACAATTAGAAAGGATGTGTATGTAAGGTTCTATATTACACTAGATGATGCAGGTACATAACCAACGTAGTGACAAATGCATGTGGACAAGTGTGGGGTGTGGTAGTAATGATGAGGCATGTTAAGTAGTGCAAGCCGCCCCTGTGAGCCCATCTTTTTTTCAGTTTCTTTCTATTGTCTCACCTGCTTACACCTGAGCTGGGTATCCCCCTGTCCTGACTTGTTTCAAACGTCCTCCTGCATTCCACTTATGTTAATCAAGTTTCTCAGGGTGTTTTGTGTAAGTAACAGTAACAGTGTGACTGTATTTTATTATTAAACACCCAAGTAGCCAAATTGCCCTAGACATCTCCTGCCCTAATTTGTGCATATTTTGGCCTATTTTAATGACAAAATGCCTCATGATGCTATATTAAGGATCGCTGATGTGACTTTGGCCAATGGCAGGCCAGTGTGTTATTTGTGCTCACAAATGTCCTTAAAGACGCACAGATTAAAATTAAATTAATATAAATGTGCAAGAGACACATTAAAAAGGCAGGGTCAAAAAGAGTTCCATGAGATATGGCTTGTTTACTCTGCTTAATGTGCTGCTTTCACAGTAACTTGAAACTCCACCTACCTCAATGTATGTTCATGATCTCATGTGTGTCTTTAGTATAGAGACACTTTCCTATGCTAATGTGCAGTAGAAGAATCTTGTTTCTTTTTCCTATTGTAATGATTTGAAACAGTTGTCTTTAGGGAGGTATTTGGATTAATTTACTGTTCTATAAATTTGCCAGCATGTGGAAACATTCAGCTTTAAACTTAAATTCTTTGTAATGGCTTGCAGGGGTTGCAAAAAGAAGTCAGATTGTATAGAAGTCTATGAGAAAATCACCCTACTTCTCACTTGATATATTACCTCAGTAGAGCTTTGCTATTACTATACTATTAGTCTCAATCGCTAGTTTCATGTCTTCTTCATTACAACATTCATTACGTTCATTTAGTAAATGATGGTCCCATTTTGAGTAAAATAGACGATAAAGCAGGGTAGGCTTTAGGGCTTTTGTGATTGACAGTTCGCTACCACAGTGTCAGTATTTTTGTTTTTAGAGAGTTAACCTTTTTTACAGTGTGTTTTCACTTCATAAAAGTTCATTCTAACATTTTGGTCCCTTAAAAGTGTCTTTCAGCGTTCGGTTGTACTTAGCTCCATCTGCTCGTGTCACTGCTGGTTCCAAAAGACAGCCAAAATGCCTAACTCGAGGCTTCAAAACTGTAGTCCGCAGTGATGTCATGGTGACTACGTCCAGTTCCTATTCACAGTCTATGCATGGGAATAAGTTTCATGACTATACTTGACTGTACAAGATTATTACAGTATTGACAGCTCTCTCTGCTGTTGTTGGTGTCGCCCTGGCTCCACTCCGCCTAATCATTTTTCAGCCTGGTTTATGCTTCAGAGTTAAAGAATGCAACATCGTTCATCATTTAAATGACATGATTAAACAAAAAGGAGTGGGTAAACCACTGACTTGCTCATTGTGGAGTTACGTTTTTCTCTCCTTGTTAGAGAAAGTAGAGTTTCTTATAATGCCATGGAGGTTATTACACATAGTCATTAAAGGGGTTTTGATCGAAGGCATCTTCATGGAAGATTGTGCAGGTCAAAGAAACCCAGAATTTAAGGAACATATGTCAGTTTGCTGTGGGAGTTATTTCTCTTAAAATACAAACAACCCCACACACAGGCCAGAGAGAGTCATTAGGTTATTTGGGGGTGTTTTCGAGTAGTATGGTTCACTACTTCTCTTAAAATACAAACAACCCCACACACAGGCCAGAGAGAGTCATTAGGTTATGTTGGGGGGTTTTCGGGTAGTATGGTTCACATTCACTTTGAGGGGAAATCCAAGAAAGACCTGCATTTTGCGAGTTGTGTAAAGACAGTAAACCACAGTATTTATTGATGTGCTATCTCTAGTCTCTTCACTTTAGCTCTTGTTACTTGGTTTCAAGGACTCTTCAACAATGTACTAATTAAGAAGCACAATTTCCAGCGTCAGCCATACAAAAACACAGTTAGGAAATTGCATGTTTCTACCCAAATGTGCAAATTCATTACACGTCTGTTACACTCTGTGTTGTTGACAAAGACCTTTGCCGTTCGGAAAGTTTGTATATGAAAAGATGGGCTAAATGCTGTGCTGCACACTAATTACTCCCTGTTGACAACAGGTCCTTTGGGTGCTGTCTTAGATACAATTTCTGACGTGTCTGCACCACATGCAGTTGAACAAGTTATGTTTGTCCTCTGGGGATGTTAAGGCCTGACATCCTAATCAGTGACTCATAAAGCCACAGGTGGTTTTCTCATTAGCAGATATCACCTTCGAGTACAGTGGTTCTCGTGCCATTCAGCTCAGCTCCCCCAAGACTTCTGCAAGAGCCATCCATGCTTTATGGCCTGTCTCATCCTTACCCTTGAAAAAACAGCTTGCTCTGTTAATTAACAGACTGATAGGACATAATATTGTTCTGTGAAAGCAGAGTTGCTAAGGGTGTACTGATGAAGCACATTTCAGACTAGGTTTATTTGGCATTGACTTCATCGTATTTCTTGGTTTTTCTCATAGTTTTATGTAATGACAGATCATTAACTTTCCAGGTATTAAGTCGCTTATTTGAAATTAAAAACTGACATTGCAAAGGAATCGAAATGGCTTGAATTTCTTATTTTGTATGTTGAGTTGGTGTACTAAGAATGCAGGCGATGCAAAGAAAACAAACGGGCAATCATGGGAGTTATGACCACAGTTCAGCGACACTTTAAGATGCCCACAATGGAAACTTTTAAATGGTTGTCATTTTTTTTTTTTTTTAACCTCCTATTCAGATTTCATCCTCCTACTACAAGTTATCTGACAAAATTAGAAGTGCAGTAGTGTGGGAGGATGTTATGTAATGCATGTTTTGGAGCGTCTGTTGTCAGCTGTTATAGCCAGCAGATTGATTATTCCCTGACGGAAATAAATATTAGACCTCGTTGCCTGTGGTCTTACTTCACAGTAACTGTAGTCAGTCAAGGCCACCACCAGACCTCACTGTTAAATTGACCGGTTTCATAAATTTTTCCCGCCCTGAATAGCTTGCGTGATGGTTTGGAGACCTCCTAATAGCTTATAGCATTGTAAGACCTTTTATCTGACAAGACTGCTCTGACATTACAATGGAATGATTTATCTAATATTGTTTTTTGTACAGTATGTTCTATCACAAGAAGCTTGGTGTATCTCCAGAACTGTATTATGCTTGTTGTATGCATGTCAACATGCCAGATTGTATTGATCGACTGCTGTAGGTCATTTTCCCCTGAGCTGGTGTAATCTGTAGCTCAAGGAAGCTGTAAAGTACACACGGTAATATTTCTTGATACAAGTGTAGCTTGCAGTAGTTTAAAAAACGTAAAATAAATGCCTGTGCTTATTCTAATCTATTTTTAAAGGCAATCTTGCACTGCAAGACTCTTCTGCATAGGTTTTAATATTGATTTTGGTCATGTTGAAGGCTCCAAGGCTATGTTGATTTCTACAATCTACAGTTGAATCGACCTCTACAGCATAATCGTACAGTCAATACAATCATGTGATGTGATGGATTTGAATATAGTTCTTGCTTGCCATGAACTAAACATTCATATGAGTCAGAAACGAGCAGAGCCCATAAATGGAAAGATATTATTAGTAAGTAAGTTACCAAGTCAATTTATTTATAAGCGCTTGTAAATTGAAATGCATGTTTATGATCCTTTTTTTGTACTTTTTAGTCAACTTCATTGTATTTGGTTGGTGGCAGAAATCTCAAAACCTTGGCATACAAAACAAACTATCTGCATGGTTAGTAAGTGGTAAGATGTTTGTTTTGTTTTCTTGTGATTTTAGGTGAGTTGAACCTTTTAATCTCTAAAATGCTGCACATTCCAAGCATGTTATTCATCTCCTCTGTGTTCACTGAAGCCAAACACCGTTTCATTTAGTCTCTTTCCCCAAATAGTTAAAGATAGGCTATGTATATACTGCTGGTTGCTGAGCATCGTAGAAGTTTATAGTTGAAGTTGCTTAAGGTGTATGAGTGATTTTTATATGACTCTAACTGAGTTTCTTAGAAATAACAGGAATTAAAGCACCATACTCTATATAAAGCTTGGTGTAAGTATATTAACACATTTTAATAATAGGACTGAACTACTGTGTATACAGGAACATGGAGTTCATTTTTTACTATAGTCACTTAAACCAGGCTGGCCAAGTTGTGTAAATATTGGCCTTGCATTGTCTACATGGGGTGTTTGTATACTAGGTGTAAAGGGATACAGGTGAGAGTGTGTTGTTTAACCATTGTCAGTTTGCCTCACAAGATACAAAAAAAACAAACAACAACCTGTAAAGAGATACTACTCTTTCAAAAACTGTGTACAAAGAAAAGGACAACACCCTGAGGACACAACAAAGGAACAGCAAACAAATCTTTGTTAGGCTTTTATGTGACATTGTTTGCTGGTTCTGCAATTGGCTCTGTTCAAATATTTTTCCCTTTTGTATAAATGTATGGCATACACATATCCAGGTTATATGCAACATGAGCTGTCAAATATGAGAAGTATCAGTGAAATTATATACGGGACTGGTCTGTCGGGCCTTGTGAATGATAGCGATTTTATTTTTGGATTCATGTTTAGAGTTTCTGTGCCGACAGGAGTCAGTAGGCTACTGGTGTGTGTGTGTGTGTGTGTGTGTGTGTGTGTGTGTGTGTGTGTG
>CALSCE010009347.1:9068373-9108373 GCA_943593645.1 Bovichtus variegatus
TGTGTGTGTGTGTGTGTGTGTGTGTGTGTGTGTGTGTGTGTGTGTTCTCGCAGCTCATTTGTGTTCACACATCTGTACTTTTGCCAAGTTCTCGAAGGCCATTGTTTTGATCGGAAGATTTCAATTGTCACAAGTTGTGTAAGGGCCAAAAAAACAAAACAAGAATGAAATGAGCGACGGGAAACACATGTGCAGCAAAAGAGAGCACAGAGTGTGAGAAAGTACAATCAATAGGTGC
The DNA here is from genome assembly GCA_943593645.1 of Bovichtus variegatus. Classification (NCBI taxonomy): domain Eukaryota; kingdom Metazoa; phylum Chordata; class Actinopteri; order Perciformes; family Bovichtidae; genus Bovichtus; species Bovichtus variegatus. Next base: position 9,068,612 of record CALSCE010009347.1, read on the forward strand.
TGGCTCCTGATCGTGCAGGCAGGGAGGAGAATGAAAGAAGAGGTGGAAACTAAAAGACAGAAGGTGGCAACAGGTCAGAGAAACAATTTTCCTCCCTTCTGAGGTTGATGCTGTTGAGCCAATGAAAGGAGAAGAGGGAATTTAGGAACACATAACATCAAGTTATGAAGCACAGGTGCTCTTTTTTTCTGAAGCTGAAATTCAGATCAGGCATTTTAGAAAAGTTTCAAAGTGGTAGCCTAACAGGTTTCTTGAGATAACAAACTGTAAAGTATAGCCGGGCTGCTATTGAGACAAATGAATGTTTAGTTGCTACATGTCTATATGACACTTGTAGCTGAGGCAGTTTGGTTTTGGCCCGTGTTCTCATTGCTAATTGTTAGACCCAACCTAACTCTACTTTCCTTTTCTCTGAAAGGCAATTCAAAGCCATTGTAAATTAGTCATTTTCGTACCACTCTGGGCTGCCTAAAGATGGGCTACAGATGGTGTGTTTATGTTTGTGTCAGCTTGACAGATTGTTGTCCCTGAGTGCAATGTTTTTCTGGTGATGTAACATGTACCGCCTTGTGTGAAACCACCAACCCCCCCCTCCCTTCATCTCAGCTCTACCACACCAAACTTTCTGAGTGGAAAGATTTAACACGAGTGAAAAGTGCTGTTACGTTAATGTTTTATTTGAGTATGACACAATCCTTCTTACAGTTTTAAATCCATCACTTTTTTGAGTGAGCACAACTAATTTATCTGTCTTGCTTCTGTTACGCCCCTGTAAAATGGGGAGAAAAAAAATCACAAGATTAATAGTGGTTGTTTCTCAACGAGAACTTTACTCAGTACAAAGCGCAACTGGAAATGCTTCTTTTTGACAAGAGTACACACCCTTTTTCGGTTTCACAGTATTTGCGAGAGACATAATTCTTACTTTCATCTAATATTGCTGTCACCACAAAATAGCTGAAGCTCAAAAAACTCACAAGTCACAAAAGTGCATGAAAGGTATATCGATAACAAAATATACATGCAAAATATAGCCTACAACAATATGTGTATGTCTATGCCTGTGATGTTTAGATAAAAAAAAAAAAAGAGAGCTAGAGAGAGAAGTTAAAACCCTGGCTCCTTTTGCACAACCGCAGAACTAGCCAATCGTGGCATGAATTTACAGAAATTGTTGGGACACAGCCCATCTATTCCAACGACGGAGAAGTGTGGGGAAGGGGGTTTCCGAGGCTATCAGATCATCTGACAAGCACTTCTGAAGAAGCATACTGACTGCATAAAGGTCTCCTGTGGAGTTTTTGACCTTTACTACCGCTATGGAGTCGTTTTTATATGAGTGGGTTTGTGTTTAGTTTATTTCATGCACGCACACAATTGCACACCAATACATGTGGAAGATGCAATACACAGTCCTACTTATGGTTGCATACCACTGAGCATTGATCATTACGCTGATCAACAGGTGGTGGCAAAATGTCAAGATGTGCTACAATGGGCCAGCAAAGGCTGGGAATAGGACGACTGCAAGCTAGTAAACATGTATGCAAACAATGCTTGATTTAAAATGCGCAAATGTGTTATGAGGCAGGAAATGCACTCGACTCATTTGTTGGATACACTCAAAGCAATGTTTTTGGTGAGAAACGTTGAATGTCAACATTAACCTTTGTTTATTTACAAGAAAACTCTACAGTAAGTGTTTTTTCGCCCCACCAGTATCTCCACCACTGAGGTGCTCTTGAGCAAGCCCTGTAATCATACTCCACCAAAAAATCTGATGTTTCACTTCCTTCAAACAAAAAAGGGAATTGTGACTTAAAAGTTTGATAAAAGTTTCAGTGAAGATTCACTGAAGGAAGCAAGTAATTGTATCACCATTATCATTTTAATATTTACATAGGTGCCTTGAGTCTGTACCTGTCGCTATTATAATTTATGAATCCATGAACACTGCTGAGCTGACCACAGCCTGTTTTCTGTAACGACAAACTTTTTGTAGGCCACCTTTCAAGATCTTGGGTGTCATATCACTTTGAACTTTACTCAGCTGCTCCCCTTCCACCAGACCAGTCACTTTGTATGGTCAGATAAAACAAAGACCACTTCCTCAACACCTTAAACACTCTCAAATGAATGATGTCAGTCCTGTGATTACGCATACAATAAGTAAACATGACAATAGTACTCTCTCTTCTAAGTAAGCACACACCTCAACGCTGTAAATAATCCTGTGTATTGTCTTTCTCTGGTATTATCATATTTACTAAAGTTCTGAAGGGAAACAAAGGGCTTTCAAGGTGAAATGTTTTCTTTTTATCTTTTTATCAAAATTCACAACATCACAAGGCTGAAACATTTCCAGACCTTCCTTTTGTTTCTGTAGTTCTCTGTGCTAAACGATATAATCCTGAAGATTCACATCTGTTATGCTTCTGGCAAAGAAAGTCTACGCGGTCATCTGGTTTTGGTTAACCCTCAAGAGTTGCTTGGGAGATGCATGTGTTTTCAACAACCATGTGTTACTGAAGGATCTGTGTTTCTGCAGGGTCAAGTTACAGCCAATGCAAAGTAATTCAGTGCATACATATGTTCTCCAGATACTTGCATTTTATTAATGTCCAGGTCTTTACCTGAATAAGAAAACAATAGCATCCTTCCACTACGAAAATAGATTTGCAAATTCTCGTGCAACATCGGCATGGATATTACAAAACGTATCTTAATTTAACCCTCGTATACAGGACTTCTAGGACACCACTGTATTCACAGACCTGGGTAAAAATAGTTTAGTTCATTAGTTTCAGGATTAGTTTGTTTTCCTCTTCCCAGTTTAGTTGAGTGAGATTATTTCTTCACCGAGCATGCTGTAAATTGATTCACAGACCAAAGGTCATCCGCACACAGCTGACTCGGTGATAGCTAATCTTTGATCTGTCTCAGTCGTATACTGTTAACAGACTGGTCTCTGTCTTTTTACTTTCACTAAATAGTGCTCTCCTCTGCACTTTTCACACTATGTTAAGGTACACAGCTGGGTTGTTACGTAGCTAAGCTGTTGCAATGATGACTCTCCTGCTGTGCTGCTTGAATGCTATCCATATGTTTATTTTTACACTTGCTTTTTAGTGTTTGTATGTTACGTTACAATCATGGGGTTGTTCAGCCAAATGGTTCTCTGGACCTCAGCAGGAATAAATCTGATGGCAGGGGTTGTCAGAGTTGTCCAGCATATAGCCCATTTATTTGGCCCCGTTTCGCTGGCCTTAATAAACAGGCTCTGAGATGAGGTACAGATGTGCAGTTTGTTGTCCTGTCAACCAGTCAGCCTGCCAGTGTATTTGGCTGCCATTGGCCTTAGCTGAGCTGGCCGTGCTGGGGACTGACTGCTGGCTGATTGCCCTCGTCACAGGGGTGGGGCTCTCTCAGTGCTCGGTGCTGACCTTCACTCTGATTTATGAGTTTCCTCTTGTGGTCTGTTTACCCTCCCATCCTCCCTCTTTCCTCGTATCCATGCAGTAGATCAGGACTTGCTTCCAGCTGTACCTCACACTCCCCCGAACACAAGCAGGGCCACCCTGTGTCCACCACTGACATCGTGCTCTATAAACAAACGCATGATGTGCAACAGATGTGAGTTTATCTCATTGTTAAAGCTAAACTTTGGCTGTAGTCTGAAGCCCGGATGAGAAACATACACACTATGGAAACAATGTGTTTAACAATCTGTAAAGTAACTGGTTGGATAGTATTTTTTTTATCTTCTATAGGCTACTTGCAGTTTAGGTTAAATTGGTTAAGTAACCTGAATTACATTGTCAGTTGACCTGGCTACTCCATCAAACCTATAGAAATTCTGATTTATCCGTTTTGCCCTGTAGAAGACTGAGAGCCGGGCTTGTTAAGTGACTGAGCAGCGTAAAACACACTAAATTCAAACTCGACTAAAACTCACCAAAAACATCTTGCGACTGTCCCAACAATCAACAATTTTGGTCAAAAAATAAACCCTTAATTCATTGAGTTAGATGTGAAATAAAGGAATTCTGATTCTGAAAACCACCGGGAAAAAATGCACAAAAAATACCCCAACCCGGCCATGTACTCCGTCAATCAATGATATATGCGTACAATCGCCCGATCCTATTCTGAAGTTCCACAGTATACAGTTCTTGTGTATGTAGACACTTGTGGTCATGTATAAAAAAGCTAATCCACTCAGGACGTTGCCACAAGATTTCCCTGTAGTGTGGAACAAAGACGGGAAACATGCTGATCGATTGAGCCCTCATGTTGCTGTTATTGTTTTAAAAGCTCTAGAATGATGTGAATAATTCATTTAATGATTCATCTGTGATTTTCAGTTGTTCAGAGTTGGACAAACAACCTGTGTCATGCTGCTCTAATATTCAGAGTATACACTCTAGCTTCCAGCTATGACCAGGCATCCGGTCCGTGACTACACCCAGCAGAATTGTGTAAGCAGATATGGTAGTCATCACTGTATTCAGATTCAAAGCATTTTATTTTTCCTTTTTAACAGGGGTGCAGTGTGTGGGGGTAGACCTGATGAGGTGAAGAACGCCAAAGGAGGCCACTGGTTCGCCTGCTATCTCTTAGTCCTAATTCGGAGTGACCCTGCTGGTTACTTTCTCCCCCTATCACTTCAAGAGGAGGCTGGGCTCCCTCTGGGTGCAAATACACCATGTGCCAAAACTGGAGAGGACTTACCACTGCCCCATAGTCTGGAAAACCTCTTGTGAACCTTCCCCTCTAGTCTGAGGACCCTCCTAATCCTCCACATTGCCCACTGGCTAAGATGAAGAAAGTGGCAGCATGGTCAGCAGAGGATGTCTCTGACTGGCTGAGCAAAGAGGGGATGCCGGAGTACATAGATGCCCTCCATCAGACGGACGGTCCTGGTCTGCTCAGGCTCAATGAGGCAGATTTCCAGATGCCTCCCCTCTCGCTCGTCTCGTCTGATGGCGGGCAGCAGCTATTTGAGCGACTGGAGACGCTGCGGATAGAGACTCATATCGAGGCACACAAAAACGGCCATGCAAACGGGCATGCTGGCGGGCTACCTAATGGAACTAGCAAGCCTCAGAGGAATGGCACATTGGGGATGAAGGACTTCAGGCTGGAGATGGTCCACATCCCCATCCCTACGATAGAAACTATGCGCTCCTCGTTCCCCGTCGAGTGGGGGAAGACGGGCATAGCGTTCGTCTATGCGGTGGTGTGCTTTGTTACCACCACTGTCGTCATTTCAGTGGTCCATGAGAGAGTACCGCCAAAGGAGCACACCCCACCACTGCCTGATAAGTTCTTCGACCTGTTTAATAGGGTGGAGTGGGCCTTCTCCATCTGTGAGATTAACGGCATGCTGCTGGTGGGACTCTGGCTGATACAGTGGATTCTACTCAAGCACAGGTACAGTCTACTTTAGTAAGCCAAAAATATATTTTTTGAGTTGGTATCTGAAATGCAACGTTTCAATGCAAAATGTTATGGCTGCGTATTGACAAGAATATGGCGATACAATATGTATCATGATAGAGGGGTTACGTTTCAATATATTGCCATACTGTAAGCAAGGCGAGGGATATAAATGTTTAAATCAAATTTTGGGAAGAATGTAACTCATGCATAAAATATGAGTAAAATGTTTTATTTTTGTATGCATTCAGAACAGTGAGAGCTGCATTTGTATCGACCACATCCAACATCATAGCACAACACAAAATAAACTGCCATAAATCTTTGCAAACTTTTAATAAAAAAATCTATTCAATATTTTTGAGAATCCATATAGTCAAACAAGACATAATATCGCAATAAAGTGTATTGATATTTTCTTACACTCCTAGAAAATACCATACCATTCATTTTCCTTGTCTTTTTTTCCCCAGGTCAATTATAGGCAGGCGATTCTTTTTCATTGTGGGCACACTCTATCTGTACCGGTGTATTACAATGTACATCACCACTCTGCCGGTTCCCGGGATGCACTTCAAATGCTCACCAAAGGTATTGTACACACACAAACTTTTATTTCTCTCGCCATTGTAGCTTCTTTCTTACTTAACTGCTTTCGGCACAAACGTGCTGAATGGGCAAATTCAGAAAAAATTTAAAAAAAGGAAGCTGAAAGCCTCTCGAGTGCTTTCCACTGACCATTGATTGTAAGATATATGCATTTCCATTTTTCTGTGAGTACAACGAGCTTCGAGTGGTGGCTTCCCTTTTCTGTAGTTCCAGTTATTGTAATTTTGCAAATTCTCTAAGAGGAAATTAGTTTCATATCCTTGTATTCAAATGCACTGCGTGCAGATTTTCTGTTGGGTTATTGCCATCTTTGAAAAATATTATGTTTTTGTTCATAGAAACATTTGACAATCCTGGTGAGAAAGGATGATAAAAAAATTAATTCAGTCAGCATGTTTTTTTTATGCATAAGCTTAAACAACTAAAATTGCTATTCTAGATTAAACTGATACGATTGCCAGGGTTGGGGAAATGTGAGGGTTAAGCTCATTGTCGTGGTTAAAAACTTTGAGTGTAGGATACATGTAATCTGTGACCTCATGTGTTGAAGTCAAACACTTCCACCACTCTCATCCGTAAGTACTGTGTTTACTGTAAAAACATCTTGAGACATGAGTATTTGCACTTTCTGCTACTTTTTATTAAAAAAAAAAATACTACTAGTAATGTTTTAGAGAAAATATTAGAGGGGAACATCTTCTTTTTACTCCACAAAATGTGATGGGTTAAGAGTTCTTTGACAGATTTACAAAGAATGCAGTATACACCTACAGCATTACAATGAATGCTTTAACACCCAGAAAGGGGCCATCCTTCACACTGTACATTTGTGTTTTTACTTTTGATACTTACTATTATATGATAGTATTATATTAATAAATATTACTTTACAAATTTTGAATGCAGGTTTTTCTTGAAATTAAGTATTTTTACACTGTATTACAATATTTTTTAAGTAAAGCATTTACATTTGTAGCAAAAGTGAGGGCATTTAATCTGTTGTAAGGAAAAAGTTGCAGAGAAAATTTAAAATTGTATTTAAAATGACCTCAAAAGCAATGGAAAAGTAATTTAGAGGTGAGACATGGCATCACAGATTAATCCAGGCTCCGTGGTCCTCACCGATGCCATGTATAAATGAACAGTGAGCGTCTGAATAAACTCATGTTGTGCTGCTCTCTCTCCTCTACATCCTACTTTTACACATGATAAGATGATAATAACTATCTGTGTTCCTTTCAGCTTCTTGGGAACTGGGAGGCACAGATGAGGAGAATAATGAAGATGATTGCTGGTGGGGGCCTATCCATCACAGGTTCCCACAACATGTGTGGAGATTATCTGTATAGTGGCCACACAGTCATGTTAACCCTAACGTACCTCTTCATCAAGGAGTGTAAGTTCCACTGTGTCTATACTATAGTTTAAGAAAGAATGTATTGGAAGATTTTTACTTTAAAGCCTCATATGAAGTGTACTTTCTCAAAGTCTATGTTTATATATACACAAATGTGCAGCAGATCATTGTGACAACCTCTTCTGCTATAATGTAGTGCGACATCAGTTCAGATGTCAAAAGAATGATGTACTATTCAGAAATGGGGATGAGGCTTTTAAACCATGTGCTTTTTTTTTTTTAAGGCTATTGCTTCTCAAATTGTCATTAAGCCATATGTATTAGAACATATGCGCAATTTCATAACTGAAGTTTTAGGTTCACACAGTTTTATGTGCCATCTGTATCTCCCTGATAAAGCCTTTCGCAACACTTCTCTAAACTGAAACAGGAAATGTAGACATCAAAGAAGAGGAAATGTGGCACTCTCCACTTACACACGCGTTAAGACGTTACTCCGTTACGTAACGTATTCGGCTTGCACACTTTGGTTCACCACTAAGCACGAGGGTCAGAAGTGTTTAAAACTGCGGGGTCGAATGTTATACGTTTATAAAAAATTTCATGCTTTGCTGTAAACAATTCTTCCTTCTGCTACATCACAGGCTACTGTTGTGCTTTCCCACCACAGCAGTGACATCTAGTGGTGAAAAGGAGAACGGTTTGGTTAATATTTCTGCAAAAAGAGCCACAGTGTCCCGTCTGAACTCCTGTAGCCAAATACCACTGACGCTCACCGGCCATCATGGCCCATTTAGCTGTCAAAGAGAATTCAGCGGCTTCTATAGAGGTGATACGCCTGGGTTTGTTCTGTGTCTCTGGGGTATTAACCCTGCGTGTTTTCTTTTTCTTTTTTTACATTTGATTGGCAGACTCTCCCAAGCGGTTCTGGTGGTACCACTGGTTTTGCTGGACCTTGAGCGCTGTAGGGATTTTCTGCATCCTTCTGGCCCATGACCACTACACTGTGGATGTGGTGGTTGCGTACTTCATCACTACACGCCTCTTTTGGTGGTACCACACTATGGCAAACCAGCAGGTGGGTTACTCAGTCGGTGTTTGAATTCAAATAAAAGTGAAGTAAATAAATGGGCACATGGGTTTATGAACTGGAACCTGTGTTTTTAGTACCAAGGCTACATAGAGTATGTACACAGAGAGGAGCGTCGATGTGAGAAAACACGCTATGCAAGGTCCTGTGTTCCTAAAATCTTAACTCTAATCTTAAAATCATGTTTCTATCATTTTCAATATACATGGCATTAAAGAATATAGTGTATCTTGTATGTAGGGCAGGGCAACATGACACAATGTACTGTGATTAACATATCAACTGTCAGAGGCTTTATCACACTGCTTATACTGAAGCAGCTATACCTATTTTAAAGCACTAGCTCAACATCTTGGGAAATACGCTTATTCACTTTGTTGGTAGGTGGACTTTTGGACAGACCTAGCCTTGCTGTTTCTCCGTTTCCAATCTTTTTGCTAACGTAAGTTAACTGGCTGTAGCTTCAGCCCATACAGACACGAGAGCGGTATCAATCTTGCCATCTAGGCAGAGAAATAAGTGTTTCCTAATTTATCCAAGTATTCCTTTAATATCTATGACTTCACAGGATTTATGCATCAATGTGATGACGCATCTTGAGTTTTCAGGTATTTAATTAATTGGATTAGCCAAATAAATATATTTTTCTCTGGTTATTATTTTAGTTATGAATCGTTTCTCAAGTACAACATTGCATTTGTCTGTGTATGTAAAAGAGTCCACGTGAACAGAAAGTACAGCTGACACAATGCGAAATGACAGTCCCTGAATCATTTAAAATGATTTAAAACAAAAATTGGTAAGTAAAAGTGTGTTCCGTATTAAATGTCGACACTTATACTTAAAATGTATATACAATTTGCTTTTGTTTTTGTTTATTTCAGTCACTGAAGGAGACGTCACAGAGTAACCCGTTCTCACGGGTGTGGTGGTACAGACTGTTCCTATTCTTTGAAGAGAACGTCAACGGCATGGTCCCTCGTAACTATCAGCTGCCGCTATCATGGCGATCTTTGCAGTGGAGCCGCGGTGTGAAGTACAGCAAACTGGACATCCAGTGACACTTATCATGTCAGAGCCTTCGAGGACTATGACTTCCAAAAGTGCTGTTTCTACCCGTGGAAGATGGCACGGTTAAATGTAGCGCTGTCCTTTCACTTCTAGGAAACAGACACATCCCTGTCCAAATGGGTAGCACTGTGACCCACCTAGTATTTCTTTTGTGTATGTGTGTGTGTGTATATATATATATATATATAGATAGATATAGATAGATATATACACACGCGCATTTTATATATATATATATATATATATATATATATATATATATTTTTTTTTTTTTTTTTTTTTTTTTTTTTCTCTTGTCCTCTTTCTTCTGGTAGTATTTGCCAACACAGAGCACTCATTTATTTGTTTTGTGTCTATTCATCGTCGTGGGTCACACAACCGTTTACGAAGCATTTCAACAAACTACTTTTGGCCACAAGGACTCAAATACTTTTTTTCCCCTCTCTGCACAAATCCATAGTTAATGTCTTCATGTTCTTACAAGATTTTTAGTGCAAATGGTGTCAATCAAATGCTCATTTGATAACCAAAATGCCATAAGCATGTTTTTCTTTTATAGCAAATTACTTTTTGTAAACGGTCCTTGCTAAAATGAGTCAACGGTGCAAAAAAATAATTTTTTTAAGTATGTCAAACTTTATTTTTCAAAAACAAATGATGTCCAACAAAAGATTTTTAGATTTTTACCTTTTTCAAGATGGATAACTGAGAGCATAAGAATCTAATGTGGTTTAACATTATTCCAGTGCCTTTCTTAGCTTGATTGTAAAACAGTTCAAGTACTATGTGTCTTGTGTCTCTCTGCCGTGGGTGTGACCACCCCGCGGTACGAGGAGGTACTTAGTTAACAGTCTCGTTCCCATGAATGTAAAAACAACTACGCCAGCCTTACCAGAAAATTGGTTTTCCCAAAATTAAGTGCAGTGAGTGATATGTCCCGTTTTATTTATTGATGCTTTACAATGTCAGTTTGTGCTTAGTTGGTTAATGCTGTTCTAACAGAAAATAATGACTGTTAATTGTATTTTTATTTTATTTTTTATGTCTGTACCATTTCATTTTTACCAATCAGTCTTTAACCAACCCCAGCCATGTTCAAAGCCCGATCGTTGACGCTCAAGTTGTAAGCTAGTTTTACTTTCCACCACTAGGTATCTGCTAAAACTCACTGCCTGATTGGAAAATGGAGAAGACGTTTCTCTGAGGCGCAGAGTTAAGTTATTCTGGACCTCGACATGTCTTGTGCATCATTGCATCGTCTCTTGCTCAGAGAACAAGCCCCTCTCTTGTTCCCCACATTGAGTCCCGTTTGTGAACATGTGTGTTGAGTTTAGGGAATGTCAAAGTTGTGAAAACGGAAGCTTCAGGTAAAGTTTCTGAGCATGTCTGTAATGAATCTCTACGTGTACTTTTATATGTGGTTTGTCTCCTACTAAATCAAGCTGCTACCTTCCAATTTGAAGACTGCAGTAGCAAACACTCAACATGGAACGTGTGTGTGGGGAAGAAGCTTATGCATGATGCACAGAGCTACTGGTGATATATTTGACCATGTGTGCAGGATAACATTGATTTCCATGAATGTGAAAATGCGTCCTTATCGATAATCCTAATCATGTTGACTTGTTTTTTTGCTTTTTTGTGTGTAACAATGACTGAACTGTAAAGAATAAGTATTGCACAAGTTCATGTATAGGGAAAAATTGAACTCATTTTTGTAAAACTTCGATTTCAAATTAAACTGATAAAGCTTTGATTAAGAGAAACTGCACTAAACTGGAGATTATACGAATCCCAAATAAATAATAATGATGCGATTCATTTCTTTAAACATTGTCAAAAGGAGGGGGTGAGAAAATATTATTTCCAACTTATGAAGCTAATACATTTCAATGCCAACAAGAGTCTTAATGTTTGACACAAATGACAGGCTTACCCTCCTTCCTGTACAATCATATCACTTAAACGGAGAACGTTTTCTCAGTTTTTAAGAGCACAGCAGGTTCCTCACATTCGGCTATATTTTGCTTTGAAATAATGTTTGAAGTAACGGTCCAAACCAGGCTCTCTAATAATGTTTGAGGCCTTTGATAAGGATGAGGGTTGGAGTTGTTTGTCTTCTAGTTTGCCAATCAAATAGTTTTATTTTATTTTTTTTTTAAACGTTTGTTATCCTGTATGTTCCTCTGTAAACTTCTCACCTATGTTGTCCCTTTTTGTGCGTATACCAGATGTTTGTAAGATATGATAAAGGATTGTACTTGGGACGCTTTTGAATAAAACCTTTTACTAAAATGTATTTAATTTACTGTTGGCCTCTTTTTTTGCCTTTTCTTTCTAAGTTTATAACAATCTGTTCTCATTGTGTCAACTCATTGTGCCAAAAGATGACGTCATTGCAGACCCACTAACATCCAGCAGATGGACACAAAGAGTTGCAGAAATAAGACCAGTACAGTGATGGGTGGCCTCTACTTCCCAAATGTGATTTTGCTTCCGGTTTGTATTTCTGCCCTTGTCCTATTGCAAGTATGTCTGACATAGATACTTCCTCCATTCATTTTGCACATTGTGTGCCTCTTGTTGACCTTTCAAACATGTCTCGCTTATGCTTCAAACTTTAGACCTCCTCATCCGCCCAGATGTTTTATAGTCCGCTGAGCATGAGGTTTTTGAATAAACACACCGTACTTTCACACTGACATTAATGCTTTCCAGTGCCATGTAGACACTGTTACAGTCTTTATAGTAATAACTTAAAGCGCCTGACATTTGTGGTTTAAAATCTAAGGTTTTTGTTCTTAAAAATTAATATTCATTATTAAATGAGTAACAAAGTAAAATCTTGGGAAAAAGACATGGCTAGGTATTATTATTTAACACTCAAAAATTCAGCAAATCTGGTCTATTTTGATCAGATTGGTGAAGCAAACAACCCCACATCACATTTTGATTTAAATGTTACCAAATCCTTATCCGTGCACAGAAATGTGGCAACCAACGGATTCCCCACCAGTAAAAAGAGTACAGACAAAACTAAAATACAGAAAATGTCTTGTGTAAAACATCTAAAACTGTCAAGAAAAGCTGGTGTTAATGTGGGATCCCATCACTCACAGTAAGTACCCGCTGAAGAAAAAAAGTAGATTTTCTGGCCTCAAAGACAAGTTAGCTACTGATTTTAACCCAATTTCACTCAAGTAATGAAGTTGTGAGCCTACTCTTGGAAGTCTAAAGTAAACATGTCCAAAAAGTTTATTTTGCAATTTTTTTTTACAAGACCCGTCCGTGCTCATTACTGAGCTTTTCGACTAAAGCAAATTAAATCATGACCTCAGGTGCTGATAAATTGTTGCCGTTGAGTTTGAGGAGTTTTCTGCAGTTGCCTGCTCAAAGAGCAACAGGTCCTCATAACTCCTTGCATGAAAAAGGAGCATATATTTATCTCAAGCTGGCTCCTTGGCCCGTGGGAGAATTTGCTGCCACCCTGGAGAGATTGTGTTGGCCAGCCAAGCCGAACTCCCACACATTACTACTGTACACAAATGAGGGGAGTGAGTCTGTGCTCTAAACATCTCCTAGTTTCAGCTGACATTAAATAGGCCACAGTGATGCTCTCAAGATAGTTCCCATCATAATGTGGCTGAAAATATTTTAAATATGCAGGTGTGCAGTCTGCACTGTGGACAGAAAGCAGGCTGTGTTCTTAATTACACTCGCCTTGCATTTCATTTGACAGTTTGAGGTGGTACAATCTTACTCTGTAAATGATTGTACAGCATGAATAATGTGTAACCACGCTGCTCTCACGTTGTCCACACTGCAGCAGCCTGTTTTCCAATCTGGCCATTTGCTACGCTCCGCTGTCCATCAATCATTTTCATAACGAAGAACATTTCTCCTGCCTGTGGCTCAATATGTGAAAGTACAAACTTTATCTTTTACGGTTACACGACCGCATCACGATACACTGTCTGCTGCTACAGAGTAACCTACACTCCCTCAAGGCCGTGAAGCCAAGAAAAACACCGGTAAGATTCATGGGTTCACAAGCAAATTCTATTCTCAGCAGTACTGCGGTCTTCCACCGTAATACCATACTTAGTCTGTGAAGATAATGTTGTTGGAGTGCAAAGGGAGTTTTGTCTATTAATGGATGACTTGGAAAGTGGGTGGTATGAGAAAGAAGGATCCATACGACCATGTCCCCCTCCTGTGCTTGTACTGGTGACAGTTAATGGGTAGAAAGATAAGCACACATGTACGTGCATTGATTGTTGGATGTCTTGTAAAGGTTACAAAGTCATCAGCTTGAACATTAACTGCTCCACGCTTCTTTCTGTGTTTTCAATCATTTCTCTAGTGCTGCAATTGATATCTATAATAAGCGATGTTGCATGCCCGTGTCATAATGTCCTTAAAGTGACAGTTCATCCCAAAATGCCCAAAAATGTTTCTTCTTACCTGTAATGCTATTTATAAATTTAGATTATTTTGGTGTGAGTGTGAGAGATGTATCTCTGCCTTCTCTCTGAAATAATGGAACTAGATTTCTTGTGGTGCTCAAAGCGCCTATTTTCTTTCTACCGAACGACGACCGCCAACCGCATCACTCAGAAGGAAGAAGAAGATGCTCGTGACAGCGCGAGATGTAAACACTAATGGCGTCCTCCTCGGCTGAGCTGTAACGTTAGCGAGCTCAGGAGTAGATGCACACTCCCTTCTGCCTGGTGATATGGTAGAAAGAAAAAATAGTCCCTATGTGAAACTGCTCACAGCAAGATCTGTGGATTATCTCGAGTATAACCGGGTCATGATTTCTGGAAAGAGACACGGCTGTTAAGTATGTTTTATGCTTTGAGCACCACAAACAAAGTGCCATCTAGTTGCATTATATTTTAGAGAAGGCACGAACTGGCTGATATCTCGAACACTTGCCAACTCACTAAAACAATCTTGATTGATAAATACCCTACATGCACTACAGGTACGTGGAAAATATAATTTTTTGTAAAAATTTGTTAAAAAAAACTGTCACTTTTCATCTGCAAAAAACGGTTTTGGCCACTTGGGGACAGCGGAAGCTATTTGTAAACATTGTCAGAATCACCTTGATTGAAAGTTGATCAGACGAAACAGATCGAAGCAGATACGGAACATCATTATAATTTCTGGAGACATGTCTCTGGCTCCCATATGAATGTAAGTTCAATATTCACTCTCCTTTGTGCTCTCTGCCAACTCCAGAGGAAAATATCGGCCGTTTAGCTGCTAAATGCTCCGCTATGTTCACCAGCTAGTGGTTAACTGTGTCTGCCCTCAATACGACGCTATGAGAGTGAACCAAAACAGTAAAGTTGTGTCCAGACATCTAAACAATGAGCTGAAACGCACTATAAAGCTGAGAGGAGCTGCAGATTCAGGTGATAATTCTCCGTAGGTTCATCACAATAAGCGGCCTGATGCTCGACGCATTAAATCGATTGCAGCGGCTTTAGGTATACAGCAGCTTAATATTCTCTGTGGAGTTTTGGTCTACTTTGCTGCAAGCACGCATTTGTTGGACTGTAAAAAGGCTAAAATATCAGCTCTCGAAAACGTCTAGAAACATTTTGACAGCACTTTTATTGCCAGCAGATTTTGAGGTGCGGCGAGGTCAAGCAACAACACTATCCTCCAGCAGCAACACACTTCCCCTCTCAAGAGACCTGATATGATCGAAGCTCTCCAGACCCAGAACTGCTGCTGGAGAATGTGACAGTTGTAATGATGAAAGTTATTTTCATCGCACACACCATTATCAGTGCTGGTGAGATGTAATACACCACCACCATCACCTCTAGGGCTCCACACACATCTCAAGAGGCAATGAAGTGACCAGATCAACCCACCCCCCCCCCCCCCCCCCCCCCCCCCCCCCCCCCGCCCGCTAACCACTGAAGTTTATCCTCGCTTCGGAGCTTGCTCATCTCGCCACGCTCCGTAAGTTGGGCCAACACTCCCTTCAGCCTCTGACCACTTGAAATTGCATTGCAGTTTCAGTTCATCTACCACCGGAGAGGTGGCTCAGTAACTGGCAGTCATACAGTAACAGCCAGTAAGAGAAGGTGGTGATTCTCAGTGGTGGAGGTCACCCCAGGGACATAGGGAACGTCTGAAGCTGGAAGTCAAACTCAGAAAGTGTTGTTAAGTGGGGATACGCTTTGGGATTGCTTCCTCTACCTTCTCTAATCTTACAAGTGTTGGAGTGAGTCCCTGTCCGAGCTGGAATGGTCTCAGAGAGCGACATACTGTGTGATGTAACAAGTTAAAAGTCAACTCACGCCAACCGAGGGGACTCTCATGACTAATGGAAACCGTTTCTGTGCCATCTGTCCACAGTCCTCGCCACCAGTGCGGTCAAAGCAGACCGAACAAATGCGGACGCCCTCGGTCTCCTCACCACTCTAACTGCGAGGCCCATTTTTAATGCATCATCCTTGAACAGACACTCTGATCTCCGGCTGCTGAGTAGTTTATTTTTGTTGATGGATTTTGGAAACAGGCCATGTTGCCGACACGGTCAGGGGAGCAGATGGCTGCCCGATTACTGTCAGATCCTGATTGTCCAAGTGTCATTTAGATCGAGGCCGCACCGCTGCTGAACTGTGGCTCTACTGGCATCTATTGATCACAGTAATGTGGATTTAGTTTCTCCTCCTCTTGACTATATGACTATAATATGACTAATGACTATACTGATATGTGCCTTACTTTAAAGAGTAACTTAAAGGCACAATGAGCAGGATTTGTTGATTTGTCGGTCACCTAGCAGTTGTACTTCCAATATTCACTCCCTTTTAGCTCCTTTTTCGCTTTCTTGCTTAAAAACAGCCGCCTGCTGTGCCTGGAAATGGCACTGATTGAGTGAGAGTGAACCAAAATAATAAAGTTGCTGGTTATAAAACCAAAAATAACCAGCTCAAAGACGCTACATGTGACCCCTTTCACATTATAGACAAAATATTGATCGGCGCAGCTTTAATGTAGCGAATGTACCCTGATCTTCAATACAAATTTGTGATTTGTAATGCTGGTTATTGGTAGGTAGAACTTCTCTTGATATTTCAATCCAGGGCGTCCTGGGCTTCAGGTTGGGACAGACAGGTAAAGGCAGCATCTATGTGCATTGTTCATGGCAGTTACAGCAGCTGTCCCGCTGCGGGGTCAAGTCCTGTCCCCTGAGCTTGCACGGGAAATTATCATTTTCAGCGTGACCTTTGTAGCACATGGCTCTCAAGGTATAATGGGAAAGTAATATCAGCCCTCCTCTCGCTGCTCATTAGACACATTCACAACTTCCCCTAAAAGCCCACAATGAAAAATTAATGTGTCTAAAATCAGAAAATTATCCTTTTTCCATCAGTATACATCGAGTCAGAATCCAGACATGAATGAGCCCTAAAAGGCCCATCAGCAGGGAATCAATCAATAGAGAATGATTTAGAAATATGGCAGCCGACTGCACAGTCGACTGAAAGCGAGCCTCGCTCCTCCTATCTTCTCCTCTGATTATTCTCAGTGGGTCGGTGAATTCTTGTATGTCCATGTTTTATATCAAGCCCCGCTGTCTGACTATTACACATGGATCATTTTCAAACACCAAAAAGCCTTAAAAAGCCAAGAGTGATCCAGAAAGTCATTGTGACTTTTTTTTTTTTTTTTTAGCTTTGTTATGGCAGTTGGAAAGAAAAACAAAGCTTTGGTCAGCAGATAGGGAAACGGGGAAATGTCGGCGATAAATTCAGACTATATAGAAGTCTTATGTAACACTGCATGCGACTGTCAAGTTAGCTCAGTAAGTTACTACATGACTAAATAATGACCATATATATATATAGAGTGATGAGGCTGTTAAAGCCAGAGAGCACAAGTGTCCTTGAGCAAAATACTGGAGATGCTCTTCTGTAGTCCAGTAGAGCGCCAACGCACATAGCTGAAGAGATCTTAAAATATCAAACAATCTTCAAGACCACTCTTATTTTGAACCTCTTAGTCAGAATCTGCAATCTTTGATATTCAAAGGAGGCTCTGTTCAGATGTGCTGTAGCTGCTCGATCCAGGGATTTTCAAAACTCAAAAGTAGAGCCTGCAAAAGCAAAGTTTAGTCACGGTCTCATCTTTATTGTGTTTTTTTAAAACCTGATTTATGTACCTGGTCCTCTCAAGTCCACTCTCTTAAGTAATCATGCTTTTTTTTGGGACCGTGGGAACATTACCTTCTGCTCTGCTATAAAAACAATAAAAAAAAAATCTTGTGACAAATACTGGCGATCAGATAAAGAGAAATATATACGTTTATCATGGCTTAAGAGGCCGCGATGGTAGGAATAAGAGAAAACACTGCAGCGGAAATCTAAACCTGAATGGACGATGAGCGCGTACACTGAGTGATGCCGTTAGTCTTGATGAGCATGCACGAGGTCAAAGGGTTTCCATAATGGAAACCTGCACAGCTGATTTACTGCAACACACGCAGATGAAGAGTAATCACGCCTGGAACATGAAGACGAGGAGTGTTTCCTGGCAGCCGTGACTGACTTTTAACCAGATATCTCCAAGCGCTCCTCCGGGCTGAGTCATGTACTCCAGTTTTTTTTTATTTTTTTTTTATTCACAGCGGTATACAGTGATGTGCGCTCATGCGGGAAACACGGTCAGATTTTTTTTTTATTTTACCAAGGGTCTCTCTTATCTAGACTTCAGTACACTGTACGCTGTTGTGTAACATAGGCACAAGCATGTCTCTCTGTTTCTGTTAATACCTCTCACACCAACTCTCTGCCGTGATATCCAAGAAAGAGATGGCCACTCAGCTCGTGCATATTACATTAGTGAGCAGTTGCCCCTGGAGGCCCGTCCAGTTATTCTTGGTGAGCTTCTCTGGCGCCATGTGATGTCGATTGGAAATGAAGAGGGCGTCTCTGGCTACTAGGCAACTGCGACGCAGGGCAAATCAGGAGGAGCTGCAGATGAGATCTCAATCTCTCCTAATGTCAATCAGTCTTGTCTTTGTTATGCAAATATGGAAATACAGTTGCACGTAATGCACAGTGAGCCAGCTCCGTCTTGCCGAAGGATGGTTTCTTAAATCAGACTTCAAAGCAGATCGGCGCTTTCAGCTGCCAAAGAAAATTAATGATGCTCTTTTTTTAAAAAAAATTTTTTTTTAGCGCCGTCACTCAAATCTTTTCAACAAGATGACTTAAGGAAACAGTCAAACTCTTAACGGCCACACACTGACTCGCATCAATCTGAGCGATTCAAAGAGCTGGAGGAGAACAAAAGATGTTCCAGTGGGGTTGGTTTTATTTCGGTGGTGCAGGGATGCTTGTGGATGTGATTGAGAGTGTGGGCATTTTTTTTTCCTTCACGTTTTCCCACCACAGGCTCCGAAGTGACAGCTGAGACAAGACGCCGTGTCTCTCCTTCCCCCACTGTGCGCACTCCCAGCCATGGTGGGCAAATGTCAGTCAAAGCCTTTTGTTTAGAGCTTCAGCTGTATCCTCAACATCTCTTTGGTATCGTCTCTTTGTTGTGTATGCAGTGTAATCTCTGTGCTTCGCTTTTAGTGTCGCTGAATATCTTAAAACTTCTTTCATTTTCAATTACTGGACAGATTTCAAAAGCAAGTCCTGTAAGTGCTTTCAGACACTATTCTTTTACAGCACCTTCCAGTGAGGGTGACGGTAAATGGTTTCACAGTGAGGGGGAGGAGGAGGGGGGTTTGTTGACATGCTGCAGGTGGTGGCCTGTTGAATGTCCAGCTGAGCCAGGAATGTGGAGGCCCTTTAGGTGTGAGGATCAACCGTGCAGGCAGGAGAAGCTTCTCCTACAGAGCTAATGCTAGTACTGATAGTATATATATATATAGTACATATGACAAATCTTCCAAGGTTTTGCTTGCAACTAAGCACCATTACAGGCTTCATAAGCTTGGTGTTGAAAGGGGTTTAGTTCAGCGACAGGCGGAGGATCAGCATAATGGCAGCAAGCTAAGCTTCACCATCTGAGGACCCTTTCTCGTCGGGCCCTGGGGGTCTCCTACTGATTTATTGCGGTCCCTCTGACCGCCTGTGTCTATGTTTAGCTGCGCAGACTTTTATGAGCTTGTTGAATTGAAGGCATGCTGTGGCACTGTTGTCAGAGCTCGCTGCAGACGCTTGGACCAGCCTCCGCCGTGACTTTACATTACGTCCTTCTGCAGGTTGTGCGAAGCTTGCTTATTTTGCTGGGAACCCTGCAGAGATAGGTATGTGCCGAGGAATTCAGGGGTCCAGTGGCTGCGATTTTAGACCTCTGTAGCTCACAACTGCTACTGTCTTGGAGCTACCCAGCGGTGGAATGTAACTCAGCGTTCTCAGTACTCTTGTACTTAAATGCAAATTGTAGGTACTTTTACTTAACTTGACTATTTTTTATTTCATTGCACTTTTACTTCTACAGGGGCTATTGTAATTGTGACTCCAGTGCACAGGGGCAGCTGCTATAGTTAATGTAATTTACATATTAAGATTTAGACATACAAAAACATGTGATTATAACATCTGATGCATTATTATACATTAGACTACCTCACTGTATGCAAAGTTTGAGCTGAAACAATCAGTTGATCAACAGAAACTGAACCAGCAACTATTTTGATAAGTGATCTTTTAATTCATTTTTCATGCAAAATGTTGCTGGTTCCAGTTCTCAAATTAAGGATTTGCTTCCTTTCATTGTCTTAAATGACAGTGAACTGAACACTGTTGTATTTTTATTTTTAGGTGGACAAAATCTCTTTGGGCTCTGGGGAATTGTGATGGTCATTTCTCACTATTTATTGACGTTCTACACAGCAAACAATGAATTGAGAAAACATTGAGTACTTTTAATATACTTTAAAGGACATTATTCTAATAACACGTACTTTTACTTAAGTAACATTTTTAATGCAGGACTTTTAAGTGTTTCAACAATGTGCTAATGTGCTTTACTTAAGTATTTGTAGCTACTATAATATACTTTGCCTTCTCCACATGCTTATCAAATCATAATGCAGGGAGTTATTAACAGCTCGTGATGCAATCCTCTTGTAATAAGAGGAGATGCCGGCTTTTAAAATCAGGTTTGGTCAGGTCTGCATTAATAAATATTGTGAGAATACACTCTGACAGCTCTGAGCTTTGAAGTGAGCACCGTGGAGCTATAGGAGAAGAAGAAACCTTTTATCTCACTGAAGAGGTATGATGCACGCTTTCAGCCGATGCCATTGGTCAGAATCTCAGCACGCCTCCTATTCATTCATAATGCACACAGCCTGATGTAGGACAGTTTAACCTGTGTGTGTTCAAGTGTGGCTGACCTTTCCTATTTAAAAAGGAAACATTTGAAAGCTTCATTTGTAATATTCCCATTTACATGGATGCTGCAATATTATTAGAAATCAGTGTAGAAATGTTTTGAGGCATTGACCATTTAGTATCGTCGTGGACTCCTTTTGGCAATGCTTTATAAATTGGGCTGTTGAACATGTTGTGATGAAGTATTTAGTCTCGTTTAAACTCTGCCCCAACTCCAATACAAAGACTTAAAACTAGTTCATTAAAAAGCCTGCATTGTTGTTGTTTTAGGATCTGTTCTTATTTATACTGTTGTATTATTTATTGTGTGTGCTCATTATTCCTCCATATTCCTGCTGTTTGTTATTTGTTATTATTTTACTCCTAATTTTATGATCACTGAAGTCTTCTGCATGTTTTTTAAAGCTTCTATTTTAATAAGGTTTACTAGGTCTACTATTCATTTTGTTGAGTGGGACATTGAATGAGATCAACCAAAAACCTGCAAAACATTTGTTGTGTCCCCACTTCTTTTGCAAAAAAAAAAAAAACTCCTAAGTTGCATCAAATTTCATCTAAGCTACATAAAACATTTTTCCCTTTTCATAACAGGCATTCACCTGAAGCTGAATATTGGGCTAAGGTGACTTCACAACTTTACAAGAATCTTATTTTTAAGAGGAACTTCTAACCCGGAGAAAATGCTTTATGCTGGGAAACCAACAACAACAACAAAAAAAGTTTTTAACTGACCACACTAGTAAATATGAGACCATCTAGCCATGGCCTCGACAGCAAGTCGGCTCAGGGGTGTAAAGTGTGTGTATGTGTGTGTGTGTGAGGGGGCAATCGCCCATACTTCCTACCCCCCTACTTCCGGCTCTATTGCTCCGACCACATCCATCTTCGGACTTTGCTTTCATTTTGTTCTTACCACAAACAGGCCACAGGCTGAGTGATTTTTCTACTGCAAACTTCCTGGAACAAAGTCTTTAAATCTGCAGTTAAAACTTTTTTGGCTTTACATACTTTAATTATGCGCTGGAGACGATCAGTCAGATTGGGTAAAGCACAACTACATTTTTTTTAACACAATTTTAATCTCAACTCCACACCTGTAAAAGTTTGTGACACCAAATCTGGCCAGGGGCATAAAGTGGAGGCGTTTAGTAGGGGGGGGGGGGCAAGGCCGTGAATGCGTCTTGCACCGTTGCGATCGCGGTGACAACAATCTGTCCACAGAGAGAAATATTAACGCATTGCAAATTACTCAAAACATCTTCTGTGGTAGTTCCCGCTACAAAAGGTGTCTCCAGGACCACACACACACACACACACACACACACTTTGTGACAAAATGGTTGAGAAGACCATTAAAGGGCCAAGAAAACTTGAATTTGAGACTTTTATCAGGAGAAACAACTTGTTGTATGTGAAAGCTTTGTGCATACAGATGTATTTCCTGGCACCTCGCAGAAGAAGGCCTGGCCTATAGCCTCCATATGGTATGGTTTACACCGGG
Organism: Bovichtus variegatus; assembly: GCA_943593645.1. Classification (NCBI taxonomy): domain Eukaryota; kingdom Metazoa; phylum Chordata; class Actinopteri; order Perciformes; family Bovichtidae; genus Bovichtus; species Bovichtus variegatus. The sequence continues at coordinate 9,091,063 of CALSCE010009347.1, forward strand.
GGAGGAACGTGTGCTTCCTCAAACCAGCTTCCATTAAACGCATTCCTTGTTAACAGCCTGATAATGGCACGCTATAGATCCCCGCTCTCCAGTGATATGACTCATCACTCAGGTGTGTTTACAGCTTATAGCTTCTCTGGAGGCAGACGCTTCGTAACACATTTTCTGAGCTTCAATAAACAGTCAAAGCAGTGCATCCTTTCGGGCATTTATTCATCGCAAATGTGTATCAGGTTATGACCTTTTGAACTCATGTGCTTTCCCCAACAAACACGAAGGAAGAGAGGCGGAGATGGAGAGAGTGAAACAGCGTTCATGTATGTGTGAGGCTTAAAGGCTTTAGGTCAACTGGGTCATTTTTTTCACACAAAGCCATCAATTATATCCACCTCTACTGCTTTATTAGTTTGTTGCTTTAGTGCAGTGGCTTCCCGGCCAGCTGGGGAGGAAATACGGCTATTTGTTGTCTCACAGCCTCAGAGATGAGAGGGATTCTCCTCAGCTTATGTAACATGTCTCTTTTCATTCAATACATTCAGGGCCTTGTCCATTACTCTAGATGGGCATCAATAATGTGATGAGTGCAGTGAGAGCCAGATAAACCAGCTCTCATGATCAAGATGCCCTCTGCATCACACTGTTAAACCAAAAAGTAAGATGTAAGACAACAAACAACATCACAGGCATTTTGTCGCTGCTCCTTGATGGTAAAGTGTCAGACAGTTTGGGACAGGCGTGAAAAGAGACACCTCTGTTACACCTCAGAATTGCTGGAGGAGCTAAAAATAATCCTGTGTCGAGCGAGAACGAGAGAAAGATGATTTAGGAGAGATCTGGAGTGGATTTGGTGGAATCAGGCAGAGCGATAAGAGCTGATGACGATATTCGTCTGTCTGTTCGTATGTCTTCTCCTGTTACCATGTGTGTCCACTCTGTTTATCCACAAAGCAAAACCTTTCAGAGCCATTTAATTATCGCGACTGGAAAACATCATCGGACTTAAAGCGCGACAACAAAGCCAAACAAAAATGTGTCTTTCTTTTTTCTTCATTCGCTAATGCCACTTTAATTTACATCCCCAAAGCAAAGGGCTTAGAAATGAAATACTTATTGTGTGCTAGATATTGATATTTCATTTCCCTAAATCGTTATTCGCGGTTGACATTTCGTTGACAAAAGATGCAACTCTGAGACAAAGTCCCTCTGTCACAAGGTTGACGACCCCATCAGCGTACGGTGGCCCTGAAGCAAACACTGGCAAATAAACAAAACACAAACAAACGAAAGAACACGTCTTCAATTTGACAACACATACACAGCATAAGGAAATGTGCTGCAGAGAGACAGACTGAGATATAGATGGCATATTTTCAAGCACATATAGAGAAACAAACAAAAAAACAAAACAAACAACAAAAAAATAATAGATACAGACCGGCTCACACTGAAAACACTTAACAAATTGTGTATATTTTGTCAGTTTATTTGAATTTGGAGGCTAGTTCGGCTAACGAGCAAATATCTGCAATGAGATCTCAATTATACATTCGAATTTTTATACTGTCTGTATTTGTCCGTTTCCTGTATTTGCAGCGTGTTTCTTTATGCTGCACATGTTGTCAAATTGGTGATTGTGTCTCTCAGTTCGACCGTCTTTTTTTTCTTTGCAGTGTTTTTTTTTGCTGATTGTATTGTCAAATTGGGGATTGCTTGTGTGTGTGTGTGTGTGTGTGTGTGTGTGTGTGTGTGGCAGTGCTTTGAGTTCTCAGGGCCTCCGTACACATGACTGAGGACATGAACAATGTTAGTCACCCAGCACACCTGGAGGATGATGGGAAGGCAGCATTCCAACCAGCGACCCCTGACCTCCTCTTCGCCTCACTTCTCCTCTCTGGAACGCCAGAAGCAGAGCTTATTCTCACACTCGCTGTTGTGTCATCTTTGGATCGGAGTACAGGTTTTTTTTCTCCATAAGGCTTTCCTGTTCAAGCAGCGTCGAGTGCTAAAACAATTAGTCGATAGACAATTGATTAGTAGATTGACAGAAAATGTACCTACAACAAAGTCATTTATCGAGCTAAAAACATCAAACATTCGCTGGTTCCAGCTTCTCAAATGTGAAGATTTTAGTAAGCAAGTAATTTAAAGTTGTCAACTTGAGGTCCAGAAAACTGTGATGGCCGTTTTTCCTTATTTCCTCACATTTTAGAGCCTTTTATGATTAGCCTATATGACTCGGCGATTCATTGATAGCTGGATGTGTGAAATCAAAGGGAACTTTGATTCTTAAAAGAGCATTAACTGTTTGTTTTTCTGCCACATGGGGGCAGTGTAAACAAGCTGCAAACACAACACGGACATATTGTCTCCTTAAAAAAGTTGATGTGGGGAACTTGACAGCAAAATATTAATAATGACTTGTAGTTTCTCTCCACCTGATGAATGTAAATCCAATATTTGCTCTATTATTATTATTATTATTATTATTATTATTATTATTATTATTATTATCATTCTCCTAATTGCTAACTTTGGAATGAGCCCTGACAGCAGTGAGAGTGAACCAAAACAGTAAAGTAAAACCAAAACAATGAGTCAAAAGAAGCTAAAACGCGCGATAGAGCTGAGGAGAACTGTGAAGTCGGTGGTAATTCTCGGTGGGTTTGTGTGATTCACTGTAAATATAAAAACACAGAATATATCCGCATTAAAGACGATTAGTCTCCTCTTGAATAATCTACCGCAGAGTTGTTGCCGTTGACCAAGAACCTTCACAGCGATTCAGTGATAGATTAATTTATAAGGAAAATAATTAGTTAGTTGCTGCCCAAAAAAACTGTGAAATACACTTCATCCTCACCTATCTGATGTTGATAGTACTAATACAGGAAGGCAGGAAGGAAGTATCATCATTGCGTGTGCTAAGTTAATTTCCTGAGCTCTGGTTCTATCCATCTCCAGTGTGAGCCGAGTGATCAATCTGCAGCTCTGGATGTGATATCATGTTACAATGTGAGACTACATCGATGTGATGTGAAGTCGGCGCGTGATATTGCTGCTGAAGTGCGGGATTTGCTATGGTGTTTTACGGGACTGGAGAGAAATAGATTGCCTAAAGCGTCTTTCCCGTCCTCGTCCCGGGACGTCTCTCTCAGTCTTTCACCTTCTCCCAGCGCTCATATCACCGCTCCTGGGATGGCAGGCGGGCAGCTGGTGGTGTCTCACTGGGACGGCAGCGGAGACACAGAGAGCAAAGTCAGATGTAATATCAAAGACATCAGGGGCTCAAGGGGGAAAGTTCTCCAGAGACGCAGCAGCATTCCTCTCCTACTGTTGCACTTACAGTAATCCCCTCTAAGGTTTCCATACTGGCATGATCGTGTGTGTGCGTGCGTGCGTGTGTGTGTGTGTGTCTGCGGGGATTTCAGCTTTGTGAATGGTTACATAAATCTTTGCATGCAAATGTGTGCGTGGGTGATAATGATGTGCAAGCATATGTCTGGGAATACCCAAGATACCTTTCTCTATCTCATTGTGTGTGCGTGTGTGTGTGTGTGTGTGTGTATTACAGGAAAACAGTGACTAATGTCTGCCCTCTTCTCTTCCGTAAAGTGATCTGTCCCTGAGGCGAACGAGAGGGCACCGGCTTTTCTCTGCCCAGAGACGCTTTAGAAACTCTGCAAAGACAAGCGCACGAAGCCTTTTTGACAGCGCAGGCCACACTCGGCAACCATAAACCCAATGGCACCTCGTGCGCGGCCAATCTCTCTGGGCGCCGGGAGGTTAACTTGGCGTCCATTACTTAACCCACAACATCCAAGGGAGGTGACCCATGTAGTGCTCAGACGAGACAAGCTGAAACTGGTAGTGCAGCATTGTTCGCGCTGTGTAAACACGGGGATGGGTCGAGGGTGTAGGCAACCTCCTGGGCACCTTTTGGGCCGATGACGCTTATATAGTCATGGTGACGTTGGAATGAGTGTGTACATGTACAGGCGCTGACAGTGGGGTATGGATTGTGGTAATAACTTAAGATCAAAGACATGTTAGATCGAGGACGTTGTGCACTTTTTTTTTTTTTTTTTTTTTTTCCCTCCAATTGCATGAATGCCCTTTTCTGGAACGAGAAGTGCGTTTTTCAGTGCAACTGTATTCTCCGTGGATATGGATAAGGTCACAGAAGGGGAAACTTTAATTTACCACTGTCATTATGGGCGCAGTGTCTGCTGCATACATAATTAATCGATCACCGTTTCCCACATTGATAACAGCACGACCCGAGTCCTCACCTCGTCTATGAATGCTGATTACTTTCACCTTGCTGCTCACCGCCACTGTGAGACATGTAAATACACTCGCGGAGAGGAACAGCAGTGCAGAAGCGGATCATATGTGTTTCATGATGAGCACCACTGCCATCTGAACCTGATAACTCTCCACAGTTAAGCCGGTTATCACAAAGGAGACGATTATGCTAATGTTCTCCTCCATGGTGCATGCACCTGCAGGTTTAAATGTGAAATAATGTGTAATAAAACTTTGCAAAAAGACCCGTACAGCCACGCTTTCCAGCAACAAGCATTCATCTGTTACCCAATAAGAAGTCGTTTGAATAATAAGAATGCAAGCAGTAGACAAGGGTGGATACGTTGAACTACACCAGCAAAGAGAAGATCTGTTCACACTATTTTTAACTCTGAATCTTAATGAAACATCCCCCTAGCGCCCATGAGCTCCCTCTCCCCCCCTCAATGAATTCATTGACTTGAAACAGATTTAGGCAGCAGAACGAAACATGGTGAATAGAAATGACTGGCTGGGTTTGGAGATTAATATTACAGCCGGAGAAGTGATGATCTATTGCTGAACTCTCTGCAGTCCTGCGCAGTGATGAGCGCGGTTGCCAAAGTTATTATTACGGATTATTCTAATCAGGAAGATGACAGGCTCTGTAGTGTGATTTACTTTTATGTTGGATGAATACAACAACAAGACACTCTTTTGTAATCTCCCGCAACTATGAATCATTCGTTTTTATTGCTCAAGTCTACATTGCCCATTTCATTTTTAGACACTTTTTGTGTCGATCAAACGGGCCTGAATTGGAAGTTTCATATCCATCCTGAAAAACAAACAAACAGATTAATCTCCACCACCATTGATCATTAACCATTAATCCATCAATACAAGAGCAACGTATAACCTATATAAAAGGCCATTTGGCTCAATACTTTCACTTCACTGATGTGTGCTTACACCATGTGACCAATGTACACAAGCTATAGCCAAGTCCTGTGAATGGAGTGCGGGTGCGGGACAATTGATTTTTTGCAATAGGTCGGGGGAGGTGATGTGGGTGTTTAACATTGAGCTCAATGGGGACTCGGGATTGTGCAGATAGATGGTAAACAAATATTTGACAGCGGCAGCAGCAGCAGCAGCGGCGGCGGCACTGGGCTTCCTCTGTGGTGTGTTTGCAGTGTGAGAGGCGGGGAACTACAGGACTTGTCTCCGCTCTCCAGTGCCCAGTCTGACGGCCAGCCTGCGTCCTCGGAGAGGAAGAGCTGCTGTAATTGGTTTCTCAATGAAGGATCATCAGCAGTTCCCCGGAGGTTTGCTGGACTGTAGCGCAGCGCTGCTCTATCAGCCGTCCGCTCGCCGGCTTTAAACACCGCGTTGCTCCTTTCTACTGAAATTGAAAGTGGGCAGTGAAGGGGCTTCTCGGAGCATCATCCCCCTGCAAGTATATAGAGGCGGATTTGCGTCCGTTTTCGCAAGCTGCGCGAGTACTGGGAGTTTCACCGTTTTTGTTGTTGTCCGGTATCGCGGAGAATCGCGGCAAAGTTTGACGCAGATTTCAACATGAGTGACCTGGAGGACGACTTTGCCAAGATCCTGCTGCTAAAGGAGGAGAGGATACGGGACTTGGAGAGGCGTCTGGCGGACAGGGAAGACGAGATTCAAGAACTGAAGAGAAAATTACACAAATGTCAGTCCGTTTTGCCCAGCGCCCAACTTATTGGGCCGAGGACCCGCAGGGCGCAGGGCATCTCCGCGGAGCCCCAGACGCACCAGGACCTGTCAAGGCAGGCGTTTCGGAAATATGCCAAGTCCGACTGGTAAGACTGTTTGAGCAGGCTTTTTACACCTTATTGCCTCCATTACACTCATGTGCCAGCTTTGTGTCCCCATCTTTGCGTGTTTTTCTCTTCACTACCAGAGTCTAAATGTTTGCCATGGATGGTAAACTCTCTCTGAATGTGCATGTGTTGACTCCACACTCTCAAACCCACATGTGTTTCTTGTGGCACTTCAGTGTCCTAAATCCTTTCTTCCTGTCTGTTTTTCCACCTTTTGCTTTCTTTCTTTCTTTCTTTCTTTTTTTTCTAACTGAGAGATGGACTCGTTTGCCATGAATGGACGAGCACTTTCATTCTTGGGGGCCGATGACGCAGCTCCAAGGCGAGCTTCAGAAAGAGCTCCTAATTGATCAGATCCATCATGGCCGTCCCACGGGACACAGACAGGAGGAAGTGCGATGCATTATTGGCTTTTAGTAGCTGGACGCTGAGGACCCGAAGTGCATGTCTGAGGATATTTAATACTCCATTAGAAAACGCTTTGTTTGACCATATGCTTCCTTCATCACCTTTAGGTGCTCGTTTTAGCCTCACCGTATGGTTACCCTGATTTTGAGGGTTTTTACATGAGGCCTGAACCTGAATAGTTATCACTTAGTATTCTCACTTTGTCTCAGTCTATTCAATTTAATTTTGCTGTAATTACTCACATCAACAGGTTTGACACTCTCTGCCCTCACCTTTTAATTTCTTCTCATCTGCATTTATATTACAACAACCCCATCGAAATAAAGTACTTGCTATAGTGATATCACACACACACACGCGCGCACACACAGACACACACAAGCAGAAACCACTCTGCTAACTCGATTAATTCAATAGGCAATAGGGTTAATTTCATTAAGATGGCTAGACAATTTCCAGTCTTCATTTGCATTAATAAACTGCAGCCAGGGCTGGTCCACATTTTGCACTCATTAACTGATGATCAGTGGGTCTTCAAACAAACACAAAAGTCCACAGAAAGAGTCCTGAGGCAAGAAAAAATGAAATAAAAACTTGAATGAAGTATGGACGTCATGATTGACCCAGGTCCTTTGAAAAAGAATGAGTAACAAGCTACATCCAAGACAAAGTACACTCATCGATTCTCGGCCTTTCTATAGGACCAGGGTTCATTCCGAAAATGGTCAAATTATGCGTGTACGCCGCCGATGAGGCACAATAAGGTTTTCAGTCAACAACCAGGCTAATTGCACAGTGAAATGGAAGTGAACCTGTTTGCATTTGTAACAAAAAGCACCGGTGAGATGGCGCGATTGCTTTCCGTACCACCGGAGGAGGGGGTCCACCTGTGCCGCCGTGCCGGCTGGGCCGACGCGGGGTTAGAGACGGTGTGACCCCCATTAGAGTCAGGACGTGGCACCAGCCGGCGTCCCGCCCTGCTCATCGGATTACCGCAGCTTGGAGCAACGGATCCTGTTTCTATTGATCTGCATAGGAAAAGGGCTGAGCTGGATGGTTAGAGAGGTGAAATTTAAAGCGCAGAGGTGCTTTGAAGGACAGTGGGTGGGCCTTTTGATGATGGGAGGATGTAGAAATGCAACAATGGACAGGAGAGAGCCTGTAGTCTCCAGGCACCTGCAGTTTCCTGACGTGAAGAAAAACTTTGCTGCTGCTCAGGCTTTGTGCCCTGCGCCCTTCCCTCGACAGAGATAAAGGAAAATATGATGTGTTTTTAATTGGCTGCCTTGGCTTCATTGGAACTTTCATAGAGGAGTAGAAGCAAAAAAAAAATCTTTTTGGAGAAAAATATATAAAGCTGTTACTTTAATTACTTGAACAGACGAAACTGTATTGTATGTTGAACAGATGTTCCTCACGGTTGCTTCATCCAATTTAAAGTCTCGCAGAACGCTTACATTTATACTTTTTTACTTTATGTCTGTGATGTCTGTAAGCAGGCTTGGCATTGTTTGCTAAGATGCTGATGTGCATTTGTTTTCACCTAGGACCACTGCACATGTCAGTATTTTCAATGGTAGAAGTAATTGCACGGCACAAACTATTTCAGTCATGAACTAAGACAATGACACACACACACCGTTGTAGGATCATTAAGTGTTGGACATGTTTGCCTGCAGAGCAAAAGACACGCCACTCGTTTGCCTCAGTTGATGCTTCATCCCACCACAAGAGGGCAGCTGTGATCTATTATTAGACCAACCGTCTCTCCAAGGTTGTTTACATGTTTTTCATCAGGAAAAAGATGCTTTTAACCACCACACCAAAAAACACCTATCCTTGCAGCCAAAGAAATCTCCTTCACGCCGATGTTTTGCCCTCACTGTCAGCCGGTGACTCCCCTCGCCCCCCCCCCTCTCTCTCAGCCCCAGTAATTGCAGTTGTAGCTCCTCATCCTATCAGATTGTCCTTGACAGTTTATCCTCCTCTGAATTTGTCCAGAGCACATGAGGCCAAAAGCAGTTCGCTGAGCTTCAGATGACTCATTGGGATAATGTGGACTGACACCGGCATTGCTCAGAGTCAACACACACAACAAGATTAAATGAAGAATGTCACTGTGGAGCTGCTGCGGAGAGTCGTGAGCCTCTGTGCTTTTGGCATATTCATGTCTGCAGCTGCTGTTTTGACAATCTGTAAGATTATAATTTCTTCGCTTTGAGCACCTTCACTTGTTGCTCCTCTATGAAATCTGTAACTCAAATGAGTTGCTGGCAGGCAGGGATTTTATGAACATTATTGTTTCAACATTACATTGCACTTCTGTCCGTATAAACACAATGCACAAGCAGTCCGACACAAAGCAAGACGCCTCGCTCCCCAATAGATGACAAAAAAATTAAATAATGATTTGTTTATTTTAACACTGAGGGGTTTTAAATTTCCATCACCTTCAACTTCCATTAGAGCTCCGATGCTCATCTATTTGTAACTCTGCAGCCTCGGGGCGATCTGCTGAGGTACGATGACATGGTTCTCCGAGCAGTGGCTTTCTCACTGAGTCCATTATTCATGTGAGACGAGTGCTGCTCTCTCCCGAGTGGCAGACTGCACTGTGCCACAGATTCCTGTAGGCGCCCTCCTCGACATGCGCTCTCTCCAGGTCGCAGCCTGACGCACTCGGGGAGGACGGTCCTCCGCTGTCACACCGCCGAGGGAGGAGGGAGGGAGCGAGAGAGAGAGAGAGAGAGAGAGAGAGAGAGAGAGAGAGAGGGGCAAACTTTGCGTGGTAGTGGCTCAGACGCTTTACGGGCTCACCTTGGCATTCGCGGCAAGCACCGAGCATACCTTCGCCTAAATTCCCGACATCCTCTTGTGACGCACAGCGGCGAGGATTCCCCCTCAGGAGAGATCGGGGCTGCATCCTCTGAAGCTGTTCATGCCGGATAAAGTTTATGGGCAGCGTGGTAGAGGAGAGGAGATACAGACTAGACTGCATACCTGTCGATAAACTTACTGGGAAAGTCGCTCCGTCGCCAACTGAAATGGGCACCTTGCGCGACCTCCAGTACGCGCTCCAGGAGAAGATTGAGGAGCTGCGCCAAAGGGACGCGCTCATCGACGAGCTGGAGCTGGAGCTCGACCAGAAAGACGAGCTTATACAGAGACTACAGACCGAGCTGGACAAATACCGCTCCGTTATCAAACCGGCGACCCAGCAGGTCCACAAGCAGAGTGAGCTGCACGAGCAGCAGCGGACGAAGAGGCAGGCAATTTCGGCCGAGCCCACTGCCTTCGACATCCAGGATCTTAGCCATGTCACCCTACCGTTCAACCCCAAAAGCCCACAGTAGGTGTCCACATTATAAACGCACAATATTCACTTTGAATAACCAACATGATACTAATATGTGTTTTTGCGTTGGCTGTTGCGCTCCAGTGTGAGTTCATTCACCCTTTGTCACCTTTCTGATTCCTGTGCGTAATGTTACGTGTGGCGCAGCAGGTATGGCACCTGTAGCACACTGTGAGGCTGGTATCTCTGACACACACACACACACACATACACACACAGTAAAAAAATTTTTTTGTCAGTAAACTGTCATTAGTGACAGTTATCAATAGGATTTTCAACAAGCCAGTGATAAAAGGATGAATATCAATAAGCCTGATCACAGCCTAACAGAGAACTGAAATGTCACCCAGTGATGGGAATTATAGGTTTAGAGAGCTGGTGGTGCCAGCTCTGTGTAATGTACCAGTGCCTTTTTTTATACAAGCTGTGATTCACTGACAGGCAGACTTAACAGGCTCTCTGTGCATGTTTACCTTGCGATTTGTCTAGAGCGCTCTTCTTTTCAAACTCTCAACCAAGCATCTCTCTCCTGCTCTGGTTCTCAAACTGGACCTGGCACTAACATTGACGCCTGTTGTAAAATAATCCAGCTGTCTATTGGGTTTTAGCTTGAAGGTTAAGTTAGTATGAATCAATACACTTGGAAGGATGTCTACCTCATTCCACTTGTCATTGAAAAATAGACGTATTAATTATATAATCCATATCTTTTCAAAACTGACATTTTTCTCCATGAAGAGTGCAATGTCTCAGCCATTTAAGAGTTTTAGTACAATGATTTGGCAATTACGAAGGGAAAAGGAGGAGTTTGAGATTTGACAGCCTCGTCATATAAAAAAAAAGAAAAAAAAAAAGAAGTTATGAGTGACAGCGGTTTTAAATGATTGCATGATTTGTGATGATAATCTCCACAGGGACACTGAATGGACAATTTCATGATTGATTTGAAAATGAACTCCTTTTTTTTTTCCTCACCAAGAGGTTGTTTGAACCACCATCGACACTTTAAAATACATTTACAATTCAATACAGTAATACAATTTCACTGCCAAACGTCCGCCACACATGTTCACACAGACTGACATTTTGCTAAATTTCCCTCTTCTACTAAGCATATACACAAAAAAAGATGATTGGAAAGCAGCGGACTACTGAATATAAATGACTTGAGCGTGTTTGAGCGATGTTCTCTCATTAGTTCAGCATTTTTATTCCGTTTCTTTCGACATCTGTGCATGACTAATTCATTGGAATCAAAGTTATTTTGTTTTTGTGAGACACTTCTAACTTTTGCTATTGCTCAATTGAGAACAGAAAGGTTTTCTTCTTTCTTTTCAATAAAGTACGCAAGTGTCCTCATTGGATAAAAACAGCTCCATCACATTTATTTTTTGTTATGGTTATTGAAGTGTAGTGATAATGCCTGTTGGATTTGGCTAAATGTTTAGATTTTCATTCTCACCCACTTCTTTACAAGACCTATAGGGTGTTTATTGCACACAAGCTATCCATCCCGTGTCTTGGTCTGCCTCTTATTTCTGTTCGCCTCTCCCACTTTTTTGCCACCCCTCTCCTTTTTTCCTCCTAAAAGAGCATATTTTCTCCTTTTAAGGAAGGCTGAACTTGCTCAGCCCTAAACTTCACTAGTGGATGACGGCAAATATATCATCCTCACAAAGGAGAGGAAGGCAGATGTTTTTATAAGGGTCTGGTTAGAAGACGTTGTTATCAGAGGCTCAAGTCGGGGGGTCCAGTTCAGGGTTGAGAAGGCCAGAAACCTCCTGGGAGTTAAGTAACAGAAAGAGGGACAATGAGGCACTTTTCCAAACAACTGGAAGTCAACTCTGGAAAATAATGGATTCCCTAATTGTTCCGGTTCGTTTAGTGAATTACACGCAGAGCTCTGCTAGCATGAATCGCATAAAATAAAGCGTATTATACAGCATCATTAACCCAGTAAGCATCATAGGGATCACCACATGCCAGACTGGCACTTCACACTTTTATTAAGGTTTATTCCCTTAAACTTAATGAGAGCCGCTAACACTAAGTCTAAGTCATCGCCTCCTCCGTGTGCAGTCTCTGCTGAGAGAGGAAGGAGGTTTGGAAAAGAACATAGATTGCAGGATGGGAATTTTAAAATAGGTGCAACACCCCATGCTCTACTCAAATCCCAGGAGCTATTTGTTCTGACACCCGAAGGCTGAATTAAACATATCTAACAAAGAATCTTTGGCTCATCCTGGTTCAAGACAAGAAAATCCTGAGACTTTGGAGGCTTGTTACCACATCGTCGCTTTCATCTTTCTCACATCTGTAAATTGTCCAACAAAACAGTTCCCTAAAGTGGATGCTGAAATGGCACGTCAACAAAAGAGAGGGAAGTCTGGGGTAATGATGCGGCCATAGGAAAACATTGTCTAAAAATCAGAGTTTTTTCCAGTGGCATAAACATAACAAGGGTTTCTGACCGGTCACTGAGATTAGAACACCAGAAGGTTGTGAGTTCAATACCAGGCTGCCACCATTGAGCCCCTGAGCAAGGCTCTTAACCCTGAGGTGCTCCAGGGGGACTGTCCCTGTAGTTAGTTCACTGTAAGTCGCTCTGGGTAAGAGTGTCTGCTAAGTGACCTGTAATGTTTGCACTTTAAATAACTCAAGTACGTAATCTGTGTTTTCCCAATAGATTGCGACATCTAGCTAATGTTGGTCTTTAGTAATTTAGCTCCTCTCCCAGCTCTTCACAAGTATCTCAGCGAGTAAGCGCAAAGCCGTTTGGGGATCCGCCGACCTTGAAACCGTAATTGAAAATTAATCAGTTTGTTGAATGCAAAACACACAGTATGAGAACCTTGTATTTTGAAATTCTAGCATGCTATTTTGAGACTCAAACCAAAACTAATCACTCAGCTGAAGAAAATGATGATGACGCTTGCCAGGGTTGAACATTTACGTGCCAGCTATGATAGCTGCTTCTCAGTGCATCTCTCACAGCGTTGGTAGTTATTCATCTGAAAGAGCAACAGTATCACAGATCACATCAATCAAAGATGTCATAAATGTGTCTCAGAATTTAATGGAGAAACAATCGTGTGACCTTAAAAGTTCAATATAAGCCCTTGAGACACAGCGTCTATAAAACGTTATGGATGAATGGGAAGAGGGGATTGTTGTCGTTGTTTTAAAAAGACAAACGTGCGCATCGTGCGCAGTACATAAAAAGAAAAACCCCTGGGCACTGCTGATATTGTATCATGGCAGACATTAAAGTTTTGGAGCTTGAAGTTTGTGTGGTTTGTGTGGGACTTTGCTTGGCAGCAGGAAGGAGAAGCCTGTGTGTGTTGTGGAAGCACTGCTTCATAAATGCCTTGCCGTTTATTTGCCCTTTTAACTTTAAGCTCCTCAGGTGATCAGCGTCAACAATGCACCCATAAATCCGTTTCTGAAAAGGGCACAGTGCAACAAAAAAAGAAAAAAAAAAAAAAAAAAAAAAAGGCAAGAGGCAGTTCACCAGACTTTAAATCGTACAAGCAGGGGATGGAGAGTGCTTTTAGGGTACACAAGGTTAGCTTCTCGGGAGGGGACCACTTGTTGGATTAACCCTAAACCATATTATTCACCTCATTTGTCCAGCTGACACTCTGTCAAAACAGGCCACACACCACTCGGCCGAGCAACTCTGACTCTGCTCATGAATGAGGGATCTTAACTCACCGTTTAGTGTCGCGTCCGCCTCAGATTTCCCTCCCGTCTCTTGACACTTCTTCGACGCTTTCAACCTTGGCTGCGCCCGACTCTCTTTCACCTGTTGTTAACACATGGACAGCTGAAGAACAAATGTCTGTCCTCCGTCGATGGTGCATAAATAGCAGCTAATGTGTACTCCTCGATCTAAGTGATAATTTGACATAATGTCCCCTTTCGCCCGCCTGACAAAGTGCTCTGTGCACCGCGCTGCACCTTGACCACTGCCCATTAGCTTTACAGTTAATTACATTGTCTCCCTTCCTTGCAAAGTCATTGCAAAAAAATACCTGTGGAATGCTCTAACAGGCTGAATGCCTCTTGGCTTTCAGAAGTGAACCCCTGAATGGAAACAATCGAATCCTTTGCGCATTGGATTAAGCTTTATTTTGTTGTTCCAACATTTGGAGGGAACAAAAAGGGTTTCACCTTGACGTTTTATGAAATGAGGATATGTTTTTGGAAAAGCCATTGTGCAGTTTGAGTGAGATTTTAATTACCTTAGAAATAATCAACAAGCCTGCCTGTTGAACGGGTCAAAATGCGTCACTGGATTTAAAAGAAAACTACAATCTCAGGCAAAGTTTTTGTGTGTGAGACATTTAAACGTTGTGGTACTAATCTCTCCCTCTCATTATGTCCTCCTATAATAAAAGAAACACAAATACCATATGAATGTATTCATTTTGTTTCACCTTGCCTCCAGGTCCAAGGATCTGATCAAGGAGGCCATCTTGGACAATGACTTCATGAAGAACCTGGAGCTGTCCCAGATCCAAGAGATCGTGGACTGCATGTACCCTGTGGAGTATGGAAAGGACAGCTGTATCATTAAGGAAGGCGATGTGGGCTCACTGGTCTACGTCATGGAAGGTAAAAGCACACATGCACAGAGGTCTATCCTGCAATGAAATGAAAAACACATGATGCAACAAACAAACAAACAAGATGTATACTCTTTAACCACAGATTTAAAAGGGGACACATCATGAAAAACTCACTTTGTCAGTGCTTGTGCACAAACATTTGGGTGGCTGGAGTGCCTACCAACCCATAAACTGTGAAATAAGACAACCCAGTCAGTTTTTTTTAGGTTGTAAACATGGAATTCAACAAGCCATTAAGATTCATCTCCCCCCTCCTTTATTAGAATATACTGCCTCTCATCTGACTATCTCCAACAACGGCTAGATAACTGCCTTTGAAATGTCTTTCACAGGCCAATCAGAGCAGACTGGGTTTTTTCGGGAGAGGGGCTTAAAGAGACAGGTGGTGAAACGAAGCGTTTCAGACAGAGGCTGAATCACAGGGGTGAATACAGGTATATTTAGACAGACAGTATAAGAACACCAATGGGGTTTTGAACATTAAAACATGTAAACATATTCTCATAGAAATCTAAAATACAAGTATGAAAATGAGAATAATAGGTCCTTTTTAAGTGGATCTGTAGGTCTGGGTCTGGAGAGCTTTAAGAGTGCCGGCATGACAATGACAGGAAAGAAATGAAAGGGCATTATTGATGGGTTTCTGCAGAGCGATGAACTAAAATTCTAAAATACACTTTGTGATGCTGTATGATTTACTCATGTCCCATTGATTTTATTTTGCGCGATGCTGTGCGCTCCATGAGTCTTCTTTCTTTTTTTAGCAGCATTATTTCAGCATGGGGATTTTATTTTTGTCCCTTTTCTTTTTAATGAAATGATCGCCGATGATACGGAGTGTGAGAGCTCTGATGGCAGGAACAACACAAGGTCCACGCTGCCGCTGATGGGATTTGTGAAAGGGCCTTTTTGCTACATTATTTGTCACATATACTATAAAATGTTCAGAAAGCCATCGTCCCTGACAATAGATCTGACCTCAAGGAAAGTGGCCTCAGTCAATGCTGAGACACAGACAGAGAGAGAGAGACAGAGAGAGAGAGAGAGAGAGAGAGAGACAGAGACAGAGACAGAGAGAGAGAGAGACAGAGACAGAGCGAGAGAGAGAGAGAGAGAGACAGAGACAGAGACAGAGAGAGAGAGAGACAGAGACAGAGCGAGAGAGAGAGAGAAAATTAAGAAAGTGGGACGCGATGAGCTTGAACCTTGTTGGTCGTTATGGACAGTGGCATTTAAAGGTTAATATTTACGAACAAGAATGCTGACATTGATATTGTTGTTGCTCTTATTGTTTCAAGCCGGCTATCTACTTTGATTATTAGGTTGAAAAGACGATTTCTGGATGACTCATTCCGCCATACATCATTAAGAATAGATCTGCGGGAAGGTACAACCATAAAAAAAAAAAAAAGATGGATTTTTTTTACCACAAAGCTATAATTCTATAAAAAAACATACTCTGTGCTTGGCTGTCTTCAAGCAGCGGCAGGTAGGATTTATCACATTTGAAGCGGCTCCAGAGACAGGCAGCATCTGTGTTGGGATGCCAGCAGAAGTGTTATGGCTGCTTTCTTTCTTCATCGTCTTCAGTGAGTCATTGGGTCTGAATTAAAAAAAAACCAAAAACTGTGGCGCATCTAAGAATCTGTGACTTTTGAGGTTATTGTATTCGGGAGATGACTATGACTGACATGAATACTACTCTTCGAGAAATAAATAAATATGACTATATAAAGTACAATATAACAAGAGTATGGGTGTATGGCTCGATCAACAAAAAAAAGGGAACTTTTTTTTTTTTTTAGCCACGCTAAACATCAACATGTTTGCATGGTAATTGTGTGCATGTCAGCGTGCTTCCTTTCAAAGAGATGCTAGAACGGCTGTAGACTCTCAAATCAAATAAAAGTCACAGGGGCCATTTTTCTGCAGACGCAAGTACATTTGGCTGATAATACCACAGTGCTCTGGAGTATCGGTACCGTTGGTTCATTAAAGACTCTATTTCCGCACACATCCCTGTTGCAACAAGGACGTCACTTGTTGCCCTTATCTGCAGACTGCAGAGCAGTCAGATATGTAAAGAGTCTCACATGCACCTGGCATTATGCAAATGAGATGCAAAACAAAAACAGTGGCCTGAACAAACGTCACCGGAGCGGAAACTTTGGAATTTGGGGAAGTACTGTGCGCTGGAACAACAACAGGGAGTGTGTCTTTAATTCACTGACAACCAATGAAAGGAAATCAGAAACCGAATCCTCGATTATTGCTCCCCCATGTTCTGTTAGGAGGGTTGTGGATGAAAAAGGACACAAACCTCCAGGTCTAAAAACCTGCCACACATTCTGGAAGTGTTGAGCAAATTTGAACCTCTCCTTGTGATGAAGGCATGCTAGGTCACAAATGAACAAGTATCACACTGACATGATGAATAGGTTCCTCTGGAGCGCACCAGAGAGAGAGAGAGAGAGAGAGAGAAACAAATGATACAAATTTGTATCTGAAGTAAATGGTGAGGGGCTTTGTGATTTCCTCTCTGACAGTGATAGAGGAAAGACCTGTGGTGTGATGAAAATAGTGCTTTAACAGTGGCCATATCTATAGGGGTGGGTATCGTTTGGATTTCAAAGACATATTCTAGTAATATGATTCAATAATAAGCTAGTTTTGATTGGAAAAGTAAAAAATATATATATATTTTCATTCAAATCATTTTTCCAGACCTTGCTTCACAGCAGCTTTACTGACTTCGCTCTGCTCTGCCGAATCTGTCT